>CM058235.1:14122719-14837719 GCA_030180135.1 Orychophragmus violaceus | reverse complement strand
AACTACAATAGAAGTGAACGTTTAGGATACCACGATTGACCCAGAAATATGTTCGCCTACCATTCTGGGGTACTTTAAGTTAGGTTTCTGCTGAATGAAAGCAAGTGGCCGTTGATAAACCACCGATGCAGCTGTTATCAAGATTCTGGCAGTTAGTCTTTATCTCATGTATTGTAATCAAAGAAGTTGAGCAAATGCCTTTTCCCGATCCACTCAATTTCCTTGGATCTTCAGTTCTCATCCTGTGTAAGATATTTTTCAACTACCAATGCTTCGGAGTAAAAAAAAGACTTGCAACTATACAGCATAAGAAACGAGAGGAACCTTAAGAAACATTTCAAGTAGTGCATCAAACATGGCTTCCACTTCTGCAGGATTTGGTGTTGGATTGAATGCTTTTTTGTCCCATAATATTCCTACTACAGGAACTACTCTAAGCAGATGCTGCATTGAAAAAAACGAAGCCCAGATGAGCAAATATTGCTCAGAGTTGGAGAACTACGCATCTTCTTACTTCATAAAAGCTAAAGAGAGCTTGGTATACGGCAGACACAAACTGGCATAGAGCCTAAACCAACTATAAAAGCAGGATTATAAGAATTCAGCTACCACTGCAAGTTTATTCAGGATCTTAGCGCCACTACTTATCATTACTCTGCTACTAGGACTCGTAATAGAATGTTATAGATGGGTTTAGCAACCCACCCACTTAGAAGGCCCAGGATTGATTCTTGATATAAAGGCCGGCCCAATAGAGCAATAGAAGCCCAATCAAACGCGCTTAGATCGAGCCCATCATCATCGGCTCGATTCGGCTCAGCTGAACAGCAGCAAGTCAGCTCGGCTAAGCCGAACAGCAGCAAATCAGCTCGGCTATGCTAACAGCCAAAAGAATGTACGGCTCGGCCCATCACGTCACCAAGTACGGCCCAACTCGCACGAACTCGACAAGCGGTCAACGGCCTGTAGAAAGTACGACCGTATTTTACTATAAATAGGAGTCGTCATTGTACATTAATGTAACCTTTTTTGGGATTTGTGCACTTCTTACTACTTTCTCTCTCTAGAGTCAATTTCCCGAATTGTAAACCGAGCACGTCTTTCGACCTGCTCGGGAATCTGAATACCAACTACGCTCGTCCCGAGCATATCGATCTCTCGACAAAGAACCCCGATATCAATCTTCTCTTCTTTCATCCCGAGCACTACTTTACTCTTGCTTATCTCTGAATCTAGTCGGTTCTCTCTCAAGAACAACTTAGTTCCTTCGGACCGAGCACGTCAACTCTCTAGCAAGACGCGCATCCCGACCTCGTGACAACCTCGGTTATCACAATTGGCGCCGTCTGTGGGGAATCTTAAGTTTTTCTTCACTAACGGACAGATTCAGCGATGACAGGAGCTCCATCGAACAAGGATTACGTCCACATCGAAGACATAACAAGCTCCGAAACAGCCTCCCGAGCAAGAGGGCAACCCCAACACGTTTCTCAGGTTGCAGATCCAATCATTCAGCCGGCCGGCGCCGAGCAGCAACCTCTAAACACCGAACGACCACAACAAGCAGCGGAAACTCAGACAAACGAGCAGGACATGTCCACCTTGCTCAAAACTCTCATGACTAAAATAGCCGAACTCTCTCAGGGAAGTAACGCACGCTTCGATCAGCTCGCCACGGCACATGCGGTATGCCAGGGACAAATCAACGATCTGCGAATGACAAGTCAACAAGGATCCGTTCCTCGGACTCATCTTCACCGAGCGTTATTTGAAGAAACGCCACCTCCAAATCCGAGAAACCGGACGGTAACGCAGCAGCAGACCGAGGACGAACAACCTCCCAACACGGATGTCCCGGGCGGCTCAGCGCCCGACGCGCACAGAGACAACGAAATTGAAGACATAAAGCTAATGTTGAAAAATATGACGTCCAAAGTCCATCAAGCGATCAGCACGGCCCCCGAAATTGACCGTGTACTGGAAGAAACTCAGAACACTCCGTTCACTCGGCGCCTCACGGATATCCAGTTTGAGCATCCTATCTCTGCGGTCAAAATCAAGATGACGACCTACGACGGTAAATCCGACCCAAGGCAGTTTCTAACGGCATTCCGCATTGCAATGGGGAGGACAAAGTTCAGTGTCGGGGAACGAGACGCAGGTTACTGCCAACTGTTCGTCGAGCATTTGACCGGCTCGGCCCTGGATTGGTTCTCCCGCTTGGAACCGAACTCGATCGACGGATACAGCGACTTAACGCACGCCTTTCTCAAACATTACTCGATGTATATTCAGGAGGAGGTATCAAACGCCGACCTATGGGCTATCTCCCAAGGACCGAGGGAAAGCCTCCGATCGTACGTCACCCGCTTCAAAAACGTTTTGGCCAAAATCACGATTACCGACAGCGAAGGTCTGCCCGCACTCCGAAACGGCCTCTGGTACGAATCAAGCTTCCGAGAAGAACTGAAGAAAAATAGACCAAGCTCGCTAGAGGACGCCCTCCACCGCGCATCGATCTTTGTCGAACTCGAGGAAGAAAAAGAAACCCTAGCCAAGAAGTTTGGGCCCAAGAGTTCGACTTCGAAAGATAAAACCGAAAAAAGTACCGAACAGTACGAACCTCGGCAGCACTACGATCAGGATTACAAAAAATCCAAGGAAGAAGAAACCGCGAGAAAAGGGAAATCGTCGTATTATGTCAGCGATCAGTTGCAAGAACGCCGACAGGACGAGGAACATTCCCATCAGGACCAACGACAAAGTCATCCCGACCGCTCTCAAAATCATCAGCAGGAACGACCCACCCAAGGATACCAAGGTCAAAATCAAGGCAAGCCATGGAACAAGTTCGTCCGAGGAGCCGATAAAAGCAGTTATTCTGCGAATATCACTAGCGAGCGGGTCATAGCACTGAGGAATGCAGAAACCTTCAGGCCCTCCTCTTCGCCGATTACCAAAAAGACGGGAAGAAACTAGTGTTGGATCGCAACAAACCTCACCCGAAGCAAATCAACCAGGTCATGCAACCGAAGAACGAGGCCGAGCGCTTCAGGATCGTCCAGGAAGAACGAAGGAAACAGGTCGCTTTCGACAAAGAGATCGAACAAATCAACGCAGCAGCAGCCACGGATAAAAGAGCTCGCGACGAAGAAGAGGAAGACGGAGCACGTCCAAGGAGACGAATAAACATGATTATGGGAGGACTGCCTATGGTGAACGACTCAGTTCGATCGATAAAAGAATACGAACGGAGGGCCACGGCATCCCAGCACTACCGACGAAACGCCACCGACGAGCTCAGAATCGGCGAGGAAGTGAGTTTCACCGAACAGGACGCCGAAGGAGTGGACCGACCGCATAACGATCCACTCGTCGTCGCCATGCGAATCGGCGACTGCGAGGTAGAAAAAATTCTGATCGACACCGGCAGCTCGGTCGACCTAATTTTTAGAGAAACACTGCAACGTATGGAGCTCAGCGACTACCGTATCAAACCGTCGACGAGACCACTAACCGGCTTCTCGGGAGACTCGATCAACACAATCGGAACAATCAAACTTCCAGTCTACGTCGGCAGAATCACCAAGCTGATCAAGTTCGTAGTCGTCGACCGACCAGCTATCTACAACGTCATCCTCGGCACGCCTTGGATTCACGAAATGAGGGCAGTCCCATCCACGTTTCATCAATGTGTCAAGTTCCCAACCCCATTCGGCGTGTATATGCTACGAGGAGATCAGAGGATATCCCGCACATGCTTCCGTATCGAGCACAAAATGCGCCATAAATCACAAGCGTACCTAGTCGCAGAGCCTCGAATCGAGCTGCCACCTCCCGACCGCCCGCAGAAAGACGCGATAGTACAAATCAACATCGATATTCGCGATCCCGAACGCTGCGTCGGAATAGGAGCCGACCTCCGAGCTGACCTACGAGACAAGCTGATAGAATTCCTAAAGGAAAATGCCACGACCTTCGCCTGGACAACGACTGACATGACTGGAGTCGACCCGACCATCGCATGTCACGAATTACACGTCGATCCGATCTTTAAGCCAGTCAAACAGAAAAGACGAAAGCTCGGCCCCGAACGCGCCAAAGCTGTCAATGATGAGGTAGAAAGACTTTCAAAGGCAGGATCGATCACCGAGGTTAAATATCCGGACTGGTTGGCAAATCCCGTCGTAGTAAAAAAGAAGAACGGTAAATGGAGAGTATGCGTAGACTTCACCGACCTCAACAAGGCGTGCCCAAAGGATAGCTTCCCGCTTCCGCACATTGATCGACTCGTAGAAGCGACCACCGGCCACGAGCTACTATCATTCATGGACGCCTTCGCCGGGTACAATCAGATTATGATGCACCCAGACGACCGAGAAAAGACTTCCTTCATCACTGACCGAGGGACATATTGTTACAAGGTGATGCCCTTTGGGCTCAAGAATGCAGGAGCAACTTACCAGCGCCTCGTAAACCGAATGTTCGCCGACCAGCTCGGCAACACAATGGAAGTTTATATTGACGATATGCTCGTCAAATCCGCTCTAGCCGACGACCACATCAGTCACCTCGCAACATGTTTCGCGAGCCTGAACAAGTACGGAATGAAGTTGAATCCAGCAAAATGTACTTTTGCAGTCACATCGGGAGAATTCCTTGGTTACATCGTCACAAAGAGAGGCATCGAAGCAAATCCGAAGAAAATAACGGCGATCACCGAGCTCCCATCCCCAAGGAACACCAGAGAAGTCCAACGACTAACCGGACGTGTCGCAGCCCTGAATAGATTCATCTCCCGCTCAACGGACAAGTGTCTCCCTTTCTACAATCTTCTTCGTGGCAACAAGAAATTCGAGTGGGACGCTAAGTGCGAGGACGCGTTTCAACAGCTAAAGACCTACCTCTCCACCCCACCAATTCTGGCCAAACCCGAGGAGGAAGAGACGTTGTACTTATACATCTCCGTGTCAACCTCGGCAGTCAGCAGTGTGCTCGTCCGCGACGACCGAGGCGACCAACGACCAATCTTCTACACCAGCAAGATATTTGACGACGCAGAAACACGCTACAACACACTTGAGAAACTCGCGTTGGCAGTCGTCGTCTCAGCCCGGAAGCTCCGCCCCTATTTTCAGTCGCATTCAGTGGTCGTCCTAACAAATCAACCGATCCGAACAATATTGCACAGCCCGAGCCAATCAGGAAGGATCGCTAAGTGGGCAGTTGAGCTCAGCGAATACGATATTGAGTACAAGCCCAGGACCAGCGCCAAATCCCAGGTCCTCGCAGACTTCATCATCGAACTACCACCCGATCTCACCATAGCCGAAGGACAAGAGCCAAAGGAGAAGTGGACTCTGTTCGTAGACGGTTCATCATCAAGAAACGGTTCAGGAGTTGGAGTCAAACTGACCTCCCCGACCGGCGAACTGATCGAGCAATCCTTCCGTCTAGGATTTCCGGCCTCTAACAACGAAGCCGAATACGAAGCACTGCTCGCAGGATTGCGACTAGCCGAGGTAGTAGGGGCGAGGCAAGTAGACGCGTTCGCCGACTCTCAGCTCGTTGTGAACCAATTTAACGGGGAATATGAAGCAAAGAACGAGCGAATGGACGCATACTTAAAGCTCGTCCAAGAAATCACCGCGCGAATCGGCTCAGTCACGCTAACAAAGATTCCCCGAAGCGACAACTCCTCTGCCGACGCACTGGCCGCCCTAGCATCGACTTAAGACCCCGACCTTCGTCGAATCATTCCAGTCGAATGCATAGCCCGACCAAGCATTGCGTCAAATGAAGACATACTTCTCATTACCGAGGAAGAAGGAGGATTGGACGATGCTCACAAAAGCAACAAGGAGGTAATTAAGGATACCGATCCCGAGCATACTATTACCACCGACTGGAGAGATGAAATCAAGGACTATATATTAACGGGGAAGGTCCCCGAGGATCGTTGGGAAGCTCGCCGTTTAAAAGCTCGCTGCGCTCAGTACGTAATGATGAAGGACGAACTATTCCGTTGGAGCACGTCCAAGGCACTCTTACGATGCATAAACGGGCAGGAGATCAAATGGGTCACCGAGCAAACTCACGAAGGAGCAGGCGGAAATCACACAAGCGGCCGAGCATTGGCCACAAAGATAAAGCGACACGGTCACTTCTGGCCAACCATGATCGCTGACTGTGAGAGCTATGTTGCCCGATGCGAGAAATGTCAGAGGCACGCCCCAAGCATACACCAGCCACCCGAGCTTCTGACCACTGCGGCCACACCCTACCCATTCATGAGATGGGCCATGGACATCGTCGGGCCCCTGCCAGCCTCGCATCAAAAGAAATTCATCCTGATAATGACCGATTATTTCACCAAATGGGTTGAAGCCGAATCCTACTCGGAAATCAAAAACCTCGACGTTCAGAAGTTCGTCTGGAAATACATAATATGTCGCCACGGTGTCCCGTACGAGATTGTAACCGATAACGGGTCCCAATTCATCTCCAATTTGTTCGAAGGTTTCTGTGCAAGATGGAAGATCCGTCTAAGCAAGTCCACCCCGAGATACCCGCAAGGGAACGGGCAGGCCGAGGCAACAAACAAGACGATCATTGACGGACTGAAGAAACGGATGGAGAGCAAGAAAGGCCTCTGGGCCGACGAGCTCGACGGCGTCCTCTGGTCTCATCGAACCACACCAAGGACATCGACCGGTCAAACCCCCTTCTCACTTTCTCACGGAATGGAGGCAATGTCTCCGGCCGAGGTGTGCGTCCCGACAATACGCTTGAGTGTTGCGCCCGAGCACGAGGAGCTTAACAACAACATGATTATTGATTGCCTCGACCACGCAGAAGAATTACGAGATCGAGCACTCCTACGCCTCCAAAACTACCAGCAACAGATCACCCGACACTACAACAAGAAGGTTAAGGGTCGACGTTTTGTAGAAGGCGACCTCGTCCTCAGGAAAGTGTTCGAAAACACGCGAGAACACGGAGCAGGGAAGCTCGGCGCAAATTGGGAAGGTCCATACATCGTCTCGAAAGTAGTCAAACCCGGCGTCTATGAGCTCGTAACGATGAAGGGAGAAGCCATTCCACGATCCTGGAACGCAAATAAGCTCAAGAGGTACTACTACTAAAGCCGAGCATAACTCGCTCACAGAAAAGCCGAGCATCGCGCTCAAAAAAAAAAAAAAAAAAAAAAAAAAAAAAAAAGAGCATCTCTCGCTCACAAAAAAGCCGAGCATCGCGCTCAAAAAAAAAAAAAAAAAAAAAAAAAAAAAAAAAAAAAACGAGCATCCCTCGCTCACAACAAACCGAGCTCGCTATACACGAGCTCGAGTAATATGTAAAGTGAACTACGATCGGCTTGATCCCCTTTCGGGGTACGTAGGCAACCTCTCACGAGGCTCAGCTATATCAATAATAAAAATTTATTAAGTTAAAATTTTTTCGTTTCAACCAAACCGAACAGATCGACATCCTAGCCAGATGTTCGACACACTTTTAAGCCGGGCCAAGTTCCCGCACAAGGCTGATCGACAGCAAATAAGCCGAGCATAGCTCTCGCACACTGTCCCGATCAGACCTTAGGGGTAAGCCGAGCACTTACTCGCACCCGACCCGTGGTACAACGAGCATAGTCTCAAAACCCACAACTAAGTAAAAGCCGGGCCCAGTTCCCGCACAAGGACGACTGACAAAAAAATAAGCCGAACACAGTTTCGCACAGCTGTCCCGGTCGGTCCTACGGGATAAGCCGAGCACCTCGCTCGCTCCTCGCCAAAATCAGTTATCTAACACGGACCGAGCATTTCTTTCTTTCATCTATTCCGACTCAAAACGTAAATAAAAGAGCGGGAACAAGAAGGAAAACAAGTTCATTAAAACGCACAAAGGCGAGAATCCGATTACAACGATATACTACAAAAGAAAAAAGAGAGAAACAACAAAATTTAAGGAGCCTCGGGAGCCCGATCCTCATTCTCGACCGAAGCTTGCTGATCCGCGGCAGACACCGAAGAGTCCCCGGCGGCCCGACCCGGACTACCCGGAGGAGTCATAACATAATCCTCATCCTTCAGGTCGGTAAATTCAATCGAGACGAGGGCCTCCTTGAAACGAGCAGCATCAGAATGAGCCTTAGCTATCCTTTCAGGAGAAATAGCAAAACCCTCTTTGACCAGCGTCTCCAGCATAGACGCAACGGCAGCGGCCTGATTCATCAAAATTTGGGTCCTCCGCCCGAGCTCTTTCTCCTCATTGGCCTTCTTGATCTTAGAAAGCCGAGCCTGCGCTTTCTCCGAGACTCGCTCCCGCTCTTTCAGGACCTCAAGGGTACGAGAAGACTTCAGCCGAACACGCTCGGATTTAAGCTTACCCTGCAGCTCGGAGACCCGAACTGACAACTCATCAGCCTCGGCCCGAGCGTTTGAGCAGTCAGCCAAACACTGAACGTTCTCAGTATTTAGCCGGTCGTTCTCGATCGAAAGCCCAGCGACTCTCTCTTCCAAAGCAGACACCTTCTTCTGCTCATCTTCAAGGGTCGATCGAAGCGCCACCGCGTGCAGAGACACTTCACGATACCCCTCTAGCTCGGCAATAACCTTACCGGCCTTGGTAAGGTCCCGTTTCAACCCACTGATTGCCCTTTCAAGATCGACCTCCCTCTGTTCGTACGCATCGAACAGAAGGTTATAGTTAGCAAGCCCCTGAAACGAAAGACAGATTAGGAAGACGACGATCAACAAGATAAAAATCATAGGGAAAAGTAAATCTCACCCGAGCCATATCTTTGGCCGCCGCTTTCTTCCGATCAGGGAAGCGCGTATGCTCAACCGGAGGCAATGGACGCGGAGGACTTTCCCGAAACATCCGGAACAAGTCCGCGCAAGCCCCACCATCACGGACCATCGGCATCTCACCTTCATACCGAACGGAGAAGCCATAGTCCGTAAACGCCCCCTCGCCCGGTCCACCCAAGAAAGTGAGTCCGGCGATCTCGTCCAGATCTGGAATAGACTGGCGATCCTCCCGAAGATCAGCATCCCCATCTTCTTCCCGACCTTCAACCTCAGCATGGCCAGCGCCCGGGTCATCGGTCGAACGCTCCAGAAGGGCCGCATCATCAACATTTGGACCCTCGACGTCTCCGACCTGGGTACCCGTAGCACCCGGAAGAACCACCAGAGCCGATCGCTCGGAAGGCTCGAGCGCTTGACCCGCAGGATCAACGGCCCTCTTTTTCTTCTTCCTGATTAAGGAGAAGACGTCAACGTTCTCTTCGGTCTCTCGACCATCTTCGGGGACAAGGGGAGTTCCCGGTTCAGCTGCGGCCGCATCCTCGGTCCGCGACCTTTTCTTCTTCTTCCTTTTCTTCTTCTGAGCCTCGACTGCCTCAACCGCCTCGCACACCTGACGAAACAAATCTCGGTGAAATTCGTTCACGAAAATCATTCCACGGGGTACCTCCCCAACCCAAGGCGAGAATGGACGGTTCGGATCCAGAGAGACAGGATTTACCTGTGGTTCAGAAGGGTTAGTCTGTTCCACAACCAGGTTTCCTTGCGGAGTAGCAAGATTCTCCTCGACATAATTTACAACCTCAAGATCCATTCGGCCCATCTCTTTCTTCCGGCTCTTCTTCGGGACAATTGCAACGAGGGGTCTGTTGTTATACTCGGCTAGGGACTCAACCGAGCGAAGATGACAACCTGCAAAGTATATATGTACATATTAAAGGAGCCCGAGCAAAAAAAAAGAGAGGAGAAGGGAGGAAGAGAAGAAAAAGCAACAAAGAATACCTTCGTCCAAACACTCTATAGCTCGCTTGACCTGACCGGCGTGAACGTCCGGCCACCGTTGAATACTCCGAGCAACAAGCCTATGAAGTTTTGTTAAAAAACTGTCCGGTGCCGGGAGGTCAAAAGAATGACGATCTGCAAAAGAAAATAAACGAGGATAAGTTAGTTTATTTAGAGGAACGAGCAAAGCAAAGCGTTTACCATGAAGATGATTCCAAAGAACTCTGTATGGCCTTTCCGGGTCAGGAACCGAGGCCGAATTAACCCGAACATAAAAGTAGCGGTCCTGCCAATCGTCGACTTTCGACGGCTTCCCGATGACAACTTTCTCCCCGTAACGGGTCCTCATACAAACATACCGGGTCCCGACGGTCGTGGGGTTCGTCGAAATTGTTGTAATCTCCTCGAAGAACCGAAGAGTCATCTCCACTCCACACTCGGAGGCCAGAATCATAGAGCCGACCATGTTCTGTACAGCAGCCGGACACAGCTGGGACATGGCGATCCTCCTTTCTTCACAATACGCCACGAGCAGCCTCGGCAAAGGAAACCTTAGATGGATATCCTTGAACCAAAAATCGTACAAGCATATCCATCCTTCCGGACAATTCCAAGGCCTCTCGTGTGGCTCGGGTAGGCGAAGCTCGAGCCGATCAACGCCCCCAGGATCGCAGTTATCCCTCAACCAATCCAAATCTTCATCCGAGCATTTCGTCGGAAGAACAGGACGAGGTGGACGCGTCTTCTTTTCCGAGCCCTCCACGCCCGTTCTTTTGGTGTTCTTCCGAGCCTTTTTGGACCTGCTCGGATCCGAGACCATCCTATCACACCGCGCCTGATCCACTAGGGCCACGGCCTCTGCCTTCACCGGAGCAAAACCCAAGGGTTGAACCAACGCAGGTAGCCAAGGCCGAATACCGTCGTCCTCCGAGTCTATCAGGTACGGAACCCGAAAACTCTGAATGCTACCCGAAACCGACTGAACCCGAGCACAAGTATCTTCAGAACCCCGAGCTATAACTTCCGTCCGCGCCGAGCCCGACAAAGAGTCCCGTCGAGCGGTAGACGAGCTGGACTGAGCGGAATTACCCTCGGATAGCCTTACCGAATAAAGATCCCGATCCGAGGACGATTCTGAATGGGAGTCGATTCTCATGATTTACAAAACAAATACAACAACAAAAGCTAGAGAGAGAAAGTGAACGAAATTTTAGAGAGAAGGGAGAGCGAAATACCTGCAGAAGGAGAGAAATGAAATGAGAAGAAGCAGCGCGATGTATATATAAGCAAGGTGGGAAGATTCCAAGACAAGCGCAATGATGACCCCTATACAACTCTTCGGCTTCCGGCGGTTATAGGTATCATCATTACACCAACACGGCTCTTCAGTATCTCGCCGTTTCCCAAGAAACCCTCGAACTCCCCAAGAAGAAAACAACAAAGCCAGCCGACCAGACCTATACCGAATAAATACCGGCCCAACTAAGACATCTTCAAATCCGCCGACTCCAAATATGATGAAGATCGACGAACTGGGGGGGGCTTACTGTTATAGATGGGTTTAGCACCCCACCCACTTAGAAGGCCCAGGATTGATTCTTGATATAAAGGCCGGCCCAATAGAGCAATAGAAGCCCAATCAAACGCGCTTAGATCGAGCCCATCATCATCGGCTCGATTCGGCTCAGCTGAACAGCAGCAAGTCAGCTCGGCTAAGCCGAACAGCAGCAAATCAGCTCGGCTATGCTAACAGCCAAAAGAATGTACGGCTCGGCCCATCACGTCACCAAGTACGGCCCAACTCGCACGAACTCGACAAGCGGTCAACGGCCTGTAGAAAGTACGACCGTATTTTACTATAAATAGGAGTCGTCACTGTACATTAATGTAACCTTTTTTGGGATTTGTGCACTTCTTACTACTTTCTCTCTCTAGAGTCAATTTCCCGAATTGTAAACCGAGCACGTCTTTCGACCTGCTCGGGAATCTGAATACCAACTACGCTCGTCCCGAGCATATCGATCTCTCGACAAAGAACCCCGATATCAATCTTCTCTTCTTTCATCCCGAGCACTACTTTACTCTTGCTTATCTCTGAATCTAGTCGGTTCTCTCTCAAGAACAACTTAGTTCCTTCGGACCGAGCACGTCAACTCTCTAGCAAGACGCGCATCCCGACCTCGTGACAACCTCGGTTATCACATAGAACATCGAACAAAGGTTAAAAAATCAGTTATGGAAATCACTATGGCTAAAGAGAACCACCTGTAATTAAAAAATATGGACTTGACACTTCAATATGCAAATATGCCTAACTATTAACCGTAACTTTGTGTCCTCACAAAATACAGTTCTCAAATCTTGATACGAACATGCATTCATCTTAAAAAAAAGAGCACCAACGAGAGAAAGGAAGACCATGAGCACATTTTGATACCTGAGACAGAAACGGTTCGAGGAAAGTAAGAACATCAACAAGCGAAGCGTCTAATCCAATCTCTTCCTCAGCCTCTCTGGTTGCAGTAATCCCATCATCCTTATCATGCTCTTCTGCTTTACCACCTGGTAAAGAAACTTCTCCTGCAACAACAAAAAAGCACCCATCGTATCAAGTCTATAATGATCCCATCTTCATTCGGGCGAGAACGTATTGCTTTTCAAACCATTCATTCTGAAGCTTTGAAAAAAATTAGATAGATGAAAATACTGGTCTAGTCGATACGATTTGGGCTTTTGCGTAAGTTTATTCCTAGTCTAATCCAAGGATGTTCATCGTCAAATTTCCTATGGAACTCAGCAAACCAAAATCGTAAAAGTAAAGTAGAAACCCGAGTGAGTATACAATGTGGAAGACCTCTTAGTGAGGATAACACGCAACTCACAACCGTCTCCTTTTAAGAGACAGATCAAGACAGCCGCTTTCTTCACCGGAGACCCAACGTGGGAGATCAATTTCCTGGTGCTCTCTTCCGCCTCGTAGAGTGACGAAGAAAGCGGCGGCTTGTATGCACGCAGCTGCTGCGCCAAGGCGAAGAGTCTGGAAGATTTAGGGGGTGTTATTGAATTATGTATTTTAATGGAATTGGACGTATTTTAAAATCAGATTGAAATCCAGTGTTATTGGATTAATGATTTGGTTGATGTAATTCAAAATCCATTAAAAACACTTGTTATTCAATGTCTGTGTGATTTCGATAGATTTCATTTATGATAGATTTTAAAGTATTCTCACGTCTAAAACAAGAGAAAGCAAATCCTAGAAATTTTGGTGGTAATTCAATTTCGTTGCCAGTCTCTATGCCTTCAACACAATCGAATATCAAATTGAAGAGAAATTATGATTCAATGCCGTGGGAAAGAGTTCTAGATGTGGATCTAGGAATGAAGCTCTGGATTTCTTCCGAGGAGATCAGAGCGTCTCTCCAAGAGCAGAGCGGAGGTGCTGTTGTCAGTGTCCCTCGCGCAACATGTGACGTCTTGCGGCTCCGAGATGATGCGTTGTCAAATCAATTTGTTTCAAAGTATCTGGGTAAGGGAAGGCTCATTCATTTCATGACTGTTAAAGTCATTGTATATGCAGTTTCATCTAGATTGGGGTGAAGCTTTTAAGTTTTATGCGTGAGGCTTTTTTTTTTTATCTTTGTTTATTACTTTATCTCATTTCTTGTTCACGCTAATGGGTTCTAACTCTAGTAAAGAAGTTGCTTTCTATGCATACATACATGATTTCATCAACATAAGTCATCATATGGGAAGGTTGTGGGATCCACATAATTTATTTTTCTCCATTGGGAGTAGGCAGTTTCTTGTCTTTGCTGAGTTGCTAGAGACGAGCTCAACAACTGTTACGAACATTTCATTCTTAAACCAAGGAACTAGAAATTCCTTTGACTGAGTTTGAGTTTTATTCTGCCTATTACTATCAGGTCAGTCATTTTTTCTCTATGTAATTCCTAGTCAGAACATAATGCCCACTTGGTGTTGTTATTCATCCATTACATTTGTTCCTCCTAAAAACTTTCTGAACTCTTTCTGTGTAGTTGGCTGACCAGTACGTGAAGACTAAAGAAATCTGCCATGGAACTTTTGTTGTCAATGTCTGTAACAACTCAAGAGATTGATTGCAACTCTGACTCTGTTATTCCTTTGGTCATTTAGAAACTTTGGTGCTTTTAAAGATTTTGTAGAGTTGTCTCTTGAAATGGTTGCACTGCTTGTATCGATCTTATGTTTCTGGGAACTGGAGAAAAAAAAAATATGGTCCTGAGAAAATGATCAAGCCTCGTGACTTGTGCTCTGTGACGTTTGCCATTGCTTTCCCATATAGTCTTCCAATTCAGTTCAATCAATCTATGTGTAATTTTTTTCATCAGAAATCCTTACTAATTAAATTGCAATAAACTGGAAATAGATCGTTTAGTAGAAGATTAGACAAAAAAAAAGACCATTTAGTAGAAGACCACATGGAGCAGCTTTAGTAGATCAGACGCATTACCTCACCTGTTTTCCCACAAGTTGCCGTATATTGAAAAAACCAAGCAACATTGAAAAAAAATTAAACCATTGCTCAAATTATAATAGATAACACATCCTTTCTTGTATTCTTTTTGAATTATTTTTAATTGAAATCGGTAGTAAAAGACAATAAAACCTTATGAAAACTTAATTATTTACCAATCCAACCTAATTTATCCGCTCAAACCCGACGTCCCGTCCTAAACCGAAGACCAGCGGACCCGTCCTAAACAAAACCCGATACCAGTTCGGATCTACTTGCCCCGATACCAGTAAAATCCCTAAATCCCTCGTTCAAATCCCTAACTCCTCCTATTTTCCTAAATCCCTAATTCACAGCGATTTTAAGCTCTCTTCCGACAGATTCTGACACTGTACCTCGCTTCCGACATTGTATCTCGCTTCCGACGACGACCCGACCAGAGCGAGAGCTCCCTTCCGACGACCTTTTTCGGAGATTATCCGAGAGTAACATTAGTTGTCGTCTTCCGAT
The DNA here is from genome assembly GCA_030180135.1 of Orychophragmus violaceus. Classification (NCBI taxonomy): domain Eukaryota; kingdom Viridiplantae; phylum Streptophyta; class Magnoliopsida; order Brassicales; family Brassicaceae; genus Orychophragmus; species Orychophragmus violaceus. The sequence goes on along the minus strand of CM058235.1, from coordinate 14,822,902 downwards.
CCTTTTACTTCAATTCTTCATATTGGTAAGATTTTCCTTTTTCATCGAGCCTTTTCTTTTATCTCGTATTGGTTAGTTTGAGGGAGTAATTTGTTCGATTTTGTGAGCTCCAGATTTTGTTCAATTTTTCCTCGTAATAGTGGTGTTGGTTCGAGCGTTGTTTTGGTCTTCTTTGTTCATTCGATTAAAGTGTATTTTGGTATGTAATTGTTGGCTATGTGCATATAATGAATCTGTAGTTTTATACGAAATTTTCCAATTTTATCTAGTTGTACCAGTTGGACCGTGTTTTGTATTTTCATAATGTGTTACGATCCATGTGTTACCTTTGTTTCTACTTGAAATATGTATATTTAGTTTCTAAATGTCAATATTTTTACATGTAGTAATGGCTCGTGCAAGATCCGGTGGTCGGATATATGAGACTACAGAAGCTGCGAAAACAGTAGATGGGGAAAAGGTGAACGAAGATCATGTAGCTAAAGATGTAGAGGAAGAAGAGGAAGTAGAGGAAGAACATGAAGAAGATGGAGAAAATGGAAAAAATGTTCATGATGAGGTAGAGGATGAAGAGGATGGTGATGGAGAGGATGATGATGGAGAGGATGCTGATGGAGAGAAAGTGAACGAAGATCAAGAGGTTGTTGGAGGTTCTCGGGAGAGAACAATTCAGGTACAATATGGTCCAACTAGTACGACTTAAACATGTTTGTCTGGTACATATTGGTCAACTAGTACAACTGTATTTATTTATGCTTTGTTTCTTTTTTTGCAGAATAACTCCGAGGACGATGATGATGATGATGTATCCCAACCCCTACAGCCAGAGAAAATGTTCTTTGGTCGATCTCATTACATGACTGTGTGTAAGATAGGAACAAGATGCAGTGTTAGGGCCACAGTTGAGTATTTGGAGGGTTTTCCAGCAGAACTGAAATGGCATGCAACATGAGCAGTTTAGACATGTATTCCACATGCCAAGGGAGCCAAACCACATGCTTCAAGGAATGTGGATGCTACTTCTTCGCACAGATTCTACGGATATGCTAACAGAGTGTTGGTTTGTGGTGAATGGGACACTCATTAGGTATTCCATAAGAGAGCACGCCTTGTTGACTGATTTTTCTTGCCTTGACTACCCAAAGAACTATAAGCAATTGGGAGATTTTAAGTTTGCAAAAAGGATCTTTGGAAGGGTTGACGAAATAACAGTTAAAGATGTTGAAGTGAAGCTGGAGGAAATGAAGAAGAAGAGCTCTTCAGACAGGAAGAAGTTGGCTATCTTGTACTTCCTATGCAAGATAGTCAAATCTAAGTCAAAGGCTAATGGAAAAGTAGAATCGTTCCTTCTTAGGATTGTGGATGATGTGAGTGCTTGTGAGAATTTTATGTGGGGTAAGTATATTTTCGATGACTGTTTAAAAGGGATTCGGGCAGTAATGAAGAACATGAAAGGGTCCGCTAAACCAAAAGTGCAAACTGGCTTTTCCGGATTCATAGTTCCTCTCGAGGTAACTATAAATGAATTTAATATGATCTTCAGTATTTGTGTAATAGATATTTGATTTTAGCACTAACATGTTTTTACCTTTATGTGCAGATTCTCGCATTTGAGTGTATTCCAGTTCTTGGTCGTTCATTTCGTATAGTTGTGGAATCCAATGTGGAGTGTCCACGGATGTGCAAGCATAAGTTCACTGAATTATACTTGTAAAACATTTATTCAACTAGATAACTTTCAACCCCCGCGCACGCGCGGGGGTCATGTCCGACCTAATTTGTCTTTTGAGTCCTTTTCAACACGGTAACAGAGAGAGCAGTAGGCATTGCGATGGGGATACCACCAATCAGTAAGACAGGAAGGTTATCGATACCAACACGGTACCCTCTCTGGTGGATACCGTATATAACAATAATTTCAATAACCATTCCAACTACAATTGAGCAGATACAAAAGTTTCCGATTGATGTCAAGACCTTCAATCCTAAACAAAAATGAAGTGTGTACATAGTCATTAACTCAGATAATCTTTGAGATATTATTAAAAACTCCTTGTATACGCTCTAAGTATAAACAAATCTTCTGGAAGTGACCAATATGAATAGTATTCTCCACAAGATGAGCTGCCTTTCCAAAGAAAGTATGAATCCCAGTAGCGATCACAACTGCTTGTAATTTACCTTGCCTGCAGGTTGAACCAGAGTACACTAAATCACTAGTTTTTCTTGAGATTCTCCTGTAAATGTTGACTGCATGAGATGTTTAGGAAAAGTTAGTCCAAAGATAGCTAAATGCACGATTCTAACACTTAGAGAAATAGAAATTGCATGATCAATCTTTAAAGGGTCTCCTTCTAGAAGACGCACATCAGCAGGAATGATATCTCCAAGTCTGATACCAACTATATCTCCTGGAACCAACATACCAACTCATTTCATTCCCCATCACGGCGGACCCTCGCTCTAGGTGCCAACCGAGCCATGAGAGTAGAAGCTGCATTGCCTGCGTTTTTTTCTTCTATGAAACTAATAGTAGAGTTTATCACAACTAAGACCACAATTTCCACGAAGTCAGGATAATCCGGCGGCCTTCCTTGAGCAATTAGGATGAATCAGTTCGATCAGAATGTGTTAAGCCAACCATTGACCATTACTAAAAAAGAGGAAATGATAAACGTACTCCTCCATGTGCCATAGCAATGGACATGATGGCTGCATCTTCCATGACCCATGATAGTGGATTCCACTTAAATCCCAAGAACTTGAGTATTTTATTCTCCTGCAGAACAAAAAGGAGACGTTAAAGACACAAAACACGGTAGGAAGAGAAAATTTAAGAGGACATATATGTGAGAATGAAATTCATTTATGACATTTTTGTCCTCAAGTTTGTTGAAACCAAACCTCGTAAGTCGCCTCTGTACTTTCGTCAGAGCTCAGCCCTTCTCTTGTACATCAAAATCTCGAGCTGTTGTCATCGAGACAAAATCAGAAATCAAATCAGTATTATCAGCCATGAATTGGAAGATTTGTAAGAGAGAATCACAAACCGTGCGAGAGTAGATGTTGGCGAGTGTGGCTCCCCATCCACCATCCAAACTCGATCGTTTTCATCTGCAAAAACCTTATTCACATATAACAAAAACTTTGTAGTTCTATAAAACCATGAAAGTTTTAATTTTGATCATGTTTTCTGTGTTGAGTCTTTTGAAGCTTGGATCTTTTATAAACCAAAAAAAGAATACTTTGTATTTTCTAATGAATTATTATTACACCAGAAAGTTATAACAGGAATTGAAGAACAAAAGATTCACACTTACCTGCCCGATGCAACTGTACAACTCTTCATGTCTACATGGCCATCAACATTATCATCATCATCACCATCCTTATATAAATATACGAATATGAACAATTGAACATCTTTTAATAAGATCTGCAGATGAAGAACAATTATATATTCAACACAAATTGCACCTAAAAATGAAGAACATTTATTCTTGCAATTTTCTCGTTTCAGATTCTCAATTGGGTTTTCTAATGAATTATTAATACACCAAAAGTTATAACAGGAATCATAGAACAAAAGATGCACACTTACCTGCCCGATGTGACTGTACAACTCTTCAGGTTGTTGACACTGACAAGAAAAATGAGTGCAAGTTCTCCACTTGCGAGCCGAAAAATGTCAATTGCATTACAGATTTAGTGGTTGATTGTTTGTAAAAATGACAAAATCAGAAAAACGAAACAACCTTCTCTGCAGCGGGATCAAGAATTCGACGATCTGTGAAGAGATAATCATAAACCGTGCGAGAGTAGATGTCGGCGAGTGTGGTTCTCCATCCACCGTCGCTGAAGCCCTACTGAACGATTGAAGAACCAAAAATGACGATTTGAGGTGTTCGTGGTCCAAGCATGGCTTTGCTTCCTGGTCCGATCCATGTTCTGAGAATTTTTTGCTTCGTCTCCCACTCGAAAGGTATGGTTAATTGAATGACATCGAAGAGGGAGGAGAAGAGTGGTTGAACCGCCATATCAATGAAGCTGCTTTCTCCGATTAGATATTGGGCTTGTTCTCGCTTGTAAGTTATAGTTATTTTGAAATTGTCAGTAAGGCCCATTCGACTAAATTAAAAAGATCACGTGGCACACGATGACAGATAACTTGGGTCAAGGTTTCAGGAGGAATATAGTGGACTGGGCTTAGCGCAGGGATATTAGGGGGAAGAAAGGAAGGGCCTGACAATAATGGGCCACAGAAGGAAATTCATTGATTGCAAGAGCCCAACGAAAATAATAGGAATGCTGGACACGTGTCACTCAGATGGAGAAAGTGGTTTCTCATTATATATTAGATTGGTTTCAATATAATATGCATTAATATTGTAGGAATGTTAAAATGGGTAAATCCGTTCAATTTAAACCGCTCTGTTTAAAACTCATCTCATTTAAAATCTAAACACATTAAAACCTATTTAATTTATGATTCTAATATGGCTGTCCATTTAGACTTAATATTATTACATTAACTCATATATATAACAGCCTATATTTTTTTTTGTTGACGATAATGAAAACAAAGAAACACTATTTTCAATCATCCATATCGGTGGTTCTGGCCCGATATGTGTGCTTGGTGACTCCCTCAGACGAGCACTTCGTGCTTGTCTATCTGCTGTCTGATTGTGCGTGTGAGATATATGCTTGAGGGCAAAGGCGGTGAAGGACATCTTCCTCTTATCATACTCCTCAGTATAGACTGTGAAGGGTGGCCAATTCTCCGGTTCAAAAAATAGTGTCCGGTTAATCAAAACTTAAGTATAACAATGTCATTTTGATTAAAGATATATACATATAGAAACGGGTCAAAGAGAATCTCCATTTATTTCCCCTTTTAACAAATAGATTCTAAACATATTTAAACCTGCAAAATGCAAGTCTGTTAAATGAATTTAAATATACATTTATTTACACTAAAACCTCGTTAAAGTTCACTAATTTCAAATCCATTTTAATATCTCTAAGCAATAGTTATGTTGCAATTTTTTGGGATCTTAGATTGTGATTTCAGTTTTCTGTGTTTTCATTCTCATAAGCTATTTTTGTTTATCAAATGAGAGAGATGTTGATTTTCAGCTATTAATTGGTATACGGCGGTTATGAAGATATCAAACACAACAAAGATTTGTGGAAAGAGATTACTATGAAGAAATTTTAGTATGTTATTGTTGTCTATGTGGGAAAGACAGAATCTATGAGCATTTTTATGTTATTTGATGGAACTTGGAGCCAATTCTAACATCAGTTCGAGTCCTGTCAGGTTTCTTAAGCCTAGGATCTAGGGTCTAGTTAATTGAATCCTTACCGATCTAGCGTTTACCTGGAGATTGGCAGCGGAAGAATGAGCAGGTAAACGAGATCTGGAGCGCCTCAATCGTTGCGCCTCTATCGTAGTCCACACGCACACAAGTTGGAATCCGCCGGGATGCTAGCGCCGGGAATCGGATCTCTTGGGATTTCTGTGTTTTCTAGAGAAAGAGGATCAGTTTTTCTGTCAAGAAAAAACTGTCTGCGACGGCACGCTTACCTAGGTCGAAATATAAAACTTGTTTATATATTGACCTCGAGGTAAACCGAAACATCAGTTTCGGTTTCGCCCTCGTGTCGACCGACACACCTATTGGTGTCGATCGACACACATCTTGTATCGATCGATGCACCAAGGGCATTGATCGACACATCTCTTTAAAACACGATATCAATGTGTATCCAATACACATTGATCGGATCATATGCCAATGATCAATCCCATACCAAGTGTATCCAACTTGCTTAGGTGTGTGACCCTGTAGGTTCACACGATACCAGAAATGAGTTACAACTCATTTGTCATAAGCGGTTTCTAGCAAAACATTATGACTACCTAGTATCACATGAATTGTCCGATCTCGACAATACAACTATCTCTAGAGTAAGTACAATGTGATTTCAGGACATAATCCCAACAATCTCCCACTTGTACTGGAATCACCTATTCCTATAATCCCTTCGTCTCTATATCTCGATATGGCATAAGGCAAGATATTGTGTCATCCTTATTATAGCCAATATCATGTTCATCGAACTCCTGATCTATACTGATATAACAAACGACTGACAATCACCTCGTTTGAGCACGGCCATGCATTTTCTCAGTATCAAATCTTCGATGGGCCCTGAGATATTTATCTCCCGTTATACAGGAGAGACAAATACCATCTTGTTCCATCCCTGTTTCTACACATACTTCATGATACGTATAAGCAATGCCGTTATAGCCGCCAGTTACGGAACGACGTTTGACAAGGTCAAAACGCACCAATTCATATGCTAGAAAGCATGATGAACTCAGGTCTAAGGACTATACTCTATAGTCGTAATGAGAACCTCCCATGACACTGATATAACTATCCTGTGGAGTTCTCATTAGCGGGTCATGTCCGATCATATGTTCACCAACATATATCTATGTGATTGACTGTGATAATCATATCAATGACTCCATGAAACTTAGTCCAACAGTCACCTCACATGCTAGTCTCGCGCGGTTATTGGTGTCCCACTTCAACAACCTCGACTAGGGACAATCGTAATTTATGTCATCTTTTACTTATAGGGTTTCATGATCAAGTCCTCAACTTGATGACCTATATGATGACCATAAAATACTTTGGGACCATTACTTAATTATCCAATAATTAAATAATACCGATGTCAGTTTTAACTTACACAAACTTTGCCATAGCATGTCTATGTAAAGATCATAACATAACTAAGTAACTCCCACTAGAATCAAGATCATCTCTTCAGATATCTAATACCTACAGCAAGAGAATAAATCTCGTGCTTAGGTTGTGGGAGACTCTGCGGTGTTTTGCTTGAAACAATTTCAACAAACCACACCGCCATTCAGACAAAGAGACATAACCAGGTGGGAACCGGGAATCATCTTTGTCCGTCTAACTACTTTCAACTGGTTCGTCACTTCCTCAGTTCACCACGAAACTATCCTTAGAGTTTCTCAAACATTTGGGATATTTCTGGTAACTGTTCAGTGACTATTACCGGAACATATTGGTATTTTCTCGTCATGCTCTATGCGTGAGCTGCATCTAGACGAGTGCAAAATATAGCATTTATGATGGATTCTATTGCAGCAGCATAAGCAATCACACTCATTAATACTAGTTCAGCCAGTGTTCAAAAACACTTCATCTTGCTAATATTGTTACTAGCTCCGCCAGTGTCCAAGACACTTCATCTCGCTTAGATTATTGCCATAAGACCTTTGGTATGAAGCCATTCTTGGAATTAAGCACATATGAACTGTCCAATACCTTATCAACATAAGGATTTTGACATGATCCAATTAGCCTTTCTGATCCATTCCAATGGATCCTTATTCCAAGAACTTTACGGCCATCTCCCATGTCCATCGTTAAATTTGACTTCCGACTCAAATCTTGACAAGACTTTAGCGTCAGAGCATCGTTTATGAGATTAAGTACATTACGTACATACGGTGTGAGAATTGCAATTACGCTCCCACTAGTCTTCTTGTAAACGCATGGTTTCATTTCTATTCTCATCAAGTCAAAACTCTTGACCACATTATCAGAATGTTGATTCCAACTCCAAGATGTTTGCTTCAATCTAGAAATGGATCGGTGAAGCTAACATGCATACCCAGCCAATTTTTCGGAGTTGGGGCTCACCATCGCTTCTTTGAATTTCGCATGCTCGTCACTTTTCAATGATCAACAGATCACGACAATCGGCTACGAGAAATCACTCTCGAGTTAGTGACGGATCCTTTCGGATCTGCGAATTTCAGGCTCCACAAGTGTAGATCCTACAGCACTTTGTAGATCTCACCGCTGCTCTCCCTCAACAGGTTGAGCAGCCTCCTGTGTTTATCGAATTTCTTCGATGTGTACTTTTACTCCCACTGTTCCCTTTTGAAAGTACGATCTTTCTCAAAAGACACAGTTCCAAACAACAAAACTTTGTCCTCGGATTGGTTGTAAAAGTAGCAAGCATTTGTTTCCCTAGGACAACCAGCGATGTAGAACTTATCAGATTTGGGTTCAGGCTTGTTAGCTTTCATCCCCAAATGTTAAGAAACAACATGCTTGGAAAACTTTCAGTCCACATCCAATGTGGTGTCTTTCAATTGATTCTGATTGAAACCCTTTTCTGCGCAAACACAGATCTTTCTAGAGCGTATTTCTTAAAAGATTATGGAAGATTCCTGTGACTCATCATTAATCGGAGCATATCTAATAAGATCCAATTCGTTCTCTCAAAAACACCATTTAGGTTTTCCAGGAGAAAAGAGTTGTGATATGACTTCACACTCACCTAGATGATCACCCAATTCTTGACTCAAGTATTTTCCTCCGCGATCTAATCGAGGATCTCAATACTTCTGTCAAATCGGTTCTATACTTCATTCACATATATATTTACTGAAGTCATCAATAAAGGTAATGAAGTACAGAAGATTTCCTCTGGCACTAATGCTCATCGGGCCACATACATCAGTATGTGTAAGGCCCAATAAGCCTCTGGCCCGTTTTCTTTTAGCTCTGCTAAAAGGGCCTTAGTCATTTGGCCCAGTGAGCAGAATTCATACTTCATATGATTAATAATCAAATGAGCCCAAAACTATGGAACTTCTGAATCCGCTTCACTCTATGTGGTCAAAATGACTGTGCTAAGGAAAAATCGAGTTCAAGTCATCAGACTTAAACCGTTTGGTATTTATGTTATAGGTACAATCGTACATTAGTTTAAAACATAAAACCCATTCTAAACGGGGTGCTACCAAACAATATTTCATTATGGTCTAAAGAACAAAACTTGTCTTTTATCAAAATGAAAAACAACCAAATTCTTACAAGAAAATGAAAGACATCTTTGCACAAGGCAGATACATAGTAGCAATTACTTAATTTCTAAAACCAAGTATGAAAGGCTCCTACAAGTGGAGAATCTCTACGGCTCAGGCAGCAACCATTGCTTCATACCAGACACGCAGTTCCACTTGTCCTTTCTTCAACGTTCTACTGTCGCTTAGGTCCTGCATATTTCAAAAATACCAGTACCACAACTAGTATCCAATACTCATGTAGAACTTGAAACAACAACACAATACCTGAAGAGGAAGTACCATACATCTTCTCCATCTCTTGTGAATCTTCCAAGAATTTAATGCAATTTCTCTTCCAATGCCCAAACTCTTTACAGTAGCAGTACTTATCAACATCAGATGGGCCTGACTTGGGCTTAAAAGATGACACAGGTTTATCCCGATTCCAAATCTGAACGGACTTGCCATCACCCTTGTCTAAACAAGATTTCTCAAATCTTTTACCCTTTATGATGTTTTGCTCTGCTGTCTTGAGCATGCCATGCAGCTCAGTCAACGTCTTCGTCAAGCTTTTCTTGATATAGTTCTTTATGAACTTATCATAACTTGACGGCAGTGACTGCAGAATGATGTCAGTAGCCAACTCCAAGCTGACAGGACAATCCAGTCTCCCCAGGTTATCAATGTAACCCATCATTTTAATGACACGAGGACTTACTGGAGCATCCTCTGGTAGCTTGCACCCAGTGAGAGACTTCACCATCTGGAATCTCTCAACTCGTGCCAGATCCTGAAACTTCAGTTTCAGGCTGGTGATCATCTCTATTGGCGACTCCATGTTCTCGTGTTGACTTTTCAAGTCCGAGTTCATGGTAGCCAACATCAGACCACGCACATCTACCACATCAGTATAATGCTTATTCCAAGCATTATATACTGCATTCGAGCGATTGGTCCCAAGCCTTTCTAGAAGAGCTTTTTCAAGGACATAGTCCTTGCTCTCCTGCTTGAGGATTAATCTCAAATTCCGATACCAATCCAGGAAATTTGATCCATTTAACTTGTCCTTCTCAAGGACGGATCGCAATGAGAAAGTAGTCATAGACATAAGCTGAAATCCAAGAAAACAAAGATTTAGTTATGTACATCATGAGAAATTTTATCTAATAAGAAAAACTCGCATTATATTCAAACAATGTTTCCTCTATGAATATAATGATCCAAGATCCATACTTCACTAAAATCTGAGTGGACGACTCGCCATCACCCAAAATCCAGTTATCTAGGTAATCAAATCATTGCTAATTGTACCCAGTACAACTCTTGGTCGCAGATAAGACAATCCATGTCTTATCTACTCTGACGTCTCTGGGCCCAGAACTTCTGATAGCCCAGTCAAGTAGAACAATCTCTTCTGTCTTGTGATCATTGATAGTCGCACTGCGAGTCTATCAACGAACACCTGCCTTGCTCAGGTCACTGTGGACACCAAGGACTCCAAGACTATCCAACAATGAACCGAGTCTTGACAGTAGACGAGATTGGGCAAGACATCAAGGTCACTTGATGTTTAGTTGAGGAAACTAAACTCTGAAAGGTTAGCAAATCAATCTATTAGGTCATGTAATTGTTGATGTCAAGCACCGCAAGTCCATCAACATAATTACTTGTCTTACTCACCTAATTGTGGACACCAAGCTCTGCTAGACCATCACACAACGAAATGAGTCTTGACAGTTGACCACATTGAAGCTAAACTTTGATCAAGGTTTAAGTCTGGTTTGGTTTCTGCAAATTCAAGGTTCAATAACCAGAATTGCGAGCACTGTGTCGATCGACGCAGACCATGTCTGTCGATCGACACCACCAAATGTGTTGGAATTGTGTCCAGTAATCTCGGTACTGTCTCTAGAAAGTAAGAGTATGTCAATGATCAGACATAAGTCATATAATACTGGGGGTCATGATGGCTTGCTAGAGTCCGCTCATGATCTATAAGTCTTGGACTTATTGCCTTTATTATATGATCCCATATGGGTCACACGCCTAAGCTAACAGGAAAATGTGTAGGAACGGTTTAGCAGAAGTACGGTAAAAGTGCTAGGCATTTACTGTACTTAGAGAGAATAAAACGGTTTAGCCACTGTGTGTCGATCGATACACAAGGTGTGTCGATCGACACAGTGCGCGAATGCCGTCGAGTTAATTGGTGTTTGGGCCAAATGGCCCAAACGGAACCGGACAAGTTTTATAAATAAAACTCGAGTTCAGAACCAAAAACCCTAGCCGAAAACTCTCTCTCCCTCTGCGCCGAGTTCCCCTAGTGGCCTAGCAGCCTTCTTCCTGATTGGTGTGCGTGTGTGAACCTCTGGAGGAGTTATCTCTCGGTGGCTCTCTGATCTCTGACATACCATCCCTTTCCGCTGCATAAACAGGTATAAGGTGAGATCATCAATTGTTTCTATTCAAGAGAACCTAGATCTGCATGTTTAGGTTAATCTGAATCTGAGAATTGAATCAGGATTGACTAAACATTCCTTCAGTGGTATCAGAGCTATTGGTTCTGGTTTTTCTTGTTTAGATTCAAGTTTAGGATTGTTTTTCTTGTTTAAAAGTGTTTTGAATCAACTACTGATAAGAGAAATCACTTAAGCAACAAGGAATTGAAACCTAAACACACTTAAAATCGCAGAAACCAAGCTATATTGATTTGGTAGAATGCGATTTTCAAAAGTCAGTATCGACTGCGATCGCATGGATCGATCGATACGGTCGCATGGATCGGTCGATACAGTCTATCGGCTAACCCTGTTAACGCGTGAAAGCATCGATCGATGCAGGATCGATGCAGGTTCGATGTTGGTGCATCGACCGATGCGGTTGGTGCATCGATCGACACGGTTAGGGTTTTGGCTCGGTTCCGTGCATGCGTGAGAGCATCGATCGATACAGGATCGATGCACGATCGATGCAGGATCGATGCTAAGAGCATCGACCGATGCGGTTGATGGATCGATCGACACGGTTGGTTCATCGATCGACATGGTTGGTTTAAGGCTCGGTTTAATATTTTGATTAAAATTAATTCGTCCTGGTTTAATAAACAGATTTAATAATTTTATTAAGTCTGGTTAAACCGGGACAAGAAATCCAATGTCGAAAGAATTATTGGATTTAGTGCCTAAACCAGGATTTTCTAATTTGATTTGGTTGGACCAAATAAATTGAGAAAATCCGGTTTAGTAAATAACCGGTTGACAATTGTGGTCGTCGTAGTAATTAATTTTGGTTAGACCAATTTTAATGAACCAGACCGGTTATGTCATCTAATTGGACGATCGGGTTATGTCTCGGATTCTTCGGCCTCGGGCCAAGAAGTTAAAACGATTGGGCCAATTATTTGAGTCTTTCTTCAGATTTAATTTAAAATTTATTTTATAAAGAATATAAATCGATTTTAAATTAAAGTTTCCGATATTTTGAAATTAGAAAGTTTCTTAATTTATAGAAGTTTCTAGATTTGCATGATTCGGATTTTAAGAAATTTCTAATTTTAGAAAGTTTCCAAAATAGTAGGTTTCTAAAATGGAAAGTTTCCCGAAATAGTAATCTTCTATTTTGGGAATGAGATTTTTAAATAAACCTACGAACCTCAAATAATATCAAGCGTTGGATGTCTTGTCCAGGCTATGTCAGCTGTTGAAGCCCATTCAATCGTATTCATGGCCTTACAGTGTGAGGGTGTCTGCTTTTGCGTTGGTAAGACGGTTTGTGATTCATAAATGTCATTGGGAGTCCCAGACATTAATGATTACATGACTGTATAGTCTGGTTTTCTTGACTAGGCCATCGGGAGTCCCGGGCCTTGAGACATCAGAGTGGATTGGGCCTCGGGCCCAGATTCACAACCAAGAGTTATATCACGGATATAATTAGCCGATATAAGGCTTACCGATATAAGCTAATATTGGGTGACGGCCAGTGGCCCACTTTAATCTTAGTTATATGTGGATCTTGGAATCATTATATTCTATTGAGGGTAACTGATGTTATTGAATATAATGCATGATTAATCATATTAAAATTTAATACGAGATTAATCATATTGAACATAAAAACTAATAACCTTTTTATCTTATATATTTCAGCTATGACTACTACAAGCACACAAAACACATTCTCAATCCGGTCTGTTCTCGAGAAGGAGAAGCTGACTGGAACGAACTTCCTGACGTGGTCAAGGAATTTGAGGCTGGTCCTCAAGCAGGAGAAGAAGGATTATGTCCTTCGTGATCCTCTCCCCGAGAGGCCTGCTAACAATGCCGCCAGGACTCTGCATAATGCTTGGGAAAAGCATTCGTCAGATGAAAATGATGTGTATTGCCTTATGTTGGCGACAATGACTGGTGAGCTGCAAATGCAGTTCGAGAGTGTGTTGTCACCAATTGAGATAATGGCAAGCCTGAAATCGCTTTTTCAGGAGCAGGCTAGGACTGAGAGGTTCCAGACTGTTAAGAACCTCTTGGACTGCAAGTTGGCTGCGAATGCGGCAGTGAGTCCTCATGTCTTGAAGATGATGGGTTATCTCGATCATCTTCAGAAACTCGACTGCCCAATCAGCCAGGAACTTGCCTGCGACATCATTCTGCAGTCATTACCTGCAAGCTATGATCAGTTCATTCTGAACTTTAACATGCATGGCTTGAGTAAGACATTGCCTGAGCTTCACGGAATGCTCAAGACTGCAGAGCCCAACTTGAGGAAAACCGCCAAGGACCCCAATGTGCTTATGGTGCAAAAGGGCAAGGGGTTTAAGAAATCCTCTGCTAAGGATAAGGGAAAGGCCAAGGCTGTCCAAGTCGCGGACAAGGACACGCCAAAGCCTAAGCCCAAGTCCAAGGCTGGGCCTACTGACATATGCAGGTTCTGTAAAGAACCAGGGCATTGGAGGAGAGAATGTAAGAAATTCCAAGAAGGTCTAAAGGAATTGAAGAAGAAGACTCTCGAGACTTCTTCGACAGGTATTTTTGTTATAGAAGTTAATACAACTACTTCTGATAATACCTCATGGGTTATGGATACTGGTTGTGGGGCTCATATTTGTACTAATATGCAGGCACTCAGCAACAGTAGAAGGCTGAAGCAAGGACAAGTGGAGCTACGAGTTGGGAATGGAGCGAAAGTTCCAGCACTAGCTGTAGGCACATACTTGTTGTCTTTACCTTCGGGATTGATTTTAGAACTCAATAATTGTTATTTTGTACCTGCTATAAGCAGGAATATTATTTCAATTTCTTTGTTGGATTTGGAAGGTTATGATTTTTCAGTTAAGAATAAATTATGTTCCTTCAATCGCAACAATTTGTTCTATGGTTCTGCCCCTCTTACGAATGGGCTTTACATACTCGATCAATCCGCGCCAGTTTATAACATTAATACCAAACGGTTCAAACCTAATGAGGAGAACCGAACGTTTCTATGGCATTGTCGTTTAGGGCACATCAGCGAGAAACGCATCAAGAGGCTCCATTCGAATGGACTTCTTGGCTCATTTGACTTTGAGTCATGTGAGAAATGCGAATCCTGCATGATGGGCAAAATGACACGGGCCCCCTTTAATAAACCTAACGAGAGGGCCAGTGACTTGTTGGGCCTGATACACACTGATGTGTGTGGCCCAATGTCCACTAATGCAAGAGGAAACTATCAGTACTTCATTACCTTCACTGATGATTTCAGTAGGTATGGATATGTTTATTTAATGAAACATAAGTCTGAATCTTTTGAGAAGTTCAGAGAATTCCAAAATGAAGTACAGAACCAACTTGGCAAAAGCATTAAGGCTCTTCGGTCCGACCGAGGAGGAGAATACTTAAGCCAAGAATTCAGTGATCATCTAAGAGAGTGTGGGATCGTGTCCCAACTCACTCCTCCCGGAACACCTCAATGGAATGGTGTGTCTGAGAGGAGAAATCGGACCTTATTGGATATGGTTCGATCTATGATGAGTCACACAGACCTTCCAATATCCCTTTGGGGATATGCTCTGCTAACAGCAGTGTTCACTCTAAATAGAGCGCCATCAAAAGCAGTAGCAAAGACACCATATGAATTATGGACTGGAGAAGCTCCAGTGCTGTCTTATCTCAGAATTTGGGGTTGTGAAGCATATGTCAAGAGATTGATCTCAGATAAGCTTACACCAAAATCTGACAAATGCTACTTCATTGGTTATCCACGGGAAACCAAGGCTTATTACTTCTATCTACGTTCCGAGAACAAGATCTTTGTTGCCCGGGATTGTAACTTTCTTGAGAGAGAGTTTCTCTCTAAGAAAGACAGTGGGAGTAAGGTACTGCTTGAAGAAATTCAAGATGAACAGGATACTGCTCAACCTAATGAGGAAGAGCAGCAGGAGGACCTACAAGAAATTGTAGAGCCTGAACCTGTAGTACCTGAAGTTCGAAGATCCGGGAGGATCCGTCACGAACCCGAGAGATATCAAGGATTCCTCGTGACTGACTGTCATGATCTTTTGATCATTGATGGTGATGAACCATCGAGCTTCAATCAAGCCATGATGGGCCCAGATTCCTCTAAGTGGCGCAAGGCCACTGATTCCGAAATGGACTCCATGTCGGTCAACCAAGTGTTTTCGTTGGTTGACTTACCCGCTGGTGTAAAAGCCATCGAGTGCAAATGGATCTTCAAGAAGAAGATTGACGTGGATGGAAATGTCCAGATTTACAAAGCCAGGTTGGTGGCAAAAGGTTTCAGACAAGTTCACGGTGTGGATTACGATGAAACCTATTCACCAGTGGCTATGATGAAATCTATTCGGATTCTACTAGCAACTGCAGCTTTTCATGATTATGAAATTTGGCAGATGGACGTGAAAACCGCCTTCCTGAATGGTATTCTGGAAGAGGATGTGTATATGACGCAACCTAACGGTTACATAGATCCAAAGAATGCTGGGAAAGTATGCAAGCTTCATAAATCCATTTATGGATTGAAGCAAGCATCGAGGAGCTGGAATCTTCGTTTTGATGAAGCGATCAAGCAATTTGACTTCATCAGAAACGAAGAAGAACAATGCGTGTATAAGAAAACTAGTGGGAGCAAGATTGTATTTCTTATTCTGTATGTCGATGACATACTGCTTCTCGGAAACGACGTTCCAATGCTAAAGTCGGTAAAGGACTGGCTTGGAAGTTGTTTTTCCATGAAAGACATGGGTGAAGCCGCATACGTTCTTGGAATTAGGATCTATAGAGATAGATCTAAAAAGCTGATAGGCTTGTGTCAAGACTCATACATTGACAAAGTCCTGCAAAGATTCAGCATGAAAGATTCCAAGAAGGGCTTCACGCCAATGGTACATGGCACAACGCTAAGCAAGAAGCAGAGCCCTACGTCGGCTGCTGAGCTTGAGCGCATGAAAAATATTCCTTATGCATCTGCAATAGGATCAATCATGTATGCCATGATCTGTACTCGTCCTGATGTTGCTTATGCATTGAGCATGACGAGTAGATACCAGTCAAATCCAGGTGAAAACCATTGGATTGCCGTAAAGAACATCTTGAAGTATCTGAGACATACTAAGGATAAGTTCTTGGTGTACGGTGGAAGTGATGTGCTTAAATCAGTGGATTCACGGACGCAAGTTTCCAGACAGACCAAGATGATTTCCGGTCACAGTCCGGTTATATCTTTAGTCTGAATGGCGGTGCAATCAGTTGGAGAAGCTCCAAGCAAGACACCGTTGCTGATTCCACTACAGAAGCTGAATATATCGCCGCTTCAGAAGCTGCGAAGGAAGCTGTTTGGATACGAAAGTTCATTATTGAACTAGGTGTGATACCAGATGCGGCTGAGCCTCTGGCACTGTTTTGTGATAACAATGGTGCTATTGCTCAGGCAAAGGAACCAAGATCACACCAGAAATCCAAGCATGTTCAAAGAAGATTTCACTTGATACGTGACATCATTAATAGAAAGGAAGTCAAGATCAGCCGAGTCCCGACAGATGATAATGTCGCTGATCCGTTGACAAAGCCACTCCCAAGGCCTAAGCTCGAGTTCCTGACTGAAGCTGTAGGCATTAGAAACATTGAAATGTAATCTAAGTTTGAGTGGGAGTTTGAGGGCTTTGTTTAGTTATTTGATATGTTCTTGTAAAACATTTTATGTTTAATGAAATTATTATTTCAAGATTATTTTAACTGTGATGAAATAATCGTTCCAAAATGATATGAACCATTTTATAGGTCATCGAAGTAAATGACTTGATCTTGAGTCATCGAAGTCATTTAGCTTGATCATGAGACCCTATATTTGATAGATGTTTTATATCATCCCGTCCCTAGTCGAAGGTTGTTGAAATTGGAACACCAACAACCGTGTGAGACTGGATTGGTACGTGACTTATGACAAAGTCTCAGTGTGTCATAGATGCGCGGCATCAAAGTCAGTACATAGGTGTATGTTTGGGAACATACGACCGGACAAGACCCGCTTCTAAGAACTCTTCAGGATATTTATATCTGTGTCATAAGAGATTCTTACTACGACTATAGAGTATAGTCCTTAGACCTGAGTTCGCATGCATGTGACTGCACATGGACTGATGCACTTTGATCATTGTCTAACGCTATCGTTCTGCGATAGTTATAAGGACCTTGTTTGGGTACATTATGAAATGAATAGTTTACAGTGATGGAACAAGACGGAATTTGTCCCTCCAATATAAATGGAGTGAATATCTCTAGGCCAATCGGAGATTTGAATACTGGAAAATGCATGGCCATGCTCAAACGGACTGTCCCGAGTCGTTTGGATTGTCAGTATCAAATCAGAGTCCGATGAACAAGATTAGGCTTTATGAGGATGACACTAATCTTGCCTTATGACTAATCGAGATATTGAGACAAAAGGGATTATGAATACAGAGATTCCAGTACAAGTGGGAGATTGTTGGAATTGTGTCCAGTAATCTCGATACTGTCTCTAGAAAGTAAGAGTATGTCAATGATCAGACATAAGTCATATAATACTGGGGGTCATGATGGCTTGCTAGAGTCCGCTCATGATCTATAAGTCTTGGACTTATTGCCTTTATTATATGATCCCATATGGGTCACACGCCTAAGCTAACAGGAAAATGTGTAGGAACGGTTTAGCAGAAGTACGGTAAAAGTGCTAGGCATTTACTGTACTTAGAGAGAATAAAACGGTTTAGCCACTGTGTGTCGATCGATACACAAGGTGTGTCGATCGACACAGTGCGCGAATGCCGTCGAGTTAATTGGTGTTTGGGCCAAATGGCCCAAACGGAACCGGACAAGTTTTATAAATAAAACTCGAGTTCAGAACCAAAAACCCTAGCCGAAAACTCTCTCTCCCTCTGCGCCGAGTTCCCCTAGTGGCCTAGCAGCCTTCTTCCTGATTGGTGTGCGTGTGTGAACCTCTGGAGGAGTTATCTCTCGGTGGCTCTCTGATCTCTGACATACCATCCCTTTCCGCTGCATAAACAGGTATAAGGTGAGATCATCAATTGTTTCTATTCAAGAGAACCTAGATCAGCATGTTTAGGTTAATCTGAATCTGAGAATTGAATCAGGATTGACTAAACATTCCTTCAAAATGAAACCGGACTTCAATAACCAGTTAATCCAATTAACCTGGTTCATTGAACCGGTCATGTCGATCGACACAACCCATGTGTGACGGTCGACATAGACCTAAACCGAAGACAGTTTTGATAACCGGTCCAATCCAATTGAACCGACTTATCAGATCAAACTGATCTTAACCAATCGGTTTATATTAATTGGGATAACTGGTTCAATCCAATTGAATCAATTCATCCAATTTAAACCGTTTTAGCCAGTTTCAACTGATTGCGATAACCGGTCCAATTCAATTGAACCGTTTTATCCAATCAAAACTGATTTAACCCATCGGTTCATGCTAATTGAGATAATCAGTTCAATCCAATTGAACCAATTCATCCAATTTAAACCGATCTATTCGGACTTAACCAAGCATGATAACCGGTCCAATCCAATTGAACCGATCAACCATTCGCGAGGTCTGTGTCGACCGACACTAACCTGTGTCGATCGACACTTGACCGAATCTTTTCTGTGTCGACCGACACTTAACTGTGTCGATCGACACAGCAGCTTTTCTGATTTTTCTTCGCGAAAAACCCTAGCCGCCGATTCTGTCGAATTCACATCTCTGTGTCGACCGACACACCTAGTGTGTCGATCGACACTGTGCGAAAACACAGAATCGATCTTGATCGAAATCGATCTCACCTGTTCTAACCAAACAACCTAGTTTGCGAATCTAAATCATCAAATTCAATTAAACAGGTTGATTCAATGGAAAACCCTAAGGCTCTGATACCACTGATAGAACTTGGAGCCAATTCTAACATCAGTTCGAATCCTGTCAGGTTCCTTAAGCCTAGGATCTAGGGTCTAGTTAATTGAATCCTTACCGATCTAGCGTTTACCTGGAGATTGGCAACGGAAGAATGAGCAGGTAAACGAGATCTGGAGCGCCTCAATCGCTGCGCCTCTATCGTAGTCCACACGCACACAAGTTGGAATCCGCCGGGATGCTAGCGCCGGGAATCAGATCTCTTGGGATTTCTGTGTTTTCTAGAGAAAGAGGATCAGTTTTTCTGTCAAGAAGAAACTGTCTGCGACGGCACGCTTACCTAGGTCGAAATATAAAACTTTTTTATATATTGACCTCGAGGTAAACCGAAACATCAGTTTCGGTTTCGCCCTCGTGTCGACCGACACACCTATTGGTGTCGATCGACACACATCTTGTATCGATCGATGCACCAAGGGCATCGATCGACACATCTCTTTAAAACACGATATCAATGTGTATCCAATATACATTAATCGGATCATATGCCAATGATCAATCCCATACCAAGTGTATCCAACTTGCTTAGGTGTGTGACCCTGTAGGTTCACACGATACCAGAAATGAGTTACAACTCATTTGTCATAAGCGGTTTCTAGCAAAACATTATGACTACCTAGTATCACATGAATTGTCCGATCTCGACAATACAACTATCTCTAGAGTAAGTACAATGTGATTTCAGGACATAATCCCAACATTATTTTCTTAAATTACCCTAGCTTTGTTATTTGTTAAACCAAGTTTGTATTAAGAATACTAAAATCTTTTTTTCTTGATTTTTTTGTACCAAAAAAAATAAATAACACACATATATATATATATATATATATATATATATATATATATATATATATATATATATATATATTTGGTCTAATAGACTAAATTCTGATTTGGTCGAGAAGAGGAAATGTGATACGCTAATGGGGATTCTGGAGGAGTATGAAAGAGCGTCGGGTCAGACAATAAATAAAGGGAAGTCGGCAGTCACCTTCTCAAGCAAGACGCCGGTGCATATAAGAATCATGGTTAAATCCACTTTAGACATTGATAAGGAAGGTGGATCGGGCAAATATCTAGGACTTCCCGAACTGTTCGGAAGAAAGAAGAGAGACTTATTCAGTTCTATTGTTGACAGGATTAAGCAAAAGGCAAGAAGCTGGTCTACACGAAGGCATTCAAGTGCTGGAAAGCTGATTTTACTAAAATCAGTGCTATTCCTACACTCTTTTAAGCTTCAAGATACCAAATAGCTTATGTAATAGTATTCAACCTGCTTTAACAAGATTTTGGTGGAGTGCAAATCCCGAGAAGAAAAGCATGTGTTGGGTAGCTTGGAGCAAGATGACGGAATCAAAGAAAGACGAGGACTGGGGCTTAGAGATATTGAAGCTTTTAACGATGCTTTGGTGGCCAAAGTTGGGTGGAAAATTATAGAGAACCCGAGCTGCCTCTTGGCGAGAATTCTTCTGGGAAGGTACTGCCGTAAGACGTGTTTTCTTGACGTTGAAGCCTCTGCTAACTACTCTCATGGATGGAGAGACTTACTCATTGGAAGAGACCTGATCTTAAGAGGGTTGGTGTATGGCATTGGTAACGGCAATATGGCTAACATTTGGACGGACCCATGGAAGCATGAGCGAATTTATGGACTGGCAACACTTGAAAGCCAGCATTGGACGGTATCCCACCTGTTCAAAGCGGGTACTTGTCTGTGGTATGAAGAGAAATTTTGCATGCTTTTAACGGACAGAGAAGATGATATCTTAAAGATCCAACCAAGTAATTTGGGAGGACTAGACAAGTGGGCTTTTTGATAAGATGGGGCGGTATACGACTAAGAGTGAGTACTACCAAGCGCTAGAAGCGTCCAAGTAACTTCACGACAACATTGATGGAGAAGCAGCTTTCAACTGGAACAAGGAAATATGGAGAGCAGAGACAACTCCAAAGATCAAAATGCTTATGTGGAAGGCGAAAAGGAATGCTTTACTAACAGGGGAGAATCTCTTGATGAGGAAGGTGATCGATTCTGCGCTGTGTGTAAGGTGTGGGGAATGGGAAGATACATAACACTTGTTCTTCAAGTGCATACATGCAGTAGAGGTATGGAGAAAGGCACCTTTCTTTAACTCGGATGCGATAAGTGGATGGAGAACATTGGGAGAAGCGCTAGAGGGGTCGTACGGACTTACGGCTCTACCGCCGGTTAGAATAAAAGGAGAAGTCTTATTTGCTTAGATTATCTGGAGAATTTGGGTAAACAGGAACAACTTAGTCTTCGAAGACAGAAGATTCAAGGCAGAGGAGACGGTAACCAAAGCCATGGCAGAAGCACGAGAATGGAGTTATGCTAAAGCTGAGTAGAAGAAAGAGGAAATAGCTAGAGAGATGGGACATGTTAATCATCTGCAGAACATGGACGATAATGGAGTGGTTATGTTTATGGTGTACACGGACGCGGCATGGAAGGCGAGTGAAGGAGGAGCTGGACTGGGCTGGGTTAGTACCTGGAGAGACGGCTCAAGGAAGGTTTTAGGTTGGATGCAAACGAATCATGTGAGGTCATCCTTGATGGCTGAGACACTAGCTTGCTTGGAAACTTTTTCTCATCAAAAGGCACTTAGGAGGAACAAGGTGATGGTGTCTTCGGACTCTCTAAGCCTGATCCGTGCTCTTACCAAAAAAGATTATCCGAAAGAACTTCATGGAGTTATCAAAGACATTGAGACATTAGCACACGAGTTTGAGTTCATCTGTTTCTCTTACCTCCCTCGAGGTGATAACAAGGAGGCGCATTGCTTGGCTAAGAAGGGTCTGTGTAATCTTAATTTATCTATTGTTGTTAGAGCTGAGGCTTATTTGTAAGGTTGCTACCTTGTTTCTTAAGTTATTATGGAAGTATTTCAGTTTAAAAAAAAAGGTTTGGTCTATATATATATACATATATAAATTTGGTTTGGTCTTTTCAAGCTTTGTTGTTTGGTTTTGTTTGTGCGAACTTCAGTTTCGGTTTTACGATCTTTTCTTCTGTTCTAATCTAAGTTATGGTCTTAGTGCTTTTATTTTCTTATGTTTGTAAATTTAGATCTTATGACTTTTTTTTGTCAACGGATCTTATAACTTTCCTCTCTTGGTTTTTGTCTTAGGGAACTTTTAATTGTCTTCAAGCTTTGTTATCGAAAAAGGTTTCAGTTTTTGTCCGTCTGTGTGTTTCGATGTGTTTAATAGAAAAGAATAATGTTTATGGAAACTCTCTCTCTCTCTTATCTCTCACCTATCTTTCAGAGAGAGGGAGGTGAATTCCGATTTCGATCTACGATCCTAATCGGAATTAAAT
This sequence comes from Orychophragmus violaceus, assembly GCA_030180135.1. Classification (NCBI taxonomy): domain Eukaryota; kingdom Viridiplantae; phylum Streptophyta; class Magnoliopsida; order Brassicales; family Brassicaceae; genus Orychophragmus; species Orychophragmus violaceus. The sequence goes on along the minus strand of CM058235.1, from coordinate 14,800,190 downwards.
CCCGGCTCTGTCCGGTTCTTTTCTATGTTTATACTTTCTTTTTGCTTTGAATAAAATTCCCTACTTAGTTCTAGGTTTGTTCTCCAGCTAAGTTTGGACTTAGTTTGTTTTTTTATCCTTTCTCGTTCTGTCTCCAAGATTTTAATTAGTTCAAATTCCGGTTGCGATCAAGTGCTCTCCTCTGTCGTCACTGTTTTCTCAATCTTTCTTGTATCAAGGAGTAATATCTTCGCTATCCCTTGGTGGGCCTCTTTGTAGGTTTGAAGCGGAGCTTCTTTGCTGGAAGCTGGATTGGGGCGTTTCTGGCTTTAATTCTCGGTGGGCATGTTGACGATTTGCTTGGTTTAGCACCGATGAAACGCTGTGGACAGAACTGTGGTGATGCTTGCAGAGCTTCAACGGTGGCGCGTGGGCCAGTCATGAGTCACAAGCGTTACTTCTATCTTCTCTCCTCATCGAACACGTTGACAAACACATGTTTTTCTTTTAACCTTATCTTATCTTCAATTTGTTAAGTGGGTTACTTGGGTTTAACTTTATCGATGTTAGAGTTGGGCTTGTATCTTCGCTTTGTCCCCTTGTGAGCTTTATCACATGATAAATGGTTGACTAAAAAAAAATGTGTTTAATAAAATTTCATGATGACAAAAATATATATTTCGTTCAAGTATCAATTTGATACAGTAATTAAAATGGAGGATGAAAAAGGTACAAAATAAAGTTCAAAAGGTAACAAAATAGCACTGTATTGAATAAATGAACGAATAAGTGTAAATGTTAATTAATGATAAGAGCCACTTCGTCTAGGTTTTAAAACCTCTCAGACACGGAGTCCGAGGAGATCCAGCCGCCGCGGATGGCCTTCTTGTCCGTTCACCGCTGAGCTTCTCCTCCGCTTAGTCCAGCCTCCTCTCCTTCATGGCGTCACAGTCAGCTACTGCAGAAGCTCCCTCCGTCGCTGCTCCTCAGCCTCCGTCAAAGCCTCCAGATCTGACCTTCGCCGTTTCTCCTTTGCCTGCCCCACCGGTGCCTCCAGCTCCTCCGGAACCTCCGCCTGTGGTCTGTCACCTCTCGTCGCTCGTTTTCGAGTCACATCCTGCCGCCGTCATGATTCGCCTACCTCCGATGTCCGCCGTCGTTCCTCATTACCGGAGCTTAACCGTGATTCCCTTGTACTTGTCCCATCTCTGCCGCCGTGAGTGCGGATCTTTGAATCGTTTTGTTGCCGGGTCCTCCATCTCTCCTCCATGCGTTACCCTCAAATCTCCAAATCAAGCTCGTCCTAGTGCCAAATCCTCTTTTACTCAAGCCTGCAGCCTCCTCTCAGAGCTTCTTGGTCGTCGGGACGTTCTGACTTCGCTCCGATTGAAGTTTGGTATAACTACGTTGCACTGTTGCTCTGGCACAACAGTTAAGCTCTCATTATTCCTGCCTTTACCTCCGTATGAAGTCATTGGTTTTTGCTTATCACTACTTACGGCCCTGCAGATGGATTTTGAATCTTCAATCTTTGATATCCTCATACTTGAAAGTTGTTGCGTGGTCTCCTGTTTTACTGTTTCTGCTGGTAGGGGACCCTTTGCTGCGTTGTGCAGATGTTTGCTTTGGCTTAGCTCAGTGCCACCATTGAAGTATCGACCTCTCTGTCTGTTTGTTGAACACTGCCTTGTGTTAAGCCCATATCTCCTTGTGGTGAAGACTTCAAATCTCATTTCTTCGACTCTAGAAAAGGAGAATGTGCTATGCTCTTCCCGAATTTGGTGGTGCTTATCAGTGATCTTTCCTCCGACGCCGCCAGTACCTCCTGATCCACCAGATTTTATCATCTCTTGGCATCGCCCTATCGTTTCCTGGTTCTATGGCTTTGCAGTCTTGACCCTCTTCAAATTTGGAGACATGTCTATCGGAACTGCTCGCTTCTCTGTTGCCCTTATTCCTCTGGCCAATCATGATCTCCCTGCTTCGTTTTCAGGTCTGATCTTATCGGTTCATTGGGTTACTTGGCGTTTGACTGGTTTATATTCTAGTGCTAGATTTAATCTATGTACGATGATTAAGCTAATGTCATCTCTTTTACCTCTTTATGAGGATGCTAGACTTGGTCTTAGCTCTCCCTTACCTCTTTATGAGGATCTTGTTACATTACCTCTCTATGAGGATCATGTGACCTTGCCTCTTTATGAGGATCTCTTGCCTCTTTATGAGGATTTTGTTACGCTACCTCTTTATGAGGATCTTTGCTCCTTTATGGAGTTCTTTACTCCTTTGTGCTCACCATTTGTATCAATTGGTTGTGTTGCTAAGGATGTCATCACAGGCTCATATGTTAGGTGTTTAATCGCCTCTGTAGCCATTCTGGAGATAGGAAATTGTGCACTTGTTGCTGTTCCAATCTCGGGTGTTCGATCCAGTACCCAAGACTTCATCTTACTTAACAACTTCACTGTCCTAGAGATCCGAGGACTTCTCGAAGACTTTTATTTGTTTAAGTGCTATGTCGTCATTATCCTTTTATGCATTTCTGCTTATTTTGCTGTTGTTTATGTGTTGTATGCCTATATGGCGATGTTGTTTGAGAACCTTTACTCCATTTATGGAGATTGAGCTTTATATAAAAAGCATTTGACCAAAAAAAAAAAGTGTAAATGTTAATTATTTAAGTTAATTTTTACGTTTAGTAATTTTTTGTTGTCAACAAAATTGGACTCTAACATAAGAGGCAACATTTTGTTTTGTGTATAATGTATTGTTTCCAGCCGATTTAAAAACAATTCCACCAAACTTTATTGGAGATGCCAAATCCTAGTTTTCTCATGGCAGTTGTCGACGGCAACAAAAACTGAATTTCGACTGAAAAACATTTAGATCTGATCGGAGATCTTTCTCAATATTTCTCAGTTCTATTTTCGCTTTCTCGAGAGAGTGAGCGAGAGCAGAAGGAAGAGGAGAAGAGATGGAGGAATTCTTAGACAAGTTGCCGCATATGGATCTGATGCGGTCAGAGAAGATGACGCTCGTCCAGCTTATCATCCCCATCGAGTCCGCTCACCGTTCCATCACTTATCTCGGCGAACTCGGCCTCTTACAGTTCCGCGACGTGAGTGTTGTGAACCTCAGATCCGCCTTCTTCTCTTTTACAAATCGGTCGAATCTGTTGCTGTTTTTCTTCGTCGTAATTATCGGTTTAGATTGAGATGACTGATCTCACATTATAGAGGAGAGTTATTATTATCTTTGATCCGTTCTCGATTGATGCGTTACTTCCACCGCCAGTGGACTAGTGGAGTGATGATCTCTGAAAATTGTTGATGTTCTGTGGAATTGGTAGATTTTGCATTAACGAATCACTGAAGCTTAATCAACTTACGCATTTAATTTGGGATTAGTGAGTTGTGGTAAGTTCGAAGAAGCTGATACTCTCTTATATTCCTTTCATTAACAGCTAAATGCCGATAAAAGTCCCTTTCAGCGGACATTTGCTAATCAGGTACCAACTCAACGTTCTCTGTAATTCGATTCGAGCTCACTTGTATGTTAGATTCAATGCCGATAGGTTTATCTACTTTATTGATCTGTTGGGAAATTTTGGCTTTGACATAGATGATAGATGTAGAAACTTTGTAGAAATATGATGATTCTTGTTTGAGGAGTTTCTCGAGAAGAATGTGTCACCAACATAATTAATTGTGGTTATTTGACTTTGTTTTAGAAAATCTCTAAAAGATGTCTTCTTAAGGGTTCATTTATATTTGAAGAACAATCGTAGATTTCATTTGTCTTTTGTACGATATTAACTCCCAAGCTGGTAGATGTTGTTTACCAAGCCATGATTATCCGTGGTGAGAAACTGAACATATTGCTCAGCCTTGAAAATATTAGTTCCTTAGTTATATGGTTTCTGCCATATAGTCATACTGTTACAGTTTAGTTTCTAAATTTTCTCTGTGTTCAATTACCCTCAAAATTTTTAGGAGTTGGATCTCGCTTAGAGACTGAAAGTGTGTGTATATGGTCTGGGCATTACTTGATTGCTGCACTGAAATATCTTTTCCGTAATACAACTTTTAGATGAAGATACTAAATCTTGTGAATCACATCTATTTTCGATATCAAGCGGTATGTGGTGAAAATTCCTTAGGCACAGAGCTCTCTGCTTATGCAATTTCTTCGGGGCTTTTAATAGGTTAAACGATGTGGTGAGATGTCTAGGAAGCTGCGCTTTTTTAAAGATCAAATTGGTAAAGCTGGTCTAAGATGTTCATCACGCCATGAATTAGAACCGGACATTGAGCTTGGAGATTTAGAGGTAAGAAATGAATTTTCTAGTGATTTTTCTTCTGAGAAAGTGAGAAGTATTTGGTATCTATTGTAATGCCTCTTTTATTGGGGGATGAAGCATGGTATTTTTATGATACTTTGTAGTTTTCTTTCTATCTTCAATTGCTTTCTTCGGCAGAGACAACTTGCTGATCACGAGCATGAGGTACTGGAAATGAATTCAAACAGTGCAAAGCTTCGGCAGACATATAACGAACTTCTAGAATTCAAAATAGTTCTTCAAGAGGTAGGTGTAATCGCCCTTCTTTCTCAGATTTATATCTAGTAATTGGAAAACGTTTCGTTCTTCTGGTTTTCTCCCTCTGAACTACCTGAAAATGTCTTGATCGGTTGACAAGGTTATATTCTGCAGTTTTTAAATTCTTATTTGGTAAGATGTGCGCTCATCTTCCTCTGTTTATACTTTAACATTCTCATATATTTGCTACTTTACTTCTTTTTAGGCAAGTGGTTTCCTTGTCTCAAGTAATGCTCATGCAATTGGAGACGAAACCGAACTACATGAGAGCACCTACTCAAATAACGGTTTTATTGAGAATGCATCTTTACTAGAGCAGGTGATTGCATGCCAAAGTTTCTATTTTATTGCTGTTATTCGGAAACTCAAAATTTATCTTTTTCTAAAATTTCAGTTAGTTTCTTCTCAGGAAATGAGGCCGGAACCCTTGAATCAATCAGGACTAAGATTTATTAGTGGAATCATTAACAAAGACAAACTTCTTAGGTTTGAAAGAATGTTGTTTCGTGCAACAAGAGGCAATATGCTTTTCAACCAAACACCCTCTGATGAGGAGATCATGGATCCTTCAACATCAGAAATGGTGATATTGATCACATTTTCTCACACAGCACAATCTCTTTATTTCCATAATAATCATATTCAATTTCAGTGAGATGCTTATTACCAACTGGTTTTTGTGCTCATAGGTGGAGAAAATTGTATTTGTGGTTTTCTTCTCTGGGGAGCAAGCAAGGACAAAAATATTGAGAATATGTGAAGCATTTGGTGCAAATTGCTATCCTGTCCCCGAGGATACAACAAAGCAGAGGCAGCTTACGAGAGAAGTAAGTTGGATATTCCAAAATTTTTGTTCTTTTTATCTTTATTCCGGGAGAGCTATTCCAAGATATTTGTATGTGATTGTTATTTTAAACGATTCTTGGTAAGTTGCTTTCTTCTTGTCATATAATTTCGTTGTTAGATTTTGTATCCCATTGTTAGTTGCTATGTCACACTGTTACATGGAGAATAGCAATATTACTTATCCTGATCAATATTGCTTCTGGCTGTTAGTTACTGCAGCTGTATATTGCTCCTGAAACATCAATGTATCTGATGTGTAGGTGTTATCCCGACTCTCTGATCTGGAATCCACTCTAGATGCTGGATCGCGCCATCGGAATAACGCTCTTAGTTCTGTTGGTTACAGCTTGACTAAATGGATGACCATGGTAAAAAGTGCATCTGCAACTATTTTTTTTAATGATTATCGTTTAGTATATGGGGGATTGTATGGTCCATACAGTATGGAACAGCCATGATTTTAGCTGGCCTTTTACTGCTAGGTACGGAGAGAAAAAGCGGTTTATGATACTCTGAACATGCTAAATTTTGATGTAACAAAAAAATGCCTTGTTGGCGAAGGTTGGTGCCCAACATTTGCGAAGACCCAGGTTTACTACAATGTTTTGTTCCCTGTTTACATCAACTACTATTATTTCCTTGCAAGTGCAATTCATTAACAACGTTTGCGCAGATTCATGAGGTCCTTCAGCGAGCCACTTTCGACAGCAATTCACAAGTAGGCGTTATATTTCATGTAATGCAAGCGGTAGAATGTCCTCCCACCTATTTCAGAACGAACAAACTTACTAGTGCGTTCCAGGAAATTATCGATGCTTACGGGTTAGTTCCACTATTGAGCATTACCTCCACTATCGTAATGTTCCACGAGCATGAAAAATCCTCATTATTTAGATGCAAATGTTTGGGTCCGTGTTTTCCCTCATAGTACATACATGATTTTAGAAGAATAAGTGGCTGGTTTCTAACAAAGCTGAACTTTCTTTATTCTGTATCTTTCTTCATTATTTTTGATTGCATGTTCCAGTTTATTTCCGCTGATCACCATCTCACGTATGTTTGACTTTATGGTTTCTTGGCAGTGTTGCAAGATATCAAGAGGCAAACCCGGCAGTTTATTCAGTTGTCACATATCCCTTTTTGTTTGCTGTTATGTTTGGCGATTGGGGTCATGGTCTATGCTTGCTGCTAGGAGCGTTGTATCTTCTTGCTCGTGAAAGGAAGCTGAGTACGCAGGTATGGCTGTCACCCATTTTATTATTGTAATAGTTGAATGAGAAATGGTGATGAATTAGACTTCAAGCATGAGATTTTTGTAATAGTTATGTCGCAATTTCCTGCTCTCAGATTCTGATGCAATTTCACTTGCTCTGATAGGCTTTTTGTTTTACAAATGAGAGAGGTGGCCATTTTCAAGTATTCAGAATTGGTATACAATCTATGGATAATTACACTTAGTTTACACTACGATTAAGGTTAACTTGAGAATGAAAAAAAAAACTTTTGTGGTGGGAGTATCATTGGCCTTCTGTGAAATTTCGACCTGTGTGGTATGATTTTTCTTTGTCCATATTTACAGAAACTCGGAAGCTTTATGGAGATGCTCTTTGGAGGCCGCTATGTAATCTTACTAATGGCACTTTTTTCAATATATTGTGGGCTTATCTACAATGAGTTCTTCTCTGTTCCTTTCCACATCTTTGGTGGTTCAGCTTACAAATGCAGAGATACTACTTGTAGGTATGTATTATGTTTTAAATCTTGATCTCTTTAGTGAGGAGAGGAGTCATGTCTTTTATTATTATTCTACTTGTTATTGATATACATATTACTTTTTGTCCAGTGATGCTTACACGGCTGGTTTAGTCAAGTACCGTGATCCATACCCTTTTGGCGTGGATCCTAGTTGGCGAGGAAGTCGTACAGAACTGCCTTACCTAAACTCGCTGAAGATGAAGATGTCTATTCTGCTGGGGATTGCTCAGATGAATCTGGGACTAACATTAAGTTTCTTCAATGCTCGCTTCTTTGGCTCTTCATTGGACATAAGGTTTGTTCTTTCTCTTTATTTTTATCTTCCCAAACTTCTGAATTCCTTTCAGGGGTGACTTATATCTTTTGTGATGTGTCATCAGGTATCAGTTTATACCTCAGATGATATTTCTGAACAGCCTCTTCGGTTACCTTTCACTACTGATCATCATCAAGTGGTGCACTGGATCTCAAGCAGACTTGTATCATGTGATGATCTACATGTTTCTGAGTCCCACCGAAGAACTTGGTGATAATGAGTTGTTCTGGGGACAACGTCCACTTCAGGCACGGTTTTCTCCTTTTTCTTATATTCAAAAGCTACATAAGTTTTTGCTTCATCCTTACTCATCTAGACACCATTCTGCAGATTCTGTTATTGCTTATGGCATTCATTGCAGTTCCATGGATGCTTTTTCCAAAACCTTTTGCACTCAGGAAAATTCACATGGAGGTATATCCCTGTCCAGGGCTTTCCACTGCATCTGTTTTATTTTACTATTGTTTTTATGGTGTCTGATTTTGTTTTCTATAGAGGTTTCAAGGTCGAACTTACGGGGTTCTTGGTACTTCAGAGGTGGATCTGGATGTAGAACCAGATTCAGCTAGAGGCCATCAGGAAGAAGAGTTTAACTTTAGCGAGATTTTTGTACATCAATTGATTCACTCCATAGAGTTTGTTTTAGGTTCAGTTTCTAACACAGCATCTTACCTTCGTCTCTGGGCTCTTAGGTAAATCTTACTGAATGTTCTGCTTTTTACATATGACCAATTATTCCTATTCCTTATAGTCTTTGATTTTTACAGTTTGGCTCATTCGGAATTGTCGACGGTCTTCTATGAGAAAGTTCTTCTTCTTGCCTGGGGGTGAGTAGTTTTATATCTTTAAAACTTAATTTCTCACTTTTTTATCTCTTGAATTGTTACAATTTTACCTTAAACAGGTATGAGAACATTCTGATCCGGTTAATCGGAGTAGTGGTGTTTGCGTTTGCAACAGCATTTATACTACTGATGATGGAAACACTAAGTGCGTTTCTACATGCACTGCGTCTTCACTGGGTTGAGTTCATGGGGAAGTTCTTCCATGGAGATGGTTACAAGTTCAAGCCTTTCTCATTTGCTTTAATCTCAGATGACGACGAATAAACACAACCGTAATATCTCCTCAGCCATTTGCACATCCCACTTCCTCCCCAATTATGTCACCCCAAAATAGAATTTATAGGAAAAAAAAATTGGCCCCTAAAACATATTATACAGTAAGATTTGTCTTTTATCTTTTTAAAATCTTTTCTTAACAGAATCTTCTAAATTAGTATTTGTAGTTAATGTCAAAAGTAGAGAATCTCATAGATATTTTGATCATGTTAGATCACTTGTGAGTTTTAAATATATACATAGTACTGTCATGGATATTTTTTTGAGGCGAGAGATAAATGAGAACTTTATGTTGACAAATCACTTACCCTTTTATATAAAACTTTATCACATCATAATGGTAATGGTAATGGTAATTAGAATGTTAAAAAGAGTTCAACTTAATAGCGTTGGCCTTAACCCTTATCCAAAATTTTAACTTTTTCTTAACCCTTATCCAAAAGTTTGACAACCATGCTAAAAGCAAGCAAAGGAAAATAAATCAAAAGGAAAATAAATCAAAAGCGCCTATGAAGAAACATCAAAATCCTAAAATAAGGATGATCAGATGTTCTACAACGTCCTTGGTGAAGATTGTCCTCCAGCCATCTTCCCATAGCTAAATAGGACTGAAACTGACCTAAATTCTAAAATAGTTCTAATATTTAGTTTCGAAAATTCGAAAAATCCAAACCAAACTCGAACCAACATACTTAATTGTAGATGTGATTGATCTTATCATTATATTATATATATTTAGTTAATTAATCTATACCAAAGTAATTTAGTTAGATTAATGTTGTAACCATAAAAAAAGGGTCTAAAGAGAGAACACTAGGTTTTTATAATATATTTTCATAATAGATATTTTTTTTAAAAACTTGGAAGGACAGTTTCTATAAGAACATCTTCAACTCACCTCTATTTTTACTTCTAAACTCTATTTTATAGTAAAATATCCGCTACCTTTGTACAAGGAATGTACTAATATTAGAATAAAAATAGAATCTTAAATAGAATAATTATTTTTTTTTAAAAAAAATATAGTAATACATTGAAGAGAAACTCATCTCTATTAGAAGGTTTTGTACTTTATAAGGATTGGGATCGGGATCTGGATAGGAATGTAGAGCTGAAGATTTATGATTCCAAAAAGCACAATATTGCCAATTACGAGGGAGATGACTTTTGGAATCGTGTTCGACATAGGAAAGAGAACACCGAACGCCGCCGCCAAGCATCCATCTGAAACGCCGTAGTCTTGGCGGCGGCGGAATATTGCGAGCAGAACCAGAACGTGATGAAACGAGGCAATGCAGATTGTGGGAGTGTATATATCGGGAATAGATTTCAGGAGGAGTCACACATGTAGAACACCAGCAAGGCAGCAACATGGATGAGCGATTTGCATAAGCATTTGAGATGCGGTAATCTTTCCGGCGGAGGATTAGGCTGGACTCGGGCTCGTGCCTTGTTTATGTAAACGTAGACGACGAGTATATCGATGAAGGCAAAAGCGATCATGAGGTAAAATACATCATCCGTAATGTCGAGCGTCCTGCCTCGAAGGTTCTGTGCGAACTCTGCATAACTAGGGCCCCAAGAATTAATGTTCTCCATAAGTCTAAGAAGTAAAAAAGAATGAAGATGAAGCTTCTGGATCAGAGGTTTGTATATATAGGCTGCGGTGGGATAAGGTAGTTCATCTATTGGAAACGGTTACAGTCGGTTAGGAACTTGTCCAGTGATGCTTACACTGCATACGAGAGAAGCAAGTTGGATATTCCAAGATATTTGTATGTGATTGTTATTTTAAACGATTCTTGTTAAGTTGCTTTCTTCTTGTCATATGATTTCGTTGTTAGGTTTTGTATCCCATTGTTAGTTGCTGTGTCACACTGTTTTATGGAGAAGAGCAATATTACTTATCATGATCAATATTGCTTCTGAATGTTAGTTACTGTAGCACAGTATATTGCTCCTGAAACATCAATGTATCTGGTGTGTAGGTTTTATCCCCACTCTCTGATCTGGAATCCACTCTAGATGCTGGATCGCGCCATCAGAATAACGTTCTTAGTTCTGTTCGTAAAAAGTAGCATCTGCAACTATTCTTTTTTGTCAGTTTTGTTTTAATGATTACCGTTTAGTATATGGGGGATTGTATGGTCCATACAGTATGGAACTACCATGATTTTAGCTTACCTTTTGCTGCTAGGTTCGGAGAGAAAAAGCGGTTTATGATACTCTGAACATGCTAAATTTTGATCTAACCAAGAATTGCCTTGTTGGCGAAGGTTGGTGCCCCACATTTGCGAAGACCCAGGTATACTACAATGTTTTGTTCCCTTTTACATGAACTACTATTATTTCCTTGCAAGTGCAATTCATCAAAAACGTCTGTGCAGATTCATGAGGTCCTTCAGCGAGCCACTTTCGACAGCAATTCACAAGTAGGCGTTATATTTCATGTAATGCAAGCGGTAGAATCACCTCCCACCTATTTCAGAACGAACAAACTTACTAATGCGTTCCAGGAGATTATCGATGCTTACGGGTTAGTTCCACTTTTGAGCATTACCTCCACTATCGTAATGTTCCACGAGCATGAAAAACCCTCATTATTTAGATGCAAATGTTTGGACCCGTGTTTTCCCTCATAATACATACATGATTTTAGAAGAATAAATGGCTGCTTTCTAACAAAGCTGAACATTATTCATTCCGTATCTTTCTTCATTATTTTTGATTGCATGTTCCAGTTTATTTCCGCTGATCACCATCTCATGTATGTTTGACTTTATGGTTACTTGGCAGTGTTGCAAGATATCAAGAGGCAAACCCGGCAGTTTATTCAGTTGTCACATATCCCTTTTTGTTTGTTGTTATGAATGGCGATCGGGGTCACATATGGTTGTCACCCAATTTTTTTTGAATTGCTCAAACTACCAAAAATACTCAAAAATAGTATAATTATTTAAAATTAGATAAAACTTTGGGTTATTTTGGGTATTCGTTCGGGTTTGTTTCGGGTTCGGATATTACCCAATATCCGAAATATCTAGACGTAAGTTCCATTCGGATATTTTTGTAGAATCGGTTCGGATCGGAATCTGTTTTTTTTTATTAGAATCCTTTTGACCTCAAATCTAATTCTTTCTGACTTAAGGTTAAAATCCCGTAACAACATATATGTTGTATATGGTGGGTTATTGTTTTTCTTTTAAATGGGTTTATGCAGGGTTATTGTTAGGCATAGTTATTGTTTTTCGTTGCATTTGGAAAGAAAGAGTCGTTTTAGGTTGAAAACAAATCTTTGTAGCTTAGTCCATAACTAATCGAAATATATTTTTGGTCCATAAATAATCTAATTTTAGTCCATAAATAATTTCTATTAATTGTATTTTCTAGATTGATCCCTCATAAAAATGGTCATCAAAAATATTTTAAAAAATGGAAAGTTTTGTAGACTAGCCTTTATTTTATATATATTATGAAATATGCCATTAGAGATGTAAGGGTATTTTTAATATTCGTTAAGAGTAAATTAGGATTTTTTAAAAAAAATTAACTATATATGGACCACACTAAATATTCTCTAATTAATGTTTTTATTCTAAAACATATTCATAGTATCTTTTAATATTTTTATTTTGAATATATAAATATATTTATATTGTAACAAAATTTTAGAAAATATTTTTATTTTTGTCTTAAAAGTAATAATTGTTAATTTTCATATTTATTATTAAAATTTATTACAAAATATTTTTAATTACATTTTAATCTAAATATTTCTTAATTCATTATTTTATTAAAATATATTTATAATATCTTTTAATATTTATTTTTGTTTGAAATATATATATATATATATATATATATTATATTATAGAAAAATCTTACAAAAATATTTTAAAATTCGTCGATTTCTTACAAAAAAGTAATTACTAAATTTTTATTTATTTTTAAAATTAAATAAATTACATTTTATTTAAAATATACATAATGTTTTATATTTAAACCATTATAAAAAGGATTGAAAAATAGATTAAATTTTTTAATTACATAGACTATTAAAAAAACCAATTTTTTACTATAATAAAATTTAAAAAGATGTGTTAACCATTTTCAATTAATATATTAGCCAATTTTGATTATTAAAATTTTAAAACAAAATTTGCATGAGTTTTTAAATATGAAAATATACTTTAATTTTATACATATAAAATTAATCCCTATTTATATTATTTATATATACAATATCTCAAATTCTGGTTGATGTTAATTATAGTTTTTAACGGGTTGTGTCTTAAAATTTGCAAAGTCTTTATATGATTACAAGACGTATTGAAAAATATATTAGCCAATTTTAATTAAAAATTATTAAAATTTTACTGATTGGAAAACGTGTTACAAAGATGAATTAATAATTTTTAATTATAGAAACATTAAAAATAAACTTAAAACCAGCGAAAAAATATAAACATTACTTTCGTAAATATTTAGATATACAAATATTAAAACTCATAATAATTTCACATATAAAACAATATTTTTATACAAAATATTATAGATGTGTGTAATAGAGATTAAACTTATATTACATTACAACAATTGGTGTTTTAAAATATATTATAAAATTATCCCTAAAATCATGATCTTACATTAGAATACGATTTATGATGTACTAACCAATTTAAATTGATATATTAATCAATTTTGGTTATTAAAGTTTTTAAAATAAATTTTTCATGAGTTTAAAATATGAAAATATACTTTAATTTAATAAAAATATAAAAATTAATTAATATTTATATTATTCAAATACATATTAACTCAAATTATGGTCGATGTTTTTATGATTATAGTTTTAACAGGGTTTTCATAAAATTTGCCAAACATTTATATGACTACAAAACGTGTTGAAAAATATATTAATAAGTTTTAATTATTTATTATTAAAAAAATTACCCATTAAAAATGGGTTACAAAGATTTCAATTTTAATTATATAAAAATTAAAAATAAAAGTAAAACCAATGACAAATAAAGATTATGATGTTGCTACTTTCGTAAATATTTATTTATTAAAATATTAAAAAACATAATAAATTTCACAATATTTTTATACAAAAATATTATAGATATGTGTAATAGAGATTAAACATATATTACATTACAACAATTGGTGTTTTAAAATATATTATAAAATTATCCCTAAAATCATGATCTTATATTAGAATACCATTTATGATGTACTAACCAATTTAAATTGATATATTAATCAATTTTGGTTATTAAAGTTTTTAAAATAAAATTTTCATGAGTTTAAAATATGAAAATATACTTTAATTTAATAAAAAATATAAAAATTAATTAATATTTATATTATTCAAATACATATTAACTCAAATTATGGTCGATGTTTTTATGATTATAGTTTTAACAGGGTTTTCATAAAATTTGCAAAACATTTATATGACTACAAAACGTGTTGAAAAATATATTAATAAGTTTTAATTATTTATTATTAAAAAATTACCCATTAAAAATGGGTTACAAAGATTTCAATTTTAATTATATAAAAATTAAAAATAAAAGTAAAACCAATGACAAATAAAGATTATGATGTTGCTATTTTCGTAAATATTTATTTATTAAAATATTAAAAAAAACATAATAAATTTCACATATAAATAAAAATTGTTCTACAAAATATTTTAGATATGTGTTATAGAGATTAAATTTATATTACATTATAACCTTGTTTTTTAAGATGTTAAAATTATCTCAAAAACTATGATCTTACGTTAGAATGCGAGTTAAGTTTTATAATGTGAAATCATGATTTTAATTTTTTATCTTTTTTAAATAACTCTTCTCAAATAATATATATTTCATTAAGAAAATATTAAAATCATGAATTCACGTTTTATAATACGGGTTAAACAATTATAAACAATTAGATTGAATAACTAAAATCTAAATTATTAAAAAAATGTAAAGAAAAATATAAAGCACAGACCAAAATCTAATATGTATTGGGCCCCTCTAAAGGGATGGGTGCTAAACCCATATATAACAGTTGTTGGGATTGTGTCGTGAAATCACATTGTACTTACTCTAAAGATAGTTGTATTGTCGAGATCGGACAATTCATGTGATACTGGGTAGTCGTAATGTTTTGCTAGAAACCGCTTATGACAAATGAGTTGTAACTCATTTCTAGTATTGTGTGAACCTACAGGGTCACACACCTAAGCAAGCTGGATACACTTTGTATGGGATTGATCATTGGCATATGATCCGATCAATGTGTATTGGATACACATTGAATTGAGTTTTGAAGAGGTGTGTCGATCGATGCAATGAGTGTGTCGATCGACGCAGGTTTTCGAAAGGCTGTGTCGATCGATACAGTAAGTGTGTCGATCGATGCACATTGGGCCTCGAGACTGACGTTTCGAGTTAATGACTTAAACGAGTCGGGTTTGATCCAACGGTCGTTTTCCGTCATCCCAGGTCGATATATAAAGTCTTATATGATCGACCTGGACCCTAGCCGTCGTTGTTGCTTCTCAGATAGAAAGCAGAGAGACAGAAACTCATAGCATCCCAGGAGATCCGATCACCGGAACTAGCAACCCGGCGGATTCCAGTTTGTGTGCGTGTGGACTACGGTAGAGGCGCAGCATATGAGGTGCTCTTGATCTCGTTTATCTAACCCAATTTCCGCTGCCAATCTCCAGGTAATCACGAGGTCAGTTCTTAGATTCAATCACCTAGACCCTGGATCCCAGGGATTCCAACAGTGGTATCAGAGCCATAGGGTTTAATCCATTGAATCTGAAGCATGTAATTCAAATAATGGTGAATTTGGATAGGTTATTACATGCTAGTTTTCATTTCGTTGAAATTAATCTCGGATTAGATTTTGTATCGAAAACGAAGAAACTGTGTTTTCGCACAGTGTCGATCGACACAAGTTTGTGTCGGTCGACACACCGCGAAAACGATTATAAAGTTTTAGGGTTTTCGCGCAGTGTCGATCGACACAAGTTTGTGTTGGTCGACACACCGCGAAAACGCCTATTGAAATTTTGGGTTTCGATTTAGAAATCGCATTGTGTCGATCGACACACTGGGTGCATCGATCGACACAGGCTGTGCGAATGGTTAATCGGTTCAATTGGATTGAACCGGTTATCTCGCATGGTTATATCGGTTTAATTCGATTAAAATTCCCTAATACCCTACTGTATCGATCGACACAGGTTTAGTGTCGGTCGACACAAGCCTTGCGACTGGTTAATCGGTTCAATTGGATTGAACTGGTTATCATGCTTGGTTAAAAGTAGATCAGATCGGTTTAAATTGGATGAATTGATTCAATTGAATTGAATTGGTTATCTCAATTGGTATAAACCGATTTGATTGGTTAAGATCAATATGATCGGATAAGTCGGTTCAATTAGACTGGACCGGTTATCGCGATTGGTTAAAACTGGTAGAATCGGTTCAATTGGATTGACCGGTTATAGGGTTGGTTAAGGTTGCATATCAAGAGTCGACCAAGTGTGTCAGTCGATGCATGTGATGACGATGCGAACCGTAATCGTTTGGTTTTGAACCAGATGATTGAAAAACAGAACCAAATGACCTAACCCACTCTTATTAGAACAATTAAAACTCAATTGAAATTAAAAGTTAAACGTGTTCTAAACCTATCGAATGCACATTGGATGTGTATTAGATCAAAGATTAGTATTTGATATGGTCAATTGTCAAGACTCATTTCGTTGTTGTGATACTCTTGCCAAGAGCTTGGTGTCCACAATTACATGAGTAAGGCAGGTAGTTGTGTTGATGGTCTTGCAGTGCTTGACATCAACAATTACATGACCTAAAAGATCGATTTACTAACCTTTTAAAGTTCCGTTTCCTCAACTAAATATCAATTGACTTTGATGTCTTGCCCAATCTTGTCTACTGTCAAGACTCATTTCGTTGTTGGATAGTCTTGGAGTCCTTGGTATCCACAGCTACATGAGTAAGGCAGGTGATCATTGATAGACTTGCAGTGCGACTGTCAATGATCACAAGACTGAAGAGATTGGTTTACTTGACTGGGCTATCAGAAGTTCTGGGCCCAGAGACATCAGAGTGGATGAGACATGGATTGTCTTATCTGCGACCAAGAGTTGTACTGGGTACAATTAGCAATGATTTGCTTACCTAGATAACTAAACTTTGGGTGATGACGAGTCGTCCACTCAGATTTTAGTGATGTATGGGTCTTGGAACATTATATTCATAGAGGAAACATTGTTTGAATATAATGCGAGTTTTCTTATTAGATAAGATTTCTCACTTCCTGAACTTCATAACTAAAATTTTCTTTTATTAAAATTTCAGCCTATGTCTAAAACTACTTTCTAATTACGATCCGTCCTTGAGAAGGACAAGTTAAATGGATCAAATTTCCTGGATTGGTATCGTAATTTGAGATTTATTCTCAAGCAAGAGAGTAAGGACTATGTCCTTGAGAAAGCTCTCCCCGAAAGGCTTGGGACCAATGCCTCGCATGCAGTATATGATGCTTGGAATAAGCATTATATTGATGTGGTAGATGTGCGTGATCTGATGTTGGCTACCATGAACTCGGACTTGAAGAGTCAATACGAGAACATGGAGTCGCCAATAGAGATGATCACCAGCCTAAAACTGAAGTTTCAGGATCAGGCACGAGTTGAGAGATACCAGATGGTTAAGTCTCTCATTGGGTGCAAGCTACCAAAGGATGCTCCAGTGAGTCCTCATGTCATTAAAATGATGGATTACATTGATAACCTGGGGAAACTGGATTGTCCTGTTAGCCTAGAGTTGGCTACTGAGATCATTCTGCAGTCGCTGCCGTCAAGTTATGATAAGTTTAGGAAAAGCTATATCAAGAATGACTTGACGAAGACGTTGACTGAGATGCATGGCATGCTCAAGACAGCTGAGCAAAACATCATAAAGGGTAAAAGATTTGAGAAATCTTGTGTTGACAAGGGTAGAGGCAGGGCCGTCCAGATTTGGAATCAGGATAAGCATGTGTCATCTTATAAGCCCAAGTCCGGCCCATCTGATGTTGGTAAGTGCTGCTACTGTGATGAGTTAGGGCATTGGAAGAGAGATTGCATAAAATTCTTGGAAGATTCACAAGAGATGAAGGAGATGTATGGTACTTCTTCTTCAGGTATTGTGTTATTACTTGAAGTTCTACGTATGTATTGGATACCAGTTGTGGTACTGATATTTTGGAAATATGTAGGGCCTAAGCAACAGTAGAACGTTGAGGAAAGGACAAGTGGAACTGCGAGTCTGGTATGGAGCAATGGTTGCTACATGAGCCGTAGAGATTCTCCACTTGTAGGAGCCTTTCAAGCTTGGTTTTTGAATTAAGTAATTGCTACTATGTACCTGCTTTAAGCAAAGATGTCTTTCATTTTCTTGTAAGAATTTGGATGTTTTTCATTATGATAAAAGACAAGATTTGCTCTTTTGATCTTAATGAAATATTATATGGTAGCACCCCTTTTGATAATGGGTTTTATATCTCAAACCAATGTACGCTTGTATATATAACATAAATACCAAACGGTTTAAGTCTGATGACTTGAACTCGATTTTTCCTTAGCATAGTCGTTTTGACCACATAGAGTGAAGCGGATTCAGAAGTTCCATTGTTATGGGCTTTAGGCTCATTTGATTATAAATCATTTGAGATATGAATTCTGCCTGCTGGGCCAAATGACTAAGGCTTCTTTAGCAGAGCTAAAGAAAAGGGCCCGAGGCTTATTGGGCCTTACACGTACTGATATATGTGGCCCGATGAGCATCAATGTCAAAGGAAATCTTTAGTACTTCATTACCTTATTGATGGCATCAATAAGTATGGCTGTGTTCTTTTGATGAGACACGAGTAGGAATCATTTGAGGAGTTCCAAAATAAAGTATAGAACCGATTTGACAGAAGTATTGAGATCCTCGATTAGATCGCGGAGGAAAATACTTGAGTCAAGAATTGGGTGATCATCTAAGTGAGTGTGAAGTCATATCACAACTCTTTTCTCCTAGAAAACCTAAATGGTCTTTCTGAGAGAACGAATCGGACCTTATTAGATATGCTCCGATTAATGATGAGTCACAGGAATCTTCCATTACCCTTTTAAAATACGCTCTAAAATGAATATGTTTACGCCAAATAGTTTTCTATCAGAATCAGTTGAAAGACACCACATTGTATGTGGACTGGGTGATTTCCAAGTATGTTTTTCTGATTAATTGGGTTTGCAAGGTTTGTGTAAGGCAGTTGTCAACAAACAAACTTGAACCTAAATCTGATAAGGGCTGCTTCGCCGGTTGTCCTAGGGAAACCGAGGCTTAGTACTTTTGCAACCAATCCGAGAACAAAGCCTTGTTGTTCGGAACTCTGTTTTTCCAAGAAGAACAGTGGGAGTAAAAGTACAGCTCGAAGAAATTCGAGAAATACAGGAGGCTGTTTAACCTGTTGAGGGAGAGCAGCGGTTGGATCTACAGAGTGTTGTAGGATCTACACCTGTGGAGCCTAAAGTTCGCTGATCCTAATGGATCCGTCACTAAACCGAGAGTGATTCCTCATGACCGATTGCTGTGATCTGTTGATCATTGAAAAGTGACGAGCCTGCGAAATTCAAAAAAGCGAAGGTGAGCCCCAACTCCGAAAATTAACTAGGAATGTATGTTAGCTTCACCGATCCATTTCTGGATTGAAGCAAACACCTTGGAGTTGGAATCTATGTTATGTTAAAATGGTCAAAAGTTTTTGACTTGATCAGGAACGTATAGAAACTGTGCGTTTACAAGTAAACTAATGGGAGCGTAGTTGCAATTCTCACACTGTATGTGTATAACATACTTAATCTCATAAACGACGTCCCAACGCTAAAGTCTTGTCAAGATTTGGGTCGGAAGTCAAATTTAACGATGGACATGGGAGAAGCCGCGAAAGTTCTTGGAATAAGGATCCATTGAAATGGACTGGAAAGGCTAATTGGATCGTGTCAGAATCCTTATGTTGATAAAGTGCTTGATTCCAAGAATGGCTTCACACCAAAGGTCTTATTGAAATAATATTAGCAAGATGGAGTGTCTTGGACACTGGCTGAGCTAGTATCTATGAGGGTGATTCCTTTTGCTTATGTAATAGAATCCATCATGAATGCCGTATTTTGCACTCGTCTAGATGTAGCTGACGCATAAAGCATGACGAGAAGATACCAATTTGTTCCGGTAAAAGTCAATGGACAGTTGTAAGGAATATCCCCAAGTGTTTGAGAAACACTAAGGATAGTTCTTGTTCAACTGAGAAAAATGATGAATCTGTTATGGGTAGTTAGACGGACAAAGATGATTCCCGGTTCCCACCTGGTTATGTCTCTTTGTTTGTGTAGCGGCGCTATCTGTTGGAAAGGTCTCCAAGCAGTGGACCGTAGAATAGTGCTTATTAAAGAATAGCGGTGTGGTTTGTTGGAATGGTTCCAAGCGAGAACACCGCAGCATCTCTCACAACCTAAGCATGAGTTTCGTACTGTTGTTGTCGGTACTAGATATCTGAAGACGTGGTCTTGATTCTAGTGGGAGTTATGTTAGTTATGATGTTCAGATAGACATGATATGGTCATGTTTATGAAAAACTGACATCCGCATTATTTGATTATTGGATAATTGAATAATGGTCCCAAGTATTTTATGTTCATTTTATAGGTCATCAAGTTGAGGACTTGATCATGAAACCCTATAAGTGAAAGACTACATAAAATTATGTTTGTCCCTGGTCATAGGTTGTTAAAATGGGACACTAACAACCGTTAAGACTAGTATGTGAGGTGACGTATGACTATGTTTCATGGAGTCATTGATATGAGTATCAACGTCAGTCACATGGATATATGTTGGTGAACATATGATCGGACATGACCCGCTAATGAGAACTCTGCAGGATAGTTATATTTGTGTCATAAGAGGTTCTCATTACGACTATAGAGTATAGTCCTTAGACCTGAGTTCATCATGCTTTCTAGCATATGAATTGGTGCGTTTTGACCTTGTCAAACGTCGTTCCGTAGATGGCGGCTATAAAGGCATTGCTTAGGCGTATCATGAAGTATGTGTAGAAACAGGGATGGAACAAGAAGGGATTTGTCCCTCCTATATAACAGGAGATAAATATCTCAGGGCCGATCGAAGATTTGATACTGAGAAAATGCATGGCCGTGCTCAAACGAGGTGATTGTCAGTCGTTTGTTTTATCAGTATAGATCAGGAGTTCGATGAACATGATGTTGGCTATAATAAGGGCGACACAGTTTCTTGCCTTATGCCATATCGAGATATAGCGAAAAGGGATTATGGGAATAGATGATTCCAGTACAAGTGGGAGATTGTTGGGATTGTGTCCTGAAATCACATTGTACTTACTCTAAAGATAGTTGTATTGTCGAGATCGGACAATTCATGTGATACTGGGTAGTCGTAATGTTTTGCTAGAAACCGCTTATGACAAATGAGTTGTAACTCATTTCTAGTATCGTGTGAACCTACAGGGTCACACACCTAAGCAAGCTGGATACACTTTGTATGGGATTGATCATTGGCATATGATCCGATCAATGTGTATTGGATACACATTGAATTGAGTTTTGAAGAGGTGTGTCGATCGATGCAATGAGTGTGTCGATCGACGCAGGTTTTCGAAAGGGTGTGTCGATCGATACAGTAAGTGTGTCGATCGATGCACATTGGGCCTCGAGACTGACGTTTCGAGTTAATGACTTAAACGAGTCGGGTTTGATCCAACGGTCATTTTCCGTCATCCCAGGTCGATATATAAAGTCTTATATGATCGACCTGGACCCTAGCCGTCGTTGTCGCTTCTCAGAGAGAAAGCAGAGAGACAGAAACTCATAGCATCCCAGGATATCCGATCACGGGAACTATCAACCCGGCGGATTCCAGTTTGTGTGCGTGTGGACTACGGTAGAGGCGCAGCATATGAGGCGCTCTTGATCTCGTTTATCTAACCCAATTTCTGCTGCCAATCTCCAGGTAATCACGAGGTCAGTTCTTAGATTCAATCACCTAGACCCTGGATCCCAGGGATTCCAACAACAGTAAGCCCCCAGTTCTTCGATCTTCTAGGTTGTTGAGATCGGCGGATTTGTTGTGTTTTAGTTGGGCCGATACCTGTTCGGAGTGGGTTTGGTCGGCTTATTGCGTCGGTTCGTTTCGTTGTCTTCCTCATCGGGAAAGTCAAGGGTTTCTTGGGAAGCTGCTGGAAGTTGAAGAGTCGCATAGGCGTAATGATGGTGCCTATAATCGTTGGATACTGAAGAGTCGCCCTAGGCGTAATAACTGCACTCTCCTCGAGAACTCCCGCTCCTCTTATAAATATTTCTCTCCGCTTCTTTCATTCTTCATTTCTCCTTCTCCGCAGGTAATTCGCTCTCCCTTCTCTCTAGAATTCTCTCTCTAGATTTGTTGTTGTATTATTAGTCATGGGAATCGATTCTCATTCCGAGTCGTCTCTCGATCACGAAGATCTTCACTCGGTAAGGTTGTCCAAAGGTAATTCTGCGAAATCCAGCTCGTCCGTTGCGCGGTCAAGTTCTCCAGCAAGCTCGGGTCGAACGGAAATTGTTTCCCCAAGCTTAGGAAACAATCAGGCTCGGTCATTTCCAGCTTTAGGTGGTTTCCCGAGCATCCAGGTTTCGTATCTTATCGACTCGGAAGACGACGGTATTCGGCCTTGGTCGATTCCGCCGGGATAGTATCCTTGTTCTCTCCCGCTGAAAGCAGAGGACTTATATATCGTGGATCAGGCTAAGGAACTGGTGAGAGAGAGCAAGCTAGCATGTCTGAGAAGGCTCGGAAGAATCAAGGCGACAAGGTTCGGATGACCTCGAGAAAGAAAATAAGTCTCGGCCGTTGCGTGTGGTTCTTCGGACAAAGTGTACCGAAGATGATCTGGAGTGGCTGACGTCTAATTGTTCTACTAGTGGTTATGGTCGGCTTGAGCTTCGTAAACCCGAACCGAACGAAAGGCCCTCGCATTGCCCGAAGGGGTGAATATGCATATACTATTTTTTGTTTAGGCATATCCATATAAGGTTCCCTTTGTCGAGGCTGCTTATTGCCTACTGTGATGAGAGAAGGATCGTGTTGTCCCAGCTTTGTCCTGTGGTCGTTTAGAATTTGGTCGGCTTCGTGATATTGGCTGCCGAGTGTGGCGTCAATATGAGCCTTCGATTTTTCGAAGAAATTTCGTCGATATCGACGAATAGTACGATAGTGGGGAATCAATATGTGAGTATGAGGGCTTGTGATGGTCTTAAAGTCGTCATCAAGAAACCGTTGAAAATCGACGACTGGCAAGACCGGTATTTCTATGCTCGGGTTAACTCGGCCTCCGTACCTGATCCGGAGAGACCGTATGGGACGAGATGGAGCCACCTTCATGGTAATTTGTTTTTGCTTTTCTCGTTCCTTTTTATTGGCTTACTCATATTCGGTGTTCCTTTTGCAGATCGTCATCCCATTACTCTCGCGCTACCGGACGATTTCTCCGAAGATCTAAAGAAACTTGGTGCTCGGGAATTCAAAAGTGGTATGAAGTCCACGCTGAGCGAGTAAAAAGGGCCCTAGAGCGTCTTAACGAAGGTACTCGTCTTCTTCCTTCTCATTTTTTTTGAGGTCGCACATGTTTTTTTGCGTGATCGGGATTTCTTCCTGTTGCAGGTTGTCATCTCCGTTCGATCAAATCACTGATTGAGCTGAACAACAAGCCGCTTGTTCAATACACCAAGAAGAGTAGGAAAAAGAAAAATATGGGCCAGATGGATCTCGAAGTTTTTGACTACGTCGGGGAGAATCTAACTGACGAGCAAATCAATTATCTCAATCAGGACCCTGATCGGGAAGATTCGCTCAACCCGCTTCCTCTAAGGATGATTTTTTAGAATGAGCGTCATCGGGACCTATATCGTCAAGTGAGCGCAGCGGTTGACGAGGCTGATTCTCGAAAAAGGAAGAAGAAGAAGAAGAGGTTGCGGGCCGATGATGCGGCGATTGCCGAGCTTGGGAGGACTCAGCTAGGAGACCAAGGTCGAGAGGCCGAGGATACCTCTGAGGTGCCTCCCTTGAATAAAAATAAGAGGAAAACTGCTGCTATTGTCGCGAGGGTCATTGACCAAACAAGTGGAGCTTTGGTCGAGACTTCTGAGCATCCTGATACTGAAGAGGTTGGGGAGTTAGCTAGTCATCCCGCATATATGGATGCTCGGGTTGAGACTTCTGAGCACGCTGGTCCCCAGGAAGTTGGTGATTTAACCGGTCAGATGGAGAATGAAGTTGTTGAACTTCCAACCGAGGCGAGTAGGCCCTACTTCATTTTTTATTTTACGTTTGAAGGGTCGACGTCAATCGTCTGTGACGAGATGGATTGTGCGGATCTGTTCTGTATGCTTCAGGACAGCCCGCCGAGAAATCTTCCTTCTGTCGACGAGTCCTTCATGCCTAAATTTCACAAACAAGCCGCGAATGACATTGCTTGGCTACGTTCTTGTGTTTGCCATTTGCTTCGTGACTGTTTGCTTTACTTATTTTTCTTTTCTCGTTTTTCTTCTTCTTTTTTAGGGCCTTTGCAACTACAATATGCTCTTCGATGGTTATGAGAAGGACCGTGTCAAACTCGGGAAAAGGATCAGAGAGCTGAAATGATCAGGCCGAAGTGGATGAGTTGGCTGCTCGAGTGTCTGATCTAGAGGATGAGCTGAAGTCTGAGTGAGCTCGTCTGATGGCCTCTCGTAGGCTCGAGGTTTTGAAGGAAAGGGAGCACATATCGAGTAAGGCTCAGGCTCGGCTCTCTAAAATTAAGAAGGCAAGAAAGGAGGAGGCTCCCGGAGGAAAGAAGTAAATCACGATGAGCTAGGCAGTTGTTGTTGCCCCGATGCTGAAGACACTTGTCAGGGATGGCTTTGACATCCCGAGCGAGAAGATAGCGAAGGCTGATGCCAATTTAGCATGTCTTAAGCGCGAGCTTAGCAAGGTCCGGTTCACGGATTTGGTTGATGGTGACTTTGTGATGACTCCCCCGGATGGTCATGGTTGTTCCGATGGAAGCTCGGCAACGCTTGTTTCTTATCCCCATGGGTCTAATCAGGCGGTCAAGACTTCCGAGGTAGGCGGACGGCCTCCGAGCTGGGGGACTAGTTGGGGAGGCTGAGGATCAGAATGAGTATCGAGCTCGTGATCAGCCCGAGATTGCAACAGACGACCAGACCGGGAACCGCTCTTCCAAGGCTCCCTAGATTTCCCCCCCCCCCTTTTATGTAACTGTAGTCATCCTGTTGTAATCGAACTTATCATGCCTTGTGCATTTTTTATATATAATATATGCTTGGGTTTCCTTTCCGTCTTTCTTGTTCGTTTTGAAATTTGTTCGTGCCTTTCCACGTACTTAGTATTTTCATTCCGCATATTCAGCTTTCACAATATTCGCATGTTCGATTTACGAGCGGTATGATCAGTAAAGTTAGAATGTTAGGGAGGAGCGAGCAGGGTGTGCGGCTTATCCTGTAGATTCGACCGGGACAATTGTGCGAAACTGGGTTTGGCTTATTTTTGCTGTCAGTCGTCCTTGTGCGGGGACTGAGCCCGGCTTACTTAATTGAGTGGGATTGAGTCTTTGCTCGTTATCCCACAAGTCAGGTGCGAGTAAGTGCTCGGATTATCCTTAAGGTCTGATCAGGACAGTTGTGCGAAAACTAGGTTCAGCGTATTTCCTGTCAATCAACCATGTGCGAGAATTGGGCCCGGCTTGAAAGCTTCAGACGTGCAGTATCGAGCATTTGGCCAGAATGTAGATTTGTTCGAGTAACTGAAAACAAGTATACTTGATAAAATTTATTTATTGATATAGTTGAGCCTCGTTAGAGGTTAACTACGTACCCCGAAATGGGATCAAGCCGATCGTAGTTCACATTACATATTGGAGTACTCTGAGCTCGTGTATAGCGAGCTCGGTTTTTTTAGCATATGCTCGGCTTCTTTGGTATCGTTGTTCTTCTGCGTTGCCCGTTTGGTCTAGTTGTAGTACCGCTTGAGTTTATCCGCATTCCACTAGTGTGAAATGGCTTCTCCTTTCATTTTGACGAGCTCGTATACACCTGGCTTGACTACCTTGGAGATGATGTAGTGTAACGCCCCTTTCCCATTCTCCGCTGACCGTCGAGCTGACCGGTCAACAATCAAACAAGAACATGACCGATCAAACCCGAGCAAGTCGAACGGGAAAAGTTCGCCACAGGACGAAGCCAAAGATAGTTCGGTTTGAGACAAAGGCTCACACCAATCTATCCTCGACTCCGCTATCCTCATATTCATAGCACAAGCGGTACCACTTGCACTACTTCAATGAGTTGTGTCGGTTCGGACTAAAACCTCATATCAGGGAAACAATTTCATTTCTGAATAATCAACATTGAGTACAACGTTTAATAGGATTTCACCAACAATCGTCAAGTAAAATATATAGAGAAATCAATACACAAAATGATAATAACGCCGAACCGAGAAAACACTCAAAACAATCACGAATCAAATCCCGTCACAAGCAACCCGAAACCACACCGAGCATCTCCCGCGTCCGCCGCTACCTAAACCTGAAAAATACAAAAAGAGTATAATGAGCGATCTAAGATCACCCAGTGA
This sequence comes from Orychophragmus violaceus, assembly GCA_030180135.1. Classification (NCBI taxonomy): domain Eukaryota; kingdom Viridiplantae; phylum Streptophyta; class Magnoliopsida; order Brassicales; family Brassicaceae; genus Orychophragmus; species Orychophragmus violaceus. The sequence continues at coordinate 14,773,802 of CM058235.1, read as the reverse complement.
ATCGGCTCCCCACTAACGGCTCTAGTCTATCTAGATTCTACAATCCCCGCCCCAAAACCCAAAATAACAAGCAGCAAGAAATAAATAGTCGATCACGCACTACCACGTCGTGTCAACCCACACACAATCAAGCAATAGCCAAAACAAGAGAATTAAGGGAATCGAAGGCACTGCGGCACATGTCCTCGATTGGACTCGATCTATATATCGCGCAACGAAAGAAATAACAAAACAACGCTGGGCCCTACGATCTCGGTAACTTCCATGGGTCTACATTGTCGCCTATATGGCAACTAACCCTCGACTCCTATACGTGCACACAAGGACCCACGTATAGGACACCGTTCTCCGTCCATCGATACGCGGTGACTCTGACTACCCCTAGATAGCCCGAGTTTCCATGCAGTCCGGCCCTAGGACATGACCCCGTATTCTCCGGACCGCACACCTACCGGCGTCACCCGATAGGTTAACACCATAACCAGAACCACCATGGCCCGGTTAGGTCAAACCCGAGGATCCAATCGGGTCGGAAGTACCGGAACGTAACAAAATAACCTAGGCTTGCGGAATCTAACGCACCCTAGAGTCCTAGTGCAGAAATGTAAACACGCAGACTCGCTGGGACTCTAGCACAGATCACGCAATCAATATCAATAATAAATCCACAACCATTCCGCAAGCCTCTACACTACCACCGCTCTGACTAGGTAAGATACCTAGACAGCACCACTAACTTACCCGGTCCTGTGACCGGAGTAAGTGTCCACAATAACTGCTCGGCCCAACACCGAGCAGTCTAACAAGCCTGCACACAAAGCTCACAACAACAACAATACAATCACGCAATCACAATCAATCACACAATCACAATCAATCACACAATCACACACAAGCAGGCTTATTAGGGTTTCTAAGTCTTTTAATCCATTTCACGCCCGCTACCTTTGGTTAACCGCTTGTTAACCCGTAGACGGTTCACCAATCACCACACTTTCTTATTTCTTAACCAAACCTAATCATCATTTATTAACTCCCCGGTCCGTCGGTTTAGAGTTAGTAAACTTACTAACTCCCCGACGTCTCATTATTAACTTAATTTGATTCATTCTCCAATCCCGCTATTAAACCTAAACCCCAATCCCGTTACAATATTCTATACGTTCGTTTAGGTTTAACCATATTTTAATGTCTTCTTAATTCCCGTATATAGATTCATTAATTATCGTTCTTATACCATATATATGCATATACAGTCCTAAACAACGGTCTATATGAATGCATCACCCAATCATTACTAACAACCTAACGGCACACAACCAATTAACCTTTTAATTCTTTAAACCCTAACATGCTTATCCGTTCCTAACCGGTTTAACCTTAAACGCCCAATTAATTATTCAGTACCAATTAGGTTAAGTAACGGGTATGCAAACCTAGTACTACGGTTTATCAATTTCCGGTCTATATGAGTCTAAAGGTTTGTGAGCCGACTCACAGTGAGATAGGTACGGTAATGGCGGCTCGATGCAGATGTAAATCCCGAGAGACCCGACTCGAACCCCGAACTTCTCCCGAACCTCTCCGAATGCACGAACTCGAACTCCGAAGCTTCCCGAACGTCCTGACCGTTGACTGAACAATTCAAACCACGCGTCCGGACCATCTTCTCTCTCCTTTACGCCTCCTTCTCTCCTCCTTCTCTCTCTCTTCTTTTCATCTTCACGTCTCTCTCTCTACTTTCTCTCTCTTCTTTCTCTCTCCTCCGGTCTTCTCTCCTTCTCCTCATCTCACGCTTCTCTCTCCTCTTCTTCATGCTTCTTCTCTCTCTCTCTCCCCTTCTTCACGCTCTTCTTCTCTTCCTCCTTCTTCACGCCACTTCTCTCTCTCCCTTCTTCTCCCCCTCCTTCTTCTTCTTCTTCTTCTTCTTCTTCTTCTTCTTCTTCTTCTTCTTCTTCTTCTTCTTCTTCTTCTTCTTCTTCTTCTTCTTCTTCTTCTTCTTCTTCTTCCCCTCTCCCTCTCTTCTTTCTCTCTTCTTTCTTACCACTCTTGTTGAGTTGGTGTTTTGGTGTGAGGAGAAGTGAGGGGTGGGGGTCTCTTTTTATAGCAAAAGTGAAGAGATCTTCACCTTACACTTGTCTCCTCTTCCTCTCCATCTTAAGCCACGACATCCTCACCAAAAACCATCCACAAACAATGAATTTGATCTCCCACCATCCATTTGTAAGCCTCCTCATGCAACCCTTGGATTTGTGACAACACATTTTGGTGATTCATGCACCTAAGAAGCTTCTATTTCTTGGGCTCCATTTTCGTGGCCCATGCTTTATTCTGAGCTTTATTTAGGTCCAATATTAGCTCAGGAACTAACCCAAAATAACCTAGTTCAAGCCCAAGCCTTAGAGAATTTATTTTGGAGTTTTAGTCATTAATCACTCATTAATGATCTAAAATTTATAACTTGATCTCGGCATCAAATCTTGCTTCATCCATTTAACCGTGTCTTCTTCATCTTATAATGGAGCTGTGGTCAAAATTTCATAATTTTTGGTGGAGTTTAGAAGGTCCTCTCGCTTGCCCGAACATTGCATCGGTTTCTTGGAAAAACCGGTTTTACGGTTAATATTTTAGAATATCTCTGGATGATCCCATAAATCTTCAACCCTCCATAATCAGATTATCCATGCTTTTTGATAAATTTAGCATTTTGAATCACTTCATTTGGACACCCGTAGCTCCGGTTATGAATTTCCGAAGATTCGTCGGTTTTGTCGGTTTCCATTTCCGACTCACCGAAAAACAGGCTTCTGCTCCGATTTCTCCAACTCTGGTCTTGTGAATATTCTTTATATTAAAATAGAAGAATATTCGGTCCGTCTCGGCTTCCGTCTCGAACTTTGGTAAAATTACCATTTTACCCCCGGCATTGGTAAAATGACAATTTTACCCCTGTTGACTTTCTGCTGCTCGTTGACCGCATTTTGATACGGGGTATCACATTCTTCCCCACTTACAGGAATTCGTCCCCGAATTCTCCGTCACTGTCAGACTTCAAATCGGTTCCGAACCCCGCAAGTTGCTTCATCGCTTCACTCCGACGCTTCTTTCTCGAACACGGCTGCATATCACTGATTGCAACACGAATCCAATCTGAAATATCAATCTTGTACTTTGGTCCGCTCCACTCTCAACTGACTTTATCGGTCTCCATCTTCGAACTCACTCCTGGTTAACTTCTCTACTCTGCTTCCTACTTCTGTCTTCCCCACTTTGCTTCGACCTCCACGTCATTCTGTTTGTGACTTTCTGTCTTCCTTTCCGAGACACTCTTCAAGAATCTGATCATCTGCTTCCGACTGACTGATAACTTTACTGATTTTTCTTTCCAAATCCTTCCGCTAACTCGTCATCCCAACCGCTTCGCTCTTTCCGCCGCTCTGTACTAACACATTCCCACTGACAACACCCATCACTGCCTCACGGTCCGGTCCACTCATCTCACAATGTCTTGACACTTCATCTCGCTTTCGGGTTCGGGTTCGGTCTCGGATTCACATCGCGTCGCCATTCCGACCTACAATCAACACAACAACTCACTGAACAATTAGTTTCATCCCGCTCTATCCCCGATATCACTTCCCCATAGAAATATGGTTACTTAATCACGTACCCGACGGTTACCCGTGATTAAATAACAATACACTATAAGTACGCTTCCTCGTGAATCGACAGATAAACACAACCGTCCTCAAGTCGGCTCAACTCGAAGTAAAATTAAAATAAAATAAACACCTTACCTTTTTAACAAAACCGAAGAAAACTACTAATCGCCAATCAAATTCCGAACTACCAACGATACAAGGGTCTCTAAGACCCAAAACGATCAATCCATCCAAAACCACGCACGCTAACACTACGCAACTACCATACAAACAATCAAGCAATCAATCAAGCAACAGGAAAAGGAAAACAAGCAATCACCACTCAATCACGCAATCTAATGATCGGTCAGATGCGTCGTCGGTCTGGGTTCAGGTCATGAGGAACGGGCGTCAGTTCCGCTCATCATTTGATTTCACACAGTAATATATTTGCTGTCAGAACCATCTCATTCATGCAAATAGTTACTATGCTACTCAAAACGATCAACTGAACACTCTGTATCCACCACATACATAAACGATATATCGTACACAATAAGGTTTTCTGTACATGGTTATGATCAGAGTCTACTCATAAGACCGTCATCACATCCAAAAACCCATACGACGCCGCTATACTTCCGAAAAGTCAAAGACGACACGCAAAGTCGCCTATCCGCCGATCTATCTACAAGACAAAAATAGAGTTAGTGCCCCCAACTTACCTGGCCTAACTACAACTATCCTAACCTAACGCCTCCAGCAAGACCAAAATGCCCAACACCCCTGGCAAAACGGCTCGCTGAAGTATCCGCTGGCAGGTGCGCCGGGAGGGTGTGGTGAGTGTGTGTCTCGAGATGGTGTTGTGGCTCGGCTATCAGGCAAAGATGAGCAATGTGACCTGCGCGGCCACACAACTAATAGACTGAGTAGACGCAGAGCGCGGTCCATGGTAATACGCGGATGCCTGATGATCATAACCTCCACACAACTGATAAGTCCTCGCTGGCTCGGGTCTGGACAACGAAACAACAGGTACTGCACAACGGGCGGCTGACTGAGCTCGGGATCTCTGCGGCTGAGCCCCGCTCAATAACTTCTGGTACTAGTGCTCGGTATGACTCTCCATCTGGTACATAATCCTGCTCTGGCGGTCGGGCAAGTCATCGCTCCGTGGTCCTCCTGACCACATAACGGACAACAGTCGGGTCCCGGTACTGTATGGTACGGCTTCCGAAGACGCGGGTCTACTGCTCGGGGACAACAATGTAAATGAACTCATACACTCCACATCCGTTGCACGTCCTGTACTCCGGTATTGCTGGCGGCGAGACTGACTGATCCCTGCGGACTCATGACGCTCAACTGTAACTGCTCCGCGCGCACACACACACACACATCTCCACTCCACACAGGACACACTGCTGCACGACTGCAATCACATCTCAAAGATAAGTTAGTACGAATAATACAAAAATGCTACTCCCCATCCCAACCCCGGGTTTAACGGACGCGGCTCGGTTTCCTAATGGATGCTTGTGTGACACATTTGACTTGATAAAACACGGAAAACACTCAGAAATGAAATGTTTCGAAACCCATGCAGAACCATGCTCTGATACCACCTTTCTGTAACGCCCCTTTCCCATTCTCCGCTGACCGTCGAGCTGACCGGTCAACAATCAAACAAGAACATGACCGATCAAACCCGAGCAAGTCGAACGGGAAAAGTTCGCCACAGGACGAAGCCAAAGATAGTTCGGTTTGAGACAAAGGCTCACACCAATCTATCCTCGACTCCGCTATCCTCATATTCATAGCACAAGCGGTACCACTTGCACTACTTCAATGAGTTGTGTCGGTTCGGACTAAAACCTCATATCAGGGAAACAATTTCATTTCTGAATAATCAACATTGAGTACAACGTTTATTAGGATTTCACCAACAATCGTCAAGTAAAATATATAGAGAAATCAATACACAAAATGATAATAACGCCGAACCGAGAAAACACTCAAAACAATCACGAATCAAATCCCGTCACAAGCAACCCGAAACCACACCGAGCATCTCCCGCGTCCGCCGCTACCTAAACCTGAAAAATACAAAAAGAGTATAATGAGCGATCTAAGATCACCCAGTGAATCGGCTCCCCACTAACGGCTCTAGTCTATCTAGATTCTACAATCCCCGCCCCAAAACCCAAAATAACAAGCAGCAAGAAATAAATAGTCGATCACGCACTACCACGTCGTGTCAACCCACACACAATCAAGCAATAGCCAAAACAAGAGAATTAAGGGAATCGAAGGCACTGCGGCACATGTCCTCGATTGGACTCGATCTATATATCGCGCAACGAAAGAAATAACAAAACAACGCTGGGCCCTACGATCTCGGTAACTTCCACGGGTCTACATTGTCGCCTATATGGCAACTAACCCTCGACTCCTATACGTGCACACAAGGACCCATGTATAGGACACCGTTCTCCGTCCATCGATACGCGGTGACTCTGACTACCCCTAGATAGCCCGAGTTTCCATGCAGTCCGGCCCTAGGACATGACCCCGTATTCTCCGGACCGCACACCTACCGGCGTCACCCGATAGGTTAACACCATAACCAGAACCACCATGGCCCGGTTAGGTCAAACCCGAGGATCCAATCGGGTCAGAAGTACCGGAACGTAACAAAATAACCTAGGCTTGCGGAATCTAACGCACCCTAGAGTCCTAGTGCAGAAATGTAAACACGCAGACTCGCTGGGACTCTAGCACAGATCACGCAATCAATATCAATAATAAATCCACAACCAATCCGCAAGCCTCTACACTACCACCGCTCTGACTAGGTAAGATACCTAGACAGCACCACTAACTTACCCGGTCCCGTGACCGGAGTAAGTGTCCGCAATAACTGCTCGGCCCAACACCGAGCAGTCTAACAAGCCTGCACACAAAGCTCACAACAAAAACAATACAATCACGCAATCACAATCAATCACACAATCACAATCAATCACACAATCACACAATCACACACAAGCAGGCTTATTAGGGTTTCTAAGTCTTTTAATCCATTTCACGCCCGCTACCTTGGGTTAACCGCTTGTTAACCCGTAGACGGTTCACCAATCACCACACTTTCTTATTTCTTAACCAAACCTAATCATCATTTATTAACTCCCCGGTCCGTCGGTTTAGAGTTAGTAAACTTACTAACTCCCCGACGTCTCATTATTAACTTAATTTGATTCATTCCCCAATCCCGCTATTAAACCTAAACCCCAATCCCGTTACAATATTCTATACGTTCGTTTAGGTTTAACCATATTTTAATGTCGTCTTAATTCCCGTATATAGATTCATTAATTATCGTTCTTATACCATATATATGCATATACAGTCCTAAACAACGGTCTATATGAATGCATCACCCAATCATTACTAACAACCTAACGGCACACAACCAATTAACCTTTTAATTCTTTAAACCCTAACATGCTTATCCGTTCCTAACCGGTTTAACCTTAAACGCCCAATTAATTATTCAGTACCAATTAGGTTAAGTAACGGGTATGCAAACCTAGTACTACGGTTTATCAATTTCCGGTCTATATGAGTCTAAAGGTTTGTGAGCCGACTCACAGTGAGATAGGTACGGTAATGGCGGCTCGATGCAGATGTAAATCCCGAGAGACCCGACTCGAACCCCGAACTTCTCCCGAACCTCTCCGAATGCACGAACTCGAACTCCGAAGCTTCCCGAACGTCCTGACCGTTGACTGAACAATTCAAACCACGCGTCCGGACCATCTTCTCTCTCCTTTACGCCTCCTTCTCTCCTCCTTCTCTCTCTCTTCTTTTCATCTTCACGTCTCTCTCTCTACTTTCTCTCTCTTCTTTCTCTCTCCTCCGGTCTTCTCTCCTTCTCCTCATCTCACGCTTCTCTCTCCTCTTCTTCATGCTTCTTCTCTCTCTCTCCCCTTCTTCACGCTCTTCTTCTCTTCCTCCTTCTTCACGCCACTTCTCTCTCTCCCTTCTTCTTCTCCTCCTCCTTCTTCTTCTTCTCCCCCTCCTTCTTCTTCTTCTTCTTCTTCTTCTTCTTCTTCTTCTTCTTCTTCTTCTTCTTCTTCTTCCCCTCTCCCTCTCTTCTTTCTCTCTTCTTTCTTACCACTCTTGTTGAGTTGGTGTTTTGGTGTGAGGAGAAGTGAGGGGTGGGGGTCTCTTTTTATAGCAAAAGTGAAGAGATCTTCACCTTACACTTGTCTCCTCTTCCTCTCCATCTTAAGCCACGACATCCTCACCAAAAACCATCCACAAACAATGAATTTGATCTCCCACCATCCATTTGTAAGCCTCCTCATGCAACCCTTGGATTTGTGACAACACATTTTGGTGATTTATGCACCTAAGAAGCTTCTATTTCTTGGGCTCCATTTTCGTGGCCCATGCTTTATTCTGAGCTTTATTTAGGTCCAATATTAGCTCAGGAACTAACCCAAAATAACCTAGTTCAAGCCCAAGCCTTAGAGAATTTATTTTGGAGTTTTAGTCATTAATCACTCATTAATGATCTAAAATTTATAATTTGATCTCGGCATCAAATCTTGCTTCATCCTTTTAACCGTGTCTTCTACATCTTATAATGGAGCTGTGGTCAAAATTTCATAATTTTTGGTGGAGTTTAGAAGGTCCTCTCGCTTGCCCGAACATTGCATCGGTTTCTTGGAAAAACCGGTTTTACGGTTAATATTTTAGAATATCTCTGGATGATCCCATAAATCTTCAACCCTCCATAATCAGATTACCCATGCTTTTTGATGAATTTAGCATTTTGAATCACTTCATTTGGACACCCGTAGCTCCGGTTATGAATTTCCGAAGATTCGTCGGTTTTGTCGGTTTCCATTTCCGACTCACCGAAAAACAGGCTTCTGCTCCGATTTCTCCAACTCTGGTCTTGTGAATATTCTTTATATTAAAATAGAAGATTATTCGGCCCGTCTCGGCTTCCGTCTCGAACTTTGGTAAAATTACCATTTTACCCCCGACATTGGTAAAATGACAATTTTACCCTTGTTGACTTTCTGCTGCTCGTTGACCGCATTTTGATACGGGGTATCACATGTAGGGTCCTTCCCAGTTAGCGCCGAGCTTGCCTGCTAGGTTGATGTAGCCCCAGAAGCGGAAGCTTGAGCGATGGATTGATGGAGGACAAGCACTGGCTTAAAAGCTCTCTTACTTGACCGAGATGGGTGGAATGGATGGAAGATGATTGACTCTCTCAACCGGTGTGTGTTGATTGACTCTCTCAATCGGTGGTGAACTAGTTCTGCTTGAGTCACACAAGCAATCCTAATCCAATAATCCTCGGAGACAATTGAATCACTCAAAAGAATCCTAAGACAAAAGATCTTAACAAAGAACACTCTTTGAAGAAACTGAATAATACTTTGATTGAAAGGTTGAAAGGTCAATAATACAATGAGCTAAACTATGCCTTTATAGGCTCTTTACAAACGGTCCTATTGACTAAAAATTATAAAGAAATCGATACTTAATGAGAAACTAGCCGTTAGGCTGAAAATGGCAAGAATCCAAGCTCTTGATGATTCCCTTGTATCTGGATGGCTTTAAGGGATAAGTGAGGATCCTTGGAACAGCTTGATTGACAAATAACTCGCAGCTTGCATTCTTGGAAAGAAGCCGTTGGTGTTTGATCCCTTTCTTCTCCAAAAATGGTAAGTATGACTTGTTGAAGTTATGGAGAATCTTGTGTGGTCTTGTGCAGCTGGGGACGTCTGGACTTGATGGAAAGGAGCTCAAAACACTGTAGTTTTGATAGGTAAAGGTTTGGTGCTGAATTGACCTTCCAAATGTGAATGCTTCCATATATGGCAAGTCTGCTGAGCTAGTCGTTGAGTTATCCGCTGAGCTAGTTGTGATGCTACATATGGTTAGCTCCTTTTCGGTATCTTCTTCTTGTGTCATCTTTTGGGGATGACTCTTCTGAGTGGCATGCTGATGATGAGCTGAGCTAGATGTCTTGACCTTAGTCTCCACTCGAGCTAAGATAAGCTCATACACCTTGTTGGATCTTCTCGGCTCCCTAATCTCTTCTCCATGTGTTATGATTCCTCCTGGGTCATATGTCTTCTTAGGATTGATTGTTGGATGTATAACCAATCCTATGCCTTGTATTGGATCAGAACTCATCGTGGCTTTGATTTCTCTAAGTCTCCTTGCGCTGCTTGACGTAGTGGTTGAGTCAGTGATTGAGTCAGTCAGCGCCTGGTTTGGTTTGATTCTGATGACCGCATCATACCCTCCCTCTTCAAGAAGTTTTGACCTCAAAACTTGATAACCTGCACATAGATAAGTCAAGTTAGTCCAGTGAAGTGAATGAGGGCTTAGAAGATTACCTTGGGAATCATTTTGATTCCGGTTGGGTTGTGGAGCATCCGGTGGTTCTTCTTTGAGTAGATAGGACATCAATGCTCCTCTTCTTTGAGCTGGTGTGACGCTTCCTTCGTTGATCTTGCTCCTGCTCTCCTTAAGACCTGCAAATATCTCATCACCTTGGCCAAGAAACAAGTGGATTATGGGTTTCTCATGATGGGATAAACTTGCTCTCAAAATACTTATGACAAAATGCCTTTGCTCTTCTCGTGGACAGAACATTGATTCCTCATTTGACAAGTTCAGTGAGTTATCAAGAACAAACTGATTATAAGAATTACTTACCTGATGCACACCTTTAGTGTTTTGATTCAGCTTGGATATCATGGTAAGATGTTTGAATGTTGGATCTGGTGGTTTCTCCTTGATTCCTCCTTTGGTCTCAACACTCTTAGCTCTACCTGCCTCATCACTTGAATCTAGGGACAAGTGCATTATACCAGTAGCATGAGAGTTAGAGTTAGACACTTTAAGTTCAGAGACAACCTTGCATTTGGTTGGGACTAGGTTTCTTCCAAGTCTCGGATTTGCTTGCGGCTCTTGTAGACACAAGTAGCTTTGTTCTGGTCTCTTTACTAAGGCTTCATGGGTCTTATGCTTCATGGTTTTTCCTGTACCAAAATCAATTCCCAAAGACAAGAACAAGTGTATTACATCTGAGTTTAGTATCATAGAAACAGATTTGGTGAAACTTAAACTCACAGTGATTGCATTGGTAAGTTGAAACACAATCTGATCCTTGTTTGCTTCTACTCTTCCATTGTTATCTCGCTTGGTTTCCTCCTTCTCAGCCTCCTTTGAACAAGTAAGGTGTAAGAATTGCTTTTCTTCACCTTGGCTTATATGCTCTTCTCCTTGTCTTATTCCTGGATCAAAACTCTTTGGCAAAGACAAGTGCATAAATCTTGAACTGGAAATTAGAAAATCAGAATGAGATGAACTATCACTTTCTCTAGTTGCTTCTGTTTTATCTCTTTGTAAAGTTTCTCTCATTAATGTTCTACTGGGACAATTTACAGCAAAATGTCCTCTCTTATGACACCTGTAACATGCTGGTTCTTTGGAACTTACAAAGTTAGAACACTTACCTGGTGTTGGCATGTTCAACAGCTTGAGTGAGGCATCAAAACTAGGTCCGGTTGCATGGGGTGAAGCTTTGTGGCTCTCCTTCAGCTCCTTCTTCTTTGGGTATAAAATCTCCATGATCTCCTGCCATTGCTGATCCTGCTTTGCTTGAAGATTCTTCTTAGATTCTTGATAGCAATCAGACTTGGGCTTAGGACAGTAAGTATTTGGTGAAACCATCACTCTTCTTGGTGTTGTTTGGCATTGGGGTTTTGAAATGATTTTCTTGTGTGTCTGGTGCTTCTTTGCAAACTCTCGGTACATCCTTTCTTTAAGGTCTCCCCAATCTAGTACTGGCTTGTTGTAGAAGCCTGGAGTACACTCTCTTAGCCACCACTTATATGCTTCTCCGGTGAGTGCGTCAACAGCATATGATAGCTTCTCCTCCTTAGGAATATTTTTGGATTTCAACCACTGATTCATGTTGGTCTCCCACTGGAGATAATCTTCATGGTTTTGGCTACTACCTGAAAACATTAGGGATCCTCTTGCTCTGGTGGTTGGATGCCTTGTGCTGGTTTGTTGGACTGTCGCATTCCTTGTACCAGTGAGCTGACGTTGAGCTGGTACATGTTATGAAGTAGCTCCATGGTTTTTGAATGCACTCTTGTGCCTAGGTGGGTGATACTCTCCATACATGCTTGCTACTGAATCTTCACGATCCTCCATGTTACTGATTTAGTACCTGACACAATAAGCTCAAAAGTGTATCAATGGATTATAATACAAAGAAGTAAAATTCAGAAAATTGTAAATTTTCTTTAATTGAAAAGAATCCACAGGATATGGTGCAAATAAGGAAGCAAAGTCCTGTCACAAAAATTAATGGAAACAAGATTTGTGACACAAATATTTAAAGAAACTTTTTTTTTTTTTGAATTTCGAAATGCAAGTGTAATATATGGAAACTAAATTCTATGGTACAAAAACTTAAATATAAATCTTTTTTTTTTTTTGAATTTCGAATTGAAACAAATAATATGGAAATAACACTCTTTTTTTTGGTTTAAAGGAATTCAAATCAAACAATGGAAAACTTCTTTTTTTTTTGGTTTTTATAAAATGCAAAATAAGAACTTTTGAAACTAAACTTGAAAGATCAAATAGCAAACGATTTTCTTTTGTTTTTTTGTTTTTGTTTTTTTTTAAAATATGCAAACAAAAATCAGAAACTAAGTAATATGATGAAACAAACAATTTTTATGGTTTTTGTTTTTTTAAGATGCAAATGAAAACAGAAAATTAAGAAACTAAATGCAATGAAAACCGAAAGGATAAGGATAGAATACACCTGATTAGGAACCTTTCGGCTCTGATACCAGATGATGTAGCCCCAGAAGCGGAAGCTTGAGCGATGGATTGATGGAGGACAAGCATTGGCTTAAAAGCTCTCTTACTTGACCGAGATGGGTGGAATGGATGGAAGATGATTGACTCTCTCAACCGGTGTGTGTTGATTGACTCTCTCAATCGGTGGTGAACTAATTCTGCTTGAGTCACACAAGCAATCCTAATCCAATAATCCTCGGAGACAATTGAATCACTCAAAAGAATCCTAAGACAAAAGATCTTAACAAAGAACACTCTTTGAAGAAACTGAATAATAATTTGATTGAAAGGTTGAAAGGTCAATAATACAATGAGCTAAACTATGCCTTTATAGGCTCTTTACAAACGGTCCTATTGACTAAAAATCATAAAGAAATCGATACTTAATGAGAAACTAGCCGTTAGGCTGAAAATGGCAAGAATCCAAGCTCTTGATGATTCCCTTGTATCTGGATGGCTTTAAAGGATAAGTGAGGATCCTTGTAACAGCTTGATTGACAAATAACTCGCAGCTTGCATTCTTGGAAAGAAGCTGTTGGTGTTTGATCCCTTTCTTCTCCAAAAATGGTAAGTATGACTTGTTGAAGTTATGGAGAATCTTGTGTGGTCTTGTGCAGCTGGGGACGTCTGGACTTGATGGAAAGGAGCTCAAAACACTGTAGTTTTGATAGGTAAAGGTTTGGTGCTGAATTGACCTTCCAAATGTGAATGCTTCCATATATGGCAAGTCTGCTGAGCTAGTCGTTGAGTTATCCGCTGAGCTAGTTGTGATGCTACATATGGTTAGCTCCTTTTCGGTATCTTCTTCTTGTGTCATCTTTTGGGGATGACTCTTCTGAGTGGCATGCTGATGATGAGCTGAGCTAGATGTCTTGACCTTAGTCTCCACTCGAGCTAAGATAAGCTCATACGCCTTGTTGGATCTTCTCGGCTCCCTAATCTCTTCTCCATGTGTTATGATTCCTCCTGGGTCATATGTCTTCTTAGGATTGATTGTTGGATGTATAACCAATCCTATGCCTTGTATTGGATCAGAACTCATCGTGGCTTTGATTTCTCTAAGTCTCCTTGCGCTGCTTGACGTAGTGGTTGAGTCAGTGATTGAGTCAGTCAGCGCCTGGTTTGGTTTGATTATGATGACCGCATCATAGGTATTCGCGAGTGTTCTCGAACACCTTTCGCAGCACGAGGTCACCTTCGACGAAGCGTCGTCCCTTGACATTCTTGTTGTAATGGCGGGTGATCTGTTGCGGGTAACTCTGGTGGCATAGCAGTGTTCGGTCGCGTAACTCCTCCACCTGATCAAGGCGGTCAATGATCATATTGTTGTTTAATTCCTCGTGTTCGGGTGATACACTTAGGTGTATCATTGGGATGCTTAGCTCGGCAGGAGACATTGCTTCCATCCCATGAGGGAGGGAGAAAGGTTTCTGTCCGGTGGAGTTCCTCGGTGTTGTTCGATGTGACCAAAGGACTCCGTCGAGCTCGTCGGCCCAAAGACATTTCTTACTCTCCATTCGTTTTTTAAGTTCGTTTATGATCTTCTTGTTTGTTGCCTCGGCTTGTCCATTTCCCTGTGGGTACCTCGGGGTAGATTTACTTCGATGGATCTTCCACCTCGCGCAGAATCCTTCGAAAAGATTGAAAATGAACTGAGGTCTGTTGTCGGTCACGATCTCATACAGGACGCCGTGGCAGCACCATACGAACTTCTGAACATCAAGGTCGTGGATCTTGGCGTAATATTCTGCCTCGACCCATTTGGTCAAGTAGTCGGTCATGATTAGAATGAATCTTTTTTGGTTCGAGGCTGGAAGAGGGCCCACAATATCCATCTCCCATCGCATGAAAGGGTAAGGCATGGTTGCGGTCGTCAGAAGCTCAGCTGGCTGGTGAATGCTCGGCGCGTGCCTTTGACATTTCTCGCAACGTTGAAAGTTTTGCAGTCGGCGACCATTCTTGGCCAAAAGTGGCATTGTCGCTTTATTTTGGCTGCGAGAGATCGTCCGCTTGTAAGATTTTTGCATGATCCTTCGTAGGTTTCCTCGGTCACCCACTTAATCTCCTGTCCGTGTATGCATCTTAGGAGGGCCTTGGATGCACTCCAGCAAAACAGCTTGTCCTTCACGATCACGTATTGTGCGCATCGGTCTTTCAATCTGTGTGCTACCCAGCGGTCACCGGGAACCTTTCCAGTAAGGATGTACTGTTTCATCTCATCTCTCCAATTGCCTTGTTCGGGTGTTGCTCCCTTGGTCACTTCCTCATTGGTTTTTTACGTGTTGTCCAGCCCTTCTTCTTCTTCGGTGACAATGAGTACTTCGTCGTTGTTGGAGATGCTTGGTCGGGATATACACTCAACTGGAATGATCCTCCGAAGATCGGGGTTAGATGTTGAAGCTAGTGCAACCAAGGCAACTGCGGAAGAATTGTCGCTACGGGGAATCTTGGTTAGTGTTACTGAGCCGATTCTGGCGACGATCTATTGTACGAGTTTTAGGTACCGATCCATGTGCTCGTTTTTTGCTTCGTATTCTCTGTTGTATTGATTCACAACGAGCTGGGAGTCGGCAAACACTTCTACTTGCTTTGCCCCTACCACCTCGGATAGTCGTAAACCGGCGAGCAGCGCTTCATACTCGGCCTCGTTGTTGGAGGCTGGAAATACCAGGCGAAAAGATTGTTCGGTTATTTCCTCGGTCGGAGATGTCAGCTTGACTCCTACCCCAGAACCGTTTTTGACGAAGAGTCGTCCACGAATAAGCCACACTTCTCCTTTTTGGCTTGGTCTTCGCTTTTGGTGAGCTCGGGTGGCAGCTCGATCAGGAAGTCTGCTAATACCTGCGACTTGGTTCTGGTTCTTGGTTTGTAGTCGATGTCATACTCGCTCAATTCGACCGCCCACTTGGCGATCCTGCCCGACTGACTTGGGCTGTGGAAAATCGTTCTGATCGGTTGGTTCATGAGAACGACCACCGAATGTGACTGAAAATAGGGGTGAAGCTTTCTTGTCAAAACGACGACGGCTAGCGCAAGTTTCTCGAGCGTGTTGTAGCGTGTTTCTGCGTTGTCAAAGATATTGCTCGTATAAAATATGGGCTTCTGGTCGGCTCGGTCGTCTCAAACGATCACACTGCTTATTGTCGAAGTGGATATGGAAATATATAAGTAGAGCGTCTCTCCCTCCTAGGGCTTGGCCAGGATCGGCGGGGTGGACAGGTAGGTCTTCAATTGTTGAAATGCGTCCTCGCACTTGGAGTCCCTTTCAAATTTCTTGTTCGCTCGAAAGAGTATTTAGAACGGAAGGCATTTATCGGTCGATCGTGAGATGAACCTGTTTAATGCTGCAACTCGTCCGGTTAAACGTTGAACTTCTCGGGTGATTTTCGGGGAGGGAACCCGGTGATTGTTGTTATTTTCTTCGGATTGGCTTCGATTCCTCTTCTTGTTACGATGTATCTGAGAAACTCTCCCGATGCGACAGCAAATATGCACTTGGTTGGGTTTAGCTTCATTCCATACTTATTTAAACTCGCGAAGCATGTTGCCAGATGATCGACGTGGTTGTCTGTCAAGGTGGATTTGATGAGCATGTCGTCGATATAGACCTCCATTGTTTTACTGAGTTGGTCGGCGAACATGCGGTTGACTAGACGTTGGTACGTTGCTCCGGCATTCTTGAGGTCGAATAGCATTACCTTGTAACAGTAGGTGCCACGGTCGGTGATAAATGAGGTCTTCCCTCGATCATTTGGATGCATCATAATCTGGTTGTATCCTGCGAAGGTGTCCATGAATGATAATAAGTCGTGTCCGGCGGTTGCTTCGAGGAGCCGGTCGATGTGAGGAAGAGGGAAGTTGTCCTTGGGGCAGGCTTTGTTGAGATCGGTGAAGTCCACGCACACTCGCCACTTGCCATTCTTATTTTTCACAACTACTGGGTTCGCCAGCCAGTCTGGGTACTTCACTTTGGTGATCGAGCCTGCCTTTGAGAGTCTCTCCACTTCGTCTTTTACAGCTTTGGCACGCTCGGGGCTGAGCTTCCTTCTTTTTTGCTTGATCGGTTTGAAGACTGGATCGACATGCAGCTCGTGGCATGGGATTGATGGGTCTACCCCGTTCATGTTGCTGGTGGTCCAGGCAAATGTCATGGCGTTTTGCTTGAGTAATTCGACGAGCCTATCTTGCAGATCTTCGCGAAGGTCGGCTCATATTCCCATGCAACGCTTGGGATCGCTGATATCGATGTTGACTTGAACGACAACATCTTTCTGTGGTCGGTCAGGCGGTGGCAGTTAGATTCGTGGCTCGGCAACCAAGTAAGCGTGTGACTTGTGGCGTAGCTTGTGCTCGATGTGAAAGCATGTTCGGGAGATTCATTGGTCTACTAGTAGGGTGAAGATGCTGAACGGGGTAGGAAACTTGATGCATTGATGGTACGTGGATGGGACCGCTTTCATCTCGTGTATCCATGGTGTGCTGAGGATGACATTGTAAATCACTGGTCGGTCGACAACCACAAATTTTATCAGCTTAGAAATTCGGCCAACATAGACAGGGAGCTTGATTGTCCCGATCGTGTTGATCGAATCTCCAGAGAAGCCTGTCAACGGCTTTGCAAATGGTTTTATGCGATAGTTACAGAGCTCCATATGTTGTAACGTCTCTTTGAAAATAGGTCAACCGAGCTTTCGGTATCAACCAAGATCTTGGAAACTTCGCAGTTGCCTATTTGCATTGCGATGAAGAGTGGGTCATTGTGTGGTCGGTCTACCCCTTCTCCATCTTTCTCGGTGAAGGTGATATCAGTACAGATCCTGAGTTCGTTGGCGCTGCTTTGTTGCCATTGTTGCATAGTTCCTGCTCGGCATTCGTATTCCTTGATCGATCGGACTGGTCGTTGATCATCGTGAATCCTCCCATTATCATGTTTGTGCGCCTCATCGGTGGGGGCGTTCCTTCTTTGTCATCCTCGTCACGAGCCCGCTTGTTGGCAGCTGCTGTGTTGGCATCTATCTGTTTGATTTCCTCGGCGAAGGTCACTTGCTTCCTCCTTTCTTCTTGGACGAGTTTGAAGCGTTCGGCTTCGTTTTTTGGCTGCGTCACCTGATTGATCTGCTTCGGGGGAGGTTGGTTGCGGTTTAGCACCAACTTCTTGTCGTCCTTCTGGTAGTCGGCATAAAGGAGAGCTTGTAAGTTTCTGCACTCAACAGTGCTATGACCTGCTTGTTGATGGTAGTCGCAAAAGAGCTTGCTCTTGTTGCTTCCTCGAACAAATTTGTTGTTCCACGGCTTGCCTTGATTTTGATCTTAATAACCCTGGGGAGAGCGGTCTTGTTGATGAGTTAGAGGGGGGGCGATCTTGGCGATGACCTTGGTAAGCTCGCTCTTCATCTTGCTGGTATTCTTGCGGTTGATCGGTGACGTAGTAGGACGAATTTCCTTTCCTTGAAATGTCTTCCTCCTTGGACCTCTTGTAGTCTTGGTCGAAATGTTGTCGTGGTTCGTACTGCTCGATGCTTTTCTCAGTTTTTTCTTTCGAGTCGGAGCTTTTTGGTCCGAACTTTTTTGCTAAAGTTTCCTTTTCTTCCTTGAGGTCGATGAAAATGTATGCTCGGTGGAGAGCGTCTTCGAGCGAGCTCGGTTTGTTCTTCTTTAGTTCTTCTCGGAAGCTTGATTCGTACCATATGCCGTTCTGAAGTGCGGGTAGGCCTTCGCTGTCAGTGATTGAGATTTTAGCGAGAATGCTTTTGAAGCGGGTGTTGTATGAGCGGAGACTCTCCTTTGGTCCCTATGAGATGGCCAATAGGTCGGCGTTGGATACTTCTTCTTGTATGTACATCGAGTAGTGCTTGAGAAACGCGTGCGTCAGATCTTGATATCCGTCGATTGAGTTTGGCTCTAAACGAGAGAACCAATCTAAAGCTGAGCCGGTTAGATGCTCGACAAACAATTGGCAGTAACCCGCGTAGCGCTCCCCGAGGTTGAAGTTTGTTCGACCCATTGCAATACGTAAGGCCGTCAGAAATTTCCTTGGGTCGTACTTTCCATCATATGTCATCATTTTAATCTTGACTGCGGAGACTGGGTGCTCTGCATGGATGTCCATGAGTCGGCGAGTAAAAAAGGGTATTCTGGGTTTCTTCTAGTACACGATCGATTTCGGGTTCCGAGCTAATCGCATGGTGGACTTTTGATGTCATATTTTTCAGCATCAATTTTAACTCATCGATCTCGTTATCCATGTGCGCGTCAAATGCTGAGTTGTTCGGGATTTCAGTGTTGTGAGGTTGTTTGTCTGTCTCTTCGGTTTGCTGTGAGAATGTTCGGCTTCTAGGGTTGTTCAGAGGTGTTCCTTCGAATAATGCTCGGTGGAGACAGGTTCGAGGGGCGGATGCCTACTGGATCAACATTCGTAGATCTGTCCTTGGCATATTGCATGCGCTGTGGCGAGTTGGTCGAAGCGAGCGTTACTTCCTTAGGATAGTTCGCTTACTTGTGTCATGAGGGCCCTAAGCAAGACAGACGTGTCTTGCTCGTTTGATTGGGTATTCGTTACCTACCGAGGTTGCTCGGTGTTAAAGTTTGTTGCTCGGTGCCTGCAAGTTGGATGATTGGATCTGTGACTTGAGAGACGTGTTGAGGCTGAGGCTGACCCCTTGTTTGTGAGGTCATCCACGAGCTTGACTTATTTGGGATGATGATGAAATCCTTGTTCGGTGGCAATCCTGTCATTGTTGAACTTGTCCGTTAGTGAAGAAAAACTTTAATTCCCCACAGACGGCGCCAATTGTGATAACCAAGTTCGTCACAAAGGTGAAATGCTCATCTTGCTCGGAGAGCTGACGCGCTCGGGGACGAATGGGTCAAAGTTTGTCTTAGAGAGGAACTGACTAAGTTCGGGATTGAACAGGAGGAGAGAGAGAGAGAGAGAGAGAGAGAGAGAGAGAGAGAGAGAGAGAGAGAGAGAGAGAGAGAGAGAGAGAGAGAGAGAGAGAGAGAGAGAGAGAGAGAGAGAGAGAGAGAGAGAGTGTGTGTTGCTCGGGAACAAGCATGTTTTGTATTTAAATGTAAAAGAGAGTCCGAGTAAGTCAAGCTCGGGTTACAATTCGTGAGATATTTACTCTAGAGAGAGAAAGTAGTGAGAAGTGCACAAATCCCAAAAAGTTACATTAATGTACAGTGACTACTCCTATTTATAGTAAAATACGGTCGTACTAACTATAGGCCGTTGACTCCTTATTGAACTCGTGCGGATGGGCCGTACTTGGTGACGAGATGAGCCAAGCCGAACTTTCCTTTGTCTGTTAGTGAAGCCGAGCTGAGATGATGTTGCGGGCTGAACCGAGCCGAGCAGTTGATGTTGGGCTCGGTTCGGATGCGTCTTTCGGACTTTCTACTTGTTAGGCCGAGTTTATTTCTTTTTGACTGACATTTGTCTAGAAAATAGGTATTAGGCCCTTCTAAAAAGATGGATGCTAAAACCATATATAACCACCCCGCATGAACTATATATTTTATTCAATTTAAGTTTTAATAAACCAACATGTTGACCAAAAAAGTTTTAATAAACCAACTAAATCGGATTAGAAAAACCTAGAAATCTACTTTTAACATGAAAAAATAAATAGCCGTCAAAAAGAAGAAAAAACAGGAAAAAATAAAATTAAGTATTTATTATCTGGTTCGGATATTTCAATCGCAATTCAATTAATTGGCCGTCAAAAAAAAAATCGCAATTGAATGTTTTTACATTTGAAAAACATCAGCCATTGGTGAAGGTTTAGCCACTAAACATTTCATCGCTGCAGTTTTTTCGTCCTCGATTCTCTGCAAATCTCACATCCTTTCCTTCCGACACCGTTAGTATCCTCTCTCCTTCTCTCTTTTTCCATCGATTTCGTCTCGAAAGTGTGTGCCCCAAACCCTAACGTGGCAATTAGGGTTTTTGTTCGTTGATTCGGAAGCCGCGACTAGAATTTCTCCATCTATTATCCGTTTCCGCCATAGAACTTAGAGATTTCTACTCCTTTTTTGAGTTCTAGCCTGATTTTGAGTGGTTAAAGATTTTTTGTTCGTTAAAAAGTCTCTCCCTTTTTTGATAAATTCTTCTTTAATTTAAGGATTATGTTCTGTTGGCCTCAATTTATATTCACTGTCTTGGGTTTTGATTTGAAAGTCCAGTAATTTATATATGTTCTGATCTAATAATGCATGTTTTGTGATTTTTTATATATTAAATAATTAGGTAACGATGAATGACAAAGGAGAAAAGACTTGTCCTCTATGTGCTGAGGAGATGGACTTGACTGATCAGCATCTCAAACCTTGCAAATGTGGTTACCAGGTTGGATCCTACATTACAACCACTTTCTCTTGTTTGTCTCTTGTCACTGTTCGAGCAGAATGTTTTCGGTTTTTGTTAGTAGTCTGAAACCAAATCGCCAGTTAATATGCTTCTTTGAGTGTGTAAATTTAAGGTTTTTCTTGTTTGAGTTTGAGCACCAAAGAGTCATTTAAAGAATCGTGGTTTTTGTTAATTCTGTATGGTATATACATTCACACTTGCGTCTGTGGAACATTGTTCTGCTGAAAAAGGACCATGATATGTACTCTTGAGAATGCACATATGACCCAGTCTTTATCTTGTTATATGTTCATTTGATAGAGCTTAGGTATCAGATTTACTCACAATCACATGCCCAAACTCAATCCCAAGCACAAACAATACGTTATTTAATGAAATAGCATCGTTTACAATTTTGAATCCCGATTTGAGAGTCGCTGGCCTAACCCAGACGAGTTATCCTCAAGAAGAAGTTCATTGAACAACAAAAACTCTTTGCGCAAGAGAATATCTCTCATCACTTTCTTTCAAGCTGAACCTGTCGCTTCTTCTGATGACCTTCTAAACCTTTTGCTCAATCTCATCACATTTACGTTTGATTCATTTACTGTAAATATTTGTCCTTGGTGCAGATTTGTGTTTGGTGTTGGCATCAGATTATAGAGATGGCCGAGGCAGCTAAGACGGAGGGTCGCTGTCCTGCATGTCGAACCCCTTATGATAAGGAAAAGATTGTTGGAATGACAGTTAGCTGTGAAAGGTAGATCTTAAGCTGGAAACAAAAAATAAAATTTCTTGTTCCGGTTATACATGTAAAAACTTATCCTTTTGATGCTGATAATTCACCAGGTTGGTTGCTGAACTTAACAATGACCGGAAAAAATCACAGAAGACGAAGCCTAAACCTTCCGAGGGAAGGAAGGACCTAACTGGTGTGAGAGTCATCCAAAGGAATTTGGTTTACGTTATGAGTTTACCTCTTGATCTGGCAGATGAAGATGTAATTCTACAAGCCAAACTTATCTCCTTGGCACTCTATAAATTCTGGAAAGAAATCTCCTTTTCCGTCTCATTAATCTGGGGTTTATTATGTAATGCAGCTTTTTCAGCGTAGAGAATACTTTGGTCAATATGGGAAAGTCGTAAAGGTAGCATTGTCTCGAACGGCAGCTGGGGATATCCAACAATTTCCAAACAATACCTGCAGTGTGTATGTATCCATATTTCCTTACCCATTCCAGTAATGGTATCTAGTTGTTGATGAAATAATATTTGTGATTCCATTAAGTTGAGCAGAGCCTCCTTTCTTTCTGAGGTCGATTAGGCATGTTTACTTCTAACAATCTTCATTGAACTAACAATTCCTTTCTTTTTGTCTCCAAAATTGATATTTCCCAGATATATTACTTACTCCAAAGAGGAGGAAGCAGTTCGATGTATCCGATCAGTACATCAATTTGTTTTGGATGGTAGAACTTTGAAGTATGTGATGTTTCCATTTTTAAGATTAGTTGCGGTAGGTTGTGATTCAATTTCTATTAATATCTTGATGTCATTAGGGCATGTTTTGGGACCATGAAGTACTGTCATGCGTGGTTAAGAAACATGGTAAGCAGATATTTTCTTGCGCTCACTTATTCCCTCTAAAAACTTGCATACACATCTAATTATGTTTCGTAAATGTCTTTTTTGTTTTTGTTTTTGCAGCCTTGTACCAATGCAGAATGCCTATATTTGCATGAGATCGGTTCCCAAGAGGATAGTTTCACAAAAGATGAGACCATATCAGTGCACATGAGGTAAACTAACGTCAGTTATCCTGAAACTGCTTTACCGTTTCAGTTAAACTCAATAGATTGTGGTTGTTTTCTTGTTTTTATTTGATGTTTTTTTTTTAATTAACCTTACTAGATCTAGATGTGAAATTGTTCACTATCTGGTTTTTTTTTACTAGATCTAGATGGTAATCATTATCTAGATCTATTTGATTTTGCATCAGTCTGGTCTATATGTTGTGCTTCGATATGTGGTTATCTGATTCTTTTGTTATTTGAAAAGGAAAATTATTCAAGAAATTACTTGTGCGGTGGCCAATTTTCCGCGGCGTTCAGGGAGTATGTTACCTCCACCAGTGGATGATTATGTTGATAATGATTCTAGTACAAGACAAATTCCAAAATGCGCTCCGAGTGTAAGTTGCCAGCCCTTCTTGGAGTCTCTTGATATTCTTTCTGCTGTCAGCATATTCATGATGTTTTTATGTATGATATATTCTGCTTTTTGGCATTTTTTCCTTTGCAGAATCCACAGAGTGTGGTTAAAACTTCTACCCCAAATAGTAGCAACGGCCGATCTGTTACTCTTCCTGCTGGAGCCTTGTGGTACACTGAATTCTTGTGTGTAGATTTTTTTTTTTGTTGAGTGTGTACCTGCTTTATTTGTAACTTGTAACTGGGTTTTCAGGGGAATGACTGCTTCAAGCCATTCTTCGGTACCGAATACACCATGCACTGGGGAACCCTTAAGAGATAAAACTATTCCACTCTCATCTGCGGTTTCAACAAATTCAGTGCAGGCTTCTGCATCTCATACTCGTAGTGATGTATTAAAGAAGCCAGAGGATAATCATACTTCATATGGGAATGCCTTGAAACCGCAGGAACTATTGGATAGTCAGACTGATTTTCCAGAGCTTTCCTTGGTTAATAGGTCCCAGATCAGTAACAGTAAGGCATTAATTTCTGCAAGTGTGGGTAATACTAGAGCTGTTAGTGTGCCATCAGCTTGCATAGATTGTCCGGAGCCTACATCTCAGTCTTGTAGATCCATGCTGTCCAATGGAGACAAAATGATTAGTAGAGGTATCCAGAGTGTATGCAGCGACTCTGTGTCAGTGAATGCAGATAGTGTTGTGGATGGCTACGGGGGGCTAACAAGATCTAACAGTTCACATATTGATCAAGCTTCCTTAAAGTCATCTCATACAGAAGTGTCCGGAGACTCTGTACAGCATTGTGTCAATGAAACTAGAAAAGTTCACTCATTAGAGAAGACTAGTATAGCTAACGCTAACGAAGTCGTTGTCTCAAGAGAAGAAGTTAATACTGGTAGTGCATTGATGTCTCCATTAGTAACAGATCGGTATTCTCAAGCCGAAGATGATATATCATCGTTTATTAGACAAAGACTCAAGGATCCCGAAGTTTTTAGCTTTCATCCCAATGCCACCAATAAATCTGGTTTCCTACGCACTATGCAGCCCTCTTCATCCCAGTATAAGGCCGAGCATGATGAAACCAGGAGTTTTTTTGGGTTCTCCTCGGCTGACAGCAGAGGAAATAATATAGCTTCCATCTCACATGGATATAACGAGATGCCACAGAGCGAGCCCAGTCGTTTAAATGGCAGTCTTAATCATTCTATGGTTTTTCCTGAAAGAGCAAGGGGCACACAACCAAATGGAAACTGTGGCGTTGACTTACAGGGAAACTCTAGGAATGAAATAGATGACAGGATAGCAAATATGTTGCCTTTAGATCTTGATGAATACTTGACGTCACCTCATAACTTGTCGAAGCAACTAGGGGCAAGCGACTTAGAGGCCAGGTCTCGTAAGCTATCCATTTCCTGTGAAGTTGAGAATAATCAATCTCGGTTTTCTTTTGCAAGGCAAGATGAATCAAAAGATCAAGCTTTTGGATCTTATAACATCTTCAACCAGATACCACATGGCAGTGACTTCTACAAGAATTCTTTAGAACGACAGAGTTCTGATATGGATATACTTGGGATGTACAATGGTATTTCATCCAGTTATCTGAAAGGAATGGATTATGTCACACAAAACTCCACTTTGCCCTCGTCTTATAAACCTCCTTGTGAGTGTGATTTCTCATTCTTTTACCTCAAGCTTCTAGTCTTCTAGTCTTTTAGGTATTTATATTATGCTCTCACTTCATGTTTACTTATATAATTCACCAAACTGGTTATTTCTGATTGTTGATTATCGAAATTGTTAGGTGTTGATAATGAATATACAGCTCTTTTCGGCATATATCCATTGGGTGATGCTTTTTTTGGTTATGGAGATATTATGCTTCCGTGATATCGACTTTGATTTGTTCTAAAAGCATGTGTGCCATATTGCCTGCATATTATTGATCTTTCGTGCAAAACTTAATCTCCTTTTTTATCTTGTAGCTGTTCCAAGATCTCCGGTTACAGCGCCACCTGGATTTTCAGTTGCAAGTCGACCTCCTCCCCCAGGCTTCGTGTCAAATGGCAAAGAACAGCAGACATTTAATGGCTTTTCAGGTACTTTATATATATATATGTTAAAGTTCCCTTCTTGTTGTTCGGGTTTTTTTCTTTCTGATCTCTTAGATCAGTTGAAAATCTGTTCTCGTCATTTTGTGTAGGAAACCATCGTTATTCTGATTCATCAGTGTACATTAACCCATATCATCAGTCACTTCCAGTTGAAAATAATGGTGGTGTCAGAGATGTTCAGTTTATGGATCCAGCGATTATGGCTGTTGGTCAAGGCTTTGAGAATCCAAGCCTAGATTACCGATCAAACTTTCAAGGAAACACAAACATGTTTGCAAACAAGGCCAAGTTTCAACAACAACAACAACAATTGGCAGTGCAGAGCCCTTTGTCTTCCAGTCAAAACTGTAGACTCACTGATTCTTTGGGAATGGCATCAAGGTTTATAGATCAATCTCAGGGGAGTAACATACTATCTAGAAATCTGGCCTTGCCTAATGGACATTGGGATGAGTTGAGTAACGAGATCCAAAGTCGAAACAGGCTCCAGAATGAGAGATTTATTGGGTCAACAAATCAGATGAATGGTTACAATGGGACTTTCAGGATTTAAACATCATTTGTCAGAATCAGTGAGCCATCACTTTTCTGGTCTAGGAGCCGCGCTTAGATCGCCTCGACCTTGAATCTTAGCTTCTGCTTACTTAAAAACTGAGCCAAAAAAGAGAGGTGGTTGTAAAAAAGCTTTAGGAATTTTTACTGGTTTCTTATGCATTTTATCTAACATATTTATTTGGTTTTGAAATATGTCAAATATGAGTTTTCAATTATGAGGTTACAATCTATGGTCCACCCAAATCTCTCTCCTCATTCGTCTAACTTATTTTCAGCCTTTTCCAACTTCGATCTCACTTCCGACCACCGGGGTTTGCTCCTCGAGCTCCGGTGGTTCCGGTTATTTTTGGTGTGCTCTTTTTTTGTGGTTATCACCATCAATAAGCTTTGGCGTCGGTTTTCCTCTGTAATTTATGATGGCCGACTTTTGCTTCCGGTTTAGTCACTACATTCGGTTTAGTTCTCTGTCGGGCAGCTTCTTTGTTCTTTATCGATCTATTTCTAATGGTCTTTTTCTTCGTCGAGCAAGGCGACTCTTCAATTTTTCAATCTACTCGTTCGTGTGAGAACAAGTTCTGGATTGCGTCTCCCCCTGCATGTAAGCGCGGTGTGCCTTGGCAGAACCATATTTGTTCGGAATACAACTCCATGGTTTAACTATTGGACTTTTTAGGCTATGATATCTCCTTCAAGCTGCGGTGGCTCGAAGCTTGAAGATTTATTCCATCTCGCTTTCTCTCCGACAATTTCTTTCTCCTTAGTCATAGATCGGTAGGGAGATTTTTGATGTGTACTCGGCTAATCCTCGTCACTGGCATCGACGTTGTATGACAGACGAATGGTAATGTTGACGTGTGTCAGTCAATTGACAACATGTGGTTATTGAACTGCCTCACTCAGGTTGACTAGGTTGTTTTTGGACCATTCTAACCCGTTAGTGTTTTCAATGCTTTGTACTTTTGTTTTATTGTTTTGTAAGTGCCTAATTGACATCAATCAACTTTTGACGGAAAAAAAAAATTAGAGGTTACATAAATTTTGTCTTCTTGCATCTTTAGTTGAGCTTTAAAAAATCTCTCAAAGCTTTTTTAGTTTACATATCAAACCTATAGATATAATAACACTATTTTCTTGTCGGCAACATTTTATTATAGGCCTAATGGGTTTATCGAGTTACAAAATACAAAGATAAAAGAGTGTATTAATGAGAACAAAGCAAATGGGCTAGATACAGGCCCAAATAAGTGAACCGACGATCCTTTTTTTGGATGAACACAAAACGAGCTATGTGTCATCACTTATGCCATGTGGGAAGCATGCAAACATACTCGACATGCAAAACCACCGACGAGGAGGTCCGGTCACCGTCTCTGCTTCAGCCGCCTCATCTTTGTCATCCTGCCGATCTAAACAGCCGCCATCGCAAACAAGGAATACCGCATCTAGAGAATAACGCTTCCACCAGCATCGTCAACACCAATAACATGTGCTTCATCTCCAGATTCCGACCAACGGAATCAAAATGGAACAAAGGAAATCCGCCGGACCCGTTCAACTCGAGCGAGCTTCGGTCTAACTGGCCACAACCCTTGGTAGAGAGAGTGGAGAGAGGAAGATACCACCGGTTTCTTGACTCAGTAAACGCCGGGAAGTCAGATCGATAACGATTCCGAAGGGAATAGTTAGAGTCAAGCGAAGATCCGATTAAAAGGATATGAGATAAATCGAATCTTAACTTAAACAAAAGTCCGTCACCGGGAAAACAAAACCCGGTAATGAATCGGGAAAGCCGAGTCCGACAAAAACTGGAAGCAAAAAGCAGAAAGACCGCAACAAAACAGGAACCAAAAAGGAATATTATATGGACAACTGGACTACCGACAGAACACTGGTGGCCAAAGAAGGATCTGGATTTTCTTTTGGTTTCGAGGTTAGAGGAGAGATATCAAATTTTTTAATAACGCCTGGTTTCAACTTGTATTTTGGAACTATTAGTTGACTATAACCTGAGCACTATAATAAATAAATAAAAGAACTAAGAAATCATTAATTTATTAACACTGGTTTGCTTTTGTGTTGTGGGAAAACATATGACTAAGTCGTGATTATTAATCACTAATGGAGAAGTTTAGAGTATTCTATTACACCAACTAAATCCTAAAATGCAGAAGATATTATGAATTTCGACGAGACACCGCTTTTGATTCGGATATAAAATAATTTTTTACATTTGTTTAAATGGATTGGGCCCAAAATGTTTCTCAATCGTCTCACGTTGTCTCATTTTGTGCCACTAAAAAATACAATTGTTTATTTAAGGATTCTCCGACAAGGTAGGTCATCATTGGTATTTATTTGCTTTTATGCCTTTGTTGCCTTCGTAATACTGACTACTAATTTAATTTTAAAAAGAATTTGGTACCCAGTCAGAAAAATAGTCATTACTTCTCGTATTTAATTCGACAGAAACAAAACCATATCTTTGCACAGAAAAAACTATATCTTTGATGGCTCCAATTTGTTTAACCATAGAAAACGTCAAAATTTGTCATGTCAATCCATAATTCACGCCATATACTTCCCCAATTTTCTGATAGGTTAGAATGTTTTCAACTATTTTTTTTGTCAGCTGATTTTACAATACTAGCTACTAAATTAAATTTCCTGGCAAGAAAATCAACTACAATATTAGCTATTTCTAGAGCAAAATGGAAATGAACCAAATCAAAATTTACAAATAATATAAAAATATCAGGTAGATAATTCGATATTTTCACTCTCCACTAATGAGAATTTAGCAATTGAAGAAATTATGGAAATCTACTAGTTCTTGCTTTTACTAAATATCGTAACTAAGTTAGATATAAACGTTTGGGTATTCATTCAGATTCAATTTAAATTTTTTGGGCTTTCAGGTTTTATAAGTTTGGGTTTAGATTTGATTTCTCTTTTTTTGGTTCGAGTTCGGTATTTCGGTTTTGAATATTCTCCCCATACCTAATCGTAACATTGTCCATGTTTCTACTTCCATTGTATAAGTTTTGAACTAATAAACTATATGTCGTGTTTAGTGATAAATTTTAGTGTTATTGTGTATGACATGAATATAATCACAAAAAATATTTTTTTGTGTCAAGAAGTTGTCGACTAAATATGGTGGGGTAAACCTACTTTATGGTAGTATAAAAGAAGGATAAAAATAATAATGTGTTTAAAGAAACATGTGAGTATACTGATAAAGGCATAAAATACGGATCATAGGAAATAACCATTTTTGGAATATTGTGGATAATAATATAAGTTTATTAAGACATCACATCTCTGTACTGAATGAATACCATCACTAGTTCACTCAGTTACCCACTGGAACGGTACATAGACTTTGAGATTTGATTTTGACAAAACAAGAGAAAACTATACATAATATACAAATATTTGATGAATAAATACAAATATATTTTTTATTTTCATAAATCAGAGTAGCCCAAAAAAATAGTTGGTACATTTAGTATATAGTCTGGCACTAACCGGTTTGCTCAAGCAAAAATGTACCGGTTTGCTCAAGCAAAAATGTCTCTCAGGCATTCACTGCTGGTGTCAGGGAGGGGTTTTCGCCACCGGTTTCCTTAACCAATCCCTTCTCAAGTTCCTCTGTCATCTCTAACGGTTTTCTGGCCTAGATTTCTTTTGATGTCTTCTCTTCTCTGATTGCCACTGTCTTCAACTCGTCTCCGGTCGTCATTGCTTGCATGGTTTGTTGTGCAGGCTGTCGTGGTGTCATCTAGCCTCTGATGTTCCCGCTCACCTCTGTTGGTGAGAATGTGCTTTTGCGTTTGATCTTGGGATCTCAAGGGTTTTAAATTTCTATAGGTGGCATTAGGTAAAGCATGCTGAGGCTTCCAGTGATTTTTGGTTTGTTTGTGTTTCTCGTTTAGTTTTAGGTTCGGTTTGGTGTTGTCTTCGGATATGTCATAGGTTTGAGAAGTGGTTTAATCGGTTTTAGAATATAATGTTAGGTCCCTCTTCTACGCAGGTTATTCATTGGTTCACAATTCGGGCTTGACATCTGAACTTGCAGTATTTTTTTCGTTGTGCGAGATTGTTGTGGGCGCTTTCTAGTCTAATTTTATTTCCGGGTTATTCTTGGCATTGGGATAGTTTAAGTTGGTTAGGCTTCAGTTAATTCAAATCTATTGAGATTTGGGGTTTTTAGGTTTGTATCTACGTGTTTATTGGGAGTATAGGTGTGCGTTGATGTCGTATCCGAAAGAATCTCAGTGATCCTTGTTGGGCTTCCATCTTGCCGGGTTATGGAGTTTTGAATTATTTTTTTTTTTTTTTAGCCTGAGAGAGTGTATTTCAGTACTGTTTAAGTAGTTGATGTTATTGTTGGTGGACGCTCAAGCATCTCCGCATGAGTCAAGATATGCAAGTTCGATTTGTTTGCCTTTGGATTTTATCGATAAATTTCTAGTTTAGTTGTATGTTTTGCTTCCTTTTATAGGACTTGTTTCTAAAGATATCCACTTATTCCGCTGGTTTAATTGCTTTCTTATGAGTTTAGTTTCCGGATAAAGTTTTGTCTTCTGCTTGTTTTTGTATTCCAAAAACACATGTCATCATAGTTAAATAAAAATATAACTTTATATGAAAAATGTTTAGTATATAGTATTATGTTACTTTTTAAATCTTTTGTTTTATATTAAAAGATCTTTATTAAGTTTTATAATATATATATAGAGAGACCTTATATGATTGAACTAGGTAATCTACAATTATTAATCTTCTTTTAACACTTTATATATACATGTTGTTGGAATTGTGTCCAGTAATCTCGGTACTGTCTCTAGAAAGTAAGAGTATGTCAATGATCAGACATAAGTCATATAATACTGGGGGTCATGATGGCTTGCTAGAGTCCGCTCATGATCTATAAGTCTTGGACTTATTGCCTTTATTATATGATCCCATATGGGTCACACGCCTAAGCTAACGGGAAAATACGAAGGAACGGTTTAGCAGAAGTACGGTAAAAGTGCTAGGCATTTACTGTACTTAGAGAGACTAAAGGGCCTGATTAAATCCAAGGGATTTAATCAGAACTGAGAATTGGGCCCAAAAGCCCATAAGAACTGGACAAGGGTTTTATTAAATAAAACTTGCCCTAGCTCTTATTTTTCTTAAGCTTCTGCGCCTCCCTCCTCTCTCTCTGCGCCTCCTCTCTTTTGGTCTAGCAGCCTCTCTTCCCGAAGTGTGCGTGTGTGAGCCTTTGGAGGAACAACCTCTTGGTGGTTCTGCTGATCTCTGACCCGTACCTCCATTCCGCTGCATAAACAAGGTAACAGGTGAGATCCTTTATGTTTCTAGCAAGAGAACCTAGATCTGGCATGTTTAGGAGTTTAATCTGAAGAATTGAATCATGATTAACACTAAAAGAATCCTTCAGTGGTATCAGAGCCATTGGTTCTGTAGGTTTTTCTTGTTTAGAATCAAGTTTAGGATTGTTTAAGAAGTGTTTTGAATCAATCTACTGATAAGAAAAAACACTTAAGAAACAAAGAACTAAAACCTAAACAAACAAGAAATCGCATGATCCAATCTATATGAATTGGTTGCGTCGGAGTGTGGTCGAACCGCACGTCCGGATCGAATAGACGCACGGACCGATCGATGGATCGAGTCGCGTGGTCGAGTCGATCACGGCGAGATGGGCAGCGAGATGCGTGGCCGATCCGATCGCTTGCATCGATCGCGGATCGATGGGTTGGATCGATGTGATCACGCCGTGCCTCTCTCGCGTCTCGGCCAAGCCAGCATCGTCCCGCTCTCGTCCCGGCCGTCCCGTCCTGCTGTCGTCCGAGCATCGTCGCGTGATCGAGATGGACCGATCTCGGATCGCGTCCCGTCCCGTTCGTGCGGCTGGCCGATGTCTCGTCTCGATTGCGAAGCTAGGTCACGACCGTGATCGGTTCGTGACCAATCGGTTCGGTTCGGTTAATGGCTCGGTTTAATTTGATTAAAAATCTTAATCGTCTTGGTTTAATAAACAGACTTAATAAATTTATTAAGTTCTGGTTAAACCGGGATAAGAAATCCAAAGTCGAAAAATTGGATTTAGTGCCTAAACCAGTGGTTTTCTAATTTGATTTGGTTGGACCAAATAAATTGAGAAAATCCGGTTTAGTAAATAACCGGTTGACAATTGTGGTCATCGTAGTAATTAATTTTGGTTAGACCAATTTTAATGAACCAGACCGGTTATGTCATTTAATTGGACAATTGGGTTATGTCTTGGACATGGACCAATTCTTGGGCCTCGGGCCAAGAAGTTAAAACAATTGGGCCAATTATTTGAGTCTTTTCTTCAGATTTAATTTTATATAAATGAATTTTAAATTAATCTGTTTTTCAAAATCTGAAATTAGAAAGTTTCTTAAATTAGAAGTTTCTAGATTTGCATGTTTTGGATTTTAGGAAATTTCTATATTTAGAAAGTTTCCAATTTTAGGAAGTTTCCAATTTTAGAAAATTTCCAATTTTAGGAAGTTTCCAATTTTAGAAAGTTTCCAAAATTAGTAGGTTTCCCAAAAAGGAAAGTTTCCAAAAATAGTAATCTTCTGTTTTGGGATGAAATTTTAATAAACCTACGAACCTCAAATAATATCAAGCGTTGGATGTCTTGTCCAGTCTATGTCAGCTGTCGAAGCCCATTCAATTGTACTCATGGCCTTACAGTGTGAGGGTGTCTACTTTTGCGTGGGTAAGACGGTTTGTGATTCATAAATGTCATTGGGAGTCCCAGCCGTTAATGATTACATGACTGTATAGTCTGGTTTTCTTGACTAGGCCATCGGGAGTCCCGGGCCTTGATACATCAGAGTGGATTGGGCCTCGGGCCCAGATTCACAACCAAGAGTTATATCACGGATATAATTAGCCGAGATAGGGCTTACCGATATAAGCTAAGGTTGGGTGATGGCCAGTGGCCCACTTTGATCTTAGTTATATGTGGATCTTGGAATCATTATGTTCTTTTGAGGATAACTAATGTTATTGAATATAATGCAAGATTAATCATATTGAACATATTAACTAAAATCCTTTTATCTTATATTTCAGCTATGACTACTACAAGCACTCAAAACACATTCTCTATCCGGTATGTTCTCGAAAAGGAGAAGCTGACTGGAACGAACTTCCTGACGTGGTCAAGGAACTTGAGGCTGGTCCTCAAGCAGGAGAAGAAGGATTATGTCCTTCGTGATCCCCTCCCCGAGAGGCCTCCTAACAATGCCGCCAGGACTCTGCATAATGCTTGGGAAAAGCATTCGTCAGATGAAAATGATGTCTATTGCCTGATGTTGGCGACCATGACTGCTGAGCTGCAAATGCAGTTCGAGAGTGTGTTGTCGCCCATCGAGATAATGGCAAGCCTGAAATCGCTTTTTCAGGAGCAGGCAAGGACTGAGAGGTTCCAGACAGTTAAGAACCTCTTAGACTGTAAGTTGGCTGCAAATGCGGCAGTGAGTCCTCATGTCTTGAAGATGATGGGTTATCTCGATCATCTTCAGAAACTCGACTGCCCTATCAGCCAGGAACTTGCCTGCGACATCGTTCTGCAGTCTTTACCTGCAAGCTATGATCAGTTCATCCTGAACTTCAATATGCATGGCTTGAGTAAGACATTACCTGAGCTTCACGGAATGCTCAAGACTGCAGAGCCCAACTTGAGGAAAACCGCCAAGGACCCCAATGTGCTTATGGTGCAAAAGGGCAAGGGCTTTAAGAAATCCTCTACCAAGGACAAGGGAAAGGCTAAGGCTGTCCAAGTCTCGGACAAGGACACGCCAAAGC
This sequence comes from Orychophragmus violaceus, assembly GCA_030180135.1. Taxonomy (NCBI): domain Eukaryota; kingdom Viridiplantae; phylum Streptophyta; class Magnoliopsida; order Brassicales; family Brassicaceae; genus Orychophragmus; species Orychophragmus violaceus. Next base: position 14,740,157 of record CM058235.1, on the reverse strand, counting down.
CCAAGCCCAAGTCTAAGGCTGGGCCTACTGACATCTGCAGGTTCTGTAAAGAACCAGGGCATTGGAGGAGAGAATGTAAGAAATTCCTGGAAGGTCTAAAGGAATTGAAGAAGAAGACTTTCGAGACTTCTTCATCAGGTATTTTTGTTATAGAAGTTAATACAACTACTTCTGATAATACCTCATGGGTTATGGATACTGGTTGTGGGGCTCATATTTGTACTAATATGCAGGCACTCAGCAACAGTAGAAGGCTGAAGCAAGGACAAGTGGAGCTACGAGTTTGGAATGGAGCGAAAGTTTCAGCACTAGCTGTAGGCACATACTTGTTGTCTTTACCTTCGGGATTGGTTTTAGAACTCAATAATTGTTATTTTGTACCTGCGATAAGCAGAAATATTATTTCAATTTCTTTGTTGGATTTGGAAGGTTATGATTTTTCAGTTAAGAATAAATTATGTTCCTTCAATCGCAACAATTTGTTCTATGGTTGTGCCCCTCTTACGAATGGGCTTTACATACTCGATCAATCCGCGCCAATTTATAACATTAATACCAAACGGTTCAAACCTAATGAGGAGAACCGAACGTTTCTATGGCATTGTCGTTTAGGGCACATCAGCGAGAAACGCATCAAGAGGCTCCATGAGAATGGACTTCTTGGCTCATTTGACTTTGAGTCATGTGAGAAATGCGAATCCTGCATGATGGGCAAAATGACACGGGCCCCCTTTAATAAACCTAACGAGAGGGCCAGTGACTTATTGGGCCTGATACACACTGATGTGTGTGGCCCAATGTCCACAAATGCAAGAGGAAACTATCAGTACTTCATTACCTTCACTGATGATTTCAGTAGGTATGGATATGTTTATTTAATGAAACATAAGTCTGAATCGTTTGAGAAATTCAGAGAATTCCAAAATGAAGTACAGAACCAACTTGGCAAAAGCATTAAGGCTCTTCGGTCCGACCGAGGAGGAGAATACTTAAGCCAATAATTCAGTGATCATCTGAGAGAGTGTGGGATCGTATCTCAACTCACTCCTCCTGGAACACCTCAATGGAATGGTGTGTCTGAGAGGAGAAATCGGACCTTATTGGATATGGTTCGGTCTATGATGAGTCACACAGACCTTCCAATATCCCTTTGGGGATATGCTCTGCTAACAGCAGTGTTCACTCTAAATAGAGCGCCATCAAAAGCAATAGCGAAGACACCATATGAATTATTGACTGGAGTAGCTCCAGTGCTGTCTTATCTAAGAATTTGGGGTTGTGAAGCCTATGTCAAGAGATTGATCTCTGACAAGCTTACACCAAAGTCTGATAAATGCTACTTCATTGGTTATCCGAAGGAAACCAAGGCTTATTACTTCTACCTGCGTTCCGAGAACAAGATTTTTGTTGCCCGGGATTGTAGCTTTCTTGAGAGGGAGTTTCTCTCTAAGAAAGACAGTGGGAGTAAGGTACTGCTTGAAGAAATTCAAGATGAACATGATACTGCTCAACCTAATGAGGAAGAGCAGCAGGAGGACCTACAAGAAATTGTAGAGCCTGAACCTGTAGTACCTGAAGTTCGAAGATCCGGGAGGATCCGTCACGAACCCGAGAGATATCAAGGATTTCTCGTGACTGACTGTCATGATCTTCTGATCATTTATGGTGATGAACCATCGAACTTCAATCAAGCTATGATGGGCCCAGATTCCTCTAAGTGGCGTAAGGCCACTGATTCCGAAATGGACTCCATGTCGGTCAACCAAGTGTTTTCATTGGTTGATTTACCCGCTGGTGTAAAAGCCATCGAGTGCAAATGGATCTTCAAGAAGAAGATTGACGTGGATGGAAATGTCCAGATTTATAAAGCCAGGTTGGTGGCAAAAGGTTTCAGACAAGTTCACGGTGTGGATTATGATGAAACCTATTCACCAGTGGCTATGATGAAATCTATTCGGATTCTACTAGCAACTGCAGCTTTTCATGATTATGAAATTTGGCAGATGGACGTGAAAACCGCCTTCCTGAATGGTATTCTGGAAGAGGATGTGTATATGACACAACCTGACGGTTACATAGATCCAAAGAATGCTGGGAAAGTATGCAAGCTTCATAAATCCATTTATGGATTGAAGCAAGCATCGAGGAGCTGGAATCTTCGTTTTGATGAAGCGATCAAGCAATTTGACTTCATCAGAAACGAAGAAGAACAATGCGTGTATAAGAAAACTAGTGGGAGCAAGATAGTATTTCTTATTCTGTATGTCGATGACATACTGCTTCTCGGAAACGACGCTCCAATGCTAAAGTCGGTAAAGGACTGGCTTGGAAGTTGTTTTTCCATGAAAGACATGGGTGAAGCCGCATACGTTCTTGGAATCAGGATCTACCGGGATAGATCTAAAAGGCTGATAGGCTTGTGTCAAGATTCATACATTGACAAAGTCCTACAGAGATTCAGCATGAAAGATTCCAAGAAGGGTTTCACGCCAATGGTACATGGCACAACGCTAAGCAAGAAGCAGAGCCCCACGACGGCTGCTGAGCTTGAGCGCATGAAGAATATTCCTTATGCATCTGCAATAGGATCTGTCATGTATGCCATGATCTGTACTCGTCCTGATGTTGCTTATGCATTGAGCATGACGAGTAGATACCAGTCAAATCCAGGTGAAAACCATTGGATTGCCGTCAAGAATATCCTGAAGTATCTAAGACATACTAAGGATAAGTTCTTGGTGTACGGTGGAAGTGATGTGCTTGAAGTCAGTGGATTCACGGACGCAAGTTTCCAGACAGACCAAGATGATTTCCGGTCACAGTCCGGTTATATCTTTTGTCTGAATGGCGGTGCAATCAGTTGGAGAAGCTCCAAGCAAGACACCGTTGCTGATTCCACTACAGAAGCTGAATATATCGCCGCTTCAGAAGCTGCGAAGGAAGCTGTTTGGATACGAAAGTTCATTATTGAACTAGGTGTGATAAAAAATGCGGCTGAGCCTCTGGCACTGTTTTGTGATAACAATGGTGCTATTGCTCAGGCAAAGGAACCAAGATCACACCAGAAATCCAAGCATGTTCTAAGAAGATTTCACTTGATACGTGACATCATTAATAGAAAGGAAGTCAAGATCAGCCGAGTTCAGACAGATGATAACGTCGCTGATCCATTGACAAAGCCACTCCCAAGACCTAAGCTCGAGTTCCTAACTGAAGCTGTAGGCATTAGAGACATTGAAATGTAATCTAAATTTGAGTGGGAGTTTGAGGGCTTTATTTAGTTATTGATATGTTCTTGTAAAACATTTTATGATGTTTAATGAAATTATTATTTCAAGATTATTTTAACTGTGATGAAATAATCGTTCCAAAGTGATATGAACCATTTTATAGGTCATCGAAGTAAGTGACTTGATCTTGAGTCATCAAAGTCATTTAGCTTGATCATGAGACCCTATATTTGATAGATGGCTTATATCATTCTGTCCCTAGTCGAAGGTTGTTGAAATTGGAACACCAACAACCGTGTGAGACTAGATTGGTATGTGACTTATGATAAAGTCTCAGTGTGTCATAGATGCGCGGCATCAAAGTCAGTACATAGGTGTATGTTGGGTACATACGACCGGACATGACCCGATTATAAGAACTCTTCAGGATATTTATATCTGTGTCATAAGAGATTCTTACTACGACTATAGAGTATAGTCCTTAGACCTGAGTTCGCATGCATGTGACTGCACATGAACTAATGCGCTTTGATCATTGTCTAATGCTGTCGTTAAGCGATAGTTATAAGGACCTTGATTGGGTGTATTATGAAATGAGTAGTTTACAGTGATGGAACAAGACGGGATTTGTCCCTCCAATATAAATGGAGTGAATATCTCTAGGCCAATCGGAGATTTGAATACTGGAAAATGCATGGCCATGCTCAAACGGACTTTCCCGAGTCGTTTGGATTGTCAGTATCAAATCAGAGTCCGATGAACAAGATTAGGCTTTATAAGGATGACACTCATCTTGCCTTATGACTAATCGAGATATTGAGACAAAAGGAATATGAATACAGAGATTCCAGTACAAGTGGGAGATTGTTGGAATTGTGTCCAGTAATCTCGGTACTGTCTCTAGAAAGTAAGAGTATGTCAATGATCAGACATAAGTCATATAATACTGGGGGTCATGATGGCTTGCTAGAGTCCGCTCATGATCTATAAGTCTTGGACTTATTGCCTTTATTATATGATCCCATATGGGTCACACGCCTAAGCTAACGGGAAAATACGAAGGAACGGTTTAGCAGAAGTACGGTAAAAGTGCTAGGCATTTACTGTACTTAGAGAGACTAAAGGGCCTGATTAAATCCAAGGGATTTAATCAGAACTGAGAATTGGGCCCAAAAGCCCATAAGAACTGGACAAGGGTTTTATTAAATAAAATTTGCCCTAGCTCTTATTTTTCTTAAGCTTCTGCGCCTCCCTCCTCTCTCTCTGCGCCTCCTCTCTTTTGGTCTAGCAGCCTCTCTTCCCGAAGTGTGCGTGTGTGAGCCTTTGGAGGAACAACCTCTTGGTGGTTCTGCTGATCTCTGACCCGTACCTCCATTCCGCTGCATAAACAAGGTAACAGGTGAGATCCTTTATGTTTCTAGCAAGAGAACCTAGATCTGGCATGTTTAGGAGTTTAATCTGAAGAATTGAATCAGGATTAACACTAAAAGAATCCTTCACATGTCTCCTCAAGAGAAAAGAGTTTGCGCTACTTCAGTCTTGCTAAATAATTCAGTAAACCTTTGTCTTGATAATAGCTTTGTTAAAGCGTCGGCGAACTAATTCTTTGTGGAGACATGCATAATGCGTAAAGATCCGAATTATATGTTGTCACATATGAAATGATAGGCACATGGCAAATATTCCATAAGAGAGTGGAAAAACCGGATTTTCGCAAAGATAAGTGCCCCCGACGTTGTTATAATAAACAACCGGTGGTATCTTTAAGTGAACACCGAGTTCAAAGAGTAATGAGCAAATCCAACGTAATTATGATGTTGTGTTGGGGACTGAACGATATTCTGCTTCAGTGGATGAACGAGCAATACCTTTTTGATTTTTGGAGGACCATGCGATAGAAGTTGACCCGAGATATATCACCTAACATATTTGTAGACATACAAATCATCAACATCACCCACCCAATCTGCGTCAAATAAGGCATGAAAAAACACGAGGATTATGTGTGAGGAGGAAGATACCATGAGAGACATGTGCCTGCAAGGTATTGGAGAACACGTTTGATAGCGAGCCAATGGACATCGGTTGGTCGATGCATAAACTGCGAGAAAAGATTAAGGACATATGCTAGGTCCGGTCTTATGAAAGCCAAGACAGAAAAATCATCAACATCGCCCACCCAATCTGCATCAAATAAGGCATGACAAAAAAGAGGATTATATTTGAGGAGGAAGATACCATGGGAGACTGTGCCTGCAAGGTATTGGAGAACGCATTTAATAGCGAGCCAATGGACATCGGTTGGTCGATGCATGAACAACGAGAAACGATTAAGGACACAAGATAGGACCGGTCTTATGAAAGCCGAGTACTAAATTTTCAATAACCATATGATATTCAGAAGCATCAGATAGAGCGATACTTGTTTTCAGAGAATTTCGGTGTTACAGCCATTGGCGTAATCAGTGGCTTGGATTTTAACATCTTTTTTTTAGTGATCAAGTCTATAATATACAAGGTTGCATCAGACGGATACCAACAATCATGAATTTTTCTTTCATCCCCAAAAAATATGTCAATGACGTGGGATCTTTGAGAGAGAAACGAGAGGAAATCATGGCAATAAACTTGTTAATGAGTGGTGTGATGCTTCCAGTGATGATTATGATCGCTTTTTAGGTGTTGCATAGTTCCACTGTCAAGAACCCAATTTGGAACATGTGATGGTTGTGTAGCAGAACGGTTAGCTTGCGGCTGCAATGAAGTTGGAGCCGTATATTGGTGACGAGGAGTGGGTCCATATAGAGATTGAGTTTGAAGCTGTGAGCATGTACGGATAGTGTGACCGTGAATCCCGCACATATGACACCTGCTTTGGTATACACGTTGGTCTTAACATGAGTTGTTATTCCAGTTTTGATTTCCTCTATTGTTGTTGTATTGATTATCTCCGCGATACTTGTTGTTGCTCTCGGACGTGGCTGCATTTGAAATGATCGATAAATTAAACATGGAGGAAGCTGATGATTGGAGTGTGGCTTCCTTGTTAAGCAGATTTTCATGAAATTCAGCTATCTGTGGGTGTTGTGTATCTTCCTCAAGTTAATCGGACACACTTTTATATTCCTCAAGAAGACTCTAAAGAGTATATTATATTTGATCCTCATTATCGATATAGGTTCACTGATAAGAGGAAATTGATCAAACCTCGTAAAACCGTGAATATAATCATTGATTGATTTGTTGCCTTTCTCCACTACTTATGTGTTACCTCAGTTTCTTGATGTGTTTGTCAATTGATTTGGCATAGGTGGAGGGGAGCTTATTACAAATCTGAGTAGAAGTCATTTTTGTTGAAACTATTAGTTAAATCTAAATGGAGATAGCGCTCATAAGTGTGATGTAGATCAATCGGTCTTGAATTTCAAAAAATTAATGCTGGATTTGTAAAAACAATATTAGTGGTGGTGATATTCGGATTTGGCTCAAAGGTAGAATCATCGATATATCCAACGAGGCTATACCCATCGAGAAGAAAATGCATGTTGAGACCACATGAGAAAATTTGTGGAAGAGCATTTTATCACATTTATCGTGTTGAAAATGAGAATAAAGGTTGGACTTGACTCACTGATGGTGTTGGTGTGTGTAGGATTAGCCATTTGGGCATAAAAAGAAAGAGAATGGTGAATATAGAAGTAAACATGGACATGCAGGTCCTTGGATTGAGATAGGGTCAGGGCTTTACATATATTGGGTCCAACAGATATAGAAATTAAGGGTCTATTCAAAGATCCGATTATTTTTTTGTTTGGGTTTATGTCGGTCCACTTGAGTCCAGGTCGGTTCAGATCTAACATTTGCATACCTATAAAAATCCGATTCTGGATATCATTTGGTTCAGGTATTTTCATATATTCTCGAGTATTTTATATCTGAGAATACCTAAAAATACTTGAAAAACTTGTAAAATATCTGAAAATCTATAAAAATACCCCAAAAATCTGTAAAAGTATTTGAAAATTATAAGTTTTTTAGATCTTTTCAGGTTTTATAAGATCATACGGATCATACTAGGTTCTATCGAAACTTATCGGGTCGGTTAGTAAGAGAATTTATTAGATATTTAGTATATATTAACAAGTTGTATCGGTATTAGAAAGATTCCGTGTATAACCTGGACCGACCCAAACTTGATTTTTTTAGCTAGTTTCAGGTCGAGTTTATAAACAGAGATGACTATACTGATGCATAAAAAGAATGGTAAGTTAGAAAAGAAGAAATCCGATGAAAACATGTGAAAAATATAACTGTCAATGTTTTTCTATTTTAAAATTTTAGAATTAATTTTTAAATTTAAATAATTTAGTAGTATTAATTAATTTTGAGTTAAATAATAAAGTTGAAATTAATTTATGATATAGAATAATAAAAATGGCTGATGTGTCATACAGGAACCATTAACTTTCAACGATTTCTAGTTTTTTTTTTTTGTCAACGATTTCTAGAGTTAAGTTACTATATTTGGCATGTGACTTCAGAAATATAAGGATTCTATTTAGTTATATCCGAATATGTATACAAATAGAAGAAAGCTATTGTTGTTTTCCCGAATCCTTTGGGGGTTCCAAAGAGGCAGCCAAAGCTCTCTTCTCTCTCTCTTCTCTCTCTCTCTCTCTCTCTCTCTCTCTAAGAGCATCTGCTCTCTCTCTCTCTCTTCTTCTCTCTTCTTCTCTCGGAACTCTATGCTCTCTCTCTTCTCCTCTCTCTCTCTCTAGTTAAGAGATCTCTCTCTCTCTCTCTCTCTCTCTCTCTCTCTCTCTCTCTCTCTCTACTTTTTTTTTATTTTTTTTTTAGTCGACATTTTCTTATTAGAAAAGCCCAGAAAGGGCAAAAGAGTGTACAGCAGGGGATATCAAATAAGTCCAGACAGAAAATACACGGGACAGGCCCAAGAAAGCCCAAAGAAAAGGATAAGAATGCAAGCGCCGCATGTGCCACGTGTCGAGAAGAAAGAGATGTCGGCATGCATAAGTCACCGATCGCCGAGGACCACCGGAAACTGCAAAACCGCCGTCACCGTCGTCATTCTGAAAAGAAAGGCCCCAAACTGCCGATCCCAACTCCCACCGAATAAGCCGACAAGGACGAAACGCAGAAGAAAGAAGACCAGCTTCGATAACTCGCCGGAAAGCTCTGACCGAGGAGGCTTCGCCGCCGTCCAAATTCAAACAAGTGATCTGGACTATTGATTCCAAGACTAGGTGGAGAGGCTGCAAAGATATTAATCCAAGAGTTAGAGAAATCCAAGCAAAGCTAGAGAAGAAAAACGATCGCTTGGCCGGGAAGAAGTTACGGGAAGAAGAAACCGTTAAAAGCTCGAAAATAGTGAATCGAGCACCGGCGGAGAAAAAACAAAACCAAAACCGAAACTAGTTAAAACTAGATCGGAATTTATTGGGCCCAAGAGAAATTGAAAGACTATGGACAGAGTCAATCTCCACTTAGACCACACAACCAAAATAAAGATGGGGAAAAAAGATTTTGCTTCAGAAACGAAGAACAAGAGACAACATGAGCAAAATCAGAAAAAAACTCCTTGCTCTGTAGATTCGCTTTCCTTCTGAAAGATGAATATCAGGGAAGAAGGAAGAAGCGAGGTACCCTACTGTTTTGTTGTTGTTTTTTTTCCTAAAACAGTTTTATTGAAATGCTATCGATGAATCAAATCATATAGCGCCAAAAACCCAATCCTCAATTTTATATATTATATTTATTTACAAAATTGTTACACACAACGATTACGAAAGCATAATAATATCCCATCTTATAAAAGTTACAAATACACCACAACACATTTTTTCCAACAGTGGGGACTAGAGAGGCTAAAAACTCTCATTGCCATGATTTGTAGGTTAAGGTTGTGGATAAAAGTAACCACGAGAGGAGGCATTGTCATTTGGAGGTTGGAAATTAGAGAATCCTGATGATGCTGCTGCAACTGAGAACAACGGTTGTGGTTGGGGTCTCATGGCGGTTGTTTGGCCCGGTGGTCTCTGCCATCCCCAGTTACTCATCATCCCTCCTTCACCTTCACTTCTCTTCTCTGTTGCTCTTCCCTGAAAACCAAAACATTGTTTCATTTTTCCTGGTCTTTTTTACTTCCATTTGACTTAAGATTCTCTAATGTTTTTACCTCGACGGGATTATTATTATTATAACTCGGGCATGCCCCGTTCCAGTAAGCACGATGGTCCGAGGAACCATAGGGAAGAGGTGTCTCTATCTGCAGTTTTGTTTTGTTTTAAGACAATTAAGAAACATTTTCGAAACCTGTCTTTCCAAGGATATATTCACGAGAGAGATTGGTATTGAGAAATTACCGTCAAGCTAACTCCGTGCTGAGCTTCATACGTATTAGAAGGGAAGTGAAAGACCCTCCCGTTTTGCTTTGATGCATTCCCGGGAGAAAGAGAGATTCCCAAGTTGAGATCAAGCTTGTCATGACCACCTTCATAGAGAAGTAAACAACAATCAGAAGCTGTGTGTTTATAGACTGATGATTAAAGTATTCACAAGATTGTGTGTGTGTACCTTCGTTAATCTCATTCTGGTACGAACTCAGCTCGAAATTGGTGACCGCTTCCCTACCATTGGCGTTGATCGCAGCCTTGTCATAAGCCCTGTTTTCAATTCAGAAAAAAAAACCTCATGTTGGATTTGAAAACTTAATAAAGAGGTATCAAATTTGAAGAACAAAGTTTTCTGGCAAACAAGTATATATATCATGATCATTATAGGACCTTGCAGCTTCTACTTCGCTGTCGAACAGCCCAAGGTATATACACCTGCATTTCAACCATCTTAAAATCTCCAACAATTGAACAATCACCATTTGCTTTACTTTGGTTTTCCATTTACTTAGACAACTTTCCTAGTTTCATTTCAAAGAAACACACTGAACACAAATTTAAGATCAAAGACAAAGTTGCTCACTTTTTACCAAGAAACTGCCCCATCCTAGCTTCCCATCTGCCACATTTGTGTAATGTAACCCCTCGATACTTCGAGCTTCCCCGTGAGAAACCCGTGCTCTGTCGACGAAGTATGTGTACAAACTCTTCCTTGCTCAAGTTTTGAACCTGTTGAGGATAATCATTAACCATAAAAGAAGGAATCACATGACACAACTACATAAACCAATTACATTCATTATCCAAACCTGTTTCATATCTTCCTCGTAATCGCCAAGAGTGAAGTTGATATCAGCTTCGACGCCTCTGAATTTGATAGCAGCTCGATCATAAGCTCTACGTTTATCAAAGAAACACGTTTATTCATCTACAGAAATCCTAATCCAAAAGCAAAGCTGAAGAAGAATCTATAAAATTACCTAGCTGCGGCATGAGCAGTGTCAAAACCACCTATACGTGAAATCAAGAAGAGACTTAACAATGGAATCAAGAACTGGTTTCTAGCAACAATCAAACTTAGAACATACCTAAATAAACTTGTTTCCCACAATCCCTGCAAAAACCAAAAGAGAGTTTTGATTTGATCGATGAAAATAAAAAGGTTGAACCCATATTTGAATGATATGTGATTGATTGACTTACCAAATATGTGATTCCCATCGACCAGTTCTTCTGTAGAAGGTGACTCCTCTATACTGCGAGCTCCTTGACCTTGGTCCTCTCCGGCTCTTTTTCACTGGAGCCGGTACCGGAGCCGGAGCCGGAGCCACTAATTTCGTTTCTCCATGGCCCGAACTGTCGAAAGAGAGATTGATCCAGCTTCTAGAGCTCGATCCTTGGACATCATCTCGTAGGTGTTCAGCCACCGGGAAAAACTCTTTAGTAACACCGGCGATAGAAGCGGTGCTTTCGTCTCCTCCTCCGCTGCTTCCGACTTTTAATATATCGAAACTGAGAGTGAAGGCGCGAGTCGAGCAAGAGTCGTCGTCTGCGTCGGCATTGATTATAGACGACGTCGACGTCCCTGACTCCTCCAATCGGTTCCCGGAGCCTTCTGATGTCTGCCGATCTGCGTATGAGTCACCGTACTGAGTCGACTCGGGAGAGTCAGCGTCGAGATTAAGATCCAGCATTTTTTCTCTCGGAAAAACAAAATTCAAACAAATCAAGCTCAGACAAACACTTGATTTTTCACCAAATCGGAAGAAGAAAAGTCTAGCAACTGAGAAAATAAAACCGCGCGAAAGAAAGAGATGATCGGAGTGGTTGGACGGCAGAAAGAGAAAGGAAGATGAAGAATAGAAGAGGAGGTTTTGAAAGCCTTAACGGTGTAGCGACATTGGATAGCTTAGAAAATACTGCGAATGAGAAAGAGAAGTTTCATCGCCGGGAAAAGTTTACCGCCGGCGAGACTGTTAAAACGGATTATTTTCTATCGGAGAAGAAAGAGGAGGGAGACGTGTGAGGAAACATTTCAGACTCAATTTTAGAGGCACGATCATAATTTATAATCAAATTAAAAAAAAACTATATGATATATTATTATTGGTGATGAGTATAACGTTATATTGTTGTTGGTCCTTTTTAGGCAGTACTGCACCGAGTCAGCAGGTTTTCGGTCGTTATTTTTACCTCTCATTTTTCTCAAGAGAAATCTAAATCATAGTATAATCTAATGGTGAATTCTTTAAATTTTATTCAAATTGTGTTTAAAGTTACTCTCTTTACATTTTTAATACCGTGGATTTGTTTTTGTACATAATATTTCATAACTAAGATACAATATATACATTGATTATATAATAAATAAAAATATTTCAAATAGTCAAAAGTAGATTTATTTATTTTTTTAAAATCGAGTTTGTTTTTTCAACAAAATATGAACCAAGGATCTTAAAAAAACTCAATCATCTAAATTAGAGGCTCCGAAATGACGTGGACAATGTCTTACGGTTGAACACGAACACATTTACTAGTTTGTCCGTCTTTGAATTTTGTGTTTGTAATATCCAAAAAAATTTGAATGTTTTTTAAATCTCATTTCATTTTTCGAAGTTTTCATGTGAATTACAAACGCATGCTAATCTTTTGATGTTAACACCATCATCACCAACTCGGAACAATTTGAAGTAAAGACAACTTTTTCCAATTAAAAAAATAATACATTTTATGACCAAAATAATGCATTGAGTTTAACGTATAGTGGTGAGAAACTACTCTGAATATTCATTGTCTTCGTCACTACATTCACACTTCTTTCATAATAGATATATCGAGTTTGATTGGTGTATGAACAGTGGAAACGTTAGAGACATGCCGTTTTCTTTGTTACCAATCACGAAAACGTTATTAAAAGCTACAGTAAAAGCGGTTACTCTCAGCTTTTTGTTACCGCTTTCGCTAACAGCTTTCACTTATAGTTTTGCACTATTCAACTGCTTATCATTTCCACTAATCGCTAATATAACCTATCTGCTTTTGTTCACCAACCGGACCCATCATCTTTAGTTTGAATATATATCTTTTTGTTTTCATGAATCATCTATATAACATTATTGTCCATTATAAGCATGATTTGTTTCCACCTGGTTTTTGGTTTCTGTAAGGATATATCTTTTTTATCAATTGGTTTTAAATCACAATGAACCGATCCATTAGTTCTATTTTTCATATTAAGAGGAACTCTTCATATATGAAAGATGAGTGGAATCGATCCTTTGACTTCCACAGTGATGAACATTGACATCAGAAATAAAACACCATTAGCCCATATATACCGCTCCTGTAAAAGTATGTCTATCCTTTTGAAATTCACTCATTTGAACATATTTCCACGTTAAGCATTCTCTCTTAGCCTGCCTTCAAATCTTTAGAGGATTCCTATTTAACTTTCAAAAAATTATTTATATCAATTTTTTCAAATAAACAATATTATCCAAAGAAAAAAAAAATCAAATACTACTTTTGCCGTTTTTACTAAACATAAAGGAAAAAAATCAAATACTAAAACCCAAATGTGTGACTCTACAACCTTTCAAAGTCATAAAACCAATACATATACTTAAAAAGATTTGAATGTATTTGTTAAAAATAATTAATTAAAATATTTAATTTATTTACTTAAGGATTAAGATTTGAGTTTATATGGAAATTTTAACTGACATTTCGATCTTTAGTATTTTATTTTAGTTATTATATGGATATTTTCAAAATTTTCTTAGAGTATGAAACTACTACAAAGATAAAATCATATAGTTGAAAAAGATAAAAACATATGTTTAATTTTTGCTGTTGTTTTAAATAAATGGTAACTGAATCTGAATATTTTATTAAAAATTAGGATATTTGGATATGGTTTAGATTTGTTTCATATATAATGTTTTGTAAACTAACTTACAATATTAACATATATTTATAATAAACAAAAGAATACTTGAAAATATAACAAATATAAAATTCAATTTTGAATGAGTTGAGTTTTTAACTATGCATTTGCCATTTTTACCCCTGTTCAAAAACTCGCCGAGTAGGGCCGACTAATCGCCGGAGAGGCGGTGGGCGGCACTTAACCGCCGAGAGTAGATCTAGTCGGGGAAAAAAATCAGGTTTTAAAAAAAAAATCTCAAAACTTCTTCTTTTTCTTCGATTCAAGTTACAAATGGTATATTGGTTATAGATTTATCAGTTTTAGGTGATAACTACGATAAAAATGAGTTAAAACGGCCTTAATCTTGAAAAAAAAAACAGACGCGGAATAGATCTGAAAGTTGCAGATGAGAGAGGTTGAAGACAAGGGTATAATTGTAATTACGCAGTTATTTAATAAAAAGTAAAAAAACCAAAAAACAGGAGGAACGGCTCGAACAAGGGTACCACGGATGAAATTGGAAGCATCGAACCACTAAAGTACGTATTGTTTTGTTGTTTACCACGTTTATTTAATTTATATACATATAATATACATAAAAGCATTAAAAATTTCGCAAAGTGTAAATTCCGTGTACTCTCCGATTTTTTCGTTAGGCACTAGGCCCAACCCCACCGCCCGACTAGCGTCTAACGAGTTTTCGACCAAAGATTTTTACTAACATAAAAATCAAATACTAAAACCCAATTGTATGGACGCTACAACACATCAAAGTCATAAAGCTAATATTTGTACAACACATCAAAGTCCTACCAAGAATTTACGTTCTTGTCTCTCTAGAGCCAAAAACAACCGTGCCGCCACATGCGAATTACTTATTTGATTGGAGTACATTTCCGTGAGATTTGTTAATGTTTTAACTGTTTATTTTAGTTTGAGTGAAACCGTTAATTAAACTCGCTTGCAATTTTTTTCACTTTTTCTAGAGAAAATGAATTTGAATCACTTTATTTCCCCGGGTTAAATTAATACAGAAGCAAAAGGCTTCTCTCTCTTTCTAGAGAGATGAAATTCTCTGAAACTTACGATCTTCTTCCTCTTCTTCTCAGATTCGATCTTTCAGAAGAGGAAAAATCGATTTCTTGTTTAATGCAGTGCTTTTGTTTGTATATTTTGGTGTTTGAATAAAATTGGACTTGTTTATGATAGTCTGTTACGGTTTTAATCCGTTTTTTGCTCCTTCCGATTAACATCGGATTCTCCGATTTTCTTTCCTTGTTTTCTCTTACATCGGGCGGTCAGATCTCTTCATTGTCTTTTTCCGCAACATCATGCGGGTGAATTAATATCTCTGCAGTTTATTCCACCTTAGTTCGGGAGTTTAACTGGCCAAAAATCTGTGTATTTGGCCGGCGGTGGAGTCTCCTCGGCATAGTGCTTTCCGTGAGGCGATTGAAGCTTCACCCACTTTGATGTGGTTCTTCTTTGGTGGTATCCTAGGTGGAAAGGCTAGACCAGCGCCACATATCCCTTGATGACACAAAGTTTCTAGCCGCGGTGATTTCCGGTGATTTCGTCGGTGAAGTCGATATGTCGGTGATTGCATGGCGGCAACGCATCCGAGCTGACACGTGTCCCTGTTGTTCTTATCTTATGGCGCAGGTTTTGAGATTTTATTTGAGCTTGTAATTTTTCTGTTGAGCTTTAATTTTTTATGGATCTGATTGTAAATTTTTTGTCCTTTGGATTTTTTTTAATAAAATGTTGCAAAAAATCACTTTATTTTCAAGATAATCTGATCTGCTATGTGATAATATATTACCTACGTACTATTGCCGTATTGGCAGATAGCAAGATTAAAAGAAAATATCTGACTATTGGACTCAGGGGCAGAGCCAAGGAAGTATGGGGTCACCTGACCCTGGTCAAATTATAAATCAAATTTTAATGTATAGAAAACAATGAAAAATCTTCTGCCCAAACGGTTAATACTCATGCTATAACCCTCCTAAATTGTTGTTCAAATTTGCACGTGATCCCCTTTTCCTACATAATTTCTTTTATTTTTTAAAAAACTATCGGCCCATATAATATTTTTTTCTTACGTTTTGGAAAATCAAGGCCCAAACAACATTATTTTTTTAGATTTATTACATTTTTTTAGTTTCTGTATAAGAAGAACATTATATATTGATATATTTTTTCTTTTTGAAATATATGCTAAATATATTTTAGATATTAAACATCATGATTTCGGTAAAAAAAAATTCTTGCTCCGTCACTGATAGGACCAGATTGGGATCTAGATACATGTTAGTTAATAGGATTAAAATCTAAGACATGAGATTGTGAGCTCTGTGTTGGACGGCATTGTGCTTTCACATTGGGTTGATAAGGTGGGTCAGTTATCTAACGGCTGGGGTTGACTGAAAGCTATTACATCTTTTGCATCTAAAGAAGATTATTTTATCCCTCCGACCTACATGTGATTCACGAGCATGACTAACATGTGACTCTCTTCTTTTAACAAGTTGTGTTTGTTGTTTGTTCCTTTCTCTTTACTTTTATGTCGAAAATTATATACTTTTCTCAAAAATTGTACTATAACTGTTATTTATTTTGAAAATCATGGAAATTATATGCAGGCCTGACTATATGCATTGGTTCTTTGATCTATTAGGTACAGATATTGGAAAACAGCTTTTAAATATAATAAGATATTTTGTGAAAATATTGAACTCAGAACACACACAAAAAAACAATACCATCATGCTACTATTAAACGACCGCATATTTGATATAAATTTATATAAGCTTTCTTAAAATCATATTTTTAGGAAAACTAATCTAAGAGTAATGTTTTTAAAAGGGTTTATGATTTACACTTCATTTTTCTTTGAGAAAAAATATACTGGCTTCAAAATTCAATATTACAAAAAAACATTATTAGATATTAAATGTTTATATGGTTAAATTTGTTAAGCACCTAATGATGAGCTAGGTTGCATGGATCTAATAAATATTTTTGTAATTCTAAAATGTATGTGGATTGATGTTAAAGTAGAATTATGGATCACAATCAAAATTACTGTATTAGTTCTTAACTAACTATATGATATCAAATATGTTACGAAAAATGACCAAATTTTTTAAGTTTTCTAAATTAATTTTATCCAAATAATCAAATTAATCACTTTTAATATCGCACAAATGGTTAATATAATTTATTTAAGTGAGATTCCTTGAAAATAAAAAATTCTTATTCATAAAATTCAATTTTTACTTTTTATTTCAACATTTTATATATGATTTTATTCTCTAATTTTTTCTATAAATCGAGAAACATATAGAAAACAATTCTACATATATTATTTAGTTTAAAAAATCCGGATTTTAAAACGAAAGCGTAAGTTTTCAAAATGGAATTTCAAGTTTTCGACGCATTTAAAGAATTTTTTAGAAATGTCTTAAAAGTGAGCTTTCGAAAGTTTTTACAAGCTTCTGATTCTAATTTTGGTTCTGAAGCGGGAAACTGTCATTCAACAAAGCTTCTATGCTACCTAGATGATGGATTTTTTTTTTTTTATCTCATAACTCTTGTTCTCTCGGTGTATAAATGAGTCTTTGTACAATATTTAACATTGAGAATCAATAGAAATATAATATATAAATCTGTTAATCTTCTTCTTCCCACCATTCGATTTAATTACTTTTCGGATTTCTTATCATGATGTATGTAAGTCCAGATGAAAGTCGAAAAACTTGAAAGTCAAAAAAATTATCTTACAAATATTTTTTTTTATCATCTACGCTTTTAATCTAAGTCAAAGTAGATCAGACATTTCGCTCTTACCAATATTATTTAAACAAATATATTATTTGATGCTCAAACTAGTGAAAAAATTACGACAATTGATCAAAACTAAAATGGAATTTCATGACGCCAAATCTAAAAAATAAAGATTGGCAACGTTCTGTCACTTTTTGGATCATTAAATAAAATATTGAGATAATGCATAAATTAATAGATCATTAGATTTTAATTTCTAAAGAGTGTGTTATAATTATTCTATATTTGAAATTGTTAAAAATGTTGACTAATATATAAGAAATTTGGATTAACCCACTTATTACTAATTGAATTAAAACTGAAAGTCATGCAAATTTAACATGATATCAAAATCTGAATCACACATTTTCGTAACTGACCCAAAAATGATATGTACTTCCGAACCCTAGGATAGATGGTTTGTTGAAATAATAGATATTCTGGCCATTAATCTTGAGGGGTCTTAATCTTTATAAAATGTGTTATAAGTGTCTCATATTAGAAATTGGAAAGAATTTTGACTCATATATAAAAAATTAAAATAATTCATTTATTACCAATTAGTTTTAAGTTAAAAATTAAAAAAAACATTAACAAATTAGAGGAATGCCCAAACTTATTGGATGAAGAAAATTATTTGCCGAATTTGTACCTATGCTTTAATTAGTGCAATGACTACAAGTTAGCTAGCTCGTTCTTATAATTTCCTATTGCGCGTGACAAAAAAATTAAAAGCAAATTAACTGAAGAGATTAGACGTGAAAGAGTTCAAATGATATAATATGTTGGATATGTGTTTAGCACCCATTCATAAGCCCATTGAAAATCTAATTAAATCAACAATAATATTTCGGCCTAAGAAGACAAGTCTGTTAAAGGAGTTAACAACCCAAGGAAGAGTCAGCATCTAAGCGCTATAAATAGGACCCTTCGCTCTTTATTTTAGGCAGATTATAACTTGTGAGAGGCCGAGCTACTTCTATAAAGCTCCGACCTAAAGCATTGTTTAGTGAGCACGTCATTTGACGGACTCACACCTCGTACCATTGTGTTCATAGCTCGGCTCCGGCCTTAAGATCAATAAAGAATTATTTCGAGCTCACTTAACATTTATATTTCACCTCGTAGTTCAGACACTCCAGATCGTAGCCCGTAATTTTGACTAAGTCGGATTTCTGTAACAACAATTGGCGCCGTCTGTGGAGAAACGATAAACTTCTTTACGATATAAGACGAAGCCGAGATGACAGGACCTCTCTCAGCCAGCGATAGTTCAGAAAAGGCAACAGGACAGCCACCAAACCTAAACCTGAACTTGGAAAAAGAAACGGACCTGCCACACCCACCAGCTAGCTCATCAAACCCTCTCATCACCCCAGGGCTCTCGAAAGTCGCCGGGCCAACACCGCACTAGCTTGCACAAAAATGTCGACGGTCAACAACCCAGTCAACCAAACCGGGACCGCGAACATGCACGGAGACGCCGAACCAACGACGACCATAACCGTACAAGCCCCAGCTCAAGACCAGTAGGACACCGTTTCTCTCATAAGAACCTTAATGGCGCAGATCGACGAGCTGACACGATGCAACAACGATCGTTTTGAACGGCTCGCACGAGCCCAAAACACATGCCACGAGCAAATGGATAGCCTCCAGGCAACCGAACTAACACCCCGAAACGTGGGAGCATCCGCAGATACCTTCCTGAACACAACCATCGGGCCGGGCGAGCGACCAACCATACCCCGGCTAACATCTGCACACGAGTCCGAAGCACACGAAGAGGAGCCGAGCAATGAAATCGAGCTCCTGAAAGCACAACTGGATGGCATGACGTCGAGAGTACACAAGGCCACCAACTCAGCTCCAGAGATCGATAGAGTCCTAAAAGAAACGCAGAATACACCATTCACAAACAAAATAATGGGAACGTCAGTCCGACATCAAGGAAAAATCAAACTGCCTACCTACGATGGTAGTTTAGATCCACGAGAATACCTGACTGCCTTCAGCATCGCGATGGGACGAACTCAATTCCTTCCCGAGAAGCGCGATGCCGGCTTCTGTCAACTCTTTGTCGAAAACCTCAGCGGCGCCGCCCTTAATTGGTTTTCGCGACTATAAGCACAATCAATCGACAGCTACCAGCAACTAACGATTACTTTCCTCAAACATCACTCAATGTTCATTCAAGAAGGAGCCTCCAGTGCCGACCTCTGGTCAATCAACCAAGAAAAACATGAATCCCTAAGATCGTACATTGATAGGTTCAAGACCGTCGTGTCAAAAATCTCAGTCACCTATAACGAAGGGCTACCCGCGTTGCGAAGCGGACTCTGGTACGAATCGTCGTTTCGCAGCGAGCTGGCCCTCAATAAACGGCAAAGCCTTGAAGACGCCCTACATCGGGCCGCCATCTTCATCGAAATAGAGGAGGAAAGGGAACTGCTAGCCAAAAAGTTTGGATCAGCAAAGCCAGAGAAGAAAAAGGAGTCGGCGCAAGACTACGTTGAACCGCGACAGCACTACAACCAAGAATACAAGAACTCAAAAAGGAGGGCAAGAAAACGGCGGCTTACCTCGCCGGCGACCACGACCTGCAGGGCAACCCGAGGAACCACACCAAAGGCAAAGGCTCAAACGCGGGAGATAAGGATCGACCTTTCTACACATACCACCAAAGATCGGGACACGACACTGACGAGTGTCGACATCTGCAGAACCTCCTCCTCGGAGAATACCAGAGGGGAGATACAAACATAATGAACCGAAACGCACAAATAGCACCAGCTGAAAAACAAGCGACGAGCGACAGCGAGCGAGTCCGGCTCATCAGAGGAAAGAACAAAAGATCCGGAGGCACACAACCGTCCGAACATGATAACATTGACGCGGAATCACACAAGTAGTCTCAAGGCAGCAACGAGCCGACAAAGCCTTCACCAAGGAGGTGCATCAATATGATACTGGAAGGACTCACCGGTCAGGACAATTCGGGAGAACACTCAGGAACTTTAAATCAAAAGGAGAGCACGGAACTAGAAAAGGATAACGTCAGCAAGGCCAAAGGTAAAACGAAATTTCTTTCACGACCAGGGACAGAGAAGAAACGGATAAACCAAGGGGCGACCTACTTGTTATCAAACTCCAAATAAGCAGACAAAGAATTGTTAAAGCCCTGATCGACACTGAAAGCTCGATTAACCTCATTTTCAAAGAAATTTTGCAGGAAATGAAGCTCGAAAGGCACATGGTAAAAAGATCAAAGAGAACACTCACCGGCTTCAACAGCGAAATGACAACAGTGATCGGAACGATCCTACTGCCAGTCCGCGCAGGACAAATCACTCACACCACCACCTTCCTCGTCATAGACCGACCAGCGACATATAACGCGATACTAGGAACCCCGTGGATCCACGCAATGAAAGCGGTCGTCTCAACCTATCACCAATGCATCAAATTCCCGACCTCACAAGGAACCCAAACAACTTGGGGAGAACAGAAGAAACCAAGAGCTGACTTCATAGGAAAAAAGCAATACGCGAAATTCAACACAACCAGACGGGGAAACGACATCATAAAAAGCAGCAACTCATGATCCAAGCTCGTAGATAAGATCCTCTATCGCTCTTTCATAAATATATATATGAACTCCGCAAAATCTTCTGTAACGAAAAGAACTACGCTCGACTTGATCTCTCATTTGAGGGTACGTAGGCAGCCTTCTATGAGGCCCAGTCACCCCCTTTTTCTTTACTCTAAAATTTAAAAACGCGTTCTCTACCTGAAACGTACTCGGATTGCCCGAAATATTGACATCGATATTCTGGCCAAATGATCGATATAACTAAAACACGTCCCAAGGCGCAATGGCATCGCGCCACGTTGTCAATTTCGACAACACCCAAGTCGAGGCCAGACCCGCACAAGTCTTCAGAATAAATTGGTTAAGCCGAACCCCTTCGCGCAATCCAATTATGAAACTTCACAGGATAAGCCGGGCACGTACTCGCACCAAAATCTAACAAATGACAGGATAAGCCGGGCCCAAGCCCGCGCCCAAAAAACATTTGTATGTAAGGCGGAGACAAATCATATTTAAAAATCACAAAGAGGACAGATCAAAGGCTGAATTTGCCCTCGCTAATACTCGAAAAATTCGACCAAAAAAAAAGGGGCCCGAGGTAACACCTCGTAAAACTACACGGGACTATCATAAATCTCAAACAAAAAACGAACACTACGCGGACTATTAAAAAAAAAGAGAGCAGGAAATTAAAGCAACACACAGCAAGTTCAAAACCTTTCTTCTCACTATGGGCAATAATCCAAAAACCAAAATTCAACGGCGAGACCAAGAGTACTTACAAAAGAAAACATACAAAGACAAAAGCAAACAACTAAATCATTTGGAAATTCCCAAAGCTCGTAAACCAGCAGCTACTTCGGGAGTAATAGGCACGGTGTTCGACCCATAGGGAAAGTCGACCAACGCCTCATAATATACATCCTCATACCCAGGATCACCAAGAGGAGTCATAAAGAAATCGTCCTTTCCAAGCTCTGGAACCGGCAAAGCGAGCAACTCGCCCGCAGCTGGGCGTCAAGCTCCTTAAGTTGCTCAAAACGAACAAAAGAGACCTCAAACCCCTCCTCCACAAGAAGCTGAAAGACACCCATCACGGCGGTAGTTTGATGAATCTCCAACAGCTTACTCATTGCTAGGGCGTCATCCTTTTTCTCAACCCTGGTCTTGTAAAGACGCTCGGAAGCTTTTTCATACATCCTTCGCCTTTCGAGAAGAACAGCTTCATCACATGAGGAACACAACAGGTCACGCTCCAACTTAAGAGACTCGACCTCGGCCTTTAGGGAGTCAACCAAATTACCATTTCGATCCTCGGATTCCCTTTTTTCCTTTTCAAGATTAAGGACCCGAGCCTTAAGCCCGACGTTAGCGATCTCAGCTTCATCAAGCTTCTTCTGAAAACCTGTGGGCCCACTCAAGGACCGCCGCAAACTCACAATCTCCTTCTTAAGATCCTCCTCCCTGACCTTGAACGCCTTAAGCTCCGCAGCGAAAGAATCATTGAGATGATTAAAATTGGCAAAGGCCTAACAAAACAAAGAAAATCACAGCAACATAAGCAGAAGTGCTCTCACGTATCATCAAAAAGGAAAAATATCAGAAGAAAGCACTTACCATCGCAAAATGAAAGTTCATATCCTGCTGGGTCTGGATGTCGAATAACTGATTGACAGGAACCGAGCTAGGATGGGGCTTCAGCGATAAACGACGAAAGAAATTCATACAAGAAATTCTGTCACGAACGATCAAATCAGAACCATTGTGACGAAAGTCGAACGAACCATCTAAAGCTTTCAATCCCGCTGATACATTCGAGCTATCAGTCACAAACGGGCCGTCTCCAGGCAACGACCCCGTTGCCCTACGTTTCCCAACGCAGGCAAGAGCCATCCGGACAGCCGGATCAACATAATCTCTTACGCGGTTCAATTCCTCAACAGACACTTCATCAGTTTTCGATCTACGCCTTTTCCCGCTCAGACGGGCATCATCGCCAACAAAACCAGGATCATTTCTCTCCTCCTCGAAAGGACTTGCATCATCAAGCGTCAACCGCTCGCTAGTATCATTCCCACCTGAAAAAGACGACTCCTCTCCAATCTCAACGGGATCCCAGTCGTCAAGAGACAACCCCCTCATAGTGTCAATATCACCCCTTATATCGAGTGACAATTCTCCCTCGGTGCATGCGTTACCTCCTCCAGCAAGGGATGATTTTTTGACAACTTCACTTCCATCAACGTCGCCACCAGCATCATTACCATCAGTCTCATCAGCCTGACCATCAAGCACAGTATTAGCAACTTGACCTACGGAACGGGCCATCTCCTCTTCCTCAGACTGATTCGGAAAAAATCGACGACCCCTCTCCCGTTTGAACAACTGGTTGGGTACCACGGTCATCTTCAATCGACTTTTGGACGAGGGGAGTGTCCATAACACCAGCGAGAACCCTCTGAATATAATCCGGCAACGAAGCATCCCTCCAACTCATCTTCGAAATGAAATCCAAACAAAGGAAAAGATGGGATAAAAGAAAGATCCCAAGTAAAGCCACGGGAAAACTACACCCCCCAAGCAGAGAAGGAGATAATCGAAGAAAAAAACGATAACTCAGAAAAGCGAATGCAAACCCAGAAACGTAATCACCCAGAGAAGACAGAAGTCGAAAGAGCAGAACCTACAAGAACAGACCTTTTTCTTCGCGTAAAGAATCACGCCCTTCAAAGCCACGCCTTTTCACTTTCCTAAAAAGCAAAACAAAGATCATCGGCGCGGATGGAAAGAAACAAAGACTGACCTAACAAGATTTCCTCCTGACTTAAATGTTCAAAGAAATCCGCCGAGCTCAACCTCGCAACTCGCCGGACTGGGGGGGAACTAATTGTTGGATATGGGTTTAGCACCCATTCATAAGCCCATTGAAAATCTAATTAAATCAACAATAACATCTCGGCCCAAGAAGACAAGCCCGTTAAAGGAGTCAACAGCCCAAGGAAGAGTCAGCATCCAAGCGCTATAAATAGGACCATTCGCTCTTCATTTTAGGCAGATTGTAACTTGTGAGAGGCCGATCTACTTCTATAAAGCTCCGACCTCAAGCATTGTTTAGTGAGCACGTCATTTGACGGACTCACACCTCGTACCATCCTGTTCATAGCTCGGCTCCGGCCTTAAGATCAATAAAGAATCATTTCGACCTCACTTAACATTTATATTTCACCTCGTAGTTCATACATTCCAGATCGTAGCCCGTAATTTTGACTAGGTCGGTTTTCTGTAACAACATAATATAATAAAGGAGTTTCTGTTATTTTACAGCGTCCACACATCAAAAAAAATTATTATATTATTTATATTAAAACTATTAATAATGAGCTAATTAATTCATATTTTATTATTAGTATTAAAATATCAGCGACATATTAAAAGCAAGCAATATAGACACCTTGCCGACAAGGAAATATGTAAGTGGGTAAATAAATGTTCTGTTTTTTTATTATAAAATGTTCTACTTAATTAAACACAATAAATTTGAAGAGTATACTGAATTTACTTATGGAGATGTGATTGTTGACAACATATGTTTATGAGTTGTGACTTCTGATTAGATGACTATAGAAATGACTAAACTTTGAACTTTTAATTCACCGGAATGACTAAACAAATGGCAAACCACAATTAAATTTTGAGGATTGTTTTCTTTTATGCAGCTTTCAGAAGGAACCAATAAGGTCAACTCCAACGGTAAAACAGCAAATTGCTCCAATCGGCTAGCAATTTTAGTGTTTTAAAAACAATGCTACACACCAACCGGTCATAAAACACTAAAAATAGATTATTTATTTTTGTTTCCAATTTCAAAATATAAAATTATATTGATTATATTTTAGTAATATGATTAAGTATTACTTTTTCAAATAATTAATAGTAAAAATATAAAATTTAAATTGTAATTAATAAAGAATATTAATTTGAAATATATTAACAAGCAAATTAATTCCAAAAATAAAAATATTAAAGATCAATTAAAATATTTAAAACATAAAATTACATAATAAAATATAAAATTACATAATTCAATCATGTGAGGCTAACGATGTTGCACGGCTATTCCACAGTGATTAATGCTAAAGATTTTCATGTATGTTAATTAGTGTAAATTGTGTATTAGAAATGGAAAATTTTCTCAGCAATTTGGGAGGATAATATACAGGTAGTAGTGGATCTCTTACATATACCATATTAACCTGTCTTAAATGTCTAGTTTAAATAATTCATAAAATCAAAAAAGGAAATTTAATGTAGTAGCACAAAAATAGAATAATTACTGTAATAAAAGTAATTTTATGTAGTAGCAAAAAAAAGAAGATAATGTTTATTTTTCAGACCATGGTATCTCTATTAGTCTTTGTCAGAAAAAAATAAATTAAAAAAATACCATTATTTTTTCATGTCAGACAAAAATTCATTTATTTATAAAAAATACCACCATGTTTCCGAAATAAAACCGCAAGAATTTTTTAAATAAATCTGCAATCCTTGTTTAAGATTTATTTATTTTGCAGATTTATGTTTGCTTTTAAACAAATCCACAACCTTTTGTTGTGGATTTTTTCTTTGTTCCAAGTTTAATTAATCTGTAAAAAGCGAAAAAATTATCAAAAATTATTATAGTAGCACCTAGTGTTAAAGATTTTATATGTGTTGCAGATTTATTACATAATGATATAGATTTTTGTTTATTTTGCTGATGTATCATTTCATGTGGTTACAGATTTTCGAATCCATGCAGATTTATTTTCTAGTTTTTATATAAATTAGGTAATTAGTTATCCAGATTTTTTTCACGTGCTGTAGATTTTTTTAAACATGCAACACGTGAAATTAAATTTATTAATTACTGTTTTAACATTGTTTGCTATAGATTTATTAATAATGTTGCAGATTTGTTCTCTTTGTTCCATATTTGTTATATGTTTACGATTAAATACCATGTTACAGGTTTTTTAAATGAAAATTTCGGAGGGATTTGAAAATTCGAAAATTTGTTGCCTTATTTTCGAGAATTTTGGAGATTTAGAAAACTAAATATTTTCCCTAAAATCTTAATATTTCGTTAAAGTAATTTAGGTATCTCGAGACTTAAATTATTTTTTTGCATTAAAATCTTGTTATGAAATTAAAAATAACCAACAAAAGTTTTTTTTAAATTAATTATTATTTAAATTATTAGTTATTCAAAAATATTCTTATTTATTTATTATTTTCGAAAACAAAATTTTAAAAATAACCAAAGAAAAAAAAATAATTTGTATGAGTTTTCTTATTTAAATAATTTATTTATAAAAGAACTAGTATGATTCGCTTGCACCATGTGCGAGCACATATATTATTAAACATAAAATTTTTAAAACTAAAAATTATCAAATTAATTTAATAATAATAATAATATTAAAAAATATTTACGAGACTATTTATAATTAAATATACGTATATATTATTATATTTAATAAAATATTTTTATAATTTATTATAAATAAAATTAATAGTAATAAAATAAATTGTAATTATATATATTTTATGTTCAAAAATCAATATATAATAACTAATTTAAAATATTTTATCATTTATAGATAAAAATTCAAAAATTATTTAAATAATATGAATTTACTATATAAAATTTAAAATCAATATTTATCAATATTTATAAATATTTTCATATTTATCATCTTAATTTTTATTTAATTAGATATTATTTATATCTATAAAATAAAATTAAAATCTTAATAAATATTTTCATATTTATCATCTCTTCTTATTTTTTCATTTTTATTCAAGGATTTGTATATCTTCAGATAAAGTTAAAACATAAAAATTACTAATATAAATTAAGGTTAACACAATAATTAGCAAAATTTTATTAATGGCAAATTAGTAATTAGTCATTTTGAAAGTAATATAAAGATTGTATTTATTTTTAGTTTTTGAAAAAAGCAATTTAACAATCGAAAATGATATTTTGTTTTTTATTTAATAATTCATTTATTAAATTATTTTATTATGGGAAATTGGGTTGTATGACTCTCAATGGGACCAAAATTAGTAAAATAAAAAGTGGCTTTTTGAGGTGATGGAAAGGTCGGGATTGCCCATCACCAACATCTCGTAAACACTCTTGACAATTGACTATAACACTCACAATTTTACCTTTAAGTCTGACATTGTATTGCCGTTGGACCCCACCAATGAAGAGCCCATCAATAAACCCTGGTTATAATATTCATCATCTTGAAACCCTGATCGCAGAAAGTTGCTTCTTATCTTGTCAATCTCTTACCATTTTAACAGGTAATCAGAAAAAGTCGAAACTTTTCCGGGATTCTCCATTTTTCTCTCTTATATATTTAACCAGCGAGCATCCATTCCACCTTTAGGGTTTATCAGTTTCTTTGTTTGATTACTTCTCCGATCCATTTCCCTCGCAACTGCTGGAGAGATGGCGGAAGAGAGAAGCAAGAACGGCGAAGCGACGGTCCATGATGATGACAATTACTTCGATTCCGATCAACTAGACGATGGTGGAAAGTCGGCGGATTTGAATCGAAAGATGGAAGAGCTCGAGTCCCAAAATATGGAACTTGCGCGGGAGAATTGTGAAATCACCTGGAAAATCGAGAGCCTGACGGCGGAGATCGAGGAGATGAGAGGATCCGAATCCAAGGCGAGGCATAAGATGGGTGAGATGGAGCGAGAGATAGACAAGTCGGAAGAGGAAAGGAAAGTTTTGGAAGCCATCGCTGCGAGAGCCTCAGAGCTTAAAACCGAAATCCTTTTACCGTAATTTAATCAAGTTTTTCACCAAACCGATTCTCTCCGTAACCAACTAACCCGGTCACAACCTGCAAACCAAAAAGGTTCGATTAATTCTTCTTCGTCTTTGTTCTTACGATAACGGAGAAATTTACCGGTTTTGTAAATCAGTTGAGGATTTGAATGTCGCGTGTTTATGCTATTTCCTCGATCAATATGAATTTGAACATCTTTTGAGAGCTAAATTTGTTGATCTTGTTGAAGGTTTAGGGTTTCGAATCAACAATGTGAATTTCTCTCTTTTGCAGGCTTGTCTGATTATCAAAAGCAAAGAGAATGGATTCAGATTTGGAGCTTGTAGCTCTCACACCACAGAAACAAGACAGTGCGTGGAAGCACTGTGAGGTTTACAAATACGGACAAGCCTGCAAGTCTTTGGTACGGATGATTCTGAGATCCAAGTCGACTCAGTGAGTCTCGGAGTGGTGCAGCTTGTTCTTCGATCGGATTTGACTCTCGTTTGAGATGCGGGTGGGACTATTTTGTATAAACTATTTTACAAATAGTTAAGTACTTATAGTTAACTATTTTACAGAATAGTTGACTACTCATTACGTAAACACACCACTAAATCTAAAAGTAAATTATATTTATTCTAATCCCATATTATTAGTTAATGTTTTTTATAAATGTAGTTGACTATTACGTCTAGTAGTTAACTATGTATGTTATAAAAAGTACTTGACTATCTTTTCAAATTATTCAATGTAAATTATAAAATAGTTGAAAAATAGTTGGCTATGTATATCCAGTATTCGAATACAATATAAAGTAAACAATTATTCTGGTCGAAACAGACAAAAGTACATGTCACTTTTCATCACTAGATATAATAGTCAATTACACTTATATTAAAGAAGTAAATGCCTACTTTTACAAAATAGTCAACTATTTATTTATTACGTAAAAATACCACATATAAAGAATAGTTAATTATTTTGTATAAACTATTTTTACAAATAGATAACTACTTATAGTTGACTATAAAGTTTAGACTATTTTACAGAATAGTTGACTACTCATTACGTAAACACACCACTAAATCTAAAAGTAAATTATATTTATTTTAATCCCATATTATTAGTTGTTTTTTTATAAATGTAGTTGACTATTACGTCTAGTAGTTAACTATGTATGTTATAAAAAGTAGTTGACTATCTTTTCAAAGTATTCAATGTAAATTATAAAATGGTTGAAAATATAGTTGGTTATGTATATCCAGTATTCGAATACAATATAAAGTAGACAACTATTCTGGTCGAAACAAACAAAAGTACATGTCACTTTCCATCGGTACTTTATATTTCAAAATAAAATATTATTTTTTTGCAGGTCTGAAAGGTACTTTTTGCAGGTCTGAAAAGCTGTCCGTGGAAAAAGTAAGGGTAAAATTGTCCAACTTTGTGTGTCATTTTAGTTGTGTTGTGCTATAAACCTAATTTCAATTTCAAGTAAAAAAATTTCATAGACCTAATTTTGGTCCAAAACATAATATTGATGCAAATAACCTTTTTATTATTTTATTATTTTTGGAAACAAAATTTTTAAAAAATATCCAACAAAAATAATATATTTTTATTGTTTTTTTTACTTTAATGGTTTACTTATAAAAATATTTTTATATTAATTATTTAGTTTTGAAAACAAAATTTAAAAGACCAGTAACCAATTTATTTAATTTTTATTTTTTCACATAATGAAAAATTATATATATATATAAAAGAATTAACCGAATTAGGAAAATATTATAGAAAATTAAATTACTCAAAATAATTTGTAGGACAATTTAGTCTTTTAGCAAAAAAAAAAAATGAATGCTACTCTACTAAAAAAAAAGGAATTCAG
The DNA here is from genome assembly GCA_030180135.1 of Orychophragmus violaceus. Classification (NCBI taxonomy): domain Eukaryota; kingdom Viridiplantae; phylum Streptophyta; class Magnoliopsida; order Brassicales; family Brassicaceae; genus Orychophragmus; species Orychophragmus violaceus. Next base: position 14,710,444 of record CM058235.1, on the reverse strand, counting down.
TGTTAGTATAGTAATTATAGCTAAAATTAATGATATTGTGAGTAATTTTCACATAAAAACAATAAATTAATAACATTAAAATTATGAATTTTTATTAGTTTAATACAATATTAGTTAGATTAAAATTTAATTTAAAATTAGAATATTTCATTAGTTTGTTAGAATAATAATTTATCTAATATTAATTTAAAGATGATATAATGTATGATGTTAATTGTTGGTGAGGACCGAACTCTGTCTCTTGGAAACAAAAAGATATGTCGGATTTCGGCTTCCGGTTTCTGTTATAGATGGGTTTAGCACCCCACCCACTTAGAAGGCCCAGTATTTATTCTTTATACAAAGGTCGGCCCAACAGAAGCAAAACGGCCCAACAAGCAATAGAGGCCCAAACATACACACTCGAACCGAGCCCATCACCATCGGCTCAGCTCGGCTCAGCCGAACGATAGCAAGTCAGCTCGGCTGCGCTAGCAGCCAAAGGAATGTACGGCTCAGCCCATCTCGTCACCAAGTACGGCCCTTCTGCACGAGCTCGACAAGCGGTCAACGGCCTGTAGAAAGTGCGACCGTATTTTACTATAAATAGGAGTCGTCACTGTACATTAATGTAACTTTTTGGGATTTGTGCACTTCTCACTACTTTCTCTCTCTAGAGTAAAACATTCTCGAACTGTAAAAACCGAGCTCGTCTTTCGACAAGCTCGGACTTTCACTTAAATACAACACGCTCGTTACCGAGCATATCTCTCCCTTCACTACTTGCGTACCGAGCATTCCTCTCTTGACTCATCATCGAGCCTAGTCGGTTCTCTATTAGAGAAACTTTGGCCTTCGGACCCGAGCACGTCAACTCTCCCGAGCAAGACGCATTCTAAAACCTTTTGTGACAAGCTCGGTTATCACAATTGGCGCCGTCTGAGGGGAAAACCAATAGAAGAGATGGGCCAGATGGATCTTGAAGTTGTGAACTATGTCGAGAAAAACCTCACTGGTCGTCAAGAAAATCCTGTCGTGGTGCAGGAGAATCCCTCCGGACTACAGGTAAATCCTGTTGACCTGGATCCTAACCGACCATTTTCACCATGGGTTGGGGAGATCCCTCCTAGAATGGTATTTGTAAACGAGTATCATCGGGATTTGTTTCGTCAGGTGTGCACCGCGGTGGAAGCTGTCGAAGCTCAGAAGAAGAAGAGGAGAAAAAGAGGTCGCGGCCCGAGAATGCGACTTCTATCGAACCGAGGACCGAGAATGCGGCTCCCACCGAGATAGGGATTCCTTCTGTCCCTGAAGATCGTCAGGGGACCGAGGAGACCTCCGACGTACCTTCCTTGGAGAGAAGGAAAAAGAGGAGCAGAGCCGTCGCTGCTGAGGATCGAGCGGTTGACGCCTCCGAGCCTACCAATACTGGCGGGATTGTAATACCCTGTATTCAAAAATATGGTCAACGGGCAGAAGAAAAGTCAGCAGGGGCAAAATTGTAATTTTGCCAAACTCAGGGGCAAAATCGTAATTTTGCCAAAGTTAGAGACGGAAGCCGAGACGGGCTAAATGTTCTTGTTTTAATACATAAAGAACATTTACAAGACTAGAATTGGAAGAAACGGAGCAGAAACGGGTTTTTCGGCTTATCGGAGTAAAAACCGAGAAAACCGGGAAAACTTCGGAAATTCATAACCGGAGCTAGGAAACTCCAAATGAGGTGATTCAAGTTGGTAAATTCATCTAAAATCAGGAAGAATCAGATTCTGGAGGTTTTGGGATTTATGGGAATGGTGAAGGATTTTCTAAAACAATGATCGTGAAACCGAGGAAACCGAGAAGAAATTGCAAGATGGGTTTAGAAGTGTTTTGGGCCGGTTGTGGGCTTTATTTTTGTGGATCAGAACAAGCTTCAGAGACAGTTGTCTCACCACCAGGTCGCCAGCCTTCCTTGTTGAGGTGTCAAGCTAAGATGAAGAGGTGGCTTTGAAAGCCTTATCCACCTCTTTCACAACAATTCATTTTTGTGCATTCCACTCTCTCTCTAGCTTCAACCCACGACCAGAGCTCTCCCTTCTCTCTAGATTCATCCCAAGAAACCCAGAAAAATCCAGGAACCTTTGAAGATTCAAAGGAGAATCAAGAACATCTTCAAGTGTTCATAAAACCTTCAAACACTAAAAACACCATAACTCTCTCAATATAAACCCGAATCCACTTCTGCAAAGCCCAGTAGACTCCTCTCTCCCTCCTCTATAACCGCCAGTCGGCCAACTATGACCGCCGTCGCCGGAGGTTGCCGGAAACTGGCCGGAAAGCTACTGCTGTCAGAGTTTGGGTGTATCTCTCTCATCCTGCATCAGATCTGGACTTTTTGAAGCTCTAGATGCATAGATCTCCTTTTTCCGATCAGTTTTATAGGTATATCGTCACATGAGTCGCCGGAAAAAGGGGTGAACCGGACGGTCAACGCCGGACCACCGGCCGGTCAACGCCGAAAAAGTTGCCGGAGAAGCCCCATCGCCGCCGTGTCTTCAGCCGGTTCTTCAAGGGGTTGATTCAGCTTGGTTTGGTGCAAGAATTGAGTTGGTTTAGGCTTGGTCAAGCCTTGGTCAACGGTGGGTTAAACCGGTCAACGGTTTGACCTAAACCGGTCAACGGTTTGACCTAAACCGGTTTAACCTAACCGGTTCAATTTAGACCGGTTCAGATGGTTTGGTTCGATTGAGGTGGTTCAGTTGGTTCAGATGGGGTCAACCGGTTCAAGCTCGGTCAACGGTCAAAGTCAACGGTCAACCGGGGTCAAAGTCAACGCCATGGTCAACGCCGGTCAATGCGTTGACGCCGGCCAGATTATGATTTGCGGTTCGTGTACGGGTGTTCGGGAAGCCTCGGAGTTTATATTCGGGTGTTTGGGAGGTTCAGGTTTAGTTCGGGGTCTCGGGAAGTCGTATCCGCATCCGTGCCGTTCATTCCGACCAATCACGGTGAGTCGGCTCAAACACCGTAGATGAAGCATATAGAACGGAAAATGAAAAACCGTAGAGTTAGGGTTTGCATACCCGAGTTGAGATTAATTGGTGTTTGATGACTGAAGTGACGGAGTATCGGTAAATTGGTTAGGGTTTAAGACGCATGCTAAGAGTATAGCATTAAATGGATTAAACCTGTTGTGTGCCGTCAGGATGGTAGTAATGTTGATTGTTGCATGCATATAGCCGTGGCATGATAGGGCCGTATATGCATATATATGTATGTAAAGAACGATATCGAATGGATCTAAGTACGGGAATTAAGACGGTGTTAAAAGATGGAATTAAACCCAACAAACGTATGATGTATGAATCGATATCGGGTTTGGGTTGAAGGTTAAAGAAAAGTAAATGAATTAAGTAAAGGAAAGATGAGACGTCGGGGAGTTTAGTGAGCTACTAGCTCTAAACCGACGGATTGGGGATGTGATAAAGAAAACGGGAAAGTGTGTGATGGGTGTGCCGTCTACGGATTAGCAATCCGCTAATCCAAGGTAGCGGACTTGATTGGGTTAAAAGTGGATGTTAATGAGATATGGGCCGTCTATGGGTTAGCAATCCGCTAATCCATGGTAGCGTACGTGAATTGGTTAAAAGACACTAGAAACCCTAATAGGCCTGGTTGTGTGATGATTGTGTGGTTGTGTTGTTGCTGTTGAGCTTTTGTGCAGGCCTATTAGATCGTCTCGGTGTTGGGCCGAACGATCCGTGTGGTTACTTAACTTGGTCACGGGACCGGTTAAGTCGTGGTTGCTGACTTGGGGTGGTGCCCAGTCAGTGCGGTGGTGTTTGTGTGTGTGGGTGTGTGTGTAGACTTGCGGGACATGGTGTTGAGATGTTTGTTGAGAATTGACTGAGTATGATTACTAGAGTCCGAGCGAGTCTGCGTGTTTATATTTATGCACTAGGACTCTAGGGTGCGTTAGATCCCGCAAGTCTAGGTGTTTGGTTACGTTCCGGTACTTCCGACCCGATTGGATCCTCGGGTAGTTACCTGATTGGACACGTGCCTTCGGGCAGTGGGGCTGGTCATGGTGTTAACCTACTGGGTGACGCCGGTAGGTGTGTGATTCGGAGAACACGGGATCATGTCCTAGGGCCGAATCGCATGGAAACTCGGGTTGCCGGGGGTAACCGGAGTCACTGCGTATCGATGGGCTGAGAACAGTGTCCTAGCCGTTGGACTTCGTTTTGACGTCTAGGAGTCGTGGGGTTAGTTACCATGTTGGTGACAATGAGAACCCGTGGAAGTTACCGAGATCGTAGGGGCCCAGTGTTGTATTCGTATTGTTGGTGTTGCGCGATAGATAGATCGAGTTTCAATCGAGAGCATGTGCCGCAGTGTTCTCGATTCCCTTGGTTATTTACGGGATTGGTGATGGTATTGTTATTTCATTGATGATGTGTTGTGGGTGCGATACGACGTGGTAGTGCGTGATCGACCGTTTATTATATGGATTGTTGTTTTGGGATTTTGGGGACGGGAATTTATAGATGCTAGATAGACTAGCAGCCGTAGTGGGGAGCCGTCTCGCTGGGTGATCTTAGATCGCTCATTAGACTCTTTTTGTGGTTTTCAGGTTTAGCAGCGGCGGACGTGGGAGATCCTCGGTGTAGTCTCGGGATTGCTTGTGGCGGGATTTTGATTCGATGACTTTTGGAGTTTTATTCGGTTCGGCTTTTGGTACCATGTAGTACCATTTTGTGTGGCCACACGATGACGTTTTTAATAATGGAAATTGTTTTGTAAAGACGGTTAAACGTTATATGTAACGTTTGATTACTCAGAAATGAATATGTTTCCCTGATATTGTGTTTAGTCCGAACCGACACAACTCATGGAAATGATACAAGTTGCAAAGCTTTGTATCATGGAAGTGAGGATAGCGGGGTCAAAGACAGGTTAGTGCGAGCCTTTGTCTCAAACCGATCTGTATCTTGCTTCGTCTTGTGACAAACCTTTCCTGTTTGACTTGCTCGGGTTCGACTTGGTCATGTTCTTGTTTGATTGTTGACCGGTCAGCTCGTCGGTCAGCGGATAATGGGAAAGGGGCGTTACAGGGATGGATTTGGCGGTTCTTCCCGAGGCTGCGGATACTCGGGTTGAGGATATTGATCGCCCAAGTGTTGATGAGGTGGCTCTTTCAGAGCGCCCAAATGCTGATTAGACCGCTGACCGGGGTAAAGCAGATGGTCGGGGAGAAAACGAGAATTCTGATTCTCAGGACGATCGATCCATTCCGGACTTAGAATAAATCGCCGGGCTTACTTTCCTGGGCGGGCCGGGTGAAGGAGCGTACATGGATTATGGCTTCTCTGTGAGGTATGAGGGCTCCAAGTCGATAGTTCGTGATGGGGAAGCTTGTGCGGACTTGTTCCGGTTGTTGAGGGATAGTCCTCCGAGATCGCTTCCTTCGGTTGATCACACGCACTTCTCCGAACACAAGAAGGCAGCGGCCAAGGACATTGTTCGGGTAAGGTTCTTCGAGCTCATTTTTTTTTTATGATTGCTTAGTTTTGATCCGGTCCTTTTTGTTTCAGGGCTTTGCTAACTATAACCTGCTCTTTGATGAGTATGAGACGAGGCTGGTCGATCTCGAGAAGATGGTTAGCGGGCTGAAGAGGGATCTCGCCAAGGCCGGGAGGGTTATCGCTGAGCTCGAGGGATATCGTGAGGCGGCGGCTGCTGCGTAGGCGCTTCGTTCCTCTCTAAAGGCCGATGAAGAGAAGGTTGCTGATCTGGAGAAGAAGGTCGCTGATCTTTCCGTCGAGAACGCTCGGTTGGACGCCGAAAACAGGCAGTGCCTGACTGACTGCTCGAACGCTCGGGCCGAAGCTGACGAAATGATCGTTCGGGTGTCCGATTTAGAGGGTAAGCTCAAATCTGAGTGTGCTCGACTCAGGGCTTCCCGTACGCGCGAGGTTCTGCTGGAGAGGGAACGTGTGTCCGGCAAAGCGCAAGCTCGGCTGTCAAAGATCAAGACTGCCATCGAGGAGAAAGAGATCGGGAGGCGAAAACAGATAATCATGAATCAGGCCGGCGCTGTTGCTGCTATATTGAAGGTGCTCGTCGAGGAAGGTGTTGACGTCCCTGCCGAGAAGATTGTCAAGGCTGATTTTAACTGCGCTCGTTTGAAGCAAGAGCTGAGCGAGGTTCGCTATACGGACTTAGCCGATGGAGACTTTGTCATGACTCCTATTAACAGCCCCGGTCGGATCGAGGTAAGCTCTGAGGTGCTCGTTCAGGATCAACATGGCTCGAACCAGGCGGTAGTGACTCCAGAGGTGGCGGATGATCTTCGTCCTGAGAGCGTGGCGGAGGACCAGACTGTTGGCCGTTCTACCGAGCTTTCTTAGATTTAGGCCTTCTCTCTCTCTTTTTTGTAATCGGTCCATGCCTTGTGCATGTTTTGTATTAGCTCGGGATTTTATTTTCCCCTCTCTTTTTTGATCTTAATATAATGAATATTTGGACCATGTCCGTTTTTGATTTGCTCGGGATTTTCTGCGTAATTATTTTTATTCCGCGTACTTATCCTCGGCAATGCTTTAGTTGGGTTATCTAGTTAGTTAGGAGCGAGCATAGTGCTTGGCTTACCCCGTAGGACCGACCAGGACAGTTATGCGAAACTGGGTTCGGCTTAATTTTTCTATCAATCGTCCTTGTGCGGGAACTGGGCCCGGCTTACTTGGTTGTGTGGGATTTGAGGCTGTGCTCGTTATCCTACAGGTCGGGTGCGAGTAAGTGCTCGACTTACCCCTAAGGTCTGATCGGGACATTATGCAAAAACTGGGTTCGGCTTATTTTCTGTCGATCAACCTTGTGCGGAAACTTGGCCCGGCTTATGTATCGAACATTTGGCCAGAATGTCGATTTGTTCGGGAGATTTAAAAGTACTTAATAAAATTTTATTATTGATATAGCTGAGCCTCGTGAGAGGTTGCCTACGTACCCCGAAAGGGGATCAAGCAGATGGTAGTTCACTTTACATATTACTCGAACTCGTGTATAGTGAGCTCGGTTTGGAGCGAAATGCTCGTCTCTCTTTTTTTTTTTTTTGGCGCGATGCTCGGCTTTTCCTTGAGCGAGAGATGCTCGGCTTTTTTTTTTTTTTTTTTTGAGCGCGATGCTCGGCTTTTCCTTGAGCGAGAGATGCTCGGCCTAATAGTAATACCTCTTGAGCTTGTTTGCATTCCACGAACGTGGAATGGCTTCTGCCTTCATCGTCACGAGTTCGTAAACGCCAGGTTTTACTATCTTTGAGACGATGTACGGACCTTCCCAGTTTGCGCCGAGTTTCCCTGCTCGGTATTCCCGTGTGTTTTCGAACACTTTTCTGAGGACGAGGTCACCTTCTGCGAAACGCCGACCTTTAACCTTCTTGTTGTAGTGTCGGGTGATCTGCTGTTGATAGTTTTGGAGACGTAGAAGTTCTAGGTCTCGTAGTTCTTCCGCTTTGTCAAGGCAGTCGATGATCATGTTGTTGTTAAGCTCTTCGTGCTCGGGCGCAATGCTCAGGCGAATTGTCGGGACGCACATCTCGGCTGGGGACATTGCCTCCATTCCGTGAGAGAGTGAGAAGGGTGTCTGGCCGGTTGATGTCCTCGGTGTGGTCTGATGGGACCAGAGGACGCCATCGAGCTCGTCGGCCCAGAGGCCTTTTTTGCTCTCCATTCGTTTCTTTAGTCCGTCAATAATCATTTTGTTAGTTGCCTCGGCCTTCCCGTTGCCTTGTGGGTATCTCGGGTAGATTTGCTTAGGCGAATTGTCCATCTTGCGCAAAATCCTTCAAACAGATTGGAGATGAATTGGGATCCGTTGTCGGTTACGATCTCGTATGGGACACCATGGCGAAAAATTACGTATTTCCAGACGAATTTCTGAACATTAAGGTCGTGGATTTCCGAGTAGGATTCGGCTTCGACCCACTTGGTAAAGTAGTCCGTCATTATTAGGATATATTTCTTTTGGTGTGAGGCCGGGAGTGGAACGACAATATCCATCGCCCATCGCATGAAATGGTAGGGGGTTGCTGCAGTGGTTAAGAGCTCGGCCGGTTGGTGTATGCTCGGTGCGTGCCTTTGGCATTTTTCGCATCTGGCCACGTAACTTTCGCAATCGGCGATCATGGTCGGCCAGTAATGGCCATGTCGTTTGATTTTTGCGGCTAATGCTTTGCCGCTTGTGTGGTTTCCACCTGCTCCCTCTTGAGTTTGCTCGGTGACCCACTGGATCTCTTGCCCGTTTATGCACCGTAAGAGGGCCTTGGACGCGCTCCAACGAAACAGTCCGTCTTTCATCATTACGTACTGTGCGCACCGGGCTTTCAGTCGTCGAGCTGCCCAACGATCCTCGGGAACCTTCCCATCTAGTATGTATTCTCTTATTTCGTTCCTCTAATCGACGGCGTTTGTTGGCTCGGGGTTGGTGTCCTTGACGACTTCTTCGTTGCTTTTATAAGCATCGTCCATTCCCTCATCTTTCTCGGTAATAAGGAGTACATCCTCATCTGGTGCGATGCTCGGTCGAGCTATGCATTCGACTGGAATGATTCGGCGGAGATCGGGGTCGGACGTCGATGCTAGGGCAGCTAATGCGTCCGCTGAAGAATTGTCACTTCGGGGAATCTTTGTTAGCGTGACCGACCCAATTTGTGCAACGATTTCTTGGACGAGTTTTAGGTATGCATCCATGCGCTCGTTTTTTGCTTCGTATTCTCCGTTAAATTGGTTTACAACGAGTTGCGAATCGGCGAACACATCTACTTGTTTTGTCCCAACCATTTCGGCTAGACGTAGTCCCGCGAGTAGCGCTTCATACTCGGCCTCGTTGTTAGAGGCTGGGAAAGCCAGTCGGAAAGATTGTTCGATCAGTTCACCGGTTGGGGATGTTAGCTTGACACCTACTCCTGAGCCGTTTCTTGATGATGAGCCGTCTACGAACAGAATCCATTTTTCCTTCGGGGCCTGGGCTTCATTGATAGTGAGCTCGGGTGGTAGTTCGATGAGGAAGTCTGCGAGGACCTGAGCCTTGGCACTTGTTCGGGGTTTGTACTCGATGTCATATTCGCTTAGCTCGACTGCCCATTTGGTGATTCTTCTTGATTGACTCGGGCTATGCAATATCGTTCTGATTGGTTGATTTGTGAGTACGACCACCGAGTGTGATTGAAAATAAGGGCGGAACTTCCGAGATGAGACGACGACGGCTAACGCGAGCTTCTCAAGTGTGTTGTAGCGTGTTTCTGCGTCGTCGAAGATCTTGCTCGTGTAGAAGATGGGTCTTTGGTCACCTCGGTCGTCGCGGACGAGCACACTGCTGACTGCCGAGGTTGATACAGAGATGTATAAGTACAGCGTCTCTCCCTCCTCTGGTTTGGCCAAAATTGGTGGGGTGGAGAGGTAGGTTTTTAGCTGTTGAAACGCGTCCTCGCATTTAGCGTCCCATTCGAATCTTTTATTCCCTCGGAGGAGATTGTAGAACGGGAGACATTTGTCAGTTGATCGTGAGATGAATCTGTTCAAAGCCGCGACACGCCCGGTTAAACGTTGAACTTCTCGTTGATGGGCTACCCAAAGCCGAAAGAGCCCGAGCCCGATTATCTTCAGAACTCCGAGCAATAATCTCTGTCCGCGCCGAACCTGACGAAGAATTCCGTTGAAAGACGGACGAGCTGGATTGAGAAGAGTTACCCTCGGATAGCCTTACCGAGTAAAGATCCCGACCCGAAGACGACGCTGAGTTGGAATCGATTCTCATGACTTACAAATACAACAACAAAAGCTAGAGAGAGAAATTAAATTCTAGAGAGAAGGGAGAGCGAAATACCTGCAGAAGGAGAGAAATGAAAGTGGGAAGGAATAGTGCGATGTATTTATAAGCGAAGCGGGAAGACTTCGATACAAGCGCAATGATGACTCCTACATAACTCTTCAGCTTCCGGCAGTTATAGGCATCATCATTACACCAACACGACTCTTCAGTATGCAGCTGTTTCCCAAGAAACCCTTCGAACTCCCCGAGAAAGAAACGACAAAGCGAGCAGACCAAAAGCTGGCCGACCAGACCTATACCGAATAAATACCGGTCCAACTAAGACACATCATCAAGTCCGCCGACTCCAAATATCACGAAGATCGACGAACTGGGGGGGGGCTTACTGTTATAGATGGGTTTAGCACCCCACCCACTTAGAAGGCCATTATTTATTCTTTATACAAAGGCCGGCCCAACAGAAGCAAAATGGCCCAACAAGCAATAGAGGCCCAAACATACACACTCGAACCGAGCCCATCACCATCGGCTCGGCTCGGCTCAGCCGAACGATAGCAAGTCAGCTCGGCTGCGCTAGAAGCCAAAGGAATGTACGGCTCAGCCCATCTCGTCACCAAGTACGGCCCATCCGCACGAGCTCGACAAGCGGTCAACGGCCTGTAGAAAGTACGACCGTATTTTACTATAAATAGGAGTCGTCACTGTACATTAATGTAACTTTTTGGGATTTGTGCACTTCTCACTACTTTCTCTCTCTAGAGTAAAACATTCCCGAACTGTAAAAACCGAGCTCGTCTTTCGACAAGCTCGGACTTTCACTTAAATACAACACGCTTGTTACCGAGCATATCTCTCCCTTCACTACTTGCGTACCGAGCATTCCTCTCTTAACTCATCATCGAGCCTAGTCGGTTCTCAATTAGAGAAACTTTGGCCTTCGGACCCGAGCACGTCAACTCTCCCGAGCAAGACGCATTCTAAAACCTTTTGTGACAAGCTCGGTTATCACAGTTTCATGTTGGATTCTCTCCACTTTAAGGATCGGTTCTGTTCTATACCTATCTTGTAAATCGATTCTTAGATTGGATTCAACCAGATCGGATTCCACGGCGTTGTTTAGTCATGAAGCCGATGAGTACTTCTCTCTTCACCTTTAGTTGTCGTGTGCTTAAGGTCGGTGTGTCGTTGCCAAATCGAGGTTAATGGGTCCGACGATTCTTCAACACGCTTGTGTTTGAATCCGGGTTGGATTCTGCAACTATGAAGCACAAGATTTGGTCATCGCCGTGAAGACTTATAGGCTTTCTTCTTGATGCGGTCTTTTCGTGACGGTTTGGTGGATTCGATCGAAAGGATGCAGTCGGTGTAGCGGCGAAACAATCACATCAATCACCGAAAAGTTGGTCGGCGTCGTGCATGCCAACTCTTTTCTCCTTCTGATGCGTAGCAGTAACCGAAACGTTTTGGTCGTCCACGTTTCAGTCTTTTTCAATAATTTTTTCGGTTTTGTTGTTGTTGGGCTGGTGGTTAAGACCATTTGCTTATCAACATTTAAATTTTACACTATGTAATTGTTCCTAAATTTACCTTTTTGGGTTTTAATATAAAATGCGTTTGCCGCAAATAAAAAAAATTGTAGGATAAATGTAGAATTTGTAAAAATAATTTTTTTTTTTTTTGTAGAATAAAGGTATAAAAACAAATAAACGGACAGGAGATGTCCACGTTTACCCATAGAAATATCAAACCTCGTACACTATTCTTGCCGACAACAGATTCTCACCATTAATGGAAACATTACTTTTGTACTTCGCTAAATTACTATAAAAGAAATTGCTTATTTTGTCCACTATCAGTCATCCACATAATTTATTATATTATATCCTCAAAATGCTATTAATAAGCTTTTTCATGAATTGCCTAATAATGGTCCCGTGTTACTCCATTATTTAACATGATTATGTTCTTTGTAACGTTTTTGTTTGTCATTCCATCTTTTTGTTTTAGTCTTTTGTTTTTATTTGATTTTATTAAAAAGTAATTACAGAGTAGATATCCACATCAAAAAAATTTCACTAGAGTTTTCAACTTCGAAAAATAGTATAAAAAATTAAAATAGAAAATTTGTAAAAAAGTGGAGAAAGTTTTTTATAATAATATGTTTATGCCCGGTTCTGGGTTTTTAGTAAAAGTCGTTTGTGTCCAGATAAATTTATCTGTGAGAGCGTTATGATAGCTTGTTTAATTATGATTGAGTAGTCTTTTCTTGATTTTGTGATTAGGTTAGGAGAAAGCATGAGTAATGATTAAGTGTTAACTTTGTTACAATTTTCAGAAAGTTTGTTTCTTAGTGCTAAACTGCGATTGTTTTTTTAATCTATAATTTTAGGATTCAAAGTTTAGTGAGTTGTTCTCTTCCTTAGCTAGTGAGACTTTTATGTTGAGTGCACAATAATAACTTAATCGAATTTCTTTGTTATTGTTTGTTAACTATCTAACTGAAAACCTAAATTTTAACAAAATTAACATGTGATTAGTGGCAAAAAGTGTCAACGATCTGTGTCAATTCAAATCAGCGATGGTGATATTGGAAGGCAGGGCAAAATATCGTCCGTCGGATCATATGTGGCATATCCACTACGTGGCATAACATTATTGGGTAGATAAGATTTTTTACATTATTGGCATTCAGCATTATTAAAAACTTTGTTTTGTTTTTTTCTTCTATACATACATATATTATATATACATATATTAATGATTAATATGTCTCTTGGTTTACCTACCGGCCGTAGCAGGTAGCGAAGAGATCCATTATTGGGAATAACCAAAATTGGAATAATTTAAGTTTTCAAGATTTATAGTTTTTTTTATAGAAATATATGTTTATGTGTCTTTTAAGGTTTTGAAGACTTTGGTTACCACTTACCATGATGGGAAAGGGCACGCAAGTATTTTGTTGTGTGACTCAGGTAGTGAATGGTAACGATACCGCGGGACGGTATTGTAAGAATGCGGGACGGAATTCACAAAAGTCACCAATCAAATATAAAAGTGCTAGCGGGGCGTTTTGTTTACAAATAACGCACTTCTAATTTTTTTTTTTTGTTTGTTCTATTTTTCTTTGAAAAACGCACTTGATTGAAACACTCCAATTATCATGCGGGTGCACTGCGTTTTTTGCTTTTGTTAGTTAAGAAGATAGAAATAGTCAATCATTTTATATTTTATATTCTCTACTACTTTATCTATGTTTTATATAATGTGTCTATTAATAATTTGTCCAGATGATTAATAACTATAAATACTTTTTATATCATAGACCATTTAATGTTTCTAATGCAAAATTTACTTTTTTAAAACCGAACTAAATATGCTAAACCAAATCGAATAAAAAAAAAAATTCAATCAAGAAAACTGCAGAAAACGAGTCTTTTGTAATATCCAGACCATATCCTCCTCCTAAAAAAAATTATATACAAACCACATTTATCCTGATCTAAATCCGAGAAATCCCGAACCAAACCGATTCGATATATCCGAACGGGGTTTCTAACCCTAAAACCAAAAACCGGAAAAACATAAAACTCAGAAAACCCAACTCAAATCCGAATGGGTATTTGACACATGAGATCGATCCGTTCTAAATTATTGATTAAATATGTTGTGTCTAAATCAAAATTCTCTATAGTATTTTTTATTGTATTGTATTTAAATTTTGTAACTTAGCATTTAACTTGATTTAGTAAATTATATATTAAAAGTAAAATTTTATTTCTAATTATTTAAATATTTTAATTTATAAATATATAAAAGTAATTTTAATAATAAATAAAAAATTAATTTAAAATATACTATCAATATATTTATTTATAATATATTTTATCTATAATCTAGAATCCGCACCGCTAATTATTTTTTCACCAATCAACTTTTATTTTATACCGCTTTTTTATACAAACCGCATTTGTTCCGCAAACCGCACGTACCGCAGTTGAACCGCACCGCACTCTAAAACCGCTTTTCCCGCACTATTAAAACCGCGGTTACCATTCGGACCCTAAGATACCAAGAAAAAGCATTATATTTTCTAATCATTTACAATTTTTGCTCTTTCTTTATTCTAACACTAACCGATGAATAACTTTTTTTCTCTCATATCGACCTTTTTTTTTTTAAACTCTCATGTCGACTAATGTTCATTATGACAAAGATGGTGAAAACATTACAATATAATTGACTACAATTTTCAGGTATCCAAATTTAATGGCTAAAGATTAGATTATATACATATTACAAGAAAACAACTTGGTATTCTTTAACAGAAAAATGAAAAATGGTATCGTACTTTAAAAAGGAAAGTACAATATTGTAGTACCCCCTCAAACTGATACATGAAAAATCAAAGATACTATCATTATACTATACAACTAAATTTTTGACCCGAGCCTAAAAAATATGGGTTTATATTTTTATAATTAATATAAAAATTTATATTTATTTTTAATAAATTAAGTTTGTTAACTATTTATTTCAAACTATATTAAGTGGATAATATGATGATATGGTGCTAAATCTAAAAAAATATATTTAATAAGTTTTTTATGTTATTTTAGTAGCTGGGCTTATTGATATTTTTTATTTAATGTAGTTTATCTTATCATGTGAAAATGTGGGTATAATTTTTTGACAATTTTTATTTAAGTTAGTTTTAATGATTTACAACAAAAAATTATTAAAATCAATAGTGAAGATTTGGGGGGGGGGGGTCAAATGACCCCTAAAATTTATAAAAAAAGTTTGTTTGCATCCTTGTAAAAGTAGTTATTGTTAAGTGATTTTGTCCGAGACTAAATGCTTGACCCATTGCTCTAAGTTGGATCCTTGTTTTGCACCTCATATACAGTTTTTTTCTACATGTTTTTTTTTAGTCATAGACTTGTAAGTTGTAACCTTACTTTGAACAATAACCTTAATTAAACGTGAGAATGTTGAATTTAATAATCACTTAACTTTAATTATGCATATCAATAAATATGTTACAAAATTAAAGTTATTTCAGATTATCGTTTCTCACCAATATTTTTCTCTTAAAAAACCAGATTCAGAATTGATGAATAATTTTATTCTATTAGTTTATTTATTCCAACATTTTCTATTTTTAAAATTACAAATATATATTATCATAATTTAAGAGGTTTATAATAGAGTAACATTATTTTAATTCTATTATTTTTGTTAAAACTAAATAGTATCTTATATAAAATAATAACAAAAAAATAATTTATGAATAACTGATCTAATATTATTTTATAATATATTTATATTAACCCCAATAAAAATATTTCTATTTCGCCACTGGTTAGAATCAATATATTAGGTTTTTGATTTAATATATATATATATAATTATTTATTTTAAATATAAATATTAATGCATGATTATCAATTTATAAATAATTTTATAATATAATTAAAGTGAAATAGTAATGAGAAGTTATATATAATTTTAGTCAACTACTATGTTGATCTAAAGTATTTGATATATTAAGGAAAAACAAACACGTAAAAATATATAAACCATAATCTAACTTGTTATACATTCGAATAATATAAATATTAAATAATTTTAATATTTTAATCAAATTAAAAATATATTCACTGAAATTTGTTAAGACATTTTTAATCCATCTTCCAATATACAATGTTTATTTTAAAATTATAGATAACTGATATTAGTTATGTATTTATCAATTTATTTTAAATATAAATTTTGATCAAAATATAATTAAAATACGATAATCTATTTATTTAACAATTATTATTGGTTTAAGTTTGGATTAATATTTTATGTTTATTTCATTATATTTTCTAATCATTTTCAATTTTTACTCTTTCTTTATTTTAACACTAACTAATGAATACCTTCTTCTTCTTTTTCTCATGTCGACCAATGTTCATTATGGCAAATATGGTGAAAATATTACAATATAATTGACTATAAGATTGGAAATAATGTGAATAATTTACTTGGAAAGTACAATGTAGTCTTTTGAGTATTAATTTTTTTTTAAATTTTTTTTAACTTTTATGAATATCATTATAATTACTATTTAAAAATATATGTTTATATTTTTCAGTAACAGTTATAAATATTTTTTCAACATTATAAAATAAAAATTTATTATTTTTAATATTATTTTATTATTCATAAAAAATTATAAAGTGAAATTATTTTATAAGTTATAAAAATTTAACGAAAAATAAAATATAAAGGGTCAATTTGTAAATTTTATAATTAAAATAGACAAAAAAAGAATCTATATAAAATATTCTATTTATGGAGTAAAAAATGAAGTAATACATTGGAGTAATTCCATTTTGGAGTTACTCCATTTTAGAGTGAAATATGGAGTTATACATTGGAGATAGTCTAATAATATGAATTTTGTGTCTTTTTTTCCAATTCTCAATTTATACAAATATTGTTATAGTAATTGGGATATCAATCCAAATTTGGGATATTCAACTCAATAAAAAGCATATGCTTAAACTAAATACAATTATTAATTCCAAATTCAAGTTCCAAGGATAATATATTCCTTGAGTGAATAAAAACTAAACAAGTAACCAAATCAAGCGAAGATCACCAGGTGATAAAATTAATTAGCTAAAACAAGATTTAAAACATAACAAGAATAAGCAAACTAGTGAATTCAAGTATCTGATTAAAGACTAAGCCATTGGGTAACGAAAATTAATCTATGTGATTAAGTAAATAAAGGAAGATGATTAGGTCCAAAACTATTCATATGAGTCTTTTTAATTGGGTCGACCCAGCAAACCAAGGCCAACCTAGTAAATAAATGGTAAAAAGTCTTGTCAAGTCAAATGTCAACACTGTGATACCCCGATCTCGGAAAAACTTGATAAAATATTATTATCAAATGTAATAGTATTTTTATCATTAATAAATTGAATTATCTTGCTAAGATATTCATTGGAGCTACTTTTGGAAATTCTTGGGAATTTTCCGAAATATCCGGTTTTTCCGAGAAACCGATAAAATGTTCGGGCGAGTTGGAAAAATAGTTAGACGCCACTAAAAATCATGGAATTTTAACCACACCTCCCTTATTATATTCTGAAGCTATGGTTAAAAGGATTTAGCAAGATTTGATTGCTAGATTAAGTTCTGATTTTTAGATCATTAAGGGCTAATTAGTGACTAAAAATTCAAAATAAATTCTCTAAGGCTTGGGCTTGAACTAGGATATTTTAGGCTAATTCTTAAGCTAATATTGGACCTAATCAAAGCTCAGAATGAAGCATGGGCCACGAAAATGGAGCCCAAGAAATAGAAGCTTCTTAGGTGCATGAATCACCAAAATGTGTTGTCACAAATCCAAGGGTTGCATGAGGAGGCTTACAAATGGATGGTGGGAGATCAAATTCATTGTTCTTGGATGGTTTTTGGTGTAGAAGTCGTGGCCTAATATGGAGAGGAAGAGGAGACAAGTGTAAGGTGAAGATCTCTTCACTTTTGCTATAAAAAGAGACCCCCACCCCTCACTTTTCCTCACACCAAAACACCAACTCAACAAGAGTGGTAAGAAAGAAGAGAGAAAGAAGAGAGGGAGAGGGGAAGGAGAAGAAGAAGAAGGCGGCCAGAAGAAGAAGGAGGAGGAGGAGAAGCCGAGGAGAGGAGGAGGAGCCGAGAGGAGGAGAAGCCGGAGGGAAGAAGAAGGAGGATCCGGAGAGAGAGAGAGAGAGGGAGAGAGAGAGAGAGAAGAGAGAGAAGGAGGTTAGAAAGAGTAATAGTAGTGGAGAGTTCGGTTAGTATCGGAGGAGTGGAGAAATATTTCCTAGACGGAGATTTTCCCCGTTCATCCCAAGTACCGACCTTCTCTTCCGTTCTAGGCGGTTTAAAAAGAAGGTCCGGAGGTTCGGGGTCAACCACGAAAAAGTATCGGTGAGTTGGGGTTAATTGTGTGATTAATATAGTTTCCCGCAGGTTTCCGGCATTAAGTTATAATCCGGCGTGAAGGTTATAATTAGTGTCGGTTTTGATTAGTATATAGTAATACATGTTAGTATTGATATAATGACTATGATTGGTTGATTGTGAAGTATGATTGTTATTAACTTATAATAATAATGCGGCTGATATTACTAAATAGTATGCAATTGATTGATAATCTAATAAAGAACGAATGATTAAAATACGGGAAAATGATTAAGTAGCGTAATAAGTAATGTGATGAATTATTCTTGATTGATTGCTTGGTGAGATGTTTTGATTGTTGTGATTATTGTGATGTGGTATGTTGATAGTTTGTTTGATGTGTTAGTGACATGGAGAAATAGTAGGCATATCGGCTTCCCTACCCGATGGATCCTCGGGAGCGTACCGGTCGGTTCACGTACTCTCGGGTCGTGTTACTGGCAGGAGTTAACCTACTGGGTGACGCCGGTAGGTGTGTGGTCCGGAGAATACGGGGTCATGTCCTAGGGCCGGACTGCATGGAATCTCGGGCTATCTAGGGGTAGTCAGAGTCACCGCGTATCGATGGACGGAGAACGGTGTCTTACTCGTTGCTCTCCGTGTATATGAGTAAGAGTCGAGGAATTACTACCGTGGCCTATCTGGTGACGGGGCGAGTATTCCGAGGGAATGACGATATTGCCAGGGCCCGTAACATGCATATGATTTAATTATTGTTTTAGTGCTTCGGCTATCTAAGATTGTTTGCGTAGCTTTCCGTCATTGCTTGTGTTTGGGGTTGGGTTGGGTAGACGGAAAGTTATATTAATAGTTGGGGAATCTCAACTCACTGGGTCGATAATAGATCGCTCACCCCTCTCTTTTCATCTTTTCAGGTAACCCTTAGGAGTAGCGGACCACGGGACGTTAGGTCAGCCGGTTTAGACTCGGCGTCTTTTTCGCAAGGATAATTTCAAGTAATAATTGTAACAAGTTTTAAATAAATAATGTCCATGGACCTATTGTGATTCCGCATTTTCTTTATATAACAAACATGTTTTATATATCGTTTTAAAATAAATAAATAATGTGACGGCCCTGGTCCCGACTAAGGAACGGGGGCGTTACAATTTGGTGGTATCAGAGCATGGTTCCAATCATGCTCAAAGGACCTGTGTTTTCAGATTTATCGAGTCAAGTTGAGTCGCGAAAGAGACATTAGGAAACCGGCCACGTCCTGTTAGGACTTAGTCACTTACCTGTATATGATGCAGATGGAGGACGGGGCAAACAACAGTGGCGGGCATGGTGTGGGGTCGGAAAGGGGTTCGGATCGCAGAGGAGCCGGACACGAGGAATCAGTCGAAAGATCTAAGTCGCCAGAGAATCTAGGTAACCAGGAAGGACATGCAAACCAGACGCAACCATCTGCAGAAAAGGACACGGAAGACACTGGATCTAGCAAAGATCGTCGGGAAGAAATACCAAAAGATGATCAAAATGCAGTGGGAGGCCAAGACGTAAACCCAGAACATACCCTGAAGATGCTTCACGAAGTAATGACGCGAGCCATGCAATCACCACAGACAACACCCGATGCAACGACTCGTCCACCGTTCCTATCCTTGATCTCCTCCATGAAGAAGATGGGAACTACGCATTTCTCTGGTGGAACTGACCCTTTGATCGCAGATCGATGGATCCGAATGATGGAAAAGAACTTCAAGGCTACAAGATGCCCGGAGGACTACAAGCTGAGCGTGGGAGCCTACTACCTGGACCGAGATGCAGCCGACTGGTGGGAAAGCCGAGAAGCCCAAGTGGGACACGTGGTAAAAACCTGGTTAGCTTTCAAGGAGGAATTTGAGCGCAAGTACTTTACCCCGGAGTCAAAGAGTCGACTACAACGGGACTTTGCTAATCTCGAGCAAGGAAGTAAGTCAGTTCGAGAGTACGAATCCGAGTTCATGCGACTTAAGCGATACGTGGGGAATAATAATGGAGATGAAGAAGCAATGATAACCAACTTTCTGTTCGGACTTCGACCCGAGCTAGAAAGCAGAGTTGCAGTGGGGAACTTCTCAAGCCTCACGGACTTGGTGGAGAAAGCAGTAAATGTAGAAATCGGGTTATCAGCAGAACGGGCACCACGGGGGAACTTTCACTCGAACCAAGGCGGAAGATCATCAAATCAGCAGGGCCGACACTTTGGACAGAACCATCATTTCAAGGACAAAGGTAAGCGACCCCAAGGATCATCAGACTCGTCCAAGGGAGTATCTGTGTGCTTCAACTGCGGTCAGCCTGGTCATATCTCCAAGTACTGCCCGAGGAATGCAGCACATCACGCATCGCCCGGTCTTACCTGCTTCCGATGTGGTCAGAAGGGCCACTATGCTCGTGAATGTTCAAACCCGATCCCAGCCGCCCCACTCGCCATTCGGCCGCCAGCTCGCCCTGCGATTGAGCCCGCTCGCAAGCGTCAAGCCTTAGATGGTAGAATGTATGCGTTAGAAGTAGATAATAATAAGGCCCCAGAACCTGTTCAGGGTCCGATCACAGGTACGTATGTGCCGGAACCCTGATCCTAGTGTGTTTATCTAAGATGTTTAAAACTATCAATAAATAAAGGTTCTTATATATTTAAATAAGTATTCTATTGTTTAAACCCAAAAAATCAATGTGGCAGGAACCATACCTGTCGCGGGTCGTCCCACGCATGTATTGTTCGATTCGGGAGCCACTCATAGTTTTGTGACCCCACAAGTAGTCTCTGAAATCGGAGGGAGTTACAAAATAGACAGAGTTAGTGTCGCTGTGTTGACCCCCGGAAAGCAAACCCTCCAAATCGATAAGTGTGTTCGGAATGTTCCGCTCGTCATCCAGGCAAAGAGATTCCTCGTAAATTTGTTAATCACCCCTTTAACACGGTACGAAGTCATCCTTGGAATGGATTGGCTGTCGGGATACCAGGCCCAGTTAGACTGCGGTCGAGGAAGGGTTACATTCCGTGGAAGTGAAATGGAGGAAGTAGTCTACTACGGAATTAACCCTAGTAAGTCGGTGTGCATAATAGCGACTCTTCGAGCCCAAGACTTGATAAAGAATGAAGAAGCATTTTTGGTGACCATCACGGCCGGCGATGAAACCATCAACAAAGAAGATAAGATCGAGGACATCGCGATAGTGCAGGAGTTCGAGGACGTATTCGCGCCACTAACGGAATTACCACCGCAGCGGAGTAATCCTTTCACCATCAACCTGGAACCAGAGGCGAAACCTATCGCAAAGGCTCCTTATCGAATGGCACCAGCAGAGTTGGCGGAACTCAAGAAGCAGCTGGAAGATTTGATCGGGAAAGGCTTCATTCGACCAAGCTCGTCACCATGGGGAGCTCCAGTGCTATTCGTAAAGAAGAAAGATGGGAGCATGAGATTGTGCATCGACTATCGCGGCATCAACAACATCACCATCAAGGATAAATACCCATTACCACGAATAGATGAACTTTTGGATCAGCTTAAAGGAGCAAGCTGGTTTTCAAAAATAAACTTAGCATCTGGATATCATCAAATCCCTATCGATGAGAAGGACATCATGAAGACGGCGTTTCGAACTCGGTATGGGCAGTTTGAGTTTGTGGTAATGCCTTTTGGGCTTACCAACGCACCAGCAGCCTTTATGCGGTTAATGAATGAAGTTTTCCGTGATTATCTTGATAAGTTTGTTATCATTTTTATTGACGATATTTTGGTTTACTCAAGAACCGAGGAAGAGCATCGGATGCATTTGGCGTTAGTTCTCAAGCGATTGCGGGAGCTGAAGCTATTTGCTAAATTCAGTAAATGTTCGTTCTGGCAAAGAGAAATTGGATTTCTGGGTCATCGCATCTCGGAGCAAGGAGTATCAGCCGATCCCGAGAAGGTTAAAGCAATCCAGGAGTGGCCTCGACCTACTTCTGTGACGGAAGTTCGGAGTTTCCTTGGTTTGGCAGGATACTATCGGAAGTTCGTCCGCGGATTTTCCTCAATCGCAAAGCCATTGACGAAGCTAACAGGGAAAGGCGTTCCCTTTATATGGAGTAAAGACGCAGAAGACGCTTTTGCTAAGTTGAAGGCCTCGTTAACCTCAGCACCAATTTTGGCGTTGCCAGAACCCGGGAAACCCTATACGGTGTATACCGATGCGTCGCGAGTTGGGTTGGGGTGTGTCTTAATGCAGGAAGGTAAAGTCATCGCTTATGCATCTCGTCAGTTAAGGAAGCATGAAGAGAATTATCGGACGCACGATTTGGAAATGGCGGCAGTAGTATTCGCGTTGCGTATTTGGAGATCCTATCTCTACGGCGAAAGCATAGAAATATTTACAGACCATCAAAGTCTTAAATACTTATTCACGCAACCTGATCTCAATCTACGACAGCGAAGGTGGATGGAGTTCATCGCAGATTACGATCTCAAGATTAAGTACCACCCGGGAAAAGCTAATGTGGTTGCAGACGCACTTAGCCGGCGAAAAACTAAGGCTAGCATCGAAAGAGAACTCGAAACCCTAACTGAAGAACTTAAGACGGTAAATTTGGCTGCAATGGAAGGTGAGGTGAATGAGCCGTTAGGTCTACAGGCTGTAAGGCAGGCAGATTTGGTTCTTCGAATCCGAGAAGAGCAGCAGAAGGACGAGAAGATTTTGAAGATCATTGGAGAAGTCATAAATCAAGACGGACCAAACCAAAGCGGTTATCATCTGGCCAATAACGGTACATTACTGCTTAGGGGAAGGATTACTGTTCCAGAGGGTCAAGGGTTGCGAGAAGAAATTCTGAAGGCAGCGCATCATTCTTTGCTTATCATCCACCCTGGGAGTTCAAAAATGTACAAGGACGTGAGGAGGTACTACCATTGGCCGGGAATGAAGAAGTCGGTAGCTCGATGGGTAGCGCAATGTTCAACTTGTCAGCAGATCAAAGTGGAGCATCAAGTACCCGGCGGTTTACTCCAGAATCTCCCTATTCCACAATGGAAATGGGACTCCATATCAATGGATTTCATCACCGGAATGCCAACGGCAAAAGGAAGGGCCAACAACGCCATCTGGGTAATCGTTGACCGTCTGACAAAGGTGGCACATCTGATTCCAATAAAGGATACAGATAAGGTGGAAGCTTTGGCCGAGCTCTATATCGACCAAATCATTCGCCTTCATGGAATTCCAGCAGATATCGTGTCGGATCGGGATCCACGTTTTACATCCGTCTTCTGGAGGGCACTTCAAGAAGCGTTGGGAACGGAGTTGCGAATCAGTACCGCTTATCATCCGGAAACGGACGGCCAGACTGAAAGGACAATCCGGACTATTGAGGACATGTTGCGAATGTGTGCACTTGATTGGGCCGGGAATTGAGAGAAGCATCTACCATTAGTGGAATTCTCGTATAACAACAGCTACCATTCCAGCATCGGAATGTCTCCATATGAAGCTCTATATGGACGACCGTGTAGAACTCCGCTATGTTGGACCGAGATCGGAGAGCGAGAAATCCTCGGACCAAAGATCGTTGATGAGACGACCAGCAAACTGCAAGCGATTCAAGCTAATATGAAGAAAGCTCAAGACCGGCAGAAGAAATTTGCAGACCAAGTGATATATCATGGTTTTTACTAGTTTTAGGCCATGATATAGATGTGTTTTAGTGTCTTTTGTCTTTGTTTAGAGTCTTTTACAGGTATAATCAGGTTGGGAGCTAAATTGGAGATTATGGAGCATTTTGGAGATTTTTGGAGTGATTGGCCGAGAGATAGAGTTCACTGTCCGAGACAGAGAAAGGTGTCGATCGTTGCACTCTAGCAACGATCGTTGCACCAGCGAGATGGGCCAAAAACTCGGCGGTTTAGAAGAGTGAAGAATTTGCACTTTGATCCAGAAGTTCCTGATATTTACAAAGAAGCCCCTGGCCGAGATTATGCCTATATAATAGAGTTTTTAGAGTTTTTATTAGATACACTTTCATAATTAAGAGCAGAGGATTTTTAGAGCTTTTGGGGCTGATCTGAACCTAATTCATCATCTGTATTTGGAGAAGATTTCGAACCCCTTTTACTCTTATTCTTTTATGCAATTTACTTATCATATGATCATGTTTTCATTATCTATGTCTGAGTAGATTTCTAGTTAGACTTAGGGTTTCTCACATAGGATTTCATGACTTGCTAGACTTGTTCAATTTCAGTTAAGGATTCAAACTATATCTGTTCTTCAATTTAATTGTGCTTAAAGCTAGTTCTAACCTGATCAATTAGAATCTAGATCTTAGGTTGCTAAATACGTCACGGAAGTGGGGTTTAGGAATCTGAACTAATTAAATTGGGCAATTAAACTTTGCGCAAACGAAAGTTTGGTTTAGGATAATTGTGAACATATCAAACTTGGGATTAATGCTAGTTTAATCTGTTAGTTCTCGCAAACGGAAGTTTGGTTTGCTGCACTTAGACTTAGAGAATTATCGCAAAGGAATTTGGTTAATTCTATATCTGTGTTTTGAGTTCTAGAACTGTGCTTAATTAGATCCTTGCTGAATGAACTGTCTGCTAGTCTGATTTCCTGAGAATACCCTAGGTTTGACGCTTTTAATTACTTGCTTTCACAACCAATAATCTCTGCTACTGATTTACTTTCTTGCACTATTTTCAATACAATCACATTGCTTATTTCTAGTATTCATTCCCTACGGTTTGATTCTCTTGAGACCAAGTGTCCCTGTGGATTCGATAACCCTATATACTACTTTGACATTGCTGTACACTTGCAGTTTAGTATAGGGATTAATTCTTGACCTATCAAGTTTTTGGCGCCGTTGCCGGGGACTCTTTGAGTCTTCGATAGGACCGAACTTAGGGTTTTACTAGAAATTTTTCGTTTTTCGTTTTTGTTTTTCGTTTTTTTTATTTATTTATTTTGCTAACTTTTTCTCTGTTTCTCTCTGTCGCAGGTACGAATTTCGCCTTGCATCGATCGTTGCACCCTTGCATCGATCGTTGCTAAGCGATTTGAGATTGAATCGATCGTTGCACTGATAGCATCGATCGTTGCTGGACGATTACAGACAGTTTATGCCAACGCAGAACACTCGAAGTAATCCGAACTCGAGCTTAGTTAATCTCAACCTAGAGGAACTTGGACGTCTAGAGAGAACTATTAGAAGAGAAAAGAGAGAGAGAATGGTTCGAGAACGTCTGATCTTGATACCAGATGCTGAAGGTACCCTGAGGGACCAAGATAACAACCCGTACAATGCTGCTGGGCATCGGGTTGATGCTGAGGGAAATGTAATCCCTGACCCCCCTGAACCTGAGCAACAACCGCAAGATCAAGCTCAAGGTAGAGAGATTGTAGTTCATGAGAGGACGCTAGCTGATTACAATAGACCTGATGAGTTTCATGCAAACCGAGCAGCTCTAGTGCTTCCTGCCTTCGAGAGGAATGATTTTGAGGTAAAAACTATCTACTACCAACTGATGAGACAAATTGCTTTCCATGGTCTTCAATCAGAGCAGCCCATGGATCACATTGACAAGTTTGAGGACATAGTCACTGGCATGAAATATGAAGGAGTATGCCCGGACTATCTGTTCCTTAAGCTATTTCCGCACAGTCTTGCTGGAGACGCTAGTGCATGGCTGCGACAACTGGCACCTGGTCAGTATACTACTTGGACAGCCTTAAAGAGTGAGTTCCTGCGTCACTTCTACGACGCTGCGCGCTCAGATCAGTCCAGACAGGACATACTTACTTTTTCCCAAGGAGCTGTGGAGCCTTTGACAACCGCATGGATGAGATTTAAGCAGTATCAGCGTGATTGTCCACACCATGGATTCACAGAAGTACAGCTGATTGGTATTTTCTTCAGAGGAATAGATCTCCCTTATCAGACTGCTTTGGACAATTCCAGTGATGCAAATTTCAGCACCAGAACTCCTACACAAGCTAAACGGTTGATAGAGAACCTGATTGGCAGCAATAGTTGCAAAACAATGGATGAAAGGAGGAAGAGATCTGGTGGAACCGTAGAGAATTCTGATATAGCTAACATAAGATCCAGATTGGACACAGTCTACAATCTTCTGACAAATAAGAAAGCTGTCCACTTTGCCCAAGATGTGGAGGTGATTCAGACTGAGGTGGACACTCAGGAAGAAGATGTGAATTTCATAGGAGGTTCCGGTTTCCAAGGTAATAGATTTAACAATCAACAGGGGAACAGATTCTCAAATGGAGGACAGAATGGTGGTTTTCAGAAGACCTATGGACAGGGTAATCAGAGAACCTATGGATCTACATCTTATCAGACTCCTCCTGCACCTACAGCCCATGAGAGCAAAATGGAAGCTATGATGGAACAACTGATGGAGAGTCAAACCAAGCTTTCTGTAGACAACAACAAGAAGCTGGACGCTGTCTATCAGGACCTCAATGGGAAGTTTGAGACATTGAGCACTCACATGAAGCAGTTGGACACTCAGGTGAATCAGATGTCCAGCTCACTGAAAGGAAAAGGAGTTGCAGACACTCATATTAAGGCCTGTTCTGTACTGATTAATGACGGATCTTATCTAGGGGAGAAATTTGAGCTAAGTACAGCTGAGTTGGTGACTGAGGCAGAATTTTCGGATTTCTGTGAAAAACTCTCGGGTGGAAGTTGTGATGATCGCGATGCAACGATCGATACACATCTGGCATCGATCGATGCAGGTCGTGAACAAGCAGAGAATCCGTGGGATGAAAATGAGATTGATGCAGAACTAGCCCGCCTATTCCCTGATACATCTGAAATCACTCCAGAAGATGTTTATGCACGAGCTATTTGGCACAGTCCCAAGGTGTCTGAAGTGATTAAACAAGAGATTGAAGAGCTGAAAAGGCTAGAAAAGAGTGGTGAAGACTTGTAAGAAATTCCATCATCTGATGATCCACCTTATCATCCATGTGTTCAGAAATATTTGAACAAGATGTTGCCATTAGATGAAGAGCTGAGAGAATGGGTGATAGTAGTTCCTCAGCATATTAGTGATGTTCTGTTAACTAAGGTCCCAAAGAAACTGCCTGATCCTGGAGTCTTTGTACTTGATTGTTCTATCTTTGAAGATAGTTTTAGGCGTTCTCTGTGTGATTTAGGAGCTGCTGGGAGCATAATGCCTTACTCTGTGGCAGAGAAGCTGGGTATGTTGGATTTTGCTCCTACTAGGACACGTCTTATCCTAGCTGATCAGTCCATGCGAGATCCTGAAGGGCTCCTTATGGATATTCCGGTAAGAGTTGGAAACTACTTAGTTCCAACGGACTTCCTTGTGCTGAAATATGCCTGCGATCCGGATGAAGCTTTATTGCTTGGGAGACCATTCTTGGCTACAGCAGGAGCTGTGATTGATGTTAGACAGAGTCTAATAGACCTCCACCTGGGAGATGAGACGCTGCGATATGAGATGGAGAAGCTGCGGAAGCCACTGATAGATGGACAAACTTTCAAGATCTTGGAAGCAGATGATGAGCAGCTGAATGAGACTGTGATAATAGATCCTGGGGCGCATTTTACTCCATCTTTTCTTGGACTGAAGCATTCTGCAACAGCCTATTCTCCACCATGGATGAGGAGACTTGAACAGAGACAGAAAAAGTCTCTGTCAGGATCTTCTGGCACTTGAAAAACCTTGCGCGTCCGGTCAAGCTATTGACCTTAAACAAGCGCTGGGTGGGAGGCAACCCACCATTTGGTACTGGTGTTTTTCTTTTTAATTTTTGGTGTTTTTGTTAGGATTTTACGTTTGTTTTTGTTTCTGGTGCAGTCATGTTTGCAGGTCTCGGATTAAATCGCAGTGCAGCGATCGATGCAAGGGTGCAACGATCGTCACAACACGAAAGGAATCGCATTGCAGCGATCGTTGCGGTCCTGAGCAACGATCGACCATACACGAAAAATCGCCAAGTAACGGTCGATGCACATAGTGCAACGGTCGTTGCTCGTGCGACAGAGGTAACCCGACAGACATAAACTCACCTTTTCAATTTTTTTATTTTCTTTTTACCGATCCTTCGCTGGACACTACTGGGGACAGTGTGTCTTAAGTGTGGGGGAGGTGCTACTGACGTTTATCTTTCTGTTTTCTTAAGAGTCAGTCCGTTTTTCAAAATTTTTTGTTTTATTGAGTCAAAATTGTTTAAGTAAGAAACTATGATTTTCGGAGGAGATTTACAAAACTTGCAGGAACTTAAGTAACCATTGGGATGAAGTTGCAGGATCTATCTCTGACTATTAGAAAACCCCATCACAGATCAACCTACTGGGAACACCCATATCACTTCAGGTATCAGAGGATCCTTTTACTGACTTCACCCCTAATACTGACTTAGATTTTCTCACCTAAGGGCTTGGTATACTTTATGTCGGATTCCCTGTTAGTTCTGACACAGCCTGTAAACCTGTCCTATTTAGTTCCCTTCTCCCCTTCTATAAAGTAAAAAAAAAAAAAAAAAATAAACTGAGGATGAGTTAGTAACTCCGAAGTGGTCATGGGAGTGGTAGATAAAACTATTATCTCTCATGTGATCCATGGAATGTGTCCAAAGTACACCCCATAACGGGAAGAACACTGATAAAAAAAATAAAATGATACCCAGTGGGGAAAAATCAGTTGTTAAAGAAGGGAAAGAGAAGAAAGGGACTAGAGAAAGATAGTATGGTGGTCTAGAGCTGATTAGGTAAGAATCCATGTGCCTTTAGATCGATACTCCTTAGGTGAGACCGCACTTAAATACTTGCAGAAGTCAGTAGGGAGAATTTGAATGCTTGAATGTGATTGTGGAGTTTACCTAGGACAGTTGCTAAGTGTGGGGGAAGTACATGTTGGTCTTGATATCCTGTGATTGATTCTTTCAGTGGTTTACTAAGGGGAATCTGAGTATTGTAGCTTCTAAGATGAAATGAGTTTCTGAAGAGTTTTCAAACCTCTTCACCATGTTTTAGTTCTATGTTTTGCTTGAGGGCAAGCAAAGGCTAAGTGTGGGGGAGTTGATATATCATGGTTTTTACTAGTTTTAGGCCATGATATAGATGTGTTTTAGTGTCTTTTGTCTTTGTTTAGAGTCTTTTACAGGTATAATCAGGTTGGGAGCTAAATTGGAGATTATGGAGCATTTTGGAGATTTTTGGAGTGATTGGCCGAGAGATAGAGTTCACTGTCCGAGACAGAGAAAGGTGTCGATCGTTGCACTCTAGCAACGATCGTTGCACCAGCGAGATGGGCCAAAAACTCGGCGGTTTAGAAGAGTGAAGAATTTGCACTTTGATCCAGAAGTTCCTGATATTTACAAAGAAGCCCCTGGCCGAGATTATGCCTATATAATAGAGTTTTTAGAGTTTTTATTAGATACACTTTCATAATTAAGAGCAGAGGATTTTTAGAGCTTTTGGGGCTGATCTGAACCTAATTCATCATCTGTATTTGGAGAAGATTTCGAACCCCTTTTACTCTTATTCTTTTATGCAATTTACTTATCATATGATCATGTTTTCATTATCTATGTCTGAGTAGATTTCTAGTTAGACTTAGGGTTTCTCACATAGGATTTCATGACTTGCTAGACTTGTTCAATTTCAGTTAAGGATTCAAACTATATCTGTTCTTCAATTTAATTGTGCTTAAAGCTAGTTCTAACCTGATCAATTAGAATCTAGATCTTAGGTTGCTAAATACGTCACGGAAGTGGGGTTTAGGAATCTGAACTAATTAAATTGGGCAATTAAACTTTGCGCAAACGAAAGTTTGGTTTAGGATAATTGTGAACATATCAAACTTGGGATTAATGCTAGTTTAATCTGTTAGTTCTCGCAAACGGAAGTTTGGTTTGCTGCACTTAGACTTAGAGAATTATCGCAAAGGAATTTGGTTAATTCTATATCTGTGTTTTGAGTTCTAGAACTGTGCTTAATTAGATCCTTGCTGAATGAACTGTCTGCTAGTCTGATTTCCTGAGAATACCCTAGGTTTGACGCTTTTAATTACTTGCTTTCACAACCAATAATCTCTGCTACTGATTTACTTTCTTGCACTATTTTCAATACAATCACATTGCTTATTTCTAGTATTCATTCCCTACGGTTTGATTCTCTTGAGACCAAGTGTCCCTGTGGATTCGATAACCCTATATACTACTTTGACATTGCTGTACACTTGCAGTTTAGTATAGGGATTAATTCTTGACCTATCACCAAGCAAGACGAGAGGTGAACTTCGAAGTCGGAGATTGGGTGTATTTAAGGGTCTCATCACAAAGAAGGGGAGAACGGTTCGGCAAGGTCGGGAAACTTGCAGTTCGCTACATCGGACCATATCAAGTAATTGGTAAGGTTGGAGAAGTGGCGTACAGACTAGA
This sequence comes from Orychophragmus violaceus, assembly GCA_030180135.1. Lineage (NCBI taxonomy): Eukaryota > Viridiplantae > Streptophyta > Magnoliopsida > Brassicales > Brassicaceae > Orychophragmus > Orychophragmus violaceus. The sequence continues at coordinate 14,680,249 of CM058235.1, read as the reverse complement.
TCTCCCGTCAGACATGCGGATTCACCCGGTGTTCCATGTTTCCATGCTACGAAGATTCATCCGCGACCCAAGGGATGTTGAAACGGAGGAAATAGAGGACCTTCGGCCAAACCTTACCTACACCGAAGGACCCATTCGCATCGGAGAGAGACGTATCCGGAAACTCAAGAATAGAGAGATTCCGCAAGTTCAAGTCTTTTGGGGAAAGCAGAACCGTGTAGTCGTCACCTGGGAGGATGAAGCAAGGTTTAGAGAATCGTACCCAGAGTTTTTCTAAGTGTATAGTAAGAAGAAGTTCTAAAACAATAAAGAATTCGGGGACGAATTCTAATAAGGGGGGGAGAATGTGATACCCCGATCTCGGAAAAACTTGATAAAATATTATTATCAAATGTAATAGTATTTTTATCATTAATAAATTGAATTATCTTGCTAAGATATTCATTGGAGCTACTTTTGGAAATTCTTGGGAATTTTCCGAAATATCCGGTTTTTCCGAGAAACCGATAAAATGTTCGGGCGAGTTGGAAAAATAGTTAGACGCCACTAAAAATCATGGAATTTTAACCACACCTCCCTTATTATATTCTGAAGCTATGGTTAAAAGTATTTAGCAAGATTTGATTGCTAGATTAAGTTCTGATTTTTAGATCATTAAGGGCTAATTAGTGACTAAAAATTCAAAATAAATTCTCTAAGGCTTGGGCTTGAACTAGGATATTTTAGGCTAATTCTTAAGCTAATATTGGACCTAATAAAAGCTCAGAATGAAGCATGGGCCACGAAAATGGAGCCCAAGAAATAGAAGCTTCTTAGGTGCATGAATCACCAAAATGTGTTGTCACAAATCCAAGGGTTGCATGAGGAGGCTTACAAATGGATGGTGGGAGATCAAATTCATTGTTCTTGGATGGTTTTTGGTGTAGAAGTCGTGGCCTAATATGGAGAGGAAGAGGAGACAAGTGTAAGGTGAAGATCTCTTCACTTTTGCTATAAAAAGAGACCCCCACCCCTCACTTTTCCTCACACCAAAACACCAACTCAACAAGAGTGGTAAGAAAGAAGAGAGAAAGAAGAGAGGGAGAGGGGAAGGAGAAGAAGAAGAAGGCGGCCAGAAGAAGAAGGAGGAGGAGGAGAAGCCGAGGAGAGGAGGAGGAGCCGAGAGGAGGAGAAGCCGGAGGGAAGAAGAAGGAGGATCCGGAGAGAGAGAGAGAGGGAGAGAGAGAGAGAGAAGAGAGAGAAGGAGGTTAGAAAGAGTAATAGTAGTGGAGAGTTCGGTTAGTATCGGAGGAGTGGAGAAATATTTCCTAGACGGAGATTTTCCCCGTTCATCCCAAGTACCGACCTTCTCTTCCGTTCTAGGCGGTTTAAAAAGAAGGTCCGGAGGTTCGGGGTCAACCACGAAAAAGTATCGGTGAGTTGGGGTTAATTGTGTGATTAATATAGTTTCCCGCAGGTTTCCGGCATTAAGTTATAATCCGGCGTGAAGGTTATAATTAGTGTCGGTTTTGATTAGTATATAGTAATACATGTTAGTATTGATATAATGACTATGATTGGTTGATTGTGAAGTATGATTGTTATTAACTTATAATAATAATGCGGCTGATATTACTAAATAGTATGCAATTGATTGATAATCTAATAAAGAACGAATGATTAAAATACGGGAAAATGATTAAGTAGCGTAATAAGTAATGTGATGAATTATTCTTGATTGATTGCTTGGTGAGATGTTTTGATTGTTGTGATTATTGTGATGTGGTATGTTGATAGTTTGTTTGATGTGTTAGTGACATGGAGAAATAGTAGGCATATCGGCTTCCCTACCCGATGGATCCTCGGGAGCGTACCGGTCGGTTCACGTACTCTCGGGTCGTGTTACTGGCAGGAGTTAACCTACTGGGTGACGCCGGTAGGTGTGTGGTCCGGAGAATACGGGGTCATGTCCTAGGGCCGGACTGCATGGAATCTCGGGCTATCTAGGGGTAGTCAGAGTCACCGCGTATCGATGGACGGAGAACGGTGTCTTACTCGTTGCTCTCCGTGTATATGAGTAAGAGTCGAGGAATTACTACCGTGGCCTATCTGGTGACGGGGCGAGTATTCCGAGGGAATGACGATATTGCCAGGGCCCGTAACATGCATATGATTTAATTATTGTTTTAGTGCTTCGGCTATCTAAGATTGTTTGCGTAGCTTTCCGTCATTGCTTGTGTTTGGGGTTGGGTTGGGTAGACGGAAAGTTATATTAATAGTTGGGGAATCTCAACTCACTGGGTCGATAATAGATCGCTCACCCCTCTCTTTTCATCTTTTCAGGTAACCCTTAGGAGTAGCGGACCACGGGACGTTAGGTCAGCCGGTTTAGACTCGGCGTCTTTTTCGCAAGGATAATTTCAAGTAATAATTGTAACAAGTTTTAAATAAATAATGTCCATGGACCTATTGTGATTCCGCATTTTCTTTATATAACAAACATGTTTTATATATCGTTTTAAAATAAATAAATAATGTGACGGCCCTGGTCCCGACTAAGGAACGGGGGCGTTACAAACACGCGGTTGTGTTTCAACCGCTACGCAAACCGCTGGCAAAGCTCTAAAGCCCTACTGTTGCAAATCCACTGCTTCCTTGACCGTTACAAGTACCACAATTTTCTTATGTCCGCTGCCTTGACTGCGACTTGATCAAGGGTAATTACCACGGTCGAGGCTAGTATCCGTGGTTGAACGCACAAATCGCTGCCAAGTCCAAATCGCCTATCTTCTTTTCTTCTTCACTCCAATCAGCTCCAAATATTCCCAATTCACATGAGCAACCATCTCACACCTAGAAAAGAACCAATGCAATGCAAAATGCTCATAATTAAATTCAAGTATACGCAAATAATATGCATGAAAAGAACAATCAAAACCAATAAAATGCTAAGAGATCCATGTCTAAAATAAGCTAAGTACCACGAGCTCGAGATGACCCAAAAGAAGGAGTGACACCAAAAATGACCAGCCAAACTCCGAGTATATACAAAAAGATTGAAAAGAAAATGACATAAACTACACAAACACATCCACTACAAGAAAACATTGTTTTAGTGACACCCAATTCAGTCGTAAATCAGTCGCAAAACCAATTTTTACGACTGATTTCCGACTACACCTTTCAGTCGCCTATCCTTGGTCGCAAAATTATACTGTCGCAAATCAGTCGTAATTTTACGACTGAATTGCGACTAATGTACGACTACATTTAGTCGTCGCAATTCAGTCGCAAATCAGTCGTATCTAGGTACGACTGAGTTATGACTAACCTTACGACTACTTTATGACTTAATGTATAGTCATTTAATATTCGTAACTTTTTTACGACTAAATTGCGACTCCGCTGTAGTCGTCAAGTATTACGACTGATGTACGACCACGGAAAAGCGACTGAATAGCAACTTATTTACGACTGAATTGCGACTGAGTTGTGACTGAAATGCGACTCATTTACGACTGAATTGCGACTCAGATGTGACTCAGTTACGACTGAATTTGTTATGCATTCTACCATTTTTGATTCCTGTTACAAATACACCAAACATAAGCTAAATTGGATAATTGGATGACAAAAATGTAAACAGAGCTTATAAACATTAACCATTTCATATTATCCAAAAAACAACATAACCATTTTAAACATTCAAGTTCATAACATTAAAAAAAAAACAGAAACAAGTTCATACTTTGAAAATCCTTAGGGCTACTTAGTGATCTGCACCACCAGAAGTTAGATGATCAGTAGCTGCAGCAGAAGAGGTCTGAGGATCTGCACCAGTCTGGATTGGAGCTTTGTTTGCAGCTATGTAATCCATAAATCTTGGATCAGTTTCAGATAGGTACTTTTCCACCAAGGATAACTGATCGATCTTGGCTTGTTGACTAGCAGTAACTCGTCTGAGCTCTTCCTCACGAGCAGAATTTGCAGAAGCTTGTGCTTCTATCTGCTGCTTAGCTTCCTCCAACTGTTGTTGCAAACTGCTGAACGAATAAGAACCTTCGGAGTACTTCCTTTTTCCATTGACATGTCTCTTAAGGCTTCCTATTCCATAAAAAGCTCCTTTTTCATTACTGAAAGTTGACTGCAAAACAATGAAAATAAACATGTAATGAATAAACAAAAACGACAACATCAAATTTTATGGCTATACTTAATTAACATAAAGGAATAAACAAAAACAACAACAACAAGAGATTGAACTTTACCTTCAGAAATATCTCATTCTCCTCGTCAACGGTAAGCCGCCGTGAAGCAGCTCCTGAAGTCTCAGAGTTCTCAGCCTCAAGGTTAGCAATCATGGCTTCCAAGTTCTCCGAGTAACGCTGCGCCACTTTCTTGGCCTTTTGATCAACAAAGGTCCCATCCGATTTTGTATGAGTCTTGATGAAAACTGCACCAAGACTCACCGGTCTTCCCAACTCTTTTTCCTGTAATTAAACACACAAATAAACGGTTAGACAATTCTATTGAATGATAAGACTAGAAACTGTGGAATAAAAAGATGAACACTTTATTAAATTACCATTTCTTGTTGGATCTGAAGGTAAGACTTCTGCCCGGATAAGTGGACATGCGGTCCAAGACCTCCACGGTCAGACATCCGAGCATCAGAAGTGGTTGTACTCTTCTCTTTCGCTTCATCAGTGTCCCAATAAGCAGTCATCTCGTCCCAAATAGTGTCTCCAATCCACTTTGGTTGCACTCTCGAGGTTCTTGCGGTGCTAATCATATCCTTCATTCGCCGTTGACATATACTTTCAAAGTGCTCTTGAACCACACCTGTTATTAAAAGATCCCATGTGTGGGTTTTCTACAAGAACAATACACAAAATAAGTGTTAGTAATCAAAAGGCACAAGTAAGTAAATTCAAACAAAGAACAGATTAACTAACCGCGAATTCAACAAAGTAGCGCTCTTGTCTCTCCCGTGGCACCCAAGTCCAGCTGTAGTATGGGCCATTGAACTTGTTGGTGAAGATTCTAGTGATCTTCCGTGTCAATGAAGATTTGTCACGACCAAACCTACAAAGATAGAAAAAAAAATCTAGTCAGAAAGTAAGACATATTCAAAGAAAAAACAAACATAAGCTAGGACAGAAACTAAACAAGGCTACAAAAAAAATTAGACACAATAATATCAGTAAACATTTAAGACATATTAGACCATAAACATTGTTTCAGACTTACGGACACAGTAGCATAAATCATTTCAGCAAGTAAACATTTCATCAGTAATAAATCAGTAACTAAACAATGCTATAAACAAATAAGACATATGAATCACAAGACAAATACTCACTGTTATATGAATCACAAGACTAATACCTTTTAATTTTTTTTTGCAAAAGTTAGGCAAAATTTTAAGCGGTTGATGAAAATTAATTCGCGGTCCTTTTAATTTTTTTTGTTTATTGTTTTTTTTTAATAATTTTATGGTTTAAAAAATATGTCTAGTAAATATAAAATCGGGATGAAACGAGATAATATTTCAAATTGAGTCTAGAAAATAATTTATTTCTGAGTACAAACGTCATAATTTTACATATTGATTAGTACACTTCTTCGCCGTCTTCATCATCTTCATCATCGGAAGATGATAAATTACATTGAAATTCATCTTCTGGTTCCGCATCATAGACATCGTAATCGAGAGTTATTGGATTCACTCTCTGCACCAAATTCTCGACTACAATATCTTCAATTGTAGTCAGCATTACCGAACCGTCATTATCTTGTTGCAAAAGAGTAGGTTCCGCGTCTTCATACTCTCCTGAAATGTTTCCCCTCGGATTGACTTTCACAACATTTAGCCACAAGTGTTTCGGTTTCTTCGTGTAAGGATATGGGATATAGCAAACCTGATCAGCCTGCGAAGCTGAACCAAAATTTTATTTTTAAGTTATATAAACAACCATGTATATATGATACTATATATATATATATTTGTAGAAATACAAACGTACGTACCTAAAATAAATGGATCATATTTATTGTATTTTCTCGACGAAAGAACGTCTACAATGCCACCATTGCTATTTCGAGTGCCTCTACCGATAACAGGGTCGTACCACTTACACTTAAAAAGTGTGATCCTCAGATTAACCGTCCCTTCATACTCTAGCTGCATGATATCAGTTAAGATCCCATGGAAAGCTGTTTCATCAGATGCATCATCGTAACTCTCTCCTTTAACACAAACCCCATAGTTACATGTCTTTCTTCCATCGCCGTGACTCTGCGTATGAAACAAATACCCTCTTGTGAAATATATAGGCCATGTTTTGGCCTTATTCACCGGTCCATGCACTATATCTAGAACCCAAGGAGGAAAAGGATGTGTGGCTTTCCAGTAATCAACCTGTAACAAGAAAACAATTTAAATACATACAGCGTACATACAATTTAAAATACATCAAAAATCTAGTTTAAAATATTATGTAAACTTACATAATTTTCCATCCAAGTATGATATTCGTTAGCTCTGTTTATGGATAGTTCTTTCTCCGAGAGATCTGGATATTTTGCAGAAATATAATCCTCGAACATACTGTTTAAAACCAACACATATATGAGACAAACACCATAGTTTTATGTGATAAATAAAATTATAAAATACATGTTAGTTATATACCTTTCAATTGGTTGAAAATAACCGCAATTCCGTAATACATATGCATGTGCACATCGATAGTCTTTCTCGGAAAGCCAAATTTCTTGCATTTCTCCACTTGGACGACCAACATGAGTAAATATATCAGGTACTTCGAAATGATACTCGGGGACCTCACCTTCATCAAATCTTGTTAACCTTACAAAATAAATTGACATGAGTAAATTGTATCCTCAATGAGAGTAATTAAAATGTATACCTTGATTTTGTTGTTATGCTCGCATCAAAGTAATGCTCTGAGAAATAAGCTATCTCCTCATTGATATAAGATTCAACAATCGATCCTGAAGCATATCTTTTGTTCTTTGCTTTCCCTTTCAACTTTTTGAAAAACCTTTCAAAGGGGTACATCCATCTATATTGCACAGGGCCTCCTAACTCCGCTTCGTAGGGAAGATGAATGGGCAGGTGTTCCATCACATTCGAAAAATGATGGAGGGAAGATCTTCTCCAAATTGCATATGATTAGAATTATGTTTTGTTTTAGAACTTCGACATGACTCTTCTGCAAAGTTCTCGAACATAAGTCCCGGAAAAATCCTCCAATCCCTACAATAATAATAACCATTAAAGAGACAGGTCACAATAAATATAACAAAACAAAATCATTTTTGCATATCAAGTATAAATAAAGTGCTATAAGTAAGCAGTACCTGATAATGCAATATGGACGTTCCGGACCAGGAGTTCTGCAAAGATAAATGGAAGTAACCGTTCCATAAAAACATGGCAGTCATGACTCTTTATCCCCGAAAACTTTCCATTATCCAAATCTGCACAACTAGCTAAGTCTGAGGCATACCCATCTGAGAATTTGACCGCATATTTCACACATTCCAATAAACTCTTCTTGGCGTTGTCTGTCAGTCTGTAGGCAGGAAAAGGAGCTTTACCCTCATCATCAATGTGTAAGTGTGACCGAGAACAGAATCGTGTTATATCCAATCTTGACATGATGGTGTCATTTGATTTACCTTTCACACTCATAAGAGTGTTCATGATATTATCAAAAACATTCTTCTCAACATGCATCAAGTCAAGATTGTGTCGGAGATTAAGGTCCCTCCAGTATGGTAGCTCCCAGAATATGCTCTCTTTGTGCCAGTTATGCACCTTCCCATAGCCAGACTTCTTCTTTTCGTGCCCGTTTCCACCGCATTCTTTTGTTTTTGGTGGATTTACGCCTTGTAGCCGCTCGTAATAAACTTGCTCACCAGTCAAATACTCAGGAGGGAAATCTTTTGAAGCATCTTTTCCCTTCAAAAAGTTCTTTTTATTCTTCTTGAGTGGATGACCATGAGGAAGAAATCTTCGATGACAATCAAACCAACACATTTTTCTTCCATTCGGCAGATAAAAAGCTTTAGTATCTTCCATACAAACTGGACATGATAGTGCACCATGCGTCGTCCATCATGATAACATGCCATACGCCGGAAAGTCACTTATTGTCCAGAGCAACACTGCTTTTAGATTAAAACTTTGATTCAGGGATACATCGTATGCATCGACTCCAGAAGACCATAATTCCTTCAACTCCTCAATAAGAGGTCGGAGGAATATATCAAGACTAGCTCGCGGATGCTTTGGCCCAGAATTCAGAATTGTCAAAAACAAGTATTCTGTATTCATGCACATACCAGGGGGTAAATTGTATGGAGTCAAGATGATTGGCCATAACGAATGATTATTAGACATGCCAAATGGATTGAACCCATCTGTACATAATCCAAGATAAACGTTACGGGGTTCTTGGGCAAATCGGGGATGTTGCTCTTGAAAATATTTCCACTCCGCTGCATCAGACGGATGACACATTTCGCCCTCATTTGTTTGGTGCTCGGCATGCCACCTCATTGCCGATGCAGTTTTCTGGCTTTGGTACATTCTCTTCAGCCTGTCAGCAATTGGCATATACCACATACGACTATATGGTATATTGGTTCTCCGATGTCTCTCATTAGGCTTCCATCTTGGTGATTGGCAGAACAAACACTTATCTTCCTTTTCATCTTCTTTCCAGAAAATCATACAATTATTGATGCAAACATCAATTGTATAATAGGGGAGACCTAAATTGCGCATCAGTTTTTCTGTCTCGTAATGTGAAGCAGGTGCCTGGTTTCCTTCTGGTAAAAACTCGGTAAACATTTCGCATATCGAATCCACTGCCCTTTCACTCATATTATGTTATGCCTTTCTCTGCAAGACTCGAGCAACTAAGGATAATTGCGAGTGACCTTCCCGACAACCATCATATAATGGATTTTTCGCTCCTTCTAGCAGATCGTAAAATTTTTGTGAATGATTACGGACAGGTTCTTCCAAATTTTGATAACTATAATCCTCGTAATAGCTATCAAAATTTTCGTTATCACGAAATGCATCATTCACCATATCCACATATCTATCTTCTACTACATAATTACCAACATCTTCACTCCCAGAAAACTGTGTGCTACCAGCATAACTAGTTCCTAAATCCATACCGATTTCCTCTCCATGTTTATACCAAACATAATAATCAGGCATAAATCCTTTACCATACAAATGACTCCAAATTTTTTCTGCAGAGACTATCGGTTTTTCGTTCTTGCAATCCTTACAAGGGCAATGAAACTTACCGCCATTACTCTGCGCTAGAGGTTGGTTGTTTGCAAATGCCATGAACTGCTCCATCCCCATTTCGAACTTCTGGGAAAAAAATTTCGCCGCTTCATCGATCCTCCGATACATCCACTCCCGAGAATTACTATAATTGTAATTTCCCGACATTTCGTGAGTATAGAACAACTCGTTTTTTTTTCTCTCTTTTTCGCAACTTTTTCTCTCGAATTCTCCGTTTGTAAATCATTTTCTTGAGTGGTTGAGAATGAGGAGGAGATATCCAGGTCTATATATATAATTTTTTACGACTGATTTGCGACTCTTTAGCGACTGATTAGTTACAGTCGCAATAATTAGTTACACCGACCTACAAACGAGGAACATGTGTTCCATAACTACTTTCGGCGACCGTTTTTGCGACTGAAGTTTTCCCGACTTATATTCAGTCGCTAATCAGTCGCAAATTTACGACTGATTTGCGACTTTCTATTTTGGTCGTAAAAGAACGACTAATTTGCGACTAAACATGTTTAGTCGCAAATCAGTCGTAGAAGAGTCGCAAAGTAGTCGGTACTTTTTGCGACTGAAATATCAGTCGTAAAACGTAGTCGGTAATTCCCTGTTTTCTTGTAGTGATCAAGTAACTAAAGACGACCCAAGACCATGGACAGACCTTCAGATCTTACACGCGAAAATTCTTTCACCGATCTCGGCTACCTATCGACCAAAGTCCTTAAATACAAGATCACTGCGGCGCCAAACCAAAGCCCATAACCAAAATGGAAAGGAGGAAAGCTTGTAGATACTCCTGCAGCAAAATCACATCCAGAGAATGGACCCCAAAGTGAAATCTGGCGGAACTAAGAATTCAGGAACCTAAAAAAAGTGAGGCATATACCACAATCCAAAACAAAGCCTAAGCAGAAGAAGAAAGCAATTTTTTTTTAATATGGTGCATATATCCTATCAAATATTAACCTTTTGCTAAAAATCCAATCCTACTATTAAGAATCATTGATAAGACACATCCAACAAAGAGGCCGCACCAACATAACCAGAACAAAACCAGTAAGATCCAAAACAAGACAACCACCACACAAACACTAAGCCGCCGAGGAATAATCAAAATCATAAAACTTAGTTGAATGGAGAAAACCAAAATGCAATCTGAAGAGGGAGTGAGCTAATGAAAAAACGTAGAGCAAAGCCCCGAACACGAGCTTTACCTCCAGACCATTCTCCAGCCAGCGGTCTCAATCAACTGTGCACCAAGTCAACTCCCAAAGCACATAGTTTTAAAATGGACAAGGGAAGATGTCAGAGAGTCAAGCCGAATATTGGCAAAAGAGAAGCAAACGTCCATTCCATACGTAAAACGTGATCACATTCATCAAGGACGCTAAACTGCCATGCTCCACTGAAGACGAGTTAACGCTAAAGCAGATGGCAACTGTGATGATACCATCAACGCCGAGCATATAATAAGGAGAAAACATTTGTGCAACGAGCTGAGAAACGCATGTATGCCGATGAAAGAAAAGAAGCAGAAACAAAGGATCCTATGGCGGTGGCGAAGTATTCCGACCACCAATCTACATAGCAAAACTAAGATAAAAGCGTCTCAGAGAAACAACTACATCAGTAAAAGCGTCTCAGAGAAACAGCTACATCAGTAAAAGCGTCTCAGAGAAGATTAATTTATGGCAGAATCTTAATTTGCTTTCATTTTAAAAGTTTAAGGTTATTAAGTTATTTACTTAAATTTCTCAAAAATTATCTTTGTATCTACTAAAGTTTAGTGGTTTTAAGACACATTCGAAAATATTCGGATGAGTTTTAAGAAAAAATTACCATACATTTCGAAATATATGTATTCTCATTCAACAAACTCGTAATAAACGAGTTTTAAGTAAATTCATTATTTTCCTTTGTAATGAACATATTTTTATTTATCAAGTCTAAAAATAACTCGTTGCCATAAAAAAGTCTACAATTAACTCATGAGAAGATATTAATTGACATTGGGCATATTAGGCCAATATACAATTACTCTGTAACGCTTTAATCCCCATTGTCTATGGATTTTCAACTTTCAAGTCCATTCTCAAGCCATGGATCTCACCTTAGTCTAACCGCCGTTGTGTTATTTTTGAGAAGTTTGAAAGACTTGTTTACTGACCTGCAATCGTCATATGATATTAATCTGTGTTTTGTTCTCATTCATTTGGTGCCGATATGTAACCTATCATGAGATTTTTCCAACTCAAACACACTCAATTCTAAATTTCTCTCAAGTCAAGTGATGAAAAGATAAGTGAAATTTGGTGGCATAAGTAACCAAATTAATTTTTAAGTCTCTACACATATACTAGGAATTGGGATGTTACAATCACTTATATTCATAGAGTGCATCGTCCTTGTTGCGCACCATGATCATCATCCTTGACCGTGTGAAGCCATATGACTCCACACTTGTTTTTAGATTTGGCTCTGATACCACTTGTATCACCCCATAAGTGGTCCTCACATCCACTATTGACTCATGGACCCCACACTCGTATGATCACTAGTGCGTTAGTATGAGATAGGGTATATTTCCCGAACCCGAAACTCGAACCCGGATCCGACCTGAAAAATCTGGTTTGGTACGGGTTTGAATACTTTACAATAACCGATTGGAACATAGGTTCAAATACTTTGGGTTATGGAACCCGATTGAGTAACCCATATAAACCGAATTAAATGGTACATAAAGGTTCATCACTGGTTTTTATTCATGTGATATTTTAAGAGCCAAAAAATATACTCTTCGAAAATTAAGGTAAGCAGTAAAGATCTGATCCCAAATCCTCCCAATTTTTGTTACGAATATCTCTTAATTTTTGCTAATTCTTCGAGAGACATGGTAACCAGAGAAGATCCAATCCCCTAATTCTTGTTCCTAAACCCTAAAATCATGAATTCCATATATATATATATATATATATATATATATATATATATATATATATATATATATATATCCAAATCCTAATTCTTCACGTTTAAAATCCTTCTCTAACAGTTTTGTATTTTATATATAATTTAACTAGTTTGTTATGTTTCCTACAATTCGAACATAATTTATGCTGAAGTCAATACTTTTGTTGCATGACTGCTATTGATGCATATTCGTATACTGTTTTTGGATCTTTTAGTTATTCACTTGTATTTTTCTCTCTCTCGTTCATATTTAACTTTTTCTGTGACTTATCTAATATAAGTTTATTTTCTACTGACAAATCCACTCTTAGAAGCATTTGGCAACGCAAAAAAAGTTAGCAATGATAATTAGAGGTGGGTTATAGAATATTTTTTGCTTTTTGTTTATGTTATTGATGGAAAGTAGGTGGTGGGTTTCTCTGGTTCTGTACTTGACGTTTACTAAGTTATCTTGACAGATACTGAGAGACTTGAGTTGTGATCAAAAACCTTAAATCTTCATTGTCTTCGATTTTCACAGTGATACTAGTTAGTATTAAATGAATGGAAATTATTATTGTCCGCTCCAAGTAATTTTCTGTATGTGACATATTACACATAAATCATTGATGTTTGTGACCCTGTCATTTACATAAATACATCTATGTAAACATATGTGTGTATGATGTAAACATAAAGCAATTTTTTTTTTACATATTATGTAAGCATATGTGTGTATGACATTTGAGCTTAACAGAAGGTAAACATAAAGCGACTAGTAAATACATCTTCTTGACCCTGACATTTATGTACCATGACATTTATGTAAATGTATGTGTGTATGATGATGATGATCATCCTATGATAGAGAATTATTTTTTATTGACTATTCTTTTTCTGTTTTTGGTCGTCCCATTTGCTTTTACTTTGTTCTCTTTTCAGTTTGCTAATATCTTTGTTTCTTTTTGGTTCACTCAGTATTCTTGTGTCATCTCTTGTGCTAAGACATATTTTCAGCTTGTTTTATGTTAACGTGATCATACTTTCTTAATATATTTAACTCTTTTTTTTTATTAATGTTCGCAAATGAATTCTACATCAACTAAAGCAGCATGAAATTTTAGTGCTGTAGAAGTTCAGCACTGCATAAGTTTCAAAGGGGGGGGGGGGTGGGTTTCACTAAAATCTCATGATGCTATAGTTCTAGATGGAAAGTGTCTGCGTATGAGATGTGCTACGCACATAATAAACCTTGTTGTTAGAGATGGTTTAGCAGAGATTGATGATAATGTCTCTACAATCAGGAATGCAGTTTCATATGTCAGATCATCTACTAACCGGCTGCAGCCATTTGAGCTAAGAGTTGATTCAGGAAAGATGAGTATGATTAGCTTGCCACTGGATGTGAAAACTCGCTGGAATTCCATATTTCCGATGTTGCAAAGGGCTCTCAAATTTAGGCTGGCGTTTGAGAAGATGGAGGCTGAAGATAAGCTGTACAATGATCACTTCCTTGAAGTAGAAAATGGGTCAAGGAGAATGAGACCTCATTTTATGAATGATTTGAGAGCTGTCCAAAGGTTGGTCAAATTCCTTAAGATCTTTTACAACTCCACCTTAGTTGTCTCTGCCTCTACGAGATTGAATGCTCACAAGTGTTATGGTGAGATAGTCACCATACAAAAGAATATTGTGAATTTGAGAAACAACTCTGATCCTTCATTGAAGTCAAAAGCTGAAGAGATGATGAAGAAGTTCAGCAAGTACTGGGATGGATTGAGGAGAATCAACAAGATGTTGATTGTGGCCACTGTTTTCAATCCAAGTAACAAGATGCAGTTTGCGAGGCTCTGTTTTGATAGTCTGTGTGGGAAGAAAATTTTACAAGGAAAGGAAATGATGGTTGGAGTTGAAGATCTTCTTGGAAGCTTGTTTAAGGAGTACAATGCACGCCATAGCAAGGCACCAACAACACAATCTTCACAGTCTAGTCAAGCAACAACATTTGGTGGACAAGACCAAGGTGTTGAGAGAATGGATTTGGGTGATGATGGCTTTGAGTATGAGAGGACGGACTTCAAGTACAAGGAAATGGTTGAAGAGGATGGAGTTAATGATATAAGAGATGAATTTGAAAGGTACCTCGTTGAACCTGTTTAGAAGCCCAAGTGTATAGTTGGTTGCGAGTTTGATGTTTTGTCTTGGTGGAAACACAATAGTTCGAAGTTTCCAGATTTGGCAGAGATTGCACGCGATGTTCTCGCAATTCAAGTATCTTCTGTTGCATCTGAAAGTGCTTTTAGCACTAGTGGGAGGATTGTAGAACCGTATAGGATCTGCCTCACACACTACATGATTGAAGTTCTAATGTGCAATGAGCAATGGATGAAACAAGACATAAGGCTTGGTGAAACAAAACTGGTCACAAATCAGCAATGGCTACCTGACATTGAGATGAGCGACAAGCTGGAGAAAGGTATTTGTCTAATGATATATCATGGTTTTTACCGGTTTTATGCCATGATATAATTGTGTTTTAGTGTTATTTTGTGTTCTTTTAGAGTCTTTTACAGGTCTAATCAGGTTTGGAGCGGAATTAGAGATATTGGAGCATTTTGGGGACTTTTGGAGTGCTTGGCCGAGAGATTGAGCTCACTGTCCGATTTGAGATCATGCATCGATCGACACACCTTTGGTGTCGATCGACACACTAGCGAGATGGGCTGAATACGGCGGTTTAATGAAGATTCAAGATTTTGCACTTTGGTCCAGAAGTTTCCAGTATTTACAGAGAAGCCCCAGCCGAGATTATGCCTATATAATTAGGATTTTGGTGTTTATTTTAGATACGCTTTCATACTTAGAGCTAAGAGATTTTTAGAGCTTTTGGGGCTGATCTATTCCTGTACTTCATCTATTTTGGAGAAGATTTCGAACCCCTTTATCTATTTAATTTCTTATATGCAATCTATTAATTCTATGATTTATGTTTCATTAATCATGTCTGAGTAGATTCATAGTTAGGTTTAGGGGTTCTCATTAAGGATTTGATGACTTGCTAGACTTGTTTAATTCAGTTAAGGATTCACATGAATAGAATGTTCTTCAATCTAAATTGAGTTTAATGCTAGTTCTAACCTGATCAATTAGAATCTAGATCTTAGGTTGCTAAATACGACACGAGAGTGTGGTTTAGAATCTGAACTATTTAGGTTGAGCAATTAAATTATTCGCAAAGAGATTTGGCTTAGTTTAATTGTGAACATATCGAACTTGAAATTAATGCGTTTAATCTGTTAGTAATTGCAAAGAGATTTGGATTACTTCACTTAGACTTAGAGAATTCTCGCAAAGAGATTTGGTTAATTCTATATCCGTGATTTGAGTTCTAGAACTGCACTTAATTTGATCATGACTGATTGATTTGTCTGCTTGTCTGATTTCTTGAGAACGCCCTAGACTTAGCGCCTCTAATTAACTGCTTTCACAACCAATCCTGCTATTGGTTTACTTTCTCGCTTTGCTTTCTAGTTTACTTCACATCTGCTTTCTTCTTAGTTTAAATTCCTACGGTTCTTTATCTATCGAGACCAGAGTCTCTGTGGATTCGATACCCTATATACTACAATCACTTAACTGTGCACTTGCAGTAGAATAGGATTAAAACTAAACCCTATCAAGTTTTTGGCGCCGATGCCGGGGACTCTTAGAGTCTTCGATAGGATCGAACTTAGGGTTTTTACTAGGATTTTTTATTTTTGTTTCGTTTTGTCCTTTTTTATTTTAAGTTACTGATTTCTCTATGTTTTCTCTCTGTCGCAGGTACCGATTTCGCTTTGCGTCGATCGTTGCACTTGTGTGTCGATCGTCACTAGGCGATTCTGAGATTGTATCGATCGTTGCACTGATAGCATCGATCGTTGCTTGACGATTACAAACAGTTTATGCAGACGCGTGAAACTCGAAGTAATCAGAACCGAAACCTCGTTAATCTCGGACTTGAAGAACTTGGACGTCTAGAGAGGACTAACAGAAGAGGAAGAAGAGCAAGGATGGTGGTACAGAAGCTAATCATTATGCCTGATGCTCAAGGTACCCTGAGGGACCGAGATAACAATCCGTACAATGCTGCTGGGCAACGGGTTGATGCTGAAGGGAATGTAATCCCTGATCCTCCTGAGCAACCGCAACAAGAGCAGAACCAAGGTCAAAGACCGGCCCAAAACAGACAGATGGTTGTCCATGAGAGGACTTTAGCTGACTACAACAAACCGGATGAGTTTCATGCAAACCGGTCAGCTCTTGTGATTCCTGGTTTTGAGAGGAATGATTTTGAGATCAAAACCATCTACTACTCGCTGATGAGACAGAATGCCTTCCATGGTCACCATACGGAGCAGCCTATGGATCACATTGATGAGTTTGAGGACCTAATCAATGCCATGAAGTATGATGGAGTCTGCCAGGATTATCTGTTCCTTAAGCTCTTTCCGTACAGTCTGGCTGGAGATGCTGCTGCATGGCTGAAGCAACTGCCACCTGGGCAGTTTGATACTTGGGCAGCCCTGAAGAGTGAGTTTCTGCGTCACTTCTATGATGATGCGCGTTCCGATCAGTCCAGACAGGACATTCTGACATTTACCCAAGGTCCTACTGAGCCTCTTAAGACTGCTTGGATGAGATTCAGGAAGTACCAGCGTGACTGCCCACACCATGGATTCACTGAGGTCACATTGCTAGGTATTTTCTTCAGAGGCATAGATCTGCCGTATCAGTCTGCGTTGGATAACTCCAGTAATGCAAACTTCAACACCAGGACTCCTGCACAAGCTAAGCAGTTGATTGAGAACTTAGTGAACAGCAACAGTTGCAAGACTATGGATGAGAGGAGGAATAAATCTGGTGGAAGTGTAGAGAATTCAGAGATGGCGGAATTTAGATCTAAGCTGGACACAATTTGCAATCTCCTGGCTGGTAAGAAGGCTGTCCACTTTGCCCAAGATGTTGAGGTAATTCAGACTGAGGAGGACACTCATGAAGAAGATGTGAATTACATTGGAGGATCTGGTTTCCAAGGTAACAGATTTGGTAATCAGCAGGGAAACAGATTCTTCAATGGAGGACAGAAGAGTGCCTTCACAGGCAATCAGAACTCAGCTGGTTTTGGACAGACTAGTGGTTTTCAGAAGCCTTTTGGACAAGGTACTCAGAGAACCTATGGATCTTCATCTTATCAGACTCCTCCTGCAGCCACTGCTCATGAGAGTAAGATGGAGACAATGATGGAACAGCTGCTGGAGAGTCAGACCAAGAATTCTGTGGACTGCAATAAGAAGTTGGATGTTGTCTATGAGGATCTCAATGGAAAGTTTGAGTCTCTGAACACTCATATGAAGCAGTTGGATACTCAGGTGAATCAGATTTCCAGTTCTATGAAAGGAAAAGGAGTAGCAGACACCCATATTAAGGCCTGGTCTGTGTACATTGATGATGGATCTCACCTAGGTGAAGGATTTGAGCTAGGCACAACTGAGTTAGTAGAAGAGGTTGAATTTTCGGATTTTGGAGAAAATCTCTCGGGTGAAAACTGTGAAAACAGTGTTGCATCGATCGACACACCCCTAGTGTCGGTCGATGCAGGACGTGAACAGACAGACTCGC
This sequence comes from Orychophragmus violaceus, assembly GCA_030180135.1. NCBI lineage: Eukaryota > Viridiplantae > Streptophyta > Magnoliopsida > Brassicales > Brassicaceae > Orychophragmus > Orychophragmus violaceus. The sequence continues at coordinate 14,662,308 of CM058235.1, read as the reverse complement.
CGGATGTTGATAGCATTGATGCAGATTTGGAGCTTGATCGCTTGTTCCCTGGAGTGTCTGAGATTACTCAGGAGGAGATTTATGCACAATTAATTAGACAATATCCCTCAGTATCTGAAGTGATTAAGCAGGAGATTGAAGAGCTTAAGCAGCTAGAGGAGATTGGTGAAGAGTTAGAAGAAATTCCATCATCTGATGATCCACCTTATCACCCATGTGTGCAGAGGTATTTGAACAAGATGTTGCCTTTGGATGAAGATCTGAAAGATTGGGTGATTATAGTCCCTCAACAGATAAGTGATGTGTTGTTAACCAAGGTTCCAAAGAAGCTGCCTGATCCTGGGATTTTTGTGCTAAGTTGTTCTATCTTTGAGAATAGTTTTAGGCGCTCTCTTTGTGATCTGGGAGCTGCTGGAAGTCTTATGCCATATTCTGTGGCAGAGAAGCTGGGTATGCTGGATTTTTCTCCTAATAGGACCTCTCTTGTCCTAGCTGATCAGTCTATACGAGTTCCGGAAGGACTCCTTGAGGACGTCCCGGTGAGAGTTGGAAACTATTTGGTTCCAACAGACTTCCTAATGCTGAAATATGACAGTGATCCTGATGATGCATTGCTACTTGGAAGACCATTCTTGGCTACAGCGGGAGCAGTGATAGATGTTAGACACAGTCTGATAGACCTCCTCCTGGGAGATGAGCCGCTGCATTTTGAGATGGACAAACTGCGCAAGCCACTGAGATGGGCAGACCTTCACCATTATGGATGGAGATGATGAGCAGTCAAGTCACACTACAGTTTTGGATCCTGGAGAGCAGTTTACTCCTTCTTTTCTTGGACATGATCATTCTGATACAGCTTATTCGCCACCATGGATGAGGAGGCTTGCACAGAGACAATAAAGTCTCTGTCAGGATCTCCAACAAACTGATCTTGTTCGTCCGGTCAAGCTAATGAGCTTAAACAAGCGCTGAGTGGGAGGCAACCCACTGTTAGGTTTAGCTGTTTTTCTTTCTTATTTTCGGTGTTTTTCTTAGGATTTCACGTTTTCGTTTTTGTTTTTGCTAAGTTCAAATACAGAACTCGAGTCTGGAGATGTGTGACGACCGATGCACTTGTGCACCGGTCGTTGCAAGGAGATTACGACGAGGAGAGGTGATCGCATTGTGACGATCGTTGCGGACCTGTGCAACGGTCGTTGCAATTGGTTCAATTGCAAAAATTAAGGTATGCGCGCTAAACCGGAATCGATCTGATTCAACCAGCATCGATCGTTGCCACTAAGCAACGGTCGTTGCACCCACGACCGAGGTAAGTTGCCTTAAACCCTTCTCTTCTCTTTTCTTCTCCATTTCTGTACGTACGCCACTGAAACACTCATACTCGCCTAAATCTCTCATTTCTTCATCATTTTCTTCGATTCCAAGTGCTACTCTCTTGTTTTTACACTCTCAATCTATTCTTCTAGACCATATATCACGAATCCAAGGTAATGTACCTCTATTTTATAATTTTCGGATTCAACTTTAGGGTTTTAGAAATTGGAAATTTTGGATTGAAATTGATGAATGCGTGTTTAAATGAACATGATTTAGGTTGTTTAGTGATGGATTATTGTTGACTTTGTGGTTGCTTGAACGTATCTAGAACGATTTTAGAGATTGTTGTTGAAGGCCAAAATCGCCTTGCAACGTTTGCGATTTTGACGAAATGTTCGATAAAACGAAATCGCCTTGCAACGATCGATGCCTTAGGTGCAACGGTCGATGCTTCGCGATTTCACAGAGAGTTTTGCCGAGACTTATTTTGTTTGAATTTTCTTTCTTGCAGATGGCATCTCGCAGACAACCCCGCAAGCGCCGAGCAACAGCATCCACAGCCACACGACAGTATATTCCACCACCAGAGTGGTTTCATAGAGACTCTCAGCCACCTGAGCCATATGTGAGAGTTGGTCCAGCAGTAGCACTGCCTTGGCCCCGAGCAGACGCGACAGAGATTCCGACAACCAGACAGTGGCCAGAGAACATTCCTGAGTTCCTCAAGTCTGCCGATTTTACAGAGAGACCACTGCTTAACCAGTGGGATGAATATGACTCGCTGCTATACAATGGTTGGTGTGGGATGACCATCAAACCAACCAAGTTTGCAGACTATTCTACCTGCAAGAGTCTGGGGATTGATGAGCAGGTACTTGCAGTGTGCAAGGGCATTGGTCTAGGGACAATGCCTATGCGGCCTTATGATCTGTACCCAGAGCTGGTCAGACAGTTCCTAGCCACTTGCAGAGTGGTTTACCCAGATCCAGATAGCAGGAGCGCTACAGGAGGTATCTTTACCTTTATGAGTTGGGGAGTCAGGTATCGGATTCCTTTACTATATATCTGCAGGATCTACGGTTTCAGCACTGAGCCGAGGCGCATTGGCATGCCACTTGAGTGGGATCCAGAGGAGGCTCGATTATTTTGGGAGTGTATTGGCAGTGGTCGATACAACTCGAGGACTACACCGGTGGTGCAGTTGAGACATCCTGTGCTGAGATATGTCTCGCGTATCTTGTGTTGGAGCTTGTTGTGCAAGTATGAGGCCAACAAGATGCGCAAGTATGAGATGGAGATGTTGTTCATCAGGCTGCGAGATCAGTTTGAGGGTTCTGGTGTGAGAGATCCTACTAAGGGTCTCAACTTAGGATCTTTTTTCACTCAGCATTTATGTGACCTGCAGCTGAAGCCATTTGATGGTGTTCGACTGAGACAGTAGGGAGCCTGCTTACTCCCATTTTCTTACACTGTGGGATTCCCTTAGCGGGCACAGAGTGTGACACAGCCAAGGAGTTCCTTGACTTTAGCCATTTGCAGAGCGCTACCTGGCTTAAGGAGGGGCGCATTTGGGTTTACCACGATCCGATATCGGGGAAGTGTGGATTGGAGCTTCCTGCTCCTGGTTATACACAGATTGATACGCTGGATGCTCTGAGATTCCAGCCTCCTGCGACTGCACAGCGCGGAGTTCCTTCTATGGCTCATCCGCTGGGAGAGCCATCCACACGAGCTTCATCTTCAGCTGCCCCTGCCCCTGGGCCTGCTGCTGCCCCGGTTGATATTGGCCCTTATCCTGAGATCACAGTGCCCTACGGTGATATGTCTGAGGCTGAGTGGAGAGAGAGCGTAGTGATGGGATATGGAAGACCATTTGGGAGTGGATGCGTGGCTGCACTTGCAGGAGACAGCCACAGGTTCATCAGCCCATCCCTGACAGACGACGCAGACAACGTTCTCCTGAGGACTCCGGTACTGATCCATATGCTGGGATAGATGATGATAGCGAGTGAGCGTAGCCTCCATCTCTAGACATTCGGTTCTGTACTCTGATTTTCATTTTCCTTTTCTTTTGCACTATTTTCTTTTGATTTTTAGGATTCTACTATGTTTGGATGGTTGTACTTAATTTGATACATCTATTGCTTTGATTTTACTCTGTTTTTAGTGTTTTCAGCTTGCAGGAACGAAAATTTGGTTTTACCAACGGACTAACCTGCTAACTTGCTGACTGATCCGATATACGCAGTGCGTCGATTGATATATCATGGTTTTTACCGGTTTTATGCCATGATATAATTGTGTTTTAGTGTTCTTTTGTGTTCTTTTAGAGTCTTTTACAGGTCTAATCAGGTTTGGAGCGGAATTGGAGATATTGGAGCATTTTGGGACTTTTGGAGTGATTGGCCGAGAGATTGAGCTCACTGTCCGATTTGAGATCATGCATCGATCGACACACCTTTGGTGTCGATCGACACACTAGCGAGATGGGCCGATTACGGCGGTTAATTGAAGATTCATGATTTTGCACTTTGGCCCAGAAGTTTCCAGTATTTACAAAGAAGCCCCAGCCGAGATTATGCCTATATAATTAGGATTTTGGTGTTTATTTTAGATACGCTTTCATACTTAGAGCTAAGAGATTTTTAGAGCTTTTGGGGCTGATCTATTCCTGTACTTCATCTATTTTGGAGAAGATTTCGAACCCCTTTATCTATTTAATTTCTTATATGCAATCTATTTATTCTATGATTTCTGTTTCATTAATCATGTCTGAGTAGATTCATAGTTAGGTTTAGGGTTTCTCATTAAGGATTTGATGACTTGCTAGACTTGTTTAATTCAGTTAAGGATTCACATGAATAGAATGTTCTTTGATCTAAATTGAGTTTAATGCTAGTTCTAACCTGATCAATTAGAATCTAGATCTTAGGTTGCTAAATACGACACGAGAGTGTGGTTTAGAATCTGAACTATTTAGGTTGAGCAATTAAATTATTCGCAAAGAGATTTGGTTTAGTTTAATTGTGAACATATCGAACTTGAAATTAATGCTGGTTTAATCTGTTAGTAATTGCAAAGAGATTTGGACTACTGCACTTAGACTTAGAGAATTCTCGCAAAGAGATTTGGTTAATTCTATAACCGTGATTTGAGTTCTAGAACTGTGCTTAATTTGATCCTGACTGATTGATTTGTCTGCTTGTCTGATTTTCTGAGAACGCCCTAGACTTAGCGCCTCTAATTAACTGCTTTCACAACCAATCCTGCTATTGATTTACTTTCTCGCTTTGCTTTCAAGTTTACTTCACATCTGCTTTCTTCTTAGTTTAAATTCCTACGGTTCTTTATCTATCGAGACCAGAGTCTCTGTGGATTCGATACCCTATATACTACAATCACTTAACTGTGCACTTGCAGTAAAATAGGATTAAAACTAGACCCTATCAATTTTTTGGCGCCGTTGCCGGGGACTCTTAGAGTCTTCGATAGGATCGAACTTAGGGTTTCTACTAGGATTTTTATTTTCTTTGTTTCGTTTTATTTTTATTTTTTTTAGTTACTAATTTTTCTCTGTTTTCTCTCTGTCGCAGGTACCAATTTCGCTTTGCGTCGATCGTTGCACCTTTTTGTGTCGATCATCACTAGGCGATTCTGAGATTGAATCGATCGTTGCACTGATAGCATCGATCGTTGCTTGACGATTACAGACAGTTTATGCAGACGCGTGAAACAAGAAGTAATCAGAACTTGAACCTCATTAATCTCGGACTTGAAGAACTTGGACGACTAGAGAGGACTAACAGAAGAGAAAGAAGAGAAAGGATGGCACGTGAATGTTTGATTCTGATAGCCGATGCTCAAGGTGTCCTGAGGGATCCGCAAAACAATCCTTACAATGCTGCTGAGCAGAGGATTGATGTTGAGGGACGTGTGATCCCTGAGGTTGAGGAACCTGAACCACAACCACAGCCGCAGGCGCAAGAACAGAACCAAGGTAGACAGATGGTTGTCCATGAGAGGACTTTAGCTGACTACAACAGACCGGATGAGTTTCATGCAAACCGGTCAGCTCTAGTACTTCCTGGTTTTGAGAGGGATGATTTTGAGATCAAGACCATCTACTACTCGCTGATGAGACAAAATGCTTTCCATGGACATCCAACGGAGCAGCCTATGGATCACATTGATCAGTTTGAGGACCTAATCAATGGCATGAAGTATGATGGAGTCTACCAGGATTATCTGTTCCCTAAACTCTTTCCATACAGTCTCGCTGGAGACGCTGATGCATGGCTGAAGCAACTGTCACCTGGTCAGTATACTACTTGGGCAGCCCTGAAGAGTGAGTTTCTGCGTCACTTCTATGATGATGCGCGTTCCGATCAGTCCAGGCAGGACATTCTGACATTTACCCAAGGTCCTACTGAGCCTCTTAAGACTGCTTGGATGAGATTTAGGAAGTACCAGCGTGACTGCCCACACCATGGATTCACTGAGGTCACATTGCTAGGTATCTTCTTCAGAGGCATAGATCTGCCATATCAGTCTGCGCTGGATAACTCCAGTAATACAAACTTCAACACCAGGACTCCTGCACAAGCTAAGCAGTTGATTGAGAACTTAGTGAGCAGCAACAGTTGCAAGACTATGGATGAGAGGAGAAAGAAATCTGGTGGAAGTGTAGAGAATTCAGAGATGGCTGAATTTAGATCTAAGCTGGACACAATTTGCAATCTCCTGGCTGGTAAGAAGGCTGTCCACTTTGCCCAAGATGTAGAGGTAATTCAGACTGAGGAGGACACTCAGGAAGAAGATGTGAATTACATTGGAGGGTCTGGTTTCCAAGGTAACAGATTTGGTAATCAGCAGGGAAACATATTCTTCAATGGAGGACAGAAGAGTGCCTTCACATGCAATCAGAACTAAGCTGGTTTTGGACAGACTAGTGGTTTTCAGAAACCTTTTGGACAAGGTACTCAGAGAACCTATGGATCTTCATCTTATCAGACTCCTCCTGCAGCCACTGCTCATGAGAGTAAGATGGAGGCAATGATGGAACAGCTGCTGGAGAGTCAGACCAAGATTTCTGTAGACTGCAATAAGAAGTTGGATGCTGTCTATGAGGATCTCAATGGAAAGGTTGAGTCTCTGAACACTCATATGAAGCAGTTGGATACTCAGGTGAATCAGATTTCCAGTTCTATGAAAGGAAAAGGAGTAGCAGACACCCATATTAAGGCCTGGTCTGTGTACATCGATGATGGATCTCACCTAGGTGAAGGATTTGAGCTAAGTACAGCTGAGTTAGTGGAAGAGGTTAAATTTCGGATTTTGGAGAAAATCTCTTTGGTGAAAACTGTGAAAACAGTGTTGCATCGATCGACACACCCCTAGTGTCGGTCGATGCAAGTCGTGAACAGACAGACTCGCCGGATGTTGATAGCATTGATGCAGATTTGGAGCTTAATCGCTTGTTCCCTGGAGTGTCTAAGATTACTCAGGAGGAGATTTATGGACAATTAATTAGACAATATCCCTCAGTATCTGAAGTGATTAAGCAGGAGATTGAAGAGCTTAAGCAGCTAGAGGAGATTGGTGAAGAGTTGGAAGAAATTCCATCATCTGATGATCCACCTTATCACCCATGTGTGCAGAGGTATTTGAACAAGATGTTGCCCTTAGATGAAGAGCTGAAAGGTTGGGTGATTATAGTCCCTCAACAGATAAGTGATGTGTTGTTAACCAAGGTTCCAAAGAAGCTGTCTGATCCTGGAATTTTTGTGCTAAGTTGTTCTATCTTTGAGGATAGTTTTAGCCGCTCTCTTTGTGATCTGGGAGCTGCTGGAAGTCTTATGCCATATTTTGTGGCAGAGAAGCTGGGTATGCTGGATTTTACTCCTACTAGGACCTCTCTTGTCCTAGCTGATCAGTCTATACGAGTTCCAGAAGGACTCCTTGAGGACGTCCCGGTGAGAGTTGGAAACTATTTGGTTCCAACAGACTTCCTAGTGCTGAAATATGACAGTGATCCTGATGAAGCATTGCTACATGGAAGATCATTCTTGGCTACAGCAGGAGCAGTGATAGATGTTAGACACAGTCTGATAGACCTCCACCTGGGAGATGAGCCGCTGCATTTTGAGATGGACAAGCTGCGCAAGCCACTGATAGATGGGCAGACCTTCACCATTATGGATGGAGATGATGAGCAGTCAAGTCACAATACGGTGTTGGATCCTGGAGAGCAGTTTACTCCTTCTTTTCTTGGACATGATCATTCTGATACAGCTTATTCGCCACCATGGATGAGGAGGCTTGCACAGAGACAATCAAAGTCTCTGTCAGGATCTCCAGCAAACTGATCTTGTTCGTCCGGTCAAGCAAATGACCTTAAACAAGCGCTGAGTGGGAGGCAACCCACTGTTAGGTTTAGCTGTTTTTCTTTCTTATTTTTGGTGTTTTTCTTAGGATTTCACGTTTTCGTTTTTTGTTTTTGCTAAGTTCAGATACAAAACTCGAGTCTGGAGATGTGTGACGACCGATGCACTTGTGCACCGGTCGTTGCAAGGATATTACGATGAGGAGAGGTGATCGCATTGTGACGATCGTTGCGGACCTGTGCAACGGTCGTTGCAATTGGTTCAATTGCAAAAAAATTAAGGTATGCGCGCTAAACCGGAATCGATCTGATTCAACCAGCATCGATCGTTGCCACTAAGCAACGGTCGTTGCACCCACGACCGAGGTAAGTTGCCTTAAACCCTTCCCTTTTCTTTTCTTTTCCATTTCTGTCCGTACGCCACCGAAACACTCATACTCGCCTAAATTTCTCATTTCTTCATCATTTTCTTCGATTCCAAGTGCTACTCTCTTGTTTTTACACTCTCAATCTATTCTTCTAGCCCATATATCACGAATCCAAGGTAATGTACTTCTATTCTTCTGATTTTCGGATTCAATTTTAGGGTTTTAGAAATTGGGAATTTTGGATTGAAATTGATGAATGCGTGTTTAAATGAACATGATTTAGGTTGTTTAGTGATGGATTATTGTTGATTTTGTGGTTGCTTGAACGTATTTAGAACGATTTTAGAGATTGTTATTGACGGCCAAAATCGCCTTGCAACGGTCGTTGCTTTGCGATTTTGGGGAAATGTTCGATAAAACGAAATCGCCTTGCAACGATCGATGCCTTAGGTGCAACGGTCGATGCTTCGCGATTTTACAGAGAGTTTCGCCGAGACTTATTTCATTTGAATTTTCTTTCTTGCAGATGGCATCTCGCAGACAACCCCGCAAGCGCCGCGCAACAGCGTCCACAGCCACACGACAGTACATTCCACCACCAGAGTGGTTTCATAGAGACTCTCAGCCACCTGAGCCATATGTGAGAGTTGGTCCAGCAGTAGCACTGCCTTGGCCCCGAGCAGACGCGACAGAGATTCCGACAGCCAGACAGTGGCCAGAGAACATTCCTGAGTTCCTCAAGTCTGCCGATTTTACAGAGAGACCACTGCTTAACCAGTGGGATGAATATGACTCGCTGCTATACAGTGGTTGGTGCGGGATGAAGATCAAGCCAACCAAGTTTGCAGACTACTCTACCTACAAGATTTTGGGGATTGATGAGCAGGTACTTGCGGTGTGCAAGGGCATTGGTCTAGGGACGATGCCTATGCGTCCTTATGATCTGTACCCAGAGCTGGTCAGACAGTTGCTAGCCACTTGCAGAGTTGTTTACCCAGATCCAGATAGCAGGAGCGCTACAGGAGGTATCTTTACCTTCATGAGTTGGGGAGTCAGGTATCGGATTCCTTTACTAGATATCTGCAGGATCTACGGTTTCAGCACTGAGCCGAGGCGCATTGGCATGCCGCTTGAGTGGGATCCAGAGGAGGCGCGATCATTTTGGGAGTGTATCGGCAGTGGTCGATACAACTCACAGACTACACCTGTGAAGCAGCTGAGACATCCTGTGCTGAGATATGTCTCGTGTATCTTGTGTTGGAGCTTGCTGTGCAAGTATGAGGCCAACAAGATGCGCAAGTATGAAATGGAGATGTTGTTTATCGGGTTGCGAGATCATTTTGAGGGTTCTGGCGTGAGAGATCCTACTAGGGGTCTCAACTTGGGAGTTGTTTTCACTCAGCATTTATGTGACCTGCAGTCGTAGCCATTTGATGGTGTAGACACTGAGACAGTAAGGAGCCTGCTTACTCCCATCTTTATGCACTGCGGAATTCCTCTAGAGGGCACAGAGTGTGACACAGCTAAGGAGTTCCTAGATTTCAGCCACGTGCAGAGCTCTACCTGGCTCAAGGAGGGGCGCATTTGGGTTTACCATGATCCGAGCTCTGGGAAGTGTGGAGTGGAGCTTCCTGCTCCTGCGTTGACACAGATTGATACACTAGAGGCCCTGAGATTCCAGCCTCCTGAGACCGCGCAGCGTGGAGTCCCTTATATGGCTCATCCGCTGGGAGAGCCTTCCACACGAGCTTCATCTTCTTCTGCCCCTGCGCCAGCTGCTGCTCCTGCTGCTGACATCGGCCCTTATCCTGAGATTACAGTGCCCTATGGTGATATGTCTGTTGCAGAGTGGAGAGAGAGAGAGGATGGGATTCTGCGGGGCATTTGGAACTTCATGCGCACCTGCACTTGCAGGAGACAACCACAGATCCATCAGCCCGTCCCTGCTACTCGTCGCAGACAGCGTTCTCATGAGGACTCCGGTGGTACTGATCCATATGCTGGGATAGATGATGATAGCGAGTGAGCGTAGCTGTCATCTCTAGACATTCTGTTCTGTACTCTGATTTTCATTTTCCTTTTCTTTCGCACTTTTTCTTTTGATTTTTAGTATGCTACTATGTTTGGATGGTTGTGCTTGATTAGATACATTTGTTGCCTTGATTTTACTCTGTTTCTAGTGTTTTCAGCTTGCAGGAACGAAAACTTGGTTTTACCAACGGACTAACCTGCTAACTTGCTGACTGATCCGATATACGCAGTGCGTCGATCGACACACTATTGTGTCGATCGTCACAACACGATCGGAATCGCACTGCAGCGATCGTTGCAGTCCTGAGCAACGATCGATCATACACGAAAAATCGCCTAGCAACGGTCGATGCACCTAGTGCAACGATCGATGCCTGAGCGACAGAGGTAAAACCCGACAGAACTTAACCATTCCTTAAACAAATTTTTCATTTCTTTTTGCAAATCATTCGCTTGACACTACTGGGGACAGTGTGTCTTAAGTGTGGGGGAGGTTCTACTAACTTCTTTCTTTTGTTTTCTTAGAGTCAGTTAAATTTTTCAAAATTTGTTTTATTGAGTCAAAAGTTTTAAGTAGGAAACAATGACTTTTTGAGAAGATTAACAGCACTTGCAGGAACTTAAGTAACCATTGGGATGAAGCTGCAGATTATCTCTGACTATTAGAAAACCCAGACATGGAACAACCTACTGAGGACACCCACATCACTTCAGGTATCAGAGGATCCTTTTACTAACTTCACCTTAATACTGACTTAGATTTCTCACCTAAGGGCTTGGTATACTTTGTGTCGGATTCCCTTGTTAGTTCTGACACAGCCTGTAAACCTGTCCTATCTAGTTCCCTTCTCCCCTTCCATAAAAAAAAAAAAAAGAAAGATAATAAACTGAGGATGAGTTAGTAACTCCGAAGTGGTCATGGGAATGGTAGCTAAAACTCTCATATCCTGTGCATCCATGGAATGTGTCCAAAGTACACCCCTTAATGGGAAGAGCACTGATAAAAAAAAAAATGATACCCAATGGGGAAAAATCAGAATGCTAAGGAAGGGAAAAGAGAAGAAAGGGACTAGAGAAAGATAGTATGGTGGTCTAGAGCTGATAAGGTAAGAGTCCATGTGCCTTTGATCGATAATCCTTAGGTGAGACCGCACTTAAATACTTGTAGAAGTCAGTAGGGAGAATTTGAATGCGTGAATGTGATTGTGGAGTTTACTTAGGACAGTTGCTAAGTGTGGGGGAAGTATATGTTGGTCTTGATGTCTGCAGGTTGATTCTTTCATGTGGTTTACTAAGGGAAATCTGAGTGTTGCTGCTTCTAGGATGAAAAGAGTTTCTGAAGAGTTTTCAAACCTCTTCACTACATTCTAGTTCTCTGTTTTGCTTGAGGGCAAGCATAGGCTAAGTGTGGGGGAGTTGATATATCATGGTTTTTACCGGTTTTATGCCATGATATAATTGTGTTTTAGTGTTCTTTTGTGTTCTTTTAGAGTCTTTTACAGGTCTAATCAGGTTTGGAGCGGAATTGGAGATATTGGAGCATTTTGGGACTTTTGGAGTGATTGGCCGAGAGATTGAGCTCACTGTCCGATTTGAGATCATGCATCAATCGACACACTAGCGAGATGGGCCGATTACGGCGGTTAATTGAAGATTCATGATTTTGCACTTTGGCCCAGAAGTTTCCAGTATTTACAAAGAAGCCCCAGCCGAGATTATGCCTATATAATTAGGATTTTGGTGTTTATTTTAGATACGCTTTCATACTTAGAGCTAAGAGATTTTTAGAGCTTTTGGGGCTGATCTATTCCTGTACTTCATCTATTTTGGAGAAGATTTCGAACCCCTTTATCTATTTAATTTCTTATATGCAATCTATTTATTCTATGATTTCTGTTTCATTAATCATGTCTGAGTAGATTCATAGTTAGGTTTAGGGTTTCTCATTAAGGATTTGATGACTTGCTAGACTTGTTTAATTCAGTTAAGGATTCACATGAATAGAATGTTCTTTGATCTAAATTGAGTTTAATGCTAGTTCTAACCTGATCAATTAGAATCTAGATCTTAGGTTGCTAAATACGACACGAGAGTGTGGTTTAGAATCTGAACTATTTAGGTTGAGCAATTAAATTATTCGCAAAGAGATTTGATTTAGTTTAATTGTGAACATATCGAACTTGAAATTAATGCTGGTTTAATCTGTTAGTAATTGCAAAGAGATTTGGACTACTGCACTTAGACTTAGAGAATTCTCGCAAAGAGATTTGGTTAATTCTATAACCGTGATTTGAGTTCTAGAACTGTGCTTAATTTGATCCTGACTGATTGATTTGTCTGCTTGTCTGATTTCCTGAGAACGCCCTAGACTTAGCGCCTCTAATTAACTGCTTTCACAACCAATCCTGCTATTGATTTACTTTCTCGCTTTGCTTTCTAGTTTACTTCACATCTGCTTTCTTCTTAGTTTAAATTCCTACGGTTCTTTATCTATCGAGACCAGAGTCTCTGTGGATTCGATACCCTATATACTACAATCACTTAACTGTGCACTTGCAGTAGAATAGGATTAAAACTAGACCCTATCATTGATCGACACAATATTGTGTCGATCGTCACAACACGATCGGAATTGCACTGCAGCGATCGTTGCAGTCCTGAGCAACGATCGATCATACACGAAAAATCGCCTAGCAACGGTCGATGCACCTAGTGCAACGATCGATGCACCTAGTGCAACGATCGATGCCTGAGCGACAGAGGTAAAACCCGACAGAACTTAACCATTCCTTAAACAAATTTTTTATTTCTTTTTGCCAATCATTCGCTTGACACTACTGGGGACAGTGTGTCTTAAGTGTGGGGGAGGTTTTACTAACTTCTTTCTTTTGTTTTCTTAGAGTCAGTTAAAAATTTTCAAAATTTGTTTTATTGAGTCAAAATTGTTTAAGTAGGAAACAATGATTTTGAGAAGATTAGCAGCACTTGCAGGAACTTAAGTAACCATTGGGATGAAACTGCAGATTATCTCTGACTATTAGAAAACCCAGACATGGATCAACCTACTGAGGACACCCATATCGCTTCAGGTATCAGAGGATCCTTTTTCTGACTTCACCTTAATACTGACTTAGATTTCTCACCTAAGGGCTTGGTATACTTTGTGTCGGATTCCCTTGTTAGTTCTGACACAGCCTGTAAACCTGTCCTATTTAGTTCCCTTCTCCCCTTCCATAAAAAAAATAAAATAATAATAAACTGAGGATGAGTTAGTAACTCTGAAGTGGTCATGGGAATGGTAGCTAAAATTCTCATATCCTGTGCATCAATGGAATGTGTCCAAGGTACACCCCTTAACGGGAAGAGCACTGATAAAAAAAATAAAATGATACCCAAAAGGGAAAAATCAGAATGCTAAGGAAGGGAAAAGAGAAGAAAGGGACTAGAGAAAGATAGTATGGTGGTCTAGAGCTGATAAGGTAAGAGTCCATGTGCCTTTGATCGATACTCCTTAGGTGAGACCGCACTTAAATACTTGCAGAAGTCAGTAGGGTGAATTTGAATGCGTGAATGTGATTGTGGAGTTTACTTAGGACAGTTGCTAAGTGTGGGGGAAGTATATGTTGGTCTTGATGTCTGCAGGTTGATTCTTTCATGTGGTTTACTAAGAGGAATCTGAGTGTTGCTGCTTCTAAGATGAAAAGAGTTTATGAAGAGTTTTCAAACCTCTTCACTACATTCTAGTTCTCTGTTGTGCTTGAGGGCAAGCAAATGCTAAGTGTGGGGGAGTTGATATATCATGGTTTTTACCGGTTTTATGCCATGATATAATTGTGTTTTAGTGTTATTTTGTGTTCTTTTAGAGTCTTTTACAGGTCTAATCAGGTTTGGAGCGGAATTGGAGATATTGGAGCATTTTGGGGACTTTTGGAGTGCTTGGCCGAGAGATTGAGCTCACTGTCCGATTTGAGATCATGCATCGATCGACACACCTTTGGTGTCGATCGACACACTAGCGAGATGGGCCGAATACGGCGGTTTAATGAAGATTCAAGATTTTTCACTTTGGTCCAGAAGTTTCAAGTATTTACAGAGAAGCCCCAGCCGAGATTATGCCTATATAATTAGGATTTTGGTGTTTATTTTAGATAAGCTTTCATACTTAGAGCTAAGAGATGTTTAGAGCTTTTGGGGCTGATCTATTCTTGTACTTCATCTATTTTGGAGAAGATTTCGAACCCATTTATCTATTTAATTTCTTATATGCAATCTATTAATTCTATGATTTTTGTTTCATTAATCATGTCTGAGTAGATTCATAGTTAGGTTTAGGGTTTCTCATTAAGGATTTCATGACTTGCTAGACTTGTTTAATTCAGTTAAGGATTCACATGAATAGAATGTTCTTCAACCTAAATTGAGTTTAATGCTAGTTCTAACCTGATCAATTAGAATCTAGATCTTAGGTTGCTAAATACGACACGAGAGTGTGGTTTAGAATCTGAACTATTTAGGTTGAGCAATTAAATTATTCGCAAAGAGATTTGGCTTAGTTTAATTTTGAACATATCGAACTTGAAATTAATGCTGGTTTAATCTGTTAGTAATTGCAAAGAGATTTGGATTACTGCACTTAGACTTAGAGAATTCTCGCAAAGAGATTTGGTTAATTCTATATCCGTGATTTGAGTTCTAGAACTGCACTTAATTTGATCATGACTGATTGATTTGTCTGCTTGTCTGATTTCCTGAGAACGTCCTAGACTTAGCGCCTCTAATTAACTGCTTTCACCACCAACAATCTGCTACTTGTTTACTTTCTTGCTTTGCTATTTAGTTTAATACAAATTGCTTTCTTCTTAGTTTAAATTCCTACGGTTCTTTATCTATCGAGACCAGAGTCTATGTGGATTTGATACCCTATATACTACAATCACTTAACTGTGCACTTGCAGTAGAATAGGATTAAAACTAGACCCTATCATCTAACTCTTAATCTGTTATTGCTTTTTTGTTTTATTTACAATTATCGTGTTATGGTCTGAGCTAGTTTGAGGAAAATGCTCTTGTTTTGCTTATGGTCCGAACTAGTGTATTGGTTAATATGTTGTGAGTATAGGTGAATATGTTGCACTGCTGATTTTGATTAATTTGTTATATGTTCGTATTATGGTCTGAGCTGATTTTTCTTAATTTGTTTGAGCTATTGCTATGATTTTGCATAAAATTGTATCATGTTGCTGTTATAATTTGTACGGTCTGAGCTTGTGTGAGTTAGTGGTCTGAGCTAGTTTTAGGAACCAATTTCAAGTATAGGTTAATAAGTTCATGTTATATTGTACGTCTGAGCTAGCTTTATGATTTTGCGTAAGATGTTATATTGTACAGTTGTACAAACATTATTTGAACTATTACAATTTAATTTGTGTTACTCAACTGTCATTGTTGTTTGGTTTTGCAGAGATGATAGAGAAGTATGCATAATAGAGGTATGTATTAAGGGAGAAAGAGATTAAGTTCCAGAGATTGGCTAGTAATTCTTTAAGTTTTAAGTATTTTACTTCATGTTTTTCAGTTTGGTGTTATACTTTTGTTTAAGATTTTAGCTTTGGAATAATTTAGTTGTTTGTTTTCATTATTTGATTGAAGATTTTGGTTTTCTAATAAATTTGTTGTCCTATAATACACTGTTTTAACGTTGAACATTTCCTCATAGTAGCTAATAATATGGGTATACTACAAAAAAAATCTACATTGATAGCAGATTGTTATAGCACGTTTTACTAAACTGCTATCGTAGATGACTGAGATTTTTTTATACTATATAATAGCATTATATAAACGCTATGATAAAATTTCATTAAGCGGGAAGCTAAAATTAGCTTTTCCGCCAAACTTTTAGCAAAAATTTTAACCTTATTTCACTTTTCTATTTCACCAATTATTTTTCCCTCTATCAAAGCTCATTTTCCCCTCTTTTTGTAAATTTTTTTCTAAGTCTTTCATCATCTAAAATTGCCCTCAGCCTCTTCTTTTAGCTCCCTGGTTTCTACGACATTGTCTCACCCAAACCCTAATATCTTCTTCCGATTTCCTCCTCTCGCTCCTCCTCCTCTGCAAAACCTAGACGACATCCTCCAATACCAAGATGGTATTGCGACAGTATTATCCAGTCAGTCCCTTGATTCGTCCTCGGTTCGACCAGAAATCGTCGTTCAAGTCCTGGATCTTAAACCTGTTGGAGATCCATATACGTAAGTTTCTTACTATATCATCTCCTTATGGATCCGTCTAGGTTTTGCTTTCACACAAATGATTGGTCTTGTCTTTCGATTCATCACCAGAGTTTGGGTTCGATTTGCTGATTTCCCCCGTTTTCACTCTAGATTGTGTTCCCTTGGTTGATTAGGTAGTTCAATATATTCGATTAAACCCCAAGTTTGATTATGTTATGTGTAATACATTACATGACTTGAATCGAGATGGCAGCACTTGTCAGACGGGTCCACCACCAATTCGGGTTGGACTCACTGAGTCAGCGGGTCGGGCTGTTTTCGCAGCGCGTAGAATTGGTTCTGGAGATCTTATACACACGGCCAAGCCTGTCTTAGCTTGCCCTTCTCTACTTTCGATCGACTCAGTTTGCTATCTTTGCCTTAAGAAACTCGTGGGCTCTGTTAAATTTCATGATCGTAGAGTCTCGTATTGTAGCCAAGAGTGCCAAGCGAACGCAAAGGTCCAATTTTTCTTTTCTTTTCATGAATATTTCTTTTAAGTATTTGTGATGTGTGATCGTATTTGCATTTGTTGGATTGATTCCCCAGTTACCACTTCCGTTCTGTATTGTCCCTATGTGAAGTAATGTGTACCAAGTGCACGATGAAATGCTTCAATGGAAAAACATCAATTTTTATATTTTTCTGCTAGAGAGGAATCATAATCGTATCTATCTACTTTTGAATCCATCTTTGATGTATATATTTTTGATTATTTGTAGGGGTTTTATGATGTCGAAACTAAAGGAGATTGGTCAAGTTTTGTTGATTATTGTAGGTATGATACTCAACCTTCTCATTCTGGCTTCTTCATTTTAATATATGTGACATATATACTTCTATTGTACATCAACTTCCTTTTTCTTTTCCATATGTGTGCATATTATGGTAGTTCTTGAAGTTTCTCTTTGTCTTTCCACATGATTTTTTCTGTATCTTTAGGATTGAATGTGCTTGTTTCTGTTGGTACTAATGATGACTACACTCTATTATCTTTGTCTCAGGACGCACAACTTCAAATACCCGCTTAGATTGTTGCTTATGTTATGTGTAATACATTACAGGACTACAAAGCACAACCGCCAGCTCAAGAGTTCGTAGTTGTAGATCTTCATGAGAATACTTGTACGTTTCACCATATATATCGCATTAAAACCAATAGATCTGTCTCTCGATCTCTGTCTCTATCTCTCTGTATATATTCAATTGATATTGAGCTCAGTTCTTGCTTGCATTCTCAGGGCAACAAAAGAGAAATCTCCTGACATCAGTGTGGAGTTTGTTTGGTGGATCGAAAAGATTAAGAGCCGGAGATTCTGTTTTGTTCATCAGGTGAAAAATCTTTAAAAGCTGGCTTTATGAACCTACAGTATGTTAGAGTGCAACATTTTCGTAAATTCCGACCATGATATCTATATGGTTACATGACCTTATATCTTAGTCACCATAGCCTAGAGATATAAACTGGTCTCTGCGCTCAAGTCTTCATATTTGTGGTGTTTCTTAACCATAGGTTCTGAGACGCAACGGTTAGAGCTACTAACAGCACATAATATGGCGATAGACAATGTTTCACCTGCAAAGCAGCCGGATTCTCATATTGTTCAAGAGAGAGCACCAATTGTAGATGAGGGCGATGAGGTACATTCTCTCTTTTCTCTGGTCAGAGTTCCAAACTTGGGTCTGAAGAAAGACAAGACGTTAATAATCATTGCTCTCATTCAGGTGGTAGAAAGGGTTCTAGGATGGATCATGAAGATGTTCCCAGGAGGGGCATCAAAAAGAAGGACAAGCAAGCTTCTCTAATGCACGACTTGCTCATCAGCTTGCCCTTGTTGCTATTATTATGTACATCCCGGCACAAGCCATGGACTGCTTCTCCTTTTGTTTTGGAAGAATTCGTTTGGCTATTTGATCAAAAATATTGGGTTGTATTCAGACTTGTGGAATTGATGACTTAGTTTCTATATATCAGTTTCAATTTTAAGATTATGTAATTAGGATTGTATTATATAAAAGAAATTGATAACAAATATAATGGCAACAAAATAAACGTTATAATATTATATCATAGCAATATAAACTAGACATCAATAACTGTATTATAGCACATATAAAAAGCTGTAAAATTAAATACAACAAAAATAAAATGCTATAATAACATATACTATAGGTTTAATTATTTTTCAAACCATCATTTAAGTGGTGACGTAAAAATATCATTTCATTTGATGTTGTTTTAGAGGAGGCATAGCCTATAACTCGATTTAGGTGGAGGCATAACCTTCTACTCCAGAAATAATTTAGTGTGAATCGAACATAAAAACATAATTTAAAGAATCATCTCATAACGACTACATCCATGTGATCTTTTTTCCAAGAAATATGATATTTTACGCATAAATATAAATGTGAAATTTAAATGCATAGTTAAAAAACAAAATTAAAAAATCGAGGAGGCATCGCCTACCATAAATTCAAGGAGGAGGCATAACCTCCCACTCCATACATATGATATGAGGAGACATAATCTACCATATGATCATGATCGTGGAGGCATAGCCTACCAAAACGATAATTTTGATTAAGCAGAAGGCTTAACCTACACTCCATAAATATGATTTGAGGAGACATAATCTACCATGTGATCAGATCGTGGAGGCATAGTCTACCATAACGATAAGAAGGAGGCTTAACCTACTACTCTATAAATATGATCTGAGGAGACATAGTCAGCTATATGATCATGATCGTGGGGGCATAGCCTGCCATAACGATAATTTTGATTAAGGAGGAGACTTAACCTACCACTTCATAAATATGATATGAGAAGACATAGTTTACCATGTGATCAGATCATGGAGGCTTAGCGTATCATAATGATAAGGAGGAGGTTTAACATACTATTCCATAAATATGATCTGAGGAGACATAGACTGCCATGTGATCATGATCGTGAAGGCATGACCTACCATAACGATCGATTCGGAGAAGGCAATGCCTATTTTTCCAAAACAGAAATATAAAAGACATAATTTTTTTTATAAAATAAATTAGTTATAATTAAATTTCACATTTTTTATATATGACCGACGGTCGTGCGTGTTGTAAAATAAAGAAAGAAGAAAAATTGACTTAAAATGCCATGAAAGAGAAGAGTTATAAGAAACTCTTGTATGTATTTGTATATCTGTATCTTATTATCATAATTGATACAAGTGAAAGCCTTAGAGCATGTGTAATGGGGTATGTTAAGGGGTTCTTAGCGCGAAACTCTATGTGAAATTAAGAACCCCTTCCCCCAAAGTCTCTTAGTTAAGAGATTTTTAGAACCCGGCTCTTCACTGTTCACGTAACGTGTCGAGCCGGGATTGGTCAATTTATTTATATTTTTTTTTTAAGGTTCGGAAAAAAAAAAATTAAGAACCTTTGGTGAGTATCACCATTGCACTTGCTCTTATATAGGCACATTGAATCGACATATCTATGTTGGTTTACATATATATATTTATATATTATATATTATTTAACAAAAACAATATTTTAGGTGCACTTTTTCCTTTAGATGCGCCACTTGAAAGAAGAGGTCGTATGCTTTTATAATGGGGGTCATAACTATTAAATAAAGGCGGTGTGATGAAACTGGGACAGTTGTTTGACCAACTTATCTTCATCGATTCCGTGGAATATATGTTACCCTCTTGCTAGTGATGTTACTGAAATTCGGATTTCGCATGATGTACAATAATGTAATTGCTTGTTGACCTGACTTAATAAGAGATTCTGACACATAATTAAATATTCAGAATTTGTGTATATTAATTAGTAATTTGAAGTTAAACACTTGTCAAATATATTACAGATGATGATCGTTTCTTTAACATATAAGATATAAAAGTTCCATGCATTATTAATATTGCTTTAGTTAATTTAAGTTTGAGCAGACACTCGTGCATTATTTGACTATATGAGAGATCATTATTATTACGTGATGAAACTAACTTTCCATGAAACTTCTCGAAGTCAGGTAACTAATTGGTGGGCCGGCGGCTATAGCTTTGAGTCTCTTAATTACTCCCAAAATCGGGTAACATGTAAAATTACAAAATTCAATGTCAAAACATACAATGTCTTCTTCTTCTTTTTTTGACAAATGCAAAACATACAATGTCGTCACACTTAAACGATGTATTTTGCCTCTCAGCAAATGCAATTAAATATTCGAAACGTGTGTAATTTAGTTAGTTTTATAAATCTTTAACATTTGTTTGATTCTAAGAGAAAACGAAAGAAATCTTTTCCCTCTAACAAAGTCAACGTCATAACTTGCTCAAAACGTTCCTTCATATCTAGAAGCTGACTAGATTACATTGAGTTGCCGTATACAACTTTCAAATCCATGTTTTCAAAACTTCGAAGCAAATATTTTTTTATTAAGTTATAAACCTATAATATCATTATAAACTTGAGATTGTACTGGACATAAATTCAATATACTTATAACAACGATGAAAAAATGTCAAGATCGTGTTGCAACAACTGCTTATCTCTCTTTTTTTTTTTTTATCTATGCATATAAGAGATCATCACTTGTAGCAAAAGCTCTTGCCATCCGATCGGCCATTGCTAAGACTCTCGATTTTGGTGTAGAAGACTTGAGCTCCAAACGGACTCCCTTTAGTAAATAACAAATATATGTACTACAAATAAGTTTGTTTCATATCATTTATACTATAAGACCATTTCCTAACTAGACTTGGATGCAACATATTATTTAATGTATATTAAAGTGAAGAAAAGCTTTACACAAATAATGAGAAAATTGTAGTACAATGTATTAGTATACAAGTTGAAGTAATATGAAGACCCTAAAAACCATTGACCCACCATGCATTATGAATAAATTAATTTGATACACAAGACAAGAGACCAATTCATAATCACTCTCTTATGTTTGGGAGATAGCATCCTCACTCTTTCTTCGCCTATAAGTTAACCCACTCCCTTCTTCTTTCCATCTACTTTTCTTCTTCCTCTCTTCAGCAAAACCTTTTTTGTTGATTTTATTTGTTGTACTGCTTTAGAAAGAAGCAAGACTGGCCTTATCTGTACCTTTCTTTCTGCCATTATAGAACCCTCCATTACTTTTTTCCCCTTAAATTCTCATTCTCCATAGATTTGATTCCCTCACACACTGGATTTTTGTTTGAGAATTTTGTTTTTTTTTTTCTTTCTGTAGACTTGATTCTTACACACGCTCATGTTTTTGCCTTGCAGAGAAACTCGTCCATGGAATCTCCGGCAAGCAAATCCTCCACCGTGAAGAAGGTAGAATTTCCGCCTCGTCGCGGAAGAGTGAAGAGAGAGATCTTCGGCGATTTGGCTAATTCCATCGTTTCCGCCGCCGTGAGAGCCGGTGGAGCGTTCGGGAAGAACGCTGGAGGTGGTAGTGGTGGTTCTTCTTCCTCCACCGCTACTCCTCCAAGCGGATATACCTCCGACCAGAGCAGCAAAGCTACTTAAAGCAACAAAACAGATAGATATAATTACGAAGGTCCCATTGGTTTATTTCACCACCATGGGATAAGCTTGTACGCGGTTCTGTTCGTTTTTAAAAACAGAACGCTGCTTTCTCCAAATCCGGTTCGGTTTGTTTTAATTTGGTGTGGTACGCCCGGTTTAACTTCGGTTTTTAGTGGGTTAAACTGGGAATACGTTTATGGTGTGATTAATTTGCTTTGTTAATCAAAAATATCTCCCTAATCTGTTGTTTCTACGTGTTTTTTTAAGTGGAGTAATGATGTCGTTTGGGAGATATTTTTTTGTTTTGTTTGGTTATTTTCGGTTTGATTTGGTTTGGATCAACTGGTATTAGATTACCTTTTTTTTAAGTCTGTTTGTATTTTAAATGCATGTATAATTAAGCGTGTTTTATATATTCTTTATTTCTGAAACTTAAAAGGTTAACTTAAAACAAGATGTTTCGAGCGATTGTTTAAATTTATGAAATTCAAGACATTTTTGTTTGTTCAGTTTGTGTTATTTTGAACAATTTTTTCCAAATATTAAATCCCATACGACACAAAAGAATAGAATTTACAATTAACAGAGCTTCTACCGTAATTATTATGCAAAATATCGGTTTATCGCCAATCAAACCGATTTGGGATGAACTTGTAAAATCGTTGTCCCAAATGACAAAGTTATCCCCTAAACTTCCACTAATTTACTATTGTACCACAGCTATATAGAAGGGAAACCGTAACAAGAATCAAGAAGCCAAGGCACAATAAGTGTTAGCAACGGCCGCCTAAGCTACTGAGCGATAATCATGGCCAAAGGCGACGATGCATTGGCGAGAAAGAAGAACAAATCGAATAGGAAGAAAATGAATCGAAAGACCGATTCCGCCACCGTATCTATTGGGAGATCTAGAGAAGATCGACCATATCAAGAAAGATCGAGAAGAATCAAGAAGGATCTGGAAAGATAGAGACAAATAACTGAGAATAGGAAATTTACCATTATCTATAATATATTATATTCCATATTAGCTTAGGAAATAGATTAATTCTACCGCTATATAAGTCTATGCATATTGTACTTTATTCTTATGAGAGTCTAATACAATTCTTCCTAAACACTTTTGTGTCTCTACTCTCTTCAACTTATCATGGTATCAGAGCCAACGGTTCTTCGGTATCAAAAATAATGCTTCTGCTTCTATTTTTCTATACTTTCGTTTTCAAAAAAAAAAAAAAAAAATCGATGGTTACGTGAAGTGAAACGGCTTCATCTTTCTCTCTCAGCTACTTTGTGGCTTCCAAATTTCATTACGTGTTTGCTTTTTTGCAAATTCTTTGTTTTAACATCAAAAAAAAAAAAAATGATTTGTTCTTTTGTTTCAGCGATCATTCGCTTGTTTTTGAAAAAAAAAATGTTTTCTATAAAAGATCGACAAAGAAGTTTTGTCGTTATCAAATAAGTCCTCTACGTTATACCAAGACGAAGAGACATTGAATATGAAGTCCTTTTTTTTTTTTTGGAAATCATATCGTAAGAAAAAAAAAATGGATGATGAATGATGTAATAGTAGTAGAAGCTTGGTCCACTAGAGAAGCTGAAATAGAAGAAGTCCACGTCTGCCTGAGTTGCAAACCGTGGAGAAGAATTTTTTTTTTTTTTTTGGAAAACAATTAAAACCAAGAAAAGTAGAAGCGGAACCATTAGCTTTGATCCCGAAAGATCGCCCGCTCTGATACCATGATAAGTTGATGAGAGTAGAGACACAAAAGTGTTTAGAAAGAATTATATTAGACTCTCATAAGAATAAAGTACAATAGACATAGACTTATATAGTAGTAGAATTAACATAATTCATAAACTAATAAGTAATATAATATATTAGAGATAATGGTAAATTTCCTGTTCTAAGATATTCGTCTCTATCTTTCCAGATCCTTCTTGATTCTTTTCGATCTTTCTTGATATGGTCGATCTTCTCTAGATCTCCCAATAGTATCATCACGCATAGCCGCAATCATCGCCGCCAAGAAACGCCGCCAGTCCGGCAAACGCAGCATGTGTCAGGTATATACTCTCTTCTCGATATTCGACTGAAACGATCAAAGATGTTTGAAATCGGAAGCGTTCTTCAAAAATGGAAGTCTATAAATCAAATTCGCACTTGTGTTTGATGAATTAAATGGTGAAATTGATGCATTTTGAATCTTAGGGAATGTGTTTTAGCCTTCCTACACTTGAAGATCCTTTCAATGAAAGGCAGAGTAAAGTGGGCATTACCAAAAAGAAAAAGACTAGAGATGCTCTTTCAGTAAAGAAATCTCAGAAGAAACCATCTCGTATGTCCATTGACGGCGATGAGAAGAAGCTGATTGGTGGTCCACCAAAGTTTCTGATGTTGTGCCTGGCCGAAATAGAGAACTCGTTTCGAAGAGATGATCAGTTTGACAAGCCTTTGTTCACTAGCACTTGGGGGATTGAGTTCTGGAAATGTTTCAATTCTGGAATAGATGTTCTAGAGACAAGTGGAACTTCTTCCACCCTTGAACAGATCGCATGGATCGTTTCAACCGCAACGGATGCTATTGCTACACGGGAGAAAGACGAGCAGGAGGAGGAGGAGGAGGAGTCATTAAGCAACGGCCCTTTCCTCTTATTCCTCGTACCTTCTCAGTCCAAAGCATCTCAGGTTAGGATCACACGTGATTGTCTTTCTCTCTATAATGCATGCTGTTTTTATTTAGTGACATTCTTATGAAGACACGAACCTTTTGGAGGACACATAATATTCCTGAAATGTTACATTATGCTTTTAGCTGTATTTGTATTGATATGGGACATCATGCAACTATTTTTTTATTATCATGCTTAGGTTCGATCGGTTTGCAATGCACTGAAAGGTCTTGGAGTTCATGCAGTCAGCTTACACCAAGGAGCCGAACTAAATCATCAGATTTCTGGGTAAATCTAACCAGTCCATTAAAGGCTATTGCTAGATGAAGGATAATCTCCTTTTTCCCTCCAATTTTGACAAACTGCCTTTTGATTTGTAGATTGAAAAGTTGTGAACCTGAGTTTATAGTTTCTACACCTGAGAGACTTTTGGAGATTGTTGCCCTGAAGGGAGTTGATATATCGGGGGTTTCATTACTGGTATGCTAAATCTTTTACTAGTTTCCTGTTTAGTTATACTGGTTCAATTTTTGTTACGAATGATGTTTGTTAGTTTTGTTCCTTTTTGAGCTTTCAATGATATACCATCAACCGACTCTATATACTGAGCATTTGGCCCACTGTTTTTGGCCAATGTTTGTCCCAGTATTGGTTGGTTTTAGTGTATCTGAAGGATCTATGTGGTCTAGGCGGCTTTTAAAATGTCATTCTGAATCTCATACTTGTATACGAAATAGCTACATATCTACTAAGTCCATACCTTGCCACGTGCCCACAAGAAAGTCCCATTTTCATTGCAGTTTTCTACGTTTTTCTTTTCCACCTTCTTTTCCCAAAAAAGATGAGCTCCATTTCTGATCATGTCTCAGCTCTCTCCATGCATGGTCTAGCGTGAACTTGATGTTGTAATCATTATAGAAGATATCGTGCGCTGCCTTCATCACATCGTTTTCGTTCTGCCCGCTTGATTGCTCTTGGAGAGCTGCCTCATAACAACCGACGAACTTACAAACTTGATCACTCTTGAAGCCATTCCAGCAAGTACAGGACTTGAGTTGTAGTAATCACAGATTCTACTTCAGAAAGTCCCAGCCTTTTGCTCATTCCCCACCACTGGATCCTTGCTGGTGTTCAACCAAGCGGAGATGAGTACAACATCCTCCTTTGGCGTCCACTTCCTCCTTTCTTTAGTGGTTGGGTCATCTGAACCTTGACTGCTTAGCCGAGTCATCTCTGAACAGTCAAGGTCTATAGTTTGACTAGACTGACTGTTCAAGAGGCTCATAAACCCCGGTGAATCCAATGAAAATGACTCCATTTGTTAAACTTAAATGTTTTCAAGTTTTTCTGAGATTTTTAGAGCTTATATGAGATGTTTAAAAGTTTTGTTAGATAGTTTTTAACAAATCAGAGGTGTTAAAAACGTTTAAATAGACTATTACTGCAACCACGGTTGATAAGTTTTACACCTACCCTAACAACCAAACATTTATAACACAGAAAACTCCTAAACTAGCATTAACTACAAGTCAAATCTCACTTTCGGCTTTGAAAACAATTACCAAACAGAAAGCAAAGAGACTTAATCATAACCAGAAGCTAACCAGTTACACATCTAGTCATAACAAGCACATCACTAATAACCAGACAACAAGCACATCACTAATAAACAGACAACAAGCCAACCAGATAAACCAAATACAAATAAAATTAAATAAATTCTCATTGAGCTTTTAATGATACAACCAACGAGTAGAAAGGCAGAGGACTAACCTCAAGCATTGGAATCTCTTCGTATGTACACTGCAGTACATGAACAAAGGTTAATTAAACACCAATCTATAATAACCCTTCACTTTATTATACATATGCAACAGATTTTTCTTGCTCAGAGTTACCTCGTAATCTTTGCAGACGAAGAATCTCCTCCCAGGATGAGTATCATACACCACTTTGTCTGTTCCAGCAACCTCTTCCACAATTCTTCCTCCACATGGGCATTTAGTGGGAATGCCGTACTCAGCGTCAGCAACAAAGAACAACTTGTCGTAGTGTTCCTTATTCCTCTTCATCAGTCTCCTCTCTTCGTATGGGTCTGTCATCTTAGCCTTCACCTTCGACTCAGAAAGACATAGAAAAACAGTTAGCTATCTGTTCATATCATTGTTGTTGCATATGCAAAGAAACCCCATAATTTTCCACGAAAACCCAACTCGAATTCATAGTCAAGTAGGATGCCTAAACCGAAACCCTAATTCGAGGCCCCAATTAGTGCTCGAAACCAAAGCTAGAAACCCTAATTGACCGTAAACCCTAATTAGAATTCGCCGACGAAACGTAAATTCATAACCTCAATCGAAACCCTGAATACTCCTAACTCAAGAGCGTTCACGAAATCTACCTCAATCTCGACCACCAAGCCTTTGCAAGTCGATTTCACCTCACTCACTTTCGCCCAAAATATCGCCAACCCTAGCTGCGAGATTCTTCTTCGGCTTCGAATGACAAAGAAAACGAGGATATTGCCCTGTCTGAGAAAGCCTCCCACGGAAAGAGAGGGTTTCAACAAAAATCACCCCAAAAAAATAGCCACTCCGCACGCGACACCTGGCATGATACAAGTATCTTAAAAATCTTATTTACGATCCAGATCATGAGAAATGCACTTTTTTTTCCTTCTCCTCCTTGGATACGGCGGTAAGATCCGGCCATGATACATGGATAATCATGCTCTTAGACTCTGAATATCTTCCTATGTCTATGGGGATCGATCAGTCTCTCGAAAACTCTATGTAGCATTTGGAACCTTTTCATCGCTGACAATTGATATCTCATATCTACTCAGGTCATTGATGAACTAGGTTCACTTTGCACTAGTGGTTATCTCGATGCTGTGAAATCCATTAAGCATGCCATTTCCAGCGAACACCGATCGATAGTTTTCAATGACAATTTTAGTGCTTCCTATATTCCAGCCGTCCACAGTGTTTTGGGGAGATCAGTTAACAGACTTTCCCTCAGTGATTCTGTTGCCAGTCAGGCCTCTAGTATTATCCAGACTGTAAATGTCTGCGCCTCAGAGAAACAAAAGCTGCAGAAGGTACGTAATTTGATACATTATTTTATCTATAAACAAAGTTGCTTAAATTTGAACATTCTAAACAGGCAATTAACAGAAGTAGCATTAACTAAATCTCATTTGCATTACAAGTTCTTAAAACTAGCGTCAGTGACATACTTACAATGTTTATTAGACCTCTCTTTTTACGTTAGTGAGATAAGTAACAAAGTGATAACACATTGTCATGCATCAATTTCTTGCATTTATTTGGATGCCATTTACTTAGAACTGTCACTGAAACCAAAAAGAAACTATTAATTTGGCAGTTTTCAGAAGTTATGGATTCATCAACTTCAAAGATAATATACATTGTTACAAAGGAGGGAAGTTTCAGAAAGTTAATGGATCTACTTAAGCTCAAGGGTCTCTCTGTTTCAGCCAATAGTGACTCTAAAATCTCAGAAGTCAAAAAGAGGTAAGTCATCTGGTGTATTATCATAAAGGACCATAGCTTTTTGTCGTTCTTACCACCGCTTGTCCTCTTTTTATGACTTTGGCTCAGCCGGAAGCCATTAACACGCTTGATTGATATCGAACAGTTGGATACAACAGTAATGAGGGACTTTGTGTCATAACCCAATTATCTTTTTTTTACTCCAGCAACTTGCAATTCCATTAGACAAAAATGGACCCTCCACTAATCTCCTTTTGCCAAAGCTAAGCACTCACATGGATTAATTAACCAAAGAAAAAAAAAAGAAATTCCATTACCTCTATTTAGATCATGAAAGAGGGCAGAAGGATCCACCATTATCATCTTCTCCAGAAAACAATTGTCCATTCATCTTTCCAAAGAGTCAATTGTCATCTTGAGCTCTTCCAAAAGACAGCTCCGACTTGCCATCTTGGAGGCCAGTTAACCGGATACACAGGCGGAACTAGAACGAGATTATTATACCTCTGGAAAGCCCTCGTTCTCTAGTTTCCGTAGCATCTTTCAGATCGCAATTCCAAGATATATTCTGCTCGCAATCCTTTTTTGAATATTGAGAAAAACCAGTGTTTCTGAAACCGAGAATCTAATCCCAGAATCGTTGGTCTGACTTCAGAGTGGGTTTTATAGCAAAATATAAGGAATTAGGAGACGTAACTTATATCCCTGGAAAGCCCTGGATCTTATCTTTCCATAGCCGTTGAGTTTGATCTGATAGGAGGTATGTGCGGAAAGTTATTGTCGTTTTCGTGAGAATGGTCAGAATTCTGATACATAAATTTTAACTGCAGATTGACAACTGCTCAGGACGATCCAGATTACGATCTTGGTACCATTGGAAAGATCTATCTCTCATATTTATATAGAAACTGGCCTTGCTTCACTAGGAGGTATATTTTGCTAGTTATGGTCATTTGAATTAGAGTGGTCGAAACTGTTCTAAAACAGTTTTTGTAGTCGAACTCTAATTCATGTTCGGGTAGTGACTTTGTAGGACTGATTCCGGTCGCGTCTGAAGGAGTTAGAAGACGGTCTGTATATGCCCGGATAGGCCTTGCTGAAAGGAATCCATAGCAAGTTTCGGATCATCATTCGGAGGTATGATGCTCCTGAAAACTGATCTAAAAGTTGAGCGAAAACCATTTTGTCAAACCGCACGTAACGCTATTTTTTGTCAATCGCAGATTTTAAACGCAATTTCGTCAACCGCAAAACTCGAGTAGTTTAAACATTAACTTCCGGTCACCAAAATCTAGTGTTTCAACCGCAAACATTTGAAACGCTATTTCCCAACCGCTTCAACCGCTAATTTCGTGTCGACCCGAAAACCTAAGGTGCGGGTGATATTTACGTAATTCTATACTAGTTTAGCAATATGTATTTTTACATGCTAAGTTTTGAATTAGAAAATGTTTAACTAAATCCTAAAGCTTATAAAGAAATAAGCTAACGAATGAATTAAAAGATATATAGTAATAAAAAGAAAATAAAAGATATTGTTTGATGGACTACGGACGATCGCATTGTAAGCCCGTTGTAGTCCATCTGGTGATGTAGTTCTGTGGAAGATCGCACCGTCAGCCCGTCGCAGAACGTTGTTTGTTGGACTACGGACGATCGCATTGTAAGCCCGTTGTAGTCCATTTGGTGATGTAGTTCTGTGGACGATCGCACCGTCAGCCCGTCGCAGAACTTGTTTGTTGGACAATGGACGATCGCATTGTAAGCCCGTTGTTGTCCATTTGGTGATGTTGGATTACGGACGATCGCATTGTAAGCCCGTTGTAATCCATTTGGCCTTAAAGGGTCGGTTACGGGGAGGACCAACCCAAAACGCGAGAAAGGGGTTGGCTCCGCCGTAAGTAAATAAATATAGAAAACGATAAGTTGATTAAAGAAGTGGAAAGATACGTAAAGATAAAATATGAAAAGTAAAGGAAATGCAATGTTAAGTTATTAATGTGAAACAAGTTCTTATCTTGGTTTAGTGTGTCGGAATGCCTATTGTTTCTCGAGTATTAGAGTTCCTTAGATATCATCAACACTGGGTAACTTGTTACTCAGCCCCCCTACTTCACCCCTTTTTCAGGTGTTAGATAAATTGCAGAGTAGCGGCTCAAGGTGGTATTTGCTCGGATGCTCATTTTACTGGGGATTGCGTATTGTAATTGTTAAAAAAATATTTATATATTTTTAAAACATCGGTTTGTGTTTGAAAGATTGGATTGAAACAAATTATGTTCTATTAAACGATTTGAGACTTATTTAAATAATTTAATGTTTAAGTTTATTATAAAATATTTTAAAAGTTTCTAGATGACTTGCCGTCTCCGCCAAGAAAGCGGAACGGGCGTCACAAAGTGGTATCAGAGCCTAGGTTAAAGGCCACTCCGATTTTAACGCGGAGGGTCACCTTTAAAAAAAAATTAAACTAAAACTACATAAATAATTTAAATTCTTGGGAAATGGGTTTTTGGAAAAGTAAATGAGCACCGACAATACCACATTTGAGTAAGTAAGTTTTTGGAATCGTGTTTCTTTTAAGTTATTCTAATCTTAAGTTGTCGTCACAAAATAGCTCGTGGAGGAGCACGTAGGGGAAGAGGACGTGGACTTCATGGTCCAAATAATGATGAGAGTGTTGAGCCTACATCAAGCATGGAGCAAAGCACCCATAATGGGGGTCAGATGCCAGTTCAGGGAGTGAACCCTGTAATGATGAGGTCTATAGTGATGGATTCACTCAGAGAGATGTTTGGACACGGACAGCTTCCGTTTCCAGTAGTTGGTCATGCACCAGGGGTAGCTGCAGCTCAGGCCGCTGCACCACCACCTCCACCACCTCCGCCACCCCCTCATGGTGCTCCACCGATGCGCATGCCCGCTCATGATATGAGACAAGACTATTGGAAGGTTCTCAAGATGATGAGAGAGTTCGGTACTGTATCCTTCCATGGCAGATCAGACCCGATAGCAGCTGACAATTGGAGGAAGCAGTTGGAAAGAAACTTTGGTTCAGTATGTTGTCCGCTTGAGTACCGGGTGACTATAGCATCAAGCTTTTTATTGGATGATGCTCAGGTCTGGTGGGAGGGAATATAAAGAGAAGCGCCTCCTGGTTACACGATTCCTTGGGACACTTTTCGTGAGGAGTTTACGAGGAAGTACTTCCCCCAGGAAACCATAAATGAGCTGAAGATGGAGTTTCTGACCCTCAGCCAAGGGAATAAGACGGTTAGGGAGTATGAACGAGAGTTCAGTAGACTCAGAAGGTTTGTTGTGGGAGACACAGATGAGCAATCCTTGATTCATAAATTTATGATGGGATTGAGGTTGGACATCCGCAAGATTTGTCAGATCCGTGATTATGGAAGCCTCATCGAGTTGGTAGAGAGAGCTTCTTTGACAGAGAAGACAAATGAAGCGGAGAACAAGATAATCAAGAATGCTTCCCAGAGGATCATCAAACTACAAGAACCGCCAAGGCAGCACCAATATGGAAGTCACAGTAGTATATCGGCAAGGGTGTGTGGTATATGTGAAAAGAGTCACAGTGGCCAATGCTTCCATAGATCCGGAGCATGTTACAAGTGTGGAAAATTTGGCCATCAACAACGTGACTGCAACTTATTCGAGGGAAAATGCAACATTTGTGGAAGATTTGGACACCGTGCAAAAGATTGCAGAGTGAGGACAAGAGGACCAGAGCCAACAAACCAAGCTAGAGAGCAGTTGCCGCCACCTCCAAAGAGGCCAACAATTGCACCTCGTGTTTATGTTGCAGGAGATCACGAGGGCGCAGAGCCAATTGCTGGTACGTTAAAAAATTTAAATACATAAAAAAAGAAAATTGTGAATATAGAGGTGAAATAAAATTTATGAGTTCAAGTTTCTTAGCTTAGTAAATCATGTAGGATCGGTTTTTATTGGAGGGGTAGCAGCCTACACCTTATTTGATACTGGCGCTTCACATAGTTTCGTGAGTCCATTATTCACGAAGCATTGGGACTTCAAAGGGAAAATTGTGGAAAGGCCCTGGAAGATTGAGACTGCAGGGAAAGAAAAAGTAAAATCCGAGAGGTTCTTCAAAGATATTCCGGTTATAATAGGTGGAGAAAAGTTACTTGGGACCCTCGTTGAATTGGAGTTGCACCGCTACGATCTGATCTTGGGCATGGATTGGCTGACTCACCATAAAGCACTATTGGACTGCCCAAGGAACCAAGTAACTTTTGCAAGGCCCGATGGTAGACTCATATTCCAAGGGGTGAAAACACAGAACGGAGTTCCTATAATTTCTATGATCCAGGTGGAGGAATTAATAAGCAAAGGGAATGAAGCATACATGGCTGTCATATCCATGGATGGAGGTGAATCCATAGAGGAATTGGATGATATCCCAGTAGTAGCTGATTACGCTGACGTTTTTGAACCGCTTAAAAGACCGCCACCGACGCGAGGAGATGCGTTTACTATTGAGTTAGAGCCGGGGACAGCTCCTGTCGCTCGAGCGCCATATCGTTTGGCACCGGCAGAAATGGCCGAGTTAAAGAAGCAATTAGAAGATCTTACTGACAAAGGGTTTATTAGACCTAGTAGCTCGCCATGGGGAGCACCAGTTTTGTTTGTGAAGAAGAAGGACGGAAGTTTCAGGCTTTGCATCGACTATCGAGGGCTAAACAAGGTGACCATTAAGAACAAGTACCCGTTGTCACGTATTGACGAGTTGTTGGATCAGCTACAAGGAGCTTCGTGGTTCTCAAAAATTGACCTAGCATCAGGGTACCATCAGATTCGGATAGCTGAAGAGGACATAAGAAAAACAGCATTCCGAACCAGATATGGACACTACGAGTTCGTGGTAATGCCATTTGGATTGACTAATGCCCCAGCAGCGTTTATGAAGTTGATGAACAATGTCTTCCGAGAGTACCTGGATAAGTTTGTGATTGTGTTCATCGATGACATCCTCATATACTCACACAGTCGTGAAGAGCATGAAGAGCATCTAAAATTTGTGCTAAGCAAGCTTCGAGAGCAAAGGTTTTATGCAAAGCAAAGCAAATGTTGTTTCTGGCAGAGAAAAATCGGATTCCTTGGTCATATAGTTTCAGAAGCAGGAGTAGCAGTGGACCATGAAAAGATTACTTCCATCACCAACTGGCCTACTCCTACCTGTGCCACGGAAGTTCGCAGTTTTCTTGGGTTGGCAGGTTACTACAGGAAGTTTGTAAAAGGATTTGCCAGTTTGTCTAAACCAATGACTCAACTCACAGGAAAAGGGGTGAAATTTGTTTGGTCAAAAGAATGTGAAGAAAGTTTCAGAAAGTTAAAGGAGCATTTGACTCAAACACCGATATTTGTACTTCCAAGGACAGGAGTTCCATATAAAGTGTATATGGATGCTTGTGGAACAGGATTGGGATGTGTGCTCATGCAAGAGGAGCAAGTAATTGCTTACGCATCCCGGCAATTACGAAAGCACGAGACAAACTACCCTACTCATGATTTAGAGCTTGCGGCAGTGGTCTTCGCTCTGAAAATTTGGCGTGCTTATTTGTATGGAGAAAAAGTTCAAGTCTTTACTGATCATCAGAGTTTAAAGTATGTGTTCACTCAGAGTGATCTAAACCTGAGACAACGAAGGTGGACGGAGATGATGGCTGATTATGATTTGGATATCATATATCACCCGGGAAAAGCTAACCAAGTGGCAGATGCACTAAGTAGAAGAAAAGATACAGTGTCCAGGGCCAAAGGAATGGAGGAACTCTCAGCAACGCTTGCATGTTTAAGTTTGTGTGCCACCACAGTTCAGGAGGATGCAATTGGCATAGAAGCATTGAACCAAACAGACTTACTATGGAAAATCAGAAAGGCACAAAAAGAAGATGCAACTTTGAAGAAAACACTGGAAAATGATTTGCCTGGTTATGACGTGATGGCTAATGGAACAGTTTTGTTTAAGAATCGGGTTTGTGTGCCAGACAATAAGGAGTTAAAGGCAGAGATTTTGCAGCACGCCCATCAGTCTCGATTTTCGATACATCCTGGCAATAACAAAATGTATCAAGATTTGAAGAGATATTACCATTGGAACGGAATGAAGAGAGATGTTGCTAAGTGGGTATTGGAGTGCCATGTATGTCAGTTGGTAAAAGCAGAGCGGAGATTACCGAGTGGGTTATTGCAAAGCTTACCAATTCCAAAATGGAAATGGGATATGATCACAATGGATTTTGTTAGCGGGCTACCAAGGTCTGAGGGTAACAATGATGCTATTTGGGTGATTGTGGATCGACTAACGAAATCGGCTCATTTCTTATCCATTAAGATGTCGGATAAAGTTGGCAAATTAGTCGAGAAGTATCTGAATGAGATCGTCAAATTGCATGGTGTTCCAGTGAGTATTGTTTCAGATAGAGATCCGAGGTTTTCGTCAGAATTTTGGCAGGCTTTTCAGAAAGCCTTGGGAACCAAAGTACACATGAGTACCGCATATCATCCGCAAACAGATGGTCAGTCAGAACGGACAATTCAAACGCTAGAAGATATGTTGAGAGCATGTATGCTTGATTGGGGAGGTGCTTGGGTACGTTATTTGCCTTTGGCTGAATTCACATATAACAACAGTTACCATACAAGCATTGGAATGTCGCCATACGAGGCATTATATGGGAGACCTTGTCGCACACCTATGTGTTGGACCAAAGTGGGGGAGCGACGCGACATGGACATAGAACTCGTCCAAGAAACAGTAGCTCAGGTAGAGTTGCTCCGAGATAGGCTTAAGGAAGCTCATGATCGTCAAAAAGAGTACGCAGATAAAAGAAGAAAAGATTTGGAGTTTGCAGTGGGTGACGAGGTGTACTTAAAAATGAGGACTTTCCGAGGAGCGGATAAGTGGAGGAAGTTAAAGAAGCTTAAGCGGCGATATATGGGACCATATATTATCACCGAAAGGATCGGAGCAGTGGCTTAAGGGTTAGACTTACCTCCAGAGATGTCAGACTTTCATAATGTCTTTCATATCTCGGTTCTATGAAAGGTTGTCCGTGAACCAGAGTTGATCATTACGAAACGGCCGGAGGATTTGGATAAAAACTTGTCGATTCCGGCAAAGCCAGTAAAAATTTTGGACCGTAAGCAATCTCTTGAAAAAGGTGGAAAAGTATGGAGAGTACAAGTATGCTGGGAAAGAGATGGCATTAAGGAAGTAACTTGGGAATCAGAAGAGCGGATGAAAGCGGATCACCCGGCTCTTTTCCAGGCCTAATGGAAAGGGGTCCAATCATTTAATTCGAGGACGAATTATTTCTAAGTGGGGGAGAATTGTCATAAACCAATTATCTTTTTTTTTGCTCCAGCGACTTGCAATTCCATTAGACAAAAATGGACCCTCCACTAATCTCTTTTTGCCAAAGCTAAGCACTCACATGGATTAATTAGCCAAAGAAAAGAAAAAGAAATTCCATTACCTCTATTTAGATCATGAAAGAGGGCATAAGGATCCACCATTATCATCTTCTCCAGAAAACAATTGTCCATTCATCTTTCCAAAGAGTCAATTGTCATCTTGAGCTCTTCCAAAAGACAGCTCCGACTTGCCATCTTGGAGGCCAGTTAACCGGATACACAGGCGGAACTAAAACGCGATTCT
Source organism: Orychophragmus violaceus (assembly GCA_030180135.1). NCBI lineage: Eukaryota > Viridiplantae > Streptophyta > Magnoliopsida > Brassicales > Brassicaceae > Orychophragmus > Orychophragmus violaceus. The sequence continues at coordinate 14,626,525 of CM058235.1, read as the reverse complement.
TATACCTCTGGAAAGCCCTCGTTCTCTAGTTTCCGTAGCATCTTTCAGATCGCAATTCCAAGGTATATTCTGCTCGCAATCCTTCTTTGAATATTGAGAAAAACCAGTGTTTCTGAAACCGAGAATCTAATCCCAGAATCGTTGGTCTGACTTCAGAGTGGGTTTTACAGCAAACTATAAGGAATCAGGAGACGTACCATATATCACTGGAAAGCCCTGGATCTTATCTTTCCATAGCCGTTGAGTTTGATCTGATAGGAGGTATGTGCGGAACGTTATTGTCGTTTTCGTGAGAATAGTCAGAATTCTGATACATCAATTTTAACTGCAGATTGACAACTGCTCAGGACGACCCAGATTACGATCTTAGTACCATTGGAAAGATCTATCTCTCATCTTTCTATATAAACTGGCATTGCTTCATTAGGAGGTATATTTTGCGAGTTATGGTCATTTGAATTAGAGTGGTCGAAACTGTTTTAAAACAGTTTTTGTAGTCGAACTCTAATTCATGTTCGGGTAGTGACTTTGTAGGACTGATTCCGGTCGCGTCTGAATAAGTTAGAAGACGGTCTGTATATGCCCGGATAGGCCTTGCTGAAAGGAATCCATAGCAAGTTTCGGATCATCATTCGGAGGTATGATGCTCCTGAAAACCGATCTAAAAGTTGAGCGAAAACCATTTTGTCAAACCGCACGTAACGCTATTTTTTGTCAATCGCAGATTTTAAACGCAATTTCGTCAACCGCAAAACTCCAGTAGTTTAAACCTTAACTTCCGGTCACCAAAATCTAGTGTTTCAACCGCAAACATTTGAAACGCTATTTCTCAACCGCTTCAACCGCTAATTTCGTGTCGACCCGAAAACCTAAGGTGCGGGTGGTATTTACGTAATTCTATACTAGTTTAGCAATATGTAATTTTACATGCTAAGTTTTGAATTAGAAAATGTTTAACTAAATCCTAAAGCTTATAAAGAAATATGCTAACAAATGAATTAAAAGATATATAGTAATAAAAAGAAAATAAAAGATATTGTTTGATGGACTACGGACGATCGCATTGTAAGCCCGTTGTAGTCCATCTGGTGATGTAGTTCTGTGGACGATCGCACCGTCAGTCCGTCGCAGAACGTTGTTTGTTGGACTACGGACGATCGCATTGTAAGCCCGTTGTAGTCCATTTGGTGATGTAGTTCTGTGGACGATCGCACCGTCAGCCCGTCGCAGAACTTGTTTGTTGGACAACGGACGATCGCATTGTAAGCCCGTTGTTGTCCATTTGGTGATGTTGGATTACGGACGATCGCATTGTAAGCCCGTTGTAATCCATTTGGCCTTAAAGGGTCGGTTACGGGGAGGACCAACCCAAAACGCGAGAAAGGGGTTGGCTCCGCCGTAAGTAAATAAATATAGAAAACGATAAGTTGATTAAAGAAGTGGAAAGATACGTAAAGATAAAATATGAAAAGTAAAGGAAATGCAATGTTAAGTTATTAATGTGAAACAAGTTCTAATCTTGGTTTAGTGTGTCGGAATGCCTATTGTTTCTCGAGTATTAGAGTTCCTTAGATATCATCAACACTGGGTAACTTGTTACTCAGCCCCCCCCCCCCTACTTCACCCCTTTTTCAGGTGTTAGAGAAATTGCAGAGTAGCGGCTCAAGGTGATATTTGCTCGGATGCTCATTTTACTGAGGATTGCGTATTGTAATTATTAAAAAACTATTTATATATTTTTAAAACATCGGTTTGTGTTTGAAAGATTGGATTGAAACAAATTATGTTCTATTAAACGATTTGAGACTTATTTAAATAATTTAATGTTTAAGTTTATTGTAAAATAATTTTAAAGTTTTTAGATGACTTGCCGTCTCCACCAAGAAAGCGGGACGGGCGTCACACTTTGAAACTGTGTTACTTCCGGATTTTGTTCCATCATACGAAACATACGTTCAGATTCTGACAAGTATGGCTAGAGACAGCGTTCCCGGTCTACTGCACAGCTTTCTTACAAAAAAGGAGGCCGTGTCTTATCCGGCTGGTTCATTGGTGAATGTCCTGGAGGATTGTGGCCAGTATGTGCCTGACCCTTGGAGGACTAAGTATGCTTCTATGTCTGATTCATCAATTGTTTGTCTTCCCAATTCTTTCTTTTAGTTCCAATGGTTTGTTCACAGAAACCTTTAGCTGCAGAAAAGTTTGGTTAATTTTGACCTTATGATTCATTTCTTTTGTTTTGCTTCGAGATTTTGTCTGTCTAATTCGGATAAACCAAACTGAACCGACTTAGGATACGAAAACCGAACCGAAATTTAACCTTCTTCCTCTAAAAAAAAAGTTGGGACTTTAACGTGAACAAGTGATAAGGAGAAGGAAGGCAAAATGTGGTCGTCAAGCTTCTTAGCTTCTCCCCACTTCTCTTCTCCTCCCAAACTTTCTATGTTGTCATCTTCTTCTAATCAAAAGATCCAAACTTTCCTCTGTTTTACACAGAATCGTTCGTCCAGTGTTGGCATCAATATCAGCAAGAGACACTTTAATATCTCGATTCTCACGCTCTTGTTTAATGGTGGGTTCTTGCTGGATAAAGCTAAATCCATCGCAGAATCGGGAGATCTTCAAAGATACACTGATTCAAAGGATAGCTTCACTCTTCTCGTACCCTCTTCTTGGATTAAGGTAATTCGATTTACGTATTCCAAATTACTGATAACAACACTAGTGGCTCTCGTGAAATATGTGAAAATAATTGAAGATGAATGTTTAATTAATGGGGAATCAAAGGTGGAGAAAGCAGGAGCCAATGCTCTGTTTGAAGAAGCAGAGAAACGAAGCAACAATATAGGAGTTGTGGTGAGTCCTGTCCGTATTAAGAGTCTTGAAGACTTTGGTACTCCTCAATTCGTAGCCGACAAGCTCATTAACGCAGAAAAGCGAAAGGTAATAAGAAAACAATAAAAGATTTTCAATAGAAGTTTTTAGTGAGTTGCTTTGTTTATTGTTGTAATCAGGAAAGCACAAAGGAAGCACAAGTTGTATCAGTAGGAGAAAGATCAGGACAAGGACAAGTGTATGAATTTGAATACAAAATTGATAGCACTAGAGGAGGAATCAAAAGGGTTTTCTCGGCTGCTTTTGTGAGCTCAAACAAGCTTTATATATTGAACATTGTTCATTCAGACAATCCTGAGAATCCATTGGATTCTAGTACGAGATTGTTGTTGGAACAAGTTCTTCACTCCTTTGATGTTCTGCCTCTCACATAACCATCTCTCTTGTAGAGCCCATTTGGTGTTTATGAGCTCATTTTTGAATTTGGGCTTATGTATCAATTTATTAAGCCCAACAAGTTTGAGATTTCTTAACTGTGGCTTAGTTAACATTCTTGTCTTTTATTTTATTTTTTGGGATAAAGTTTGACATACTTTGTCGACTTGTATTTATGGTATGATACGTATTTGTATGAGTCTTTGAGAGCCAAAATAAAAATGTATCTCACAAAATACCCATCTGTTTATTAGCTATGCTGAAATTAAATGACACATGTGAAAAGTCTGTATGTGTGATAAATTGATTAAATTTAGGATAGAATTATCATATCTTACGGTGTATTTTTCTGTTTATGAACAGTAACTAAGGAGAGGAGACTAATTTTGCACAGCGTCAGCGATGATGATGATATATAATACTATATGATAATAATAATAATAATGGTAATAATCACCCTAAATAATTCACCAAGTAGACATACAGAGGTAAACTCTTAAATTTCACTATTGTAAATAATAAATTCCTACACATTGTTGTTGCTTTTGACCGCTCTTGTGATAATCTTCAACTAAAATAACATATAAATGCATATAATGTTAATAAGTTATACTTTTTTCTTTTTTTCTTTTTTCTTTGGTCGAAAAATAAGTTATACTATATGCTATTATTTCTATGATTAGTTAACACGCGACACGATCGCTCGTATACACCAAAAGATTGTTTGTGGGTTATTACGGTGTTGTAGTTCTCAATAGATGCAAAGATCTTATCTTATTTTTCCGTATGTCCCTGCAAAATAAGTGATCGATAAACAGCCCAATCTTATATGAATGTGCTTCAGAAAGGGACCGAAAAAACGGTTTGGTTACGACATCAGTAGGAGCCTCATGGTATTTGGAGACAACATGAGATCCAAAGAAAAGCTGGATTGCACAAGCTAGCGTATAAGATGGTAAATCGAGGGTCACGAGTTTCATATTTGGGTGAAAAGGGGGTACCACAAATATATTTCAAAATATTGAATTGGTGTATGAGTTCATAAGCTATAAGTTTATACTATCACATCCTCAAATAATTTACCCAATTTTTGGTAGACATCAAATATTGTTTATTGAGTTATGATGAGCTATTAAAAAATATTTCATACCATTTAGTAATGTTGTTAAACACTTCAAACCAAAAAAATCCTTAAGCGATAGTGGTAGCAGTAGTAAATTGCATTTTTCTATCAAAATTGATCGGTTATACGGGCTATTGAGGAAATTTCGTTAACCGGCTGGTTTTGATATATATGGGAATAAAAACAATTTTATGTTCTTTATTCATGACTATCAACACATATAATCATACAACGGAAATTAGAGATAAGTTAAATATATCGAAATGTTCATAAAAAGTATCAATTAGTTCAATTTGGATTTGAAATACTGGCCAATCTACCAGATCATCTATCATTTCTTGTAAGTGTTTGTAGTCCGTCTTAAAGTTAACAAGTAAAATACCCTTTTCACTAAAGTACATCATGACCCACAAAAGAGCACTCAATTCTGCATGGAGTGCGACTCAATTCCGCCAATAAATTGCACCTAATTTTCCTTTTCATAAACTTAATTTTTTCTTTCTCTCTTGTCTCTTTCTACACAAAACGAAACTCATCGACGCTCTTCATCTCCGGTCGTTGGACGGCGTTCCGCCGCTCCAATGTTCGAATTACTTTTGTGTTCTTTGTTTTTCTTTTTAATTCGTTTCTAACAAATCTCTTTTCCAATTTTCGTGTCCTATAGAGAAGCGATTAGTTTGTTTTTGTACTAAATAAATTTGGGCTTTATGTCTATCATATTTTCCAATCTGATTCGGAGTTTTTCTTCCGGATGGTTTCGGGATCTACGATCTCTTCCTCGGTGCTTCACCATCACGACACTGGTTGATCTCTTCCTTCTTTCTCTTTAGCGGTCGTGCACTCCTCGACATCGGTTCTAGTGCCCGATCGAGTTGAACGGGCCCGTTATGCTTTCTCTTCATGGTGGTTCATCCTCTCTGGATTTCTCCATTAGCAGTGCAGTTCAACGGCGGTAGTGACGAGGTGGCTAAGAGTGGTGCTCTCTTACGTGGTGTCTGGCGATGGTCTGGAAGGAATTGATCAGTAGGAGATACAAGCTGAAGTGGCGGAAGTATAACGACGGTGACCAGAAAAGTTGTTGGCGCATTGCATGTCTCTGCTCATCCGATGGTCGACACGTGACGCGGTGGTGCCACGTTTCACTCGCAATTTTCCAACACATTATATCCAATTTTATTTGGGCCAAATGTTGAGCCCATTAGCTTGCACTCATGTATTATCCTCCATCTTATATTTTCTGTATGTTCAACCCATTGAGTCTATATAATCAAAAAACTTTGCCGTAAAAAAAAAACTTAATTTTCCCCAATATACTTTGAAAAGTGCTATGGAGTCATTGTGTACGTAAAAATCTCACACATAGCATAAACAGTAAGTAGTAAACACATCGACCATTCATGCTCAAAGATAAAATCATTCATTTATGAACTTAAAAGACTAGACAATACTATTTGAAGAATACTCCACAAGATTGTTGATTAATTATTTGTAACGAAGAATGTGTGAAGAAGAGCATATAAATAGTTGTGTTGGCTGTTTGGTATGGGGATTTGAGAATTGAAAAGGCTAAGTGCATTGACTCCACAAGATTGGTAATTAATTTTGTTTTGGGGGAAGAACAAAAAGTCAGCAATTCAGAAATTAGAAAAGAAAGGTACGGACAGTGTCTGCCACATTTTTGATCAGTCACTAGTCAAATCATCTCTTTTACTATTCGGCTCAAGCAAATATAAAAACAAATATTACTTACATGAATTTATGGGAAAAAAACTATTATCTATATTTGTATTCATAATATTGTCAAAATCATTAGTTTTGTTATGGTAATGACATATTTACCCTTCTAATTTCACGTGTCTATTTTCATGAGATGATTAAACTTTCAGAAAAGGTATAAAATAGCACAAAAACATACCTTATCATAAATATAGCACACAAAAAATAATTGACATTTTTAACATTATTTTAATTAAAATAACTTTTATAGCATTATATAAATTAGGGTTTAGAGTTTATTATTTAGGGTTTAGGGTTTATTATTTAGGGTTAGGGTTTAGTATTTAAGGTTTAAGGTTTATTATTTAGGATTATGGTTTAATATTTAGGGTTTACGGTTTAGTATTTAAGGATTTGAGGTTAGGGTTAATTTTGTCTTATGCTTTTAATAAATGCTACTTTATGAATTTTCTTTTTTTGGTGCTATATTTATGACAATACATGCTTTTTGTGTCATTTTTGCGATTTGCCCTTAAACTTTGTTTATGATTTTTTTGGTCAACTCAAACTACATTATTTTCATGTTTTTGGTCAAAATCATTGTCTTTTAAGATATGTTTCACTAATAGTTTCCCCCCTCATAACAACAGATTAACTACAAAAAAACCACAAAAATAAAAATAGCTAAGAAACAAATTAGTCATGATGGCAGAAAAATAAATTATGGTTTTTCCCTGATTATAATGTCCCAGTTAGTTTTTATAGTTATATGAATTTTTTCGTAAGTATTTCCTAGTTATTCACGGAAAATTCGTGGCTATAAAAAAAAATCCTAGTGTTTGTTACATCTAATTTGTTAGAAGAATATGCATGTCAAATTCAACTCAACTTGATCTATTTCCAATAGTTCTACAAACTGAAAAGATCAGTTTCTTGTAAACAAAAAAATATGGCAATTACCCCTATTGCGCTCTTAGCCTCTTACTGCCCCTAAAGATATGCTATAAACTGAGCTGACAAAAGAAAAAGATACGCTATAAACTGAAAAATCATCAGGAATGGTTCTTATAAAGTACCATTACATACGTACAAGTGGAATAATTTTCGTTTGAGCATCGATATATTACAGTTATGCAAGTTGTGACATGCTTCTTCCACCAACGGCTAAAGAGATTTAGACTTAAACAATGATGATAAAGTCTTGGAACCAGAATTGTAATATTATAACTGCCTTTTTAAATACATATCAGTTTCTGTTAATACAATATATATTTTGAAGTATTTTCAAAAATATCTGAAACCTCAAGATAGAATATATCAATATTTTATAAAATAATACATCTCGATTCTTTACCATCACATATATAGTTACGTAAAAATTTTAAAATGATTATCCAAACCAACACTTAAAATATTGTAACTATATATATATATATATATATTGGTCTATGAAACTGTATTGTTATTAATGTCACTATTATTTTTATTAATAAACACAAAACTTTAATATGAACATATGAACACAGTGATAGTTGTATTGAGTATTAAATTCTTAACTATTCTCATTTGACTAGTTAAAATAATATCACATGTTAGACTAATTAAAATTTGGTAAATTGGATATTCCACAACTACACCATTTAGAAAAATTAGCAGATCATAGCTAAGTGGTTGTAATCCAGTGATTTTCATTCGGTGAAAAAATCATTTGTTGATCTAGGTTAATGATCGATCTTCCTCAAATATGAAATTATTTAATTATTTTTACTTGGTCATTCATAAACATTTTTAATAGCAAAAATTCGAATTTCTATAGATTTCGGCTTAAAATGAACCTGATTATATAAAAAATAGCAGGCCATAAAAAACTTAGATCACCCTCTAATTATAAGAGTGAATTTTTAAAAAGATTACCAATCAACAATATAATTATTATCCAGAAACATATAATGTTTGCATATCTTCAGTTGATAGTATAATACCATATGGTGACAAAACTTGTAACATGGACTAAAAATTTGAATGAGTTTGACATTGTTTTTGAGATCACAGTTTTATATGGTCCATCTTTGCAATTACTTCATCTATTGGTACGTCGCTGTTTTAGGTTTACGTATCTTAATTAGTTTACAGATTAGTATATATATGCGTACGTGTGTACGTGAATGAAATTAAAACTTGTGTAGTGCAATGAAATGTTCTCATAAATTTTAGTTTGAAAAAGGAGATATAAATGGGGACAAAAGAGAGGAAATGTCAAACAGCAAAAGAGCTGTTTCGTATTTTACCAACAGTTTAGGATTTAATAAGAATGTTGACAGAACACGACGCATTTATGTGTGTGGATACAAAATTCTAAATTTTTGTCTGAAAATAAAATTGAAAAAGAGACTGTGTTAAAAGGAAATGCAGAGGCCAATTGCAATTTGTCTGCATGCATGCATTTATAGTCTTGTCTCTTGAAAGAAGAAAAATATTGAAATAGTATAGTGTGTATATATATTTTTCTTTTTTTGAAGAAAGGCAGTATAGTATATATATTTAGCATCTAACTATGGTGTTAACTTAATTGTACTAATCATATAGATAGGTTGGTGTCACGTGGTCATATAACTACATGCATGATCAGATCAAAACCTTGTGACTTTTTCTGAATGTTTGAAAACTTGTCAATTTAGATTAGATTATAGAGTTATATAACAATATATTTGACAGTTGTGTTTATAATATCAATTAGTTATGAAATTGGATTTTGTTGGGTAATCGAAACTAATATTGAAGTATTTTTTGCCAACAAATAGAAACCTACGACTCCGTTATCTAACTGGAAAGTTTATGATCAATATAATTGAAATACCTGGTTGAATGTGAGCATTTTTTGCCAATTTATCCATCTTTATGTTTTGCATTTGTGGGATGTGAAAGATCTAAAAAGTTTGGAAACATTCCTTTACAATCTTGTATTCTTCTATGTAAGTTGAAAATGCTAGCTAACCTTTGATGTAAACATAATCTTTATTGGTTTAGAAGAGTCTGTAGCGAAAATAACTTCTGTATTCAAGAATTTTATAGTCCAGTTAATGCAAAAGACTATGCATAGTATTATCTATGCCTCTAATTACATTTACACCTCATTTGTACCATCCTAATCTTGGAATTTAAATACATAATAATTTGTATTCGTTAGCAAAACCGTCTATAAACTGGAATTTAATTATATGAATTAGATCATAGAAATTTCTGAATTGTTTAGCATTTAAGTATGGTTCTAAGTTAATTGTACTAACAATATAGATAGGTTGGTGTCACGTGGTCATATAACTACATGCATGATCAGATCATAACTTTGTGATTTTCTGAATGTTTGAAAACTTGTTAACTTAGATTAGACTATAGAGTTTTATGTAACAGTATATATAATTGAAATATGCGGATGAATGTAAGCATTTTTGCTAACTTATCTATCTCTGTATTTTGTATTTATGGGATGTGAGAGGTCTAAAAAGTTTTGAAACATTCATTAGGACTTTTGTGTTCCTCTATATAAATTGAAAATGCCAGCTATTCTTTTGTTGTAAACATATTTTCATCGGTTTAGAACACTCTTTAGCGAAAATGACTTATTTCAAAGTCCATTTAAATTTTTTTTTTTTTACATTCAATATGTAGTAATGAAAGACAGCATAATATTCTCCGTACCTCTTATTATATTTACACTTCATTCATAGCTACCATCCTAAATACATAGTTCTACAAACCGGAATTTAATTATATTAATCAGATTATAGAAACATCCGAGTTTTCGACCAAAGAAAAGGGAAAAATATTGAAAAGTATAGTGTATATATTTTGCATCTAAGTATGTTTTAACTTAATCGTACTAACCAAATAGATAGGTTGGTGTCACGTCGTCATATAACTACATGCATGATCATAGCAAAACCTTGTGATTTTTCTGAGTGTTTGAATGTGAGCAGTTTTTGCCAAATTATCCACTTTTGTGTTTTTGCGAAAGGTTTTGAAAGTTTTAAGACATTCCTTACGACTCTCCTACTCTATGTAAATTCCGGTATATATATATATAGAGAGAGAGAGAGATCAGAGAGAGAGAGAGAGAGAGAGAGAGAGAGAGAGAGAGAGAGAGAGAGAGAGAGAGAGAGAGAGAGAGAGAGAGAGAGAGAGAGAGAGAGAGAGAGAGAGAGAGAGAGAGAGAGAGAGAGAGAGAGAGAGAGAGAGAGAGAGAGAGAGAGAGGTGGACAAGGCTTTAGAGCCTATCGACAAAATAATAGGTGCGAATGCTAATGCATGCAATGTTTTTGCATGCAGACGTTGTAAAGTCAAAATGCTCAGTTTCTGGAGATTCTAAACAGACAATTCTATAGTGACGTGATATTTGAAAGTACATTTGCATATGCTTTGTTTTATAAAAAGTCGTGAAATCAAACATGTCAACACTTACATAATAAGTATAAATGTGGTGATTATAAATAATTAACTATATTCATGCTTCCAAATTATTCGTTATGATTTAAATGCATATGTAGATAATGAGAACAAAACTAATACATATATATGTGGCTACTGGTACATAGAACGTGTCTGTTTCATTTACAAATTTACTTCCTTGTCTGTCCATGTAAAGATTGGAGAAAATTTACCCATTTTTCTTTTAATAAGATGTGTCAACGTCATTCTGTTGAGAGAAGTAAATAATAATAATGTAATTATGACATAATCATTTAAGTTTCTCCTCATTCTCCTTCCATCCTCTCTCTCTCTACATACATGCATATATTCATAGATATACACATATTCATCGATTCTAGGTCTTGATATGATTGATCACATTCTGTGTATCTTTAGAGCATGTGCAACGCTATACTCAGCCAAAGTTCTAAAATTTTTTTTTTTTTTTTTTTTTTTTTTCGGATCCTAAAAATGAGGAAAAATTGGACCAATCACACGCTGACACGTGGCCCCAACAGTGAAGAGTCGGTTCTTAGATTAGAGATTTAAGAGCTTGGTTGTTAAAAAAGTGTGGGTCCCACGTGGGACCCACACAATATTATATTTTTTTTTTTGCTAAGAACCTTGGCTAAGGACTGCCATTGCACCTGCTCTTATCGTCTGTTATTTTTATGGAAGTTTTAAAATTTATACACTATACTTTCTAAAAGAAGTTTTATAAACTATGGAAACGTTAACAAAGGAGTAGTAGCGTAATGATATGGATTAAGTTGAGAGATGATGTAAATTTATATGTCTTAAATTCAATTTCCGCTAAGAATAAAATTATTTTTATTTGGCTAGACAAAGATGGGTTATGTTTTGATCTCGCTAGAAAATTTGGTGTCGGATTAGTCGTTAATAATTTTTTTTTTTTTTTTTTTTGTCGACAATAATTTTATTAAAAGCCCGAACTGGGCCCAATAGAGATACAGTCCAAACGAGAAAATTACAGGAAGAGAATACAAAGCGGTTATTGGGCCTAATCCTCGAACCGAACAACTCGTAGGGTCTTGGTAGGGGCCACGTGGCTGATGAGAACGAACACACATCACCGCCAGAAAGGAACCGCCATGCTCATCAACTCCAGAGAAGGTCGCGATTCGCCGTCGCTGATGGATGTCCCGCAATCCGTCCGTTTGGAGCTGCCGATCATCTTCCTTCCTACAGAAAAGCCAGACAACCGCATGAGCACGAACATCGCTTACAAGCGCCGCCGAGCTCTCGAAAGATCCATGGAGATCCGCGCCGGTCGGACTCAAAAGAAATGGTCCGCCTATTTCCACCGAAACATCGTCGCGACACGAGTAGTGGCTAAGGCAACGAACAATTTAATCCATCTGATACAGACGAGATTCAACAGAGCTTGGAAAGGATCGGTCAACCGACTAAGGAAAACAGAGGAAGAGGATCGATAGAGACAACAATCCGATCAAAAAGAGATTCAATCGGAAGATTATTAATCGAGATGGATCGAAAGGAAGAGAGATCCACTCGATAGATACACCTCCGGCATAAAACCGGAACTATAAAACCCGACACACCGCCGAGAATATAAACAAACAACCAAAAAGTATATTACATCCGAATCACCATCGTGGCTGAGGTAGCCCACTCCGGTGACCGGAGAAAAGCTGAAAATCGTTCGGGTCGGCTCTAGAAGAAACGAGAGAGTAGAAAGAGAAAATCAGAGTAATTAATTGAGTTTCGGTGCATATATTGTTAATAAAAAACTATGAAAATGTATTTTATCATTTGTTAATGAGAATTATCATCTTCTTTTGTATAGTTCTTATCTTTTTGTAGAAACAAATAAATAAAAACAGATTAATTAAGGTGTTTTCATGTTGGTACAGAGACGGATCAGTCAATGTCTTAATTAGTGCGAGAGAATTGTATATATTTTAAAACCCTAATAATGATCCACCTCGAGAACCCATGCACCTTCATTGTTCCTCTTTGATTTTTGTTCCTGTTCTTTTGTCTCACTCTCACTCACTCTTCTTATATTCCTATATTATTAATTGAAGAATGTCATCGTAACATATTCAACTAATGATGTTACAGAAATTCGATCTAGTCAATATTACAAACTGCGATCTGAAATATTCGAACTACGAGGTAAAATACAAATATAAAGTAAGGTCGAAACTGTTTTTTATTGATCTTGAGGCCGAAGCCGAGCTATGAACAGGAAAGTACGAGGTGCGAGTCCGTCGAATGACGTGCTCGCTAAACAATGCTTGAGGTCGGAGTTTTATAGAAGTAGCTCGGCCTCTCGCAAGGTACAATGTGTCTAAAATAAAGAGTGAAATGTCCTATTTATAGTGCTTGTACGCTGACTCTTTCTAGGGCCGTTGACTCCTTGTCGGGCTTCTCATCTCGGGGCAAGATGAAATGTGATTAATTAGTAAGATTTCCAATAGACTTTGAATGGGTGCTAAACTCATATCCAACAATTACTCCCCCCCAGTTCGTCAAGCTGCGATGCTGAGCTCGACGAATTTCTTTGAGCATTTAAGTCAGGCGGAAATCTTGCTAAGTCGTTCCGTTGATGTTCGTAAGTGTTTTTTCTCGAAAAGATGCGAACCGCTTGTATTGAGCCTCTTACATTTTGTAAGAAATTGCTTCCTCCTTCTTACGAGGCTCTGTCTTTACGGATTCCATCTTCCTTATCAGGTAATTATCTTTTTCTTTGCAGTCTTTACTTTGCGCTCATTTTTGTAATTATGCGGGTATATTTTAGTGATCAGTCTTCTACTGGTAGCGTCGATTCCGGTTTTTTCGAATCGTTCGGAGGTAGTCCTGTTGAGTTTAGACCGATTGAGGTTGATGAAGAATTTCTGATGTCTCGGTCTGGGCGAAAACCTCGTCGATTTCGTGGTGGTGATGCTGTGACGGAATTGCCTAAAGATTATACCCTTACTGACAAAGGGGGGGGGGCAAAATCTTTGTGATGGTAATTGGACGAGTCGCCGGTGTGGCGGGGTCGGAGTCGCCGTTCTCAAGCGGCTTCCTCGAGAGGAGGAGGAAAGAGAGCGAAGATGGCGATAGAGGAAAAATCTGTTGTTCCTAGGGCGATTCTTTCGTCGGTTTGTGAACAGCCCGCCCTTGATTATATCCGTTGGCGGTGCTCTCGTATTTCCGGTCTCGAACTTTGGTTTCTGGCTTTATGTGAGCGACCTTGGGAGTATCCTTCCGGTTGGGTTTGTTTGTACGAATGCTGGTTCATTGAATGTTACTTGCTCTTTCCCCTCCCTAGAATTTTGATTGAGTATTGCGAGAGTAGAGAGATGGCCCTTTCTCAGCTCTGTCCGTCTGTCATCCGCAATGTGATAGGTATTTTGATCATGGCGGCTGACAGCGGGGTAGAGATTTCTACTCGTTTCATCGAAGAGTTGACCTCGATTTATGTTAACCAAGGAACGTCTGGGACTTTTTGTGTGCGGTTCAGGCCTGGTCGCCATATGAAGGTTATGTTTGACCCTCCGAACAGAACTTTCGATTGGCAGGACAGTTACTTCTTCGCACGTGTTAACGATGCGCTGACGTCTGATTTGAGCAGGATTTTCAGATCGGCCTGGAATTATAATCCTGGTTGTTTTCTTTGTTTTGCAGTTCGCTCCTCTCCGGGTCGCTGTTCTGCAGATTTTTCCGTTGACTTGGATAAGTTGAGGGCTCACAGTGGTGTATATTGGCCTTCGTCGAAGGACGAAAAGGCCAAAAGCTTGTTTGATCAGAGAGTGCGGAGTTGCTTAAGAAAGGTTGGCTCGGGTATATGCACTCTCCTCCTCTCCCCCTTTTTTTTAAAGCTAGGAAGGTCTAAAGTGCTGATATTCGTCTTGGTCGTTATGTCAGTGTTTTTCGACATGGATCCTTTTGTTGAGAGCGAGCCACCATCTCCTCGGCTGTCCAGGAAGAGGCAAAGGACGTCTGAGGTAATTGCAGCAGCGATAAATTCGCTAGTGATTTTGCTTGACAACGTCTCTGGCGCCCGCAAAGATGGGACTAGTTGATTGCAGGAGACGTCGGAGGGTGCCACGAGTCAGGTCGTTCCTCCAGCTAGGTCCCTTAGCGAGGAGAGGCGGGATCCAGATCCCGAGGGTGGCGTTGAGTGTTCTGAGGGATTTTGACCTCCTTCCCCTGCTGCTCGGGCTGCCGACCTGACGGCTGGGTCAGATGATGCTGGGCTTGGTTCGGGCGAGCCGTCTTGGTCGTATGTTCACAAGGGGAAGACGTCTTTGATAAATGATATGTTGTCGTGTGCTAATCTTGTCCAGAAGCTTGCGATGGTCCGACAAAGGATCTTATGGCTGTTTCTAATATGCACAAACCGCGTTTGCAGGAGGAGTTGAGTCACCACCTTGATATGGTGTGCGTCATCTTGAATCAACTTCGGGACTCATATGAATCCAAGAGACGTCAGGCCAAGTTGACAGAAGGCATCCTTAGGGAACAGATTGATGCGCTGCAGCGTTCTGCTCGTGAGTTGAAGCAGGTTTGTAAGGAGCTTGACGAGGCGAAGGGGGCTTCTGCTTCTTTGTTTTTTGGAGAAGGAGAAGGTCGCGGACTTAGAGAAGCGTTTTTCCGAGCTTGAGGATGAGAAACATAGTCTTTTGTTTGAGGCTGGTTCTCTCAGGTCGAAAGTTGATTCCCTTGCTGCTGAGTACGACAGACTTCGGGAATCCTTTGGCGAACGCCTTCGTTCTGAGCGGGATGCCAGGTATAAAAAAGCTTCCGAGCGTTTAGAAAAGCTGAGGACAGAGAGGGAACATGGGGATCGTTATATTCCCAAGCTCTTGGAGTTCAACCAGGCTGCGAGTATTCTTAGTGCGTATCGTTTGCTCGTGGATGGTGGTGTCCCGGTTCCTCCTGCGTTGATTGCTAAACTTGAAGAGGATAGACCTCGCTTGGAGAGGGAAGTCAACGAGTTACGACCTGATCCTTTGGACTCTGATGTATTTTGCATGTCGCCGTTGCGAGGTGACGTTGTGGATAGAGGAGGGGTGGATCTGGCGTCTCCAAATGCAGAAGACGGGGTTACTTCTGGCGGGCCCGATCTCCTGTCGTGACTTTCTTGCTTATGAGAGTCAGATCGCTCGTCTTCCTTTTTCTTATTTTTGTGAACCTTTGTACGAACAACGTTTGCATTCGTAGTTGTATATGTATGCTTTGCTTGCTTTCTTTCCTGTCCTCCTCTCTTTTTTTTTTTTTTGATTTTGGTGTTTCCATTTGTTGAGTTCGGCATTGGGTTTCTGTTTGTTGACGCGGGCTTGCTCTGCTTTGTTTTGTGCTCGCGTGACGTTGTTCGGGCGTTTTTGGTAGACGTGTTGCTTTGAGTTTCGAAGAGGGTCCACGCGCTATTATTGCTTTTTAAGAAGTTACTTTTGCACGTTTATGGGAAAGTGGACCTCCATTTTCGCATTGAAGGCGTGCATCAGTAACTGACGCGTTGCTTTGAATGCGTTTTCTTCTGATCTTTCATATCTTGTTTTCTTCACGTTTCTTCTTTTCTCTCTTTATTTTTTTACTGGGTGTGGTTTAGTCTTTTGCTTCTGGTTTGACTGTAGAGTTGGGTCTCACTGTGTCGTGGCAGCAAGGCCGCTCTGCCAATGGGTTTCCTGTCTGTGCTCTTTCTTGGCCGATTCTGGCCCCGGAGTCTTTTTTTTCTCTTTGCCAAGCGGGCTCGTGCTTTTTCTGCGAAATGGGGGCTTCTCGATACGTGAAATTGTACTGATAGCTGCCCTTTTTTGTCGCTTTTGCGAATGTAAGGGCAACGTGCAGTCCTTCCTCTTGGGTGGATCTGATGCATCACTGATTTTAGTAATGTATCGGAGGCTGCCCTGTCTTGAACTTGTCTCTTTTGACGTAAGTGTGTTGTTTGCTTGTTGTGACGTGTTTTTATTTCGCTTGCTTTTCCACTGATTCTTCCCTGTTTCCTTTTTGTTTTGCAAGGCAGCGGACTCGATATCAAGTTGGCTCATTTTCCTCCGAACAATGGGAGGATTCCTTTAAGGAGAGCGGTTGATATCAGAGTGGCCAGGGGAACCGTGGGGTCGGGCTTCGGGGTCCGACTATCCTTTTTGGTGTTATGAGGTTGGCTTGTTCGAGCTCTCTTGCTCCACGATGATCCTCCTCGGTTCGTTTTCGTCGTTGTTCACTGCTGGGCCTCTGCCTTTGAGGTCGTGTTGGGGACAGACGACGAAATCGTCTTTCAAGAAAGGAGCTCGGCTCCTTGTTGGATGAAATCGGGCTCATCGCACGAGCTCCGATCTGGAAGAAATCGTCTTTCAAGAAATTAGATTTGCTTTGTAGTTCGTTTTTGTCGTTTTTCTTTTTGTACGACTTCTTTGTAATTTTGAAGAAAATTAAATAAGAGAAAGAAGAAATTTATTATTGCCTCCTTCCTCGTTTATATATTTTATATATTTTTATTCTGTTTGCGAGTCGTTTCTCGGCTTTGGGAGAGGGTAAATTATAGGTGCGAGTACGTGCCCGGCTTATCCTGTCTTTGATTTTCAAAGCTCGTCCATTCATATACAGAAGTTTATGAGCGCGAGCTTTGGCTCGGCTTACCTGGTCATCTGTTCAGTTATCTAGGTGCGAGTACGTTGTCGGCTTATCCTGTGGAGTCCTCGAACATAGTTACGCGGAAGAGGTCCGGCTTACACAACTTTTTCGAAGTACCCGTGCGGGTCTGGCCCCGACTTATGTGTCATTTTAAAAACGACGATGTGACGCAATGTCATTGTGCATGGAACACGTGTTTACTGCATCGAGCATTTGGCCAGAATGTCGATTGTTAGTTGCTAAGGGGCTAAGTTTTATGAAAATGCATGAAGATATTCTTTAAATTTGAAAAACATAGAGGTGGCTGCACCTTACATAGGTTGCCTACGTACTCTCCAAGGAGAGATCAAGCCGAGCGTAGTTATTTCTTTTACATACATTGAGCCGCAGCTCGATTACTAGCGTATATATATATGGTTTGGACGGAGTTGAGAATTTTACTTGCGGGTGCGGTACTTGCCTTACTTTATTCGGGGTCTGAGTCGCGCTTGTGTTTTTTCGGATGCGAGGTTGTGATCGACTGCTCGGATACGAGGCATGATGTTTGTCTTACTTTGCGCTCCACTGTGAAGCAGTATCTCGAGATCTTGTGGCTGTCGCGGAGCGTGAAAATTCCTCCTGGGGTCGGGAATTTTATGCATTGATGGTACGTTGAAGGTACTGCTCTCATGGTGTGGATCCATGGGGTCCCCAAAATCACGTTGTAGATTGCGGGACGATCTATAACGACGAACTTGACAAACTTGGTCACGCGCCCGACGTGCACTTGTAGCTGAAAGGATTATTGGTGTTTTCCATGGTTTAATTCTCAATTACAACCTAACACAAATCCTTAAACAGATCTAGGTTCTCGTCAAATGAATCATAAAGCAAACCTGATCACTACCTTTCAGATTGCAGCGGATGATGGATGGTAATGATGAGATCAGCTAGAACAGATGGTAACACCTATTCCTCCTCGAGTATCCACACTCTTACAAGCACGGGACGGCTGCTAGACCAAAGATGTGGAAGATCAGAGAGAGAGATTTGAGAGAGAGAGAGCTCGCGGCTACTCTTAGAAAATCGCAAGGAGAGAGCTCTTCCTTAGGGTTTCTGATTCTTTTATCTCTCATTAATGGGCCCCAGTCATTAGACTAATGGCTCATTAATCTTTTGGGCCCAAGACACAAATCAGACAAAAGTCTGTATTTTGTCTGGCCCAAATCTCTGATCTAATACAGTAAATGCCATTGCATCTTACCGTATTAATTCCATTTAACTTTCCCGTTAGCTATGGTGTGTGACCCTTCGGGATCATACAATACTGGTAATAAGTCCTAAACTTATAGATCATGAGCGGACTCTAGCAAGCCATCATGATCACCCAGTATTTATGACTTATGTCTGATCTCGACACTTATCATACTTTCTAGAGATAGTACGGTAGATTTCAGGACATTCCCAACAATCTCCCACTTGTACTGGAATTCTACACAGGACATTCCCAACAATCTTCCGATTGTACTGGAATCCTACATTCCCTAGTCCTTTTGTCTTAATATCTCGATCTGGCATAAGGCAAGATGCGTGTCATCCTTATATAGCCAGACCATGTTCATCGGACCAGATTTGATACTGACAATGCAAACGACTTGGGCAAGTCCGTTTGGGAATGGCCATTCTCTTACCAGCTATCAAATCTCCGATTGGCCTAGAGATATTACCTCCGTTAAACGGCAGGGACAAATCCCATCTTGTTCCATCACTATGAACTACACAATTCATAATACACCCAACCAAGGTCCGTATAGCTCCCAGTTACGAAACAGCGTTAGACAATGATCAAAGCGTATTACTCCATGTGCAGCCACATGCATGCGAACTCAGGTCTAAGGACTATACTCTATAGTCGTATATGAGAACCTCTTATGACACATATATTAATATCTTGTAGAGTTCTCATAAGCGGGCCATGTCCGGTCATATGTTCCCCTACATATACCTATGTGTCGACTTTGATGCCGCGCATCTATGACCCCTCGAAACTTGGTCATAAGTCTCAACACAATTTAGTCTCAAGTGGTTGTTGGTGTTCCAATTCAACAACCTTCGACTATGGACATTATGATTTATGTCATTTCGTTAAATATGGGGTTTCAGGATCAAGTCAACTCATGTACTTCGATGACCCATATATAATGACATGAATCATTTTGGAACGATTATTTTATATCACAGTTAAAAATAATCCAGAAATAAAATTTCATTAACATTTAAAATGTTTACATGAACCAATCAAAATAACTAAAACAAAAGCCCTCACAACTCCCACTCAAAAAGAGATTACATTTGAATATCTCTAATTCCTACAGCAGCAGTATGCAACTCGTGCTTAGGTCTCGGGAGTGGCTTTGTCAACGGGTCAGCCACGTTCTCATCAGTGGGAACTCTGCTGACCATCACTTCACCTCTATTCACTATATCACGAATCAGGTGATACCTTCTCATAATGTGTTTGGATTTCTGATGATGTCTCGGTTCCTTGGCTTGAGCAATTGCACCATTGTTGTCACAATACAGTGCCAAAGGCTCAGTGGCATTAGGGAATACACCGAGTTCAATCAAGAAGTTCCTAATCCAAACTCCTTCCTTCGCAGCTTCTGAAGCAGCGATGTATTCAGCTTCAGTTGTGGAATCTGCCACGGTGCTCTGCTTGGAGCTCTTCCAACTTACTGCACCGCCATTCAGACAGAAGATGTAGCCAGACTGTGACCGGAAATCATCTTTATCTGTCTGAAAACTTGCATCCGTGAATCCACTGATTTCAAGCACTTCACTTCCTCTGTAAACCAAGAACTTATCCTTAGTATTCCTCAAATACTTCAGGATATTCTTTACGGCAATCCAGTGACTCTCACCTGGATTAGACTGGTACCTACTCGTCATGCTTAGTGCATAAGCAACATCAGGACGAGTACAGATCATGGCATACATGATAGATCCTATAGCCGAAGCATAAGGAATCCTACTCATGCGCTTAAGCTCACCAGGTGTCTTAGGACACTGATCCTTGCTTAGTGCAGCACCATGTATCATTGGCGTGAACCCCTTCTTGGATTTATCCATTTCGAATCGATGCAGGACTTTATCTATATAAGCATCTTGACAAAGTCCAATCAGCTTTTTAGATCTGTCTCTAAAGATTCGGATTCCAAGAACATACGCGGCTTCACCCATGTCCTTCATGGAAAAACAGCTTCCCAGCCAGTCTTTAACAGACTTCAGCATTGGAATATCATTTCCAAGAAGCAATATGTCATCGACATATAGGATAAGAAACGCCACTTTGCTCCCACTAGTTTTCTTATACACACATTGTTCCTCTTGGTTTCTGATGAAGTCAAAGTTCTTTATTGCTTCATCAAAACGAAGATTCCAACTCCTCGATGCTTGCTTCAATCCATAAATGGATTTGTGAAGCTTGCATACTTTCCCAGCATTCTTAGGATCAATGTAACCGTCAGGTTGTGTCATATACACATCCTCCTCCAAGATTCCATTCAGGAAGGCGGTTTTCACATCCATCTGCCAAATCTCATAGTCATAATAAGCGGCAGTCGCTAGGAGAATCCGAATTGATTTCATCATTGCCACTGGTGAATAGGTTTCATCATAGTCTATACCATGAATTTGCTTGAAACCTTTTGCCACCAACCTGGCCTTGTAAATCTGGACATTTCCATCCATGTCAATCTTCTTCTTGAAGATCCATTTACACTCGATGGCTTTTGCACCAGCAGGTAAATCAACCAGTGAAAACACTCGGTTAGTAGACATGGAGTCCATCTCGGATTCTGTGGCTTCACGCCACTTTAAGGAGTCAGGGCCCATCATGGCTTCTGCAAAGTTCGAGGGTTCATCACCATCAATGATCAAAAGATCATGGCAATTAGTCACGAGAAATCCCTGATATCTATCAGGTTCGTGACGGATCCTTCCGGATCTTCGAACTTCAGGTACTGCAGGTTCAGGTTCTATTACAACTTCATGTAATTCATCCTGCTGTTCTTCCTCATTAGGTTGAACAGGTTCCTGTCCTTCTTGAATTTCATCAAGTTGTACCTTACTCCCACTATCTTTTCTAAAGAGAAACTCCCTTTCAAGAAAAGTACAATCCCGAGCAACAAAAATTTTGTTCTCGGATCGCAGATAGAAGTAATAAGCCTTGGTATCCCTAGGATAACCAATGAAGTAGCATTTGTCAGATTTTGGTGTAAGCTTGTCTGAGATTAATCTTTTGACATATGCTTCACAACCCCAAATTCTGAGAAAAGACATTGCTGGAGCTTTTCCAGTCCATATCTCATATGGTGTCTTTGCTACTGCCTTTGATGGCACTCTGTTCAGTGTGAACGTTGCGGTGAGCAAAGCATATCCCCAAAGGGATATAGGAAGGTCTGTGTGACTCATCATGGATCGGACCATATCTAACAATGTCCGATTCCTTCTCTCAGACACACCATTCCACTGTGGTGTTCCAGGAGGTGTGAGTTGGGAGACAATCCCACACTCACTCAGATGATCACGAAATTCCTGGCTCAAGTATTCTCCTCCTCGGTCCGACCGAAGAGCTTTAATACTTTTACCAAGCTGGTTCTGTACTTCATTCTGGAATTCTTTGAACTTTTCAAAGGTTTCCGACTTATGTTTCATCAAGTAGACATATCCATATCTACTGAAATCATCAGTTAATGTAATGAAGTACTGAAAGTTCCCTCTAGCATTTGTGGACATTGGGCCACACACGTCAGTATGTATCAGGCCCAATAGTTCACTGGCCCTTTCTGTGGGTTTATTGAAAGGCGCCCTTGTCATTTTGCCCATTAGGCAAGATTCGCATTGCTCACAAGACTCAAAGTCAAATGAGCCCAAGAGTCCATTTGAATGGAGTCTCTTGACGCGTTTCTCACTAATGTGCCCCAAACGACAATGCCAGAGAAACGTTTCATTTTCTGCGTTAGATTTGAACCGTTTCGTATTTATGTTATATACTGGAGCAGATTGATCCAGCATGTACATCCCATTTATAAGAGGGGCACAGCCATAGAACATATCACTGAGATTAAAGGAACACAATTTATTCTTAATAGAAAAATCAAATCCTTGCAAATCCAACAATGAAACTGAAATGATATTTCTGCTTATAGCAGGTACAAAATAACAATTCTCAAGTTCTAAAATCAATCCAGAAGGTAAAGACAATAAGTAAGTGCCAACGGCCAATGCTGGAACCTTCGCTCCATTGCCAACCCGCAACTCTACTTGCCCTTGCTTCAACCTTCTACTGTTTCTGAGCGCCTGCATATTAGTACAAATATGAGCCCCACATCCAGTATCTAATACCCAAGTGGTATTATCAGAAGTAGTAGTATTTACTTCAATAACAAAAATACCTGAAGATTTAGTCTCCAAGGACTTCTTCTTCTTCAGACTTTCCTGGTATTTCTTGCAGTCCCTACGATAATGCCCTGCCTCTTTGCAAAAGTGGCAGATGTCAGAAGGCCCAGCTTTAGACTTGGGCTTGGACTTGGCATCATCATTGCTGACTGCCTTGCCCTTTCCCTTGTCTGCAGCGGATTTCTTAAAACCCTTGCCCTTCTGCACCATGAGTACAGACGACTCCTTGGCTTTCTTCAGGTTAGGTTCTGCAGTCTTGAGCATACCGTGTAGCTCAGGCAAAGTCTTTATCAACCCATGCATATTATAGTTCAAAATGAACTGGTCATATGCAGGAGTAAGAGACTGCAGAACGATATCACAAGCAAGCTCTTGGCTTATAGGACAGTCGAGCCTCGTCAAATGATCGAGATAACCCATCATTTTCAGAACATGAGGACTCACTGCTGCATCCTTAGCCATTTTACAGTCCAAGAGATTCTTAACAGTTTGGAATCTCTCTGTACGAGCCTGCTCCTGAAACAACGCTTTCAGATTTGCCATCAGCTCTGTGGGACAAGTCAGGCCTTCCCACTGCATCTGCAGTTCGGGAGCCATTGTCGCCAACATCAGGCAAACCACGTCATTAGCATCTGAAGAATGCGTATCCCAAGCATTCCTCACAGCTAGTGTGGCATTATTCGCAGGTCTAGGAGAGAGAGCTCTTTCAAGGACATAAGCCTTCTTATCCTGTCTGAGCACAAGTCTCAGGTTCCTGGACCAGTTCAGGAAGTTTGATCCGTTCAGTTTGTCCTTCTCAAGGGCAGACCGGATCGAGAAAGTGTTTTGTGTTGTTGTGCTTGACATAGCTGAAAATATGAGACAATAAAGATTTAGTTATTAAGTTCATAAAAGAGTAATCTTAACAACTTATAAGAAAACTCGCATTGTATTCAAAATTTCTTTGTTTAACCTCATAAGAATACAATGATTCCGAGACCCATGTTTAGCTAAATCCAAAGTGGGCCACTGGCCGTCACCCAGAATTAGCTATACTTGGTAAGCATACACACAGCTAGTTATAACTAATAACTCTCGGTTGTGAATTGGACCCGAGGCCCAAATTCACCAGATGTCTCAAGGCCCGGGACTCCCGATGGCCCAGTCAAGGAAACCAATCTCTTACAGCCAAATAATCACTAAAATCTGGGACTCCCAATGAAATTAGTGACTATATACTACTTTACTTACGCGAAAACAGACACCTCACACTGTAAGCCATATCTGTAATCAAATAAGCGTTAAGTAGCTGACAAGATTGGAAAGACATCCAAGCTTGATATTGTTTTTGAGGATTTTAAGTTTTATTTCCAAAAATAGAAGATTACTATTTTGGGAAACTTTCTTATTTTAGAAACTTTCTAAATTTAATAACTTACTAAAATAGAAATTTCTAATTTAATATTTTATAAATATTTTGGGTTGGGTCACAAATTATAGGCCCAATTCTTGGCCCAAGACCATAGAATTCCAGCTGGCCCAATAATTTGACATAACCGATCCGGTTTATTAATTCTAGTCCAAGACCAAATTAACTATCAAAACCATCGGTTATTTACTAAACCAGACCAGCTCTAAATTATTTGGTCCAACCAAATCAAACTTAGACCAGCCTTCGGTTTAGGTTAAAATTCAATTTTATGAATTTAAATCCGGTTTAACCAGAAATAAAATTATTTCCAGCAAACCGCGATTTGGGTTAACCGCTTGAACCACCAATTAAATTGGATCGGTTCAGTTAAATCCAAAACCGGGAAGAAACACCTAGTGTTTTAGCCAATTTGATTTAACTTGCGGTTTTAGGCTTTAAACACACAATTAACCGCCAATTAAATGGACCGGTTTAATCGGTGTGGTTTTGGGCAACGAACCGCGAAGCTCGGTTTAACCGATTGACTATTCGCGGGACGTAAAATTTTAATGGGCCAAACAATCGAACCCAAGATCCAATTCGGCCCATTAACGCAATATGTGGGCCCATGATAATCCAAGGCCCATGATCCAACTCGCGGTTGCTCACGATCGCTTGCGATCGATCATTGCACCGCATGATCACGCTCGGCCCGGTTACACGGTACACGCAACGCTCACTCAGCTTACGCACGAGCCCACTTGCCTCACGATCATAAGATCGGTCTCGGCCAATATCACGCTAGCGATTGTTTATCACAGCAACACACGATCGCTATTGCATCAAAATAGCAACGACATTCAATTATTAACACGATCGATAATGTTATCCAATTAAAACGCTCGCATCACATTCGATTATAGCCGAGCCGATTAGGGCTCAATAATAGAATTGAACATCGATTAGGGTTTTTATAGTTTTAATCAATTTTTCAACATTAAATCGATTCAATAAAACTATTAAACAACCATATGATCCAATTTCACAAGAAACCTAAAACCTGGCTCTGATACCACTGAAAGGATTATTGGTGTTTTCCATGGTTTAATTCTCAATTACAACCTAACACAAATCCTTAAACAGATCTAGGTTCTCGTCAAATGAATCATAAAGCAAACCTGATCACTACCTTTCAGATTGCAGCGGATGATGGATGGTAATGATGAGATCAGCTAGAACAGATGGTAACACATATTCCTCCTCGAGTATCCAAAGATGTGGAAGATCAGAGAGAGAGATTTGAGAGAGAGAGAGCTCGCGGCTACTCTTAGAAAATCGCAAGGAGAGAGCTCTTCCTTAGGGTTTCTGATTCTTTTATCTCTCATTAATGGGCCCAAGTCATTAGACTAATGGCTCATTAATCTTTTGGGCCCAAGACACAAATCAGACAAAAGTCTGTATTTTGTCTGGCCCAAATCTCTGATCTAATACAGTAAATGCCATTGCATCTTACCGTATTAATTCCATTTAACTTTCCCGTTAGCTATGGTGTGTGACCCTTCGGGATCATACAATACTGGTAATAAGTCCTAAATTTATAGATCATGAGCGGACTCTAGCAAGCCATCATGATCACCCAGTATTTATGACTTATGTCTGATCTCGACACTTATCATACTTTCTAGAGATAGTACGGTAGATTTCAGGACATTCCCAACAGTAGCTTGATCGTCCCAATCGTCGTGGTCGTGTCTATGGCGAATCCAATAAGAGGTTTTTCTGAATGCTTCATTCTGTAGTCGCAGAGCTCCATTCTTTGAAGGGTTTCGTCGAATATGAGGTCGACAGAGCTTCCCGTGTCGATCAGGACCTTGTTGACTTCACAATCTCCGATCTGAAGCTCGATGACGAGCCGATCATTGTGCGGTTTATCGAGGCCTTCTTCGTCTTTTGAGTTGAAGGTAATCTCGGTGCCTGGTTTCAGTTCTTCGGGAACGTTTCTATTCCATTGTTGATGTGCGTCGGCTTTGTGACCGTAGGCCGTTATCGATCGCACTGAATCGTTGCAACTGGGAAGTCTCCCATGATCATGTTGATCTGCTTCCTAGGTGTCGGTGTGTCTCCTTTTTCGTCGTCACAGGCCCGCTTTGGTAGCTCTATATTGATATTACTTTGTTCCATTTTCTGTTGGCTTACTAGCCTTTCTTTATCCTCTTGGGCGAGCTTGAACCGTTCTCCTTCATTCTTGGGTTGTCGTGGCGTCTCTCGATTTTCGGGGGCATTGTTGGGGCGCTGCGGTTTGTTAGGTTCGTCACTTCTTTCTGATGTTCGCCAAATAGGAGGTTTAGGAGATGTCGACATTCTGTGGTGCTGTGCCCGGAGCGCTGGTGGAAGCTGCAGAAGGTTTTATCCTGGTCGTCAGATCGTACGTATTTGTACCATGGTCGACTTTGATGGTGGTTCATCTGAATATGTCCTGGCTGTTAGAGCGTTTGTTGGCTCGTTTTCTGCTCCTCGCGGACGTAGCACGTGGTGGCTTTCTTTTCTTTGTCATCGAGATTGTCAGGCGTCGCGTTTTTGCTCTTCTTGCTTGAGGCGAATTTCTTGGTGAGTAGATCCTTTTCTTCTTCTGTCTCAACGAAAATGGCTGCTCGGTGGAGGTCGTCCTCGAGGGTTTGCGGCTTGTTTATGGCCAGCTCGTCGCGAAATGGCTACTCGTACCAAACCCCATTTTGTAATGCTGGGAGCCCCTCGTTATCTGTTACCGTGATCTTTAAAACGATGACTTTAAACCTGTCGATGTAGGATCTGAGGGATTCTTTGGGCCCTAGGCTTACGACCCATAGGTCGGTGCTCGATGCTCCCTCCTGGATTAACATGGATTAATGCTTCAGGAAGGTGGTTGTTAACTGATGGTAACTATCGATGGAATGCGCTTCCAGCCGCCAGAACCAGTTGAGGGCGGCGGCGCTCATATTTCCGACGAAAAACTGACAGAAACCTGCGTCCCGTTCTTCTGGCGAGAATTGAGTTCGTCCCATCGCGATACTAAATGCCGTCATATACTGTCGTGGGTCTGAGCTACCATCGTAGGTTGGTAACTTGATCTTCCCGGGGTGTTTGACTGGCGTTCCTGTTATCTTATCCGTGAATGGTTTTCTGGGTTTCTTTCAAGACCCGATCTATTTCAGGGGCGGAGCTGGTCGCTTTGTGAACTTTCGATGTCATGTGATCCAGCTGGATCTTGAGTGATTCGAATTCACTGTTCCTGCTTACCTCGACTTAACTTTGAGTGAACCTGTTTGGTTGCCTGCTCGACTCGGTATTCAAGAGCGGTGTTTCCCCGAACATGACCCTTTGAAACCGCGGAGCGGGATTTCCAGTTGCTTGAGAGTTTTGGAGTCCGGTGTTTTGCAAGTAGTTGATTCGTTCCATGCACGTGTCTTGGTTGCTAGTGAGCACGTTGAAGCGGGCGTTGTTGTGCCTGATCAGCTCGTCAACTTGTGCCATCAAAGTTCTTATGAGAGAGGGGACATCCTGGCTCTGATCTCCTGAACGTGCTTTGTCTTGGCGTGTGTCGCCCACCCTGGTTTGATCGGTCCGGGCGTTATTTGGTGAAATTGGTGATTCCAAGCTCGGGGGAGTGGGCTTCGGGTTTGCTCGGGTGACTCAGGGTTATCGTTTGTTAGCAAAGGTCATGTCATCTCGGCTTCGTCTTACAGCGTAAAGAAGTTTATCGGTCCCCACAGACGTCGCCAATTGTTGTTATGGAAATTCGACCAAGTCAATATTACGGGATGCGATATGGAATATCCGACCTACGAGGTGAAATACAAATATAAAGTGAGGTCGAAACTGTTCTTTATTGATCTTGAGGCCGAAGCCGAGCTATGAACAGGAAGGTACGAGGTGCGAGTCCGTCGAATGACGTGCTCGCTAAACAATGCTTGAGGTCGGAGCTTTATAGAAGTAGCTCGGCCTCTCGCAAGTTACAATGTGTCTAAAATGAAGAGCAAAGAGTCCTATTTATAGTGCTTGTGCGCTGACTCTTTCTTGGGCCATTGACTCCTTGTCGGGCTTCTCATCTCGGACCAAGATAAAATGTGATTAATTAGTAAGATTTCCAATGGGCTTTGCATGTGTGCTAAATCTATATCCAACAACTAAGATATATATTTATAAGAGAGTGAAAATATTGTTTTACAAAAAATTATTTAACGCTTCGTCTCTATTTGAAGCCAATGATGTTCAATTATTTGCAAAAAGATTTCGAAAGAGGATAGTTAACAATTATGTGCCATTCGATTATACATGGTAGATCTCGCCGGTATTATTGTTTCCCTTTTTTTTTTTTATAAATGTATTGTTATTAATTGACATCATTTATATATACTGTATATGAAAAGTGAAAACTCCCGACAGAAAATGAAATTGAAAGTGAAAAACTATAGTTATTCAAAAAGAAATATCCCTTTATACATATAAGTACTATATTCAAATTACAAAGAGTACGTATGTTATAATTTGGAGCATATGGAATGGGACAGTATCAATGTAAAATGCATCATAACATAAAAAACAATATAGTACAATGTTCTTTCTTTGTGTTTATTTTTTGTCTAACTTTTCTCTCTCTTGTGTCCCTTTCCAATGCACATTAAACTTTTAAATATGATTTTCCCATTTTATCTCTCACTATATAATCTCTTTTTCGGGTATAAATAACCTCATCCATACACAAAACCATCAAAATACTTGGAGACATATCATAACAATTACAGAATATACACAAAGCATCAATATTTTGTTAAACGGGAGAATGAGTCCGGTGGCTTCAACGAGGTGGTGCCCGACGCCGGAGCAACTGATGATCTTGGAAGAGATGTACCGGAGCGGCATACGGACTCCTAATGCGGTGCAGATACAACAGATCACAGCTCACTTAGCTTTCTATGGACGTATCGAAGGCAAAAACGTCTTCTATTGGTTTCAGAACCATAAGGCGAGAGATAGACAGAAGCTGAGGAAGAAACTAGCTAAGCAACTTCACCAACAACAACATCATCTCCAACTCCAACTCCAACAAATCAAACCCAAACCAATATCGATGATGTCTCAACCACTTAATAACATCATTGATCACCATAATCCTTACCATCATCATCATCGTCCTTATGATCATATGTCTTTCCCTTTCTGCTCCCAGCCTTCTCCCATTTGTCTTTCTCATCAGGTATGTAATATTCTTGATTGTCTACTTTTTTGTTATACAATTAAATTGGAAACCAATGTTTCTGACCAAAATCGGCCTTATATGTAAATAAATAACAAACAATCTCTGAGCCTAAACTCTGGTTTATTCACTTATTAATATATACATTAATATTTTTATAAACATGTGATAATTTTGAACGGATAAATAAGCTCAAAGCTTTAGAAGATCATATATTTTTGCTACTTAAATCGTGTACACAGAAAGCGGAAAATGAGAATGTAACAAGTTCTTTTGTTTGCCCTAGTTTCTTATATATGTGGAATGATTAGGTGATGATAATTTATGGATTGCTATTTTGGAAAATATATGTAGGGAATTGGAGTAGAAGCTCAAAGCAAAGTGCTGAACGAATATTCTTGCAACAAAAGTGGACCTGAAGAGATGTTGATGCCAAAATCATTCACGGGTCAAAACTCATCGTACGGTCGAGATTGGATGATGATGATGGATATGGGCCCACGACCATCATATCCCTCATCATCATCAACATCACCCGTTCCATGTTGCAGCATGATGATGAACAGTCCAAAGATACCATTAAAAACCCTTGAACTCTTCCCAATCTCATCCATCAACTCCAAACAAGACAGTACCAAACTTTAAAGAAAAGACAAGATTTACAAAAGAGATTCTGCAGGTGTTTCATTCATGTATCGTGTATGATGTGTCAAAGGCTAATACGAGGACACGTGTACGTGGGGGTAAAGTAATAGCCGTTGGATAAAATTTGTTTGACTCCTCTCTCTTCTTTCTTATGTCTCTATCTCAGTAGTAGAATTAATGGGAAATTTTAATAATATTTAGAAATATTTATTTTTACAAGTTGTTTGATGGGGTTGGGAGTTATTATTACTTTTTTTTTGGCAACAGGGTTGGGAGTTATTATGAGTTGTAAAATTGGGTGTCTTGGTTTCTGTAATTGCATGCATGCATGTGTAGGCTATTGTCTTTAGGACTAGACAGTGAGAAAGAACTCCTTTGTCTAATGTGTAACTTTACTATTTATTTTAATGTGGTCACATTTCCTTTTGATGTGTACCATGATTCTTTCCTTTTCTGTTTTTATTTTACTTTCCCATAATAATAATATTTGAATAGTGATTACAAACTTTCTTGCTTTAGGTTAATTAATTGGTTCAAAGAAATTTATTAGGCATCTCTTACCCATACACCAAATTTGGTATTTTGGTGTTTCACTTTTCTTTTAACTCTAACCCAAATATCAAATTTTACACCAAAATAATATTTTTTAATATTATATTATTAAATTTATTTTTTGTTTACTTTTAATAAGTTAAATAAATAGTAATCATTTTATAACTACTTAATTATAAATAAAATATAAAATTACAATTGGTCAAGACCCTAAAAATCAATGTATAAATTAAAAATAACAGAAAATAAATTCAATTATTGTTTAAATATCTATTATGTCCTTAAAATTACTTTGTTGCATTTTATTTTATGTGTGTTTGATTTTATTTATGTAATTTTATGTTTTAAGTATTTTAATTGTTTTTAATATGTCATGTATTTAAAATTAATTTGATTATTAATATATTTTTCAAGTTGATATTCTTTATAAGTTACAATGAAAGTTTTATATTATTAAAAAATAAACCATTAATTACTTTAAAACAATAATTTAATTGTATTCATATAATATAATCAATTGATAAACATTATTTTAAGTGTATTTTAAAACTGAAAATAAAAATAAAATATTATTTTTTTGGTGTTTTGTGAACAATGACATTATTCATAAAACACCAAAAATATATACCGTTGATTATGCGGTTGGATTGGAGGTCATGAGACTATATTTATGGTGATATGGCGTTTCGTTGGAGTCATTTTTAGTAGGGTCGAATAAGAAAGATTTTAAAGAAAGAACCCGAAATGAAAATAGTCTAAGAAAAATGTATGAGTTGAGTTCTTAAATATCTTCATCTTATACAAACTTCTGTTTCTGAATATGTGCATTATGGATATAATCCAATGAAAGTAGAGATATTCTAGTGGATTGATAAAGATATCAATATTTAATGAATAAAAAGCCATTTGCTGATTAGGTGCGATTAAGGCTCCAACTGGTAACCACTTTAGGAGTAATAGGAACAGTGAGAAAAATAATAAAAAGTAATGATGGGGAAAAATTATAGGGAATAATCGTAGAGAAGGAATGGAAAAAATTCTCTCTGTTCCTTGACTAATTTGATAAGGAATATATTTGTTCATTAATTCCCTCTAAAAATAAGGAATGGTAAGGAATGAAAAGGAATTATATGTAACAAATATTCATTGCAAATGGTAAAAAAAATTAGAAATGAAGGGGAATGTCATGTTCCTTCTCATTCCTTTCCCCAATTGTGGTTACCAGTTGGAACCTAAATGTGGAAGAGTTGATGCAAAAAAAAAGATGTGGAAGAGCAACTCCAGCGGTGAAACCAATTTATAACTTTTTTTCACCGATATAATATTAATAACTTTAAAGTTTCTTAAAGTTTCTCAAACTAGAAAAGGATCTCACCCTATCTTTTTCTTTTCTTTTTCTTTTCATAACAACAATGATGAGATATATTCTTCTAGAGACCTGTGTTGAAAGCTAGATGATTTATCACCGGTCTTGTAGTTGTTACGACCACGAAGAAACAACAAATCCCAACTACGGATATATAAGAGCCAAAACTGGAAAGGGCATTCCATCCAACGTAAGCATCTGGATAATCGATCCTGGATGTGAACTGCTAGGAGAACCAGAACAATCTTTAGGCAATACCATATGGCTAAAGGAGGTCGCTGAGAAGAACCACTTTGAGGATCTGAGGATAGCGGTAGCTGGGGTTCCTACCGCTTTCTTCGCTCCGCGAATGAGACAGAAAGTGAGAGGAAAAAGCACGTTCTCTCTTTGCGAGGTCCGAAAGTGGAGAACGCATAGCATTCTCTGGGCACATAGGATCAAAGGTAAAGCAGGGCTTTCTTGGCAGAAGGGGTTCCTCCAATAGGGACAGCACGTATCCGGGGAAGCCTTTCGAGAAGCTATGAATCAAATAGGGCTGGTGGCGCAGTCCCCACTTCCTTAGTGGTGGAATTAATCAGGTCAGCCTGGCGATAGCGTCTCCAAAGCAGCTTTAACTCTC
Source organism: Orychophragmus violaceus (assembly GCA_030180135.1). Classification (NCBI taxonomy): domain Eukaryota; kingdom Viridiplantae; phylum Streptophyta; class Magnoliopsida; order Brassicales; family Brassicaceae; genus Orychophragmus; species Orychophragmus violaceus. The sequence goes on along the minus strand of CM058235.1, from coordinate 14,594,096 downwards.
TTTTCAATCCCAGAATAATTGTCTTGAGAGATTTGATTGGTCCTTTAAGCTTCTTCAGTTTCTTGGAGGAACGGAGTTGGCTTCTCCTTCGCCTTTCTTTTATCCTTTCTTTTATTTCTTGAAGAAGAAGAAGAAGCGGGCGCACGAGAAGGATTTAGCATCATGTGGATGACGGAGAGGGGGGAAATTCCATAAAGCGCGAACCAAGATCCATGATACGAAAACCAAAATCAGAAGTAGGAAAAAACTCAGAGTTAGCAGCATGAACAAAGAACTAGGACATACCAGGTGAGAAGTTCGGCTAAGCCGGAAAGATAGATCTCGTCCTTCGTCCTCCACTCGCCGAAGACTTTATCTGGGATTTGACTGATGACACTCGACGGGACTTCGAGACAGACAGAGGTTATGAAATTTTGGTTTCATTCGGCTCCTTTATGATGGATGGAGAAATTCCCAAATAAAATAAGATGGGAACAAAATAAAAATCAAAATTTGGCCCGTGCCTCCGTAGTGTAGTGTAAGTTCTTAGACCAAGATTCGAAACCTTGTCTTTCCCGCTTCCCTTCGCAGGAAATTTTTGACAGAAAGTAGCGACACTGATACCGCGCCATATTCTAGGAGCCCAAACTATGTGATTGATGCCTTGGTGGTGAAATGGTAGACACGCGAGACTCAAAATCTCGGCCGTCTACGACTACACCATCCCCGAGGAACGCCTACGCTCACTACTATTATAGTACATGCAAACACAGGAAAGCAGCTACGCCCGAGGAACCCCTTTCTAAGACGAAAAATACGAATCGGAGTTTGAAGAAGGGGAAGGAGAAGGAGTCCTCGACCCGGAACAGATAGAGGAGGATTTATTCAATCACATAGTTTGGGCCGAAAGGCATTAAGCTAATCATGGTTCCCGCTCTTAGCCGTTGGGAGTCCGATGCGATGGGCAGCGCAGCCAAGCTTGATATCTTCGGTTCTCCCTGAATTAAACTCCGGAATATGAAGTGTTCAAGTGAGCTCCTTCTGACTGGAGATGTTGGGACAGCTGCTCCTGAGCTACTTTCACCTAATAGACATCATATTATCACTCGGGCAAAGGATGGTATTCGCAAGCGCTAAATCAGTCCTTGCTGCAACTGAAGGAGTGACGTCGTCTGAGTTCCTTTCAGCCCTTCTGCCACGGTTGCTGTTTTCGGCCAAGGAGGCCTGGTCCATTCTGCCCCAGCAGAGAACGACCGTATGAATCGGAATCTACTTATATTAAGACAGACGACCGAGAAAGAAAAGAAAGGCTCCACGGGAAAATAGGGCTAGTCCCCGAAAATGCCCGTTAATAAAGCAATTTGAGGAGTTAGTTTCTTGATTCTTTATCTCCGGTATCTGCTCTAGAAAGAGTTTCAGTGCAAACTCTTCTCATACTATCAAGCCGGAATAACTCGACTGTAAGGAGAGGTTTAAATAACTCGTGGAACCTTCTACTCTCCTTTATCAGTATCATTTCGTTGGACCTCTTCTCTTTATGTTTGCGATTCTTCATCCACCAATGCTCCCAAGGAAGAAACATACAAACCCACCCGTGCTTCTCGTCCATTCACTCGCTAGGAAGAGGGCGTCTCGCATAACTAGGACAGTGAAATTATTTCTTTTCGGAATCCGCAATTGGTTTCAGTGGGAACGAGATCAATCAATGAAGGGTCAAGAGGAAGAAGAAAAGAAGACTAATCTGGATATTCCCGAAGATGTTGAATGCAAGTCTTTCTTGTAATTTCCATGGCTATAATATAGTGCCATTCCTCTATTATGTCTATAATCCTCTTGTGGCTATTATATAGAAAATCAAATATTGTGAAACAAGAATAAAATGCTAAAAAATCAGATATAGTGAAAGGGAGGTCTCTAGAAGAACATGAATGTAAGTCTGTTGTGACTATTATTGGTTTTCTATAATGAACGTGATGATAAAAAGTGTAATTGGGAAGAAATTTAAGTTTTCGATGTCGGAGGGTTCGCCCTAATTAAACTCTCCCAAGCGCGACTCTCGAGGCCGCCGTTTCTCTCGATCTGCAGCTCCGCCGGTGGAGCCCCCCTTTTCATCTCCCTCGTCTTCCCTGTCGTCGTCCTCCTCGATTTCGTGAAGGCTCGTCGGTGGATTTTGTACATTGCGTCTTTCTTCGAGCAGTTGTAAGCGACAGTGACGACTCTCCAGAGCGATTTGGGGTTTCTCTCGGTCGTTTCCGGTCATCTGCTATGGTGGTTGGTGGAGTCAGCTTCGCGGATCTCGCGTTGGGTGGCTCTGCTTTGCTCTGTTCGCGCGCGCCTCCTCTCCGAGCCGGAAGCCTCTCCGGTGTCTGTCACTTTCCTCTTCTGGTCCTCATCTTCGGTAACGGTAGTCGGTGGTTCTCTCTAGTCTGAACCGTAGTCTGATTTGTGTTGGTTAGTGTCCTCTCGGTTGCGTCTTATCGGTGCTTGGTGGATGTGTTAAGTGCGGTAGATGGTATTGCTTTTGTTTTCAAGTTAGCAATAAGTTTTAGCAACAGTTTTAACTTTAGGCAGGGCCTAGTTACCCGGCTTTTCTTGTTGCTGCTTGTCGTGCTTATCTGGTTTACCCTTTCCATGGCTCGGCTTTGCTTCCACCCTGGTTCGAGGGTACCAAGATGAGTGTTTGTTCAGGTTCTGCTGAAGAGTTCGTCTGATGGTTGAGTGATTGTTGCGGGAGAATCTACTCTCTCTGCTTTGGAACCTTTGGTTTTGAAGTTGGGTGCTAAGCGTCACAATGGTTTCGGTTTTCAGCTCTTCTCTTGCGAGGAGGTGACCTCTCCTTAGTCCGTAGATGGCTGGTATTGGTGAGCGAGTGTCCGCGTGTAAGAGCTGGAAGTCTTGTTTGACGTCTTTTCTTCTCGGTGTTCAAGGTGTCTTATCTTGTGCCTGATCGTTCTTCTTCGTCTTGGTACTTTGTTCTTTGGTGTGGCGGTAGAGTTGTTGTTCTCTTTCATCGTCGCTCTGTCGGTCATCTCTGTCGGAATCTTTCTGGTGGAGTTCGGTTTTGCTCCCTCTTAGCCTAGTAGCAGAGTGGGGATCCGGTGCTCTTGTTCCTCAGTTCAGGTTTCGTGTTAATCGGTTCTGTAGGAGTGGCTTCTTCGGTGGCTTCGGAAGTCGGTGCAGCTGAGTTTCTTCGGTCTCGGTCCATCTACCCCTTATCGATCTGGCTTAGTTTCCGTTTAGTTTAGTCTTTATTGTTTCTTTGCTTCTTTGGTTCCGGCAAGTTATGTCTTGGCCGGCTTTTTCTCCCGTTAAATCTTCAGGCTTTGTCTCCCAGAATCCACTCGGGCTTTGTCTCCCGTAATCCTTTCGGGCTCATGTTGTAACCTTTTATGTTTAATATATCAATCCTTTAGACGAAAAAGGAAGAAATTTAAGTTGACAGTAAAATAAACTTACTTCTTATGCAAATGTGGTAAATAAAATAAAAAATCAACCATAAAATGATAATAAAAATATTAAATGGTCAAGTAATTTATTACATCTAAATTTTTTTCGGACCACAATTATGTTTCCTCCTATGAAATAAGTCAACAACTTAGCCAATGTAAATATTTTTGGGCCGTCGCCATCCATTGTACCGTTTGTAAAGTACATAAAGTACATAAAATAAATTAAAGACTTCTGTTGTTGTAGTTTTTTTCACATTTTCGTTGATGTTTCTTTTCAAACGGGCATGATAAATCGCCAATCTTTTTCTATCTATCATTTTTATTGTGAACTATAGTTACTTGGGATATTGCAATGCTTCCTCCTGTCACAAATATTAATTATATTATAACATTCCTATTAAAATGGTAATCATATTAAAAGAAACGAAAATGTATGTTCATATCATTAAAAGTGATAATAAGGTTGAGTCAATAAAATTGATTCATCACAGCATAATGGACATACGGTTGAGTAATAAAATCTAAAATTGTATGTTCATTCCAAAGACATAATGGTGACGACTCAACAAACTCAAAGAAATAATTACGCCAAGCTACACCAATATGTGTATAAGAAAAAATTTACTACAACAATATATTCACAAAATAAAATATGCTGCGATAAGAAAAAAGAATATGTAACGTCAGGTACGAATAACGTTCAAATTATTACAACAACTTTCAAACTATTGGATGTAAAATAAAGAATACGTAACATATACACCACAAAATATAATAATTTAATGAATAAATAAATAATAAACACCTGATGTTATATGAGGAGAATTTTCCAGTTCATGAAATGGAGCTGTTAAACTATTTTCTAACGAAGCAAATTCTCTTGGTGGACTTTTGTTCAAATTAATCAGAAATCTCTTTCATTATTTTCAAATCTCCATTCTGAAATTTTGTTTGGAGGAAAACAATTGTGGCTCTAAATTTGATTTTTTTTTGTTTACAAAAATTTGATTGTTTTGATAATGTAGTCTTCTATTCGTAATTGTGGCTTTCTAATTGTGGCTTCAAGTCACGAGATGGTTTAGCACAATTCTCAAATTAATTGAAAATAAATAAAAACAAAAATAATTAATTAAAGCATAAATTAATTGTTTTCTAATCTATGTGGAAAACTAGAAAATCAAATATAAACTTGACAAAAAAAAAGAAGAAAATCAAATATAAACAGATGGACTATTTGACTATACAAGCCTACAAGGTTTAAAAAAAAACAGTGGGATAGTTATGCTCTTACAACATCAGAAGAAGACTTGAATCCAGTGAATGAAAATAAAACCATATGAATTGTGTTGTAGCAGTGGCAGAAGCAGTAAAATCTTTTAATAGGTTAATTTGATTACAGTTATATTTTACAAGAGCCAATAAGCTAAATTTTTAATATTTTAGCAGGTTTTTATTTTCCAAAATACAAATAAATTAAAAATAAAAATTTACATGGGTCATATGACCTCTGCTAACAAGTTAGTTCCGCCATTGGTTGTTGTAACATATGAAATTGAGCTAAGAAAAAGTATTCCTCCGTACCTTGTTCATATGGTGTAAAAGATTTCAAAGAAAACTATACTTCTTATAACATCGAGTCATAATATTTGATTGATTTAACAATATATTAACTATCGAGAGACTAATTAGATCAAAAACTTAATTTAAAATCAGAAAATCCTTTTAATCTATCGATGTTCTAATTTATAGAATATTAATTTATAAAATTTATGATGTACTTACATGTTTACAACTTTTTGTTTAGAAAGTGTTCAATTTTTTTTGATGAAATTTTAAAGTTTTTTTTTAAATTCTAAAGATCAACCGCAAGAGATCCACAAAATCTATTTCTTATCATTAAAGACGTCTACGAATGGCCAAATGGCCAAATGAAAATCAATAATGATAACGATGCTTTGCGTGAGGTAGAGAACAATGCGTGGAGAAGAACTGTGGCTGTAGTCGTTGCGTTCCCTCCCGATACCAAGTATTGTTGCTTGTAATACCAATTTGAGTAGCAGCAAAACAAGTTTTTAGTCGATTAGACGAAACTGATCTGAGCGTGATTTTCTAATCTGGGTTTGATCCCATCATACCATAGCAGTAGCGAAGCTAGGAAGGAATGAGGCATATGACTGACTCTGGGCAAAAATACATGACGTGATACAAGATGTGATAAAAGACATGACACATGACATGCAATTATGTGATTGATGAAATATGAATAAATATAGCTAATATGAATCGGTTCAAAAGTTGTTTGCTGAGCTGGATGAAGATCATGAAGAATATATTGCAACTTTGGAATGTTTATATATTCTTAGGAGAAAATAAAGGAAAAATAGAATATTTCCAAAAAAATTTGAAAATATCCTAACAAAGAGGAATTTGTGTGATTAGAGAGGCACAAAGGTCAAGATTCAAGTTAATATATAAGGAATACGTTGCCTTATGAAAAATATGTCATTGTGACCAAAGAATATGCACTGTTAGAGAAGACATAGCTACCGATGCGCTGGTGGTGTTGAAGCATGTTTGTTTGATATCGTTTCCTTAAGTGTAATGGTGCGTTTGTGTTGACGTATATGTGGGAGTACTTTGGTTCGTTGGATGTGACGTGTCCAGAGATTCTAAAGAAACAAAGTCTAGGCTCGGTGGGGTTTAGCCCAGGGTCGTTTTATCCTGATAAAATCTAGGATCATGGGAAGTTTAGCTCATGGTTAGTAATTATCATGAGGATTTCATGTTACTGAACATAGCGGTACAATAGGTTTTGATCTACGCGTTTGCGATTGGTGTAATTACTTTCTTGGTCTAGTGAACTCGAATCTGGACGTGGTCCCGGGGAGTAGGAAGCGAACCTCGTTAAAAAAACTTTGTGTGTCTTTACTTTCTGCACTTTTTATCTTGCCTCTCCTGCATTTTCAATTGGTATCAGAGTTGGTTCTCGATAGAGATTTAGTCTTGTTTCGGGTAGATCAAAAGGTGAGAATATAACATAGCTCAGGAGGAAAGACAAAGTTGAATGAGTTTTTAACCATGATGTGTGTAACATCCCCGATCTTCAATAGGATCGTTGAGATGCACCACGACCGAGTTGGATGAAGAAATCATGAAGAAGAAGCTTAGAAACTCGTCCATGGTGAAAAACACTATTTTCTGAATTAATTTAAATTATTTAGAAAATAATGGTGGCTTTTAGACACATCAATGTCTGTTGGTGCCAAGTCAAAAAAATGGTAATTTGACTATATAAGGGGGTGGGTATCTTCGAGTGTCCAGACAAACTAGGAACATGACCACATATGGACCGTGAGCTCGTTATACTCACCCAAACTTGGATAGACCGAGTCTAACAAGGGTCGGAGGGATCAAAAGAAGGATTAAGATCAGATCAAGGGAAAAATTCAGTTGGAAGGGATCCGAATGTACAAGTTCGTGGTGGAATCGAGGGATCGATCCATCCGGTTAAGATCAAGTGCGATACTTAGCCAAAATCATCGAAGAAGGGTTAAGTTATCGAGATAATCAGCTTGAACCAGCTGAACATCGAGCTAGACCAGATGGATCAACTCGATAGGAAGTCAGGTAGCTCAGCTTAGTTATGGGAAGTGAGGTGAGTAATATAGTCAGCTGGATCGTTAGTGAAGACAACTAGTTGGACTATGTGACCGATTAGTTGAACGGTTGGACGGTTAAACCTAAACCTGTGCGAATGACAAGTCGTGATAGTTCAGTCTGAAATCTGATTGGTCGAAGAAAAATTGATTCTGTTCACAGAATACCGGCCAACCACCTTATAAATGCCAGCGGACATGCCAAATTTGGCCATCACGCGCATAAGTGGAAATTCCCAGAAAATTATCAAGTCTGAGAACACAGAAAAGGAAAGAATGAGTTAACGGAAATCTTCGAGAGCATGCTAGTCAGAAGGCGAGGCTTGACCAAGGAGATAGACTTATCGAACAAGGAACTTCCCTAAGTTTAGCGGTTGGTTACCACAAAACCGCCAGAAAACTGTGAGTGCAAACCATGACTTTATGTTCGAATGCGAGTCTGGTTCGCGGGCTAGGATAAGATCGGGTTGGTTGGGTGATTCCGATTAGACCGTCCGTTCCTACGATTCCTATTATTTATTATTCTGCTTAACTTAGTTCGAATGGCTAAGTCTAGGATCAAGACGTCGCAGAAGGGCGAGTGGCTTGGGGAATGGATCGATTCCGCCAACATCGATCGGCCTGAAGACGGTAGTCTTAATCCAGACTTAGTCAAACGATCGTAAGCCTTTTATCTTATTGTGTTGTGAGATCTGCATATCATTCATTCATGCATATAGTCATTAGGGTATGCATTCACTAAGTAATTGTCGAATTACTTACGCCTCTTTGGCATTTCAGGAAGTGATGGTGATCGGGGTAAGGATTGTGACTAAGCGATGGATTGGCAGCCCATTGAAGAAGGGTGGTGTGAAGACTGGATAGTGCTAGGATCGATTTAAACTATGTAAATCCTACGGGCAAACCTATACATGTTGTTGAATCCTAAAGTTAACTAAATAAAATCCAATACTTTTCTATGGTTGCATTCGTCTCTACTATTTTCGCATCTTGAAGATATGGTTGTTGATTTCACATACATAGTCAAAAACAGGGAGAATGAAGATGTATTTGTTGTACTAATCACAGAGTACAACACGAAGTAGTACAAGACGTGACACATGACATGCAATTATGTGATTGATGAGATATGAATGAATCTAGCTGATAAAATTCGGTCCAAAAGTTGTTTATCGAGCTGGATGAAGATATTGGAGAGTATATTATAGCTTTGGAGTGTTTCCATATTCTTAGGAGAAGATAAATGAAAAAGAGAATATTTCACAAACGTTTTGGAAATATCCTAACAAATAGGAAATCTTCTATTTATGTGATTGAAGAGGCATGGAGGTCAAAATTCAAGTTAATATATAGGAGTGCGTGGCCTTATGAGAAATATTTCATTGTGACAAAGGCATATGCATTGTTAAAGAAGACATTGCTGCCAGTGAGCTAGTGGTGTTCAATCATGCTTGCCTGATACCGTTTCCTTAAGTGTGATGGTGCGTTTGTGTTGACGTAAATGTGAGATTACTTTGGTTCGTTGGGTGTGACGTGGTCCAGAGATTCTGAAGAAACAAAGTCTAGGCTTGGTGGGGTTTAGCTCAGGGTTGATTTATCCTGATAAAGTCTAGGCTCAGAGGGAGTTGAGCTCATGGTTAGTGACTATCATGAAGAGTTCATGTTACTGTTCGTAGCTATTTTTCAATAGGTTTTGATATAATCGTTTGCGATTGGTGTAATCGTTTTTTTTTGTTTTAGTGAATTCGAATCCGGACGTGGTCCCGAGAAATAGGAAATGAACCTCGTTAAAAAACTTTATCTGTCTTTACTTTATGCACAATTTATCTTGCCTCACCTGTATTTTCATATATGTGTATCGACATATACAGATCTCTCTCCACTATGATCTAGCCGCAACCGCATCTTCTTATTTTTCTCCCTTCTTCTTTGTTCCTCTTTTGCTTCTCTTCTTATGTTGTTCTTCCTTCTCTTCATATTTTCTTATTCTCCTCCTATCCTCTTCTCCCTTTCTTGATTCTCTCTCTTAATCTCGTGATTCCTATACGGTTCGTGTAAGGAAAGGGAGACTCTTCATGCTGATCAACACCATCCACCTTCGCTGGATGTCCAGAGTAGTTGCAGGTCACCAGAGAGCAACACCATAGTACCAAAGATTGTCTTCACACCATTCCGAGGAGCCTAGGTTGTGACCCAAGCATTTCTTGCACCGAAAGCGATACTAAGAATTTTCGAGTTCCTAATTCAGTTATTGAAATCCTAATCATTTCACTGTAGGATTTAATGATCAATCCAACTCGGGAATCAAACAACACTAAAAAAATGCACGACTTGCTTAATCAAAGCCAAATTTGTTTTCAAAGTGAATTCTAGTAATCTAAGGGATCGAGCAAAGCAAGATTGAAACAAGATTAAAAGAAAGTCTTAGGATGAAGTCATAGTACCAAAGGTATTTAGAGAAGATCATGAGTGCTTATCAATCATCAAACAATGCAAAAGATGGCAAACTGACATTTAGAGTGGTTAATCACATTTATATGCATCTTAACCCTATGCTAATCATGCAACAATCAATTTCTTAATTTCAAATTACACATCAGCATGCAATGCAGTCAATCAAATCACCATCAAGCAAGCATCTTTTAGTTAAGAACACAAGTTTAGATCAGTCTTATTCCTAGACATTAATCCATTTAATCAACTCATAATCAAGAACAAACTCCCATTTGTGTTTAAGAACCAGTCAAGCATGCAAAAAAAGTTTATATGACTATCAAACACCTTAGACATCATTCCATTGGCTAAGCATGCAAAATATCTAATTAGGTTCATTCAAGAATTTCAACGAACACTTTCCGGACAACAAAAGCCTATAGTCTAAATCAGATATTCCTTGAAAATCTAGCATAAAGATCAACCTAACAGAGAAAGATTAAAATTAATTAAGCACTAAGAACCCTATATCATCCCTAATCTACCATAATCTACCTCATCCTTAAAATCCAAAGTGACTACTCACTAATCATAGTGATTCCATCAAAACCCATAGAAATATAGATAGCGATCATGATTAGAGAGATAAATACATAATTTTAAGAAGAAATAAGAAATACTTACTTAAAATCATAAACTTAGATTTTAGAATGTTAAGAACCCTAAAAGGGGTAAAGAGAAAGCTTAAGAGAAGAGAGGGTGACAAAAAATTAGGTCTTAAAACATATATATATATATATAAGCTAATGGCTCGAAGTGGCATTTTTGTAATTTTGGGCTCTAGAAGGAGGTGGCATCGGATGGCTGCATCGGGTGTGGACTGAACGATGGGCCATTTATCAGACAAGAATCTTCCAAGGCTGCTGGTTGATGCAGAGAAGATCACATCAGGGTCATGACGTTGAGATAGGCTGTCGGGCGGATCACGATCGATGGGAGCTGGGGAAATGACGACATCGGGTAGCTGCGTCCAAGGTCTGTGGCCGAGGGATTCTCTATTAGAATCGGGTCTTGGACAAGGGAAGTGCATCGTCTGGGCGTGGCCGATGGATGGAGACCGAGGGGAAGACATTGGACTGATCAGTCCAATGGGTCACATCCGAGGATTCTTTTGTCTGAATGAGGAGCTTACGTAAAAATGGATGAAACGGACGAGCTGGGCCGATCCTGGCTGATCCTTGGCTGGACAAAAGCTGTGTCTGGCCGATGGCTCGGGCCAAGGCCACAAAATCTTCCTCTTCATTGTCTCTACTATTTATGCTCTACAAACTCATCCAAACCTCCTTAGCAACTCCAAGAACTCTCCAATGCTCCAAAATCACATAGAAAGACTCAAGAAAAGACCAAAACATGAAAACTCTAATCCTAGACACACTAAGTTCTAAGAGAATAAATTCATAAATAAATGACTTGAAATGAATACAATATGCAAGAAAACTATGCAAATTATGATCCTAAAACCCCTAAATTATGGTACTATCTATTCCCTCAAACTTATCATTTGCTTGTCCGCAAGCAAAAAAATAAAGAAAATAATTGAGAGAGGTTAGAAAATAGGAAATGAAATCCGACAATGTCAACAAAAGAATTCGATTCACTGCCCTTCAAAGTAGTTATAAATGCACAAACAACCTCTAATTTAAAAGAGTTAGCAATGCTCATCAAACATTCTTGTTCTAGTGATCAAACCATCAATGCATCCACAAGCAACCAACACAATCAACCATTCTTTTTCTAGAGGATATCTTTTTTTTTTCTTCTTTTTTTCTTAAGGTCTTAGATCTTATTCACTTATTCAATCTACTTCCCAAACCTTTCTTTTTCAATCAACCACTTAGCAATCTTTTACTCGCTTCTCATTCTCCCCAAATCACTCTTTTCCCTTTTCTTTTCACTCACCAATGAAATGATCTCACTCACCCAATGAAAATCAAATATGATCCTGAGTCCTATCCTAGATTCTAGACAATCAATGCAATTGTTAAATGGAGTTGAGACCTTATCCTTCTCCTATCAATTCAAAATTTTACACAAGTTATATTTTCAACAAGGGGCATGATATCATCATATTTTAGGCTTTCTTAGCTTGTGTTAGATCATGTTTTGGTATCATTTGCATGTTTCATATATGTTTTCTAAGATATTCTTGCATTTAAAATTTATATAGTATCGAATTAGAATTTGCATGTTTTTGTAGTTTTTGGAGTGTTTTCATGTGATTTCTAGGTATTGCAGGTTCTAAGGATTAGTCTTGGAATTTTGGAAATATATGATAACCAGGATTTTTGCAATCCTTTGAGGTACCAATTCCTCAAGCTTATCGTGTAGCCTTGAGGTATCGAACCTTTTTGGGATGGATAGAACCAATAAGAATACACCAAACCTCTAGAGTCAAATCATTTAATCAAATTTGGTTCTAACAATCCTAATGAAGACAATTCAAATAGAAGCAAATAGAAAGCAAGTAACAAAGTGAATTCTTAACAATCAATGATAAAAGTAAGGCCAATGGGTTTAGGTCAATGAGTAGAGCAATCTAGAGCTATCAAGGATGCTTAAACAATCATCATAGATGCTAATCCTAAGCAAAAACACTAATCAATCAATTAATCCAATCTCTTGGTACTAATTACTTTGCCTAATCCTTAGTCAAGATCAAATTCTCATTTGTGAATAAAAACAAGGCAAGCATTAATCTCAAGTTCTCTTAAGCTAATAAACACTTTAGACATTCACTTTCATGAGCTAAAATATGTAAATTCCCATCAAAATTCAATCTAGCATTTCATCGAACACATGGTGTGCAATAAAACTCAATACATCTAAATCAACTTGATCAATGTCAATCTAGCAATAAACACATTTAGATAGGAATGATCAATCATAATAAAGCCATAAGCATCCATGAATCACTCTAAATCATCCTAATCTACCTAACCCATAAGCCTCAAATGAAACTACTCACTAATCATACTTAGTCTAACAAAATCCATGAGAATGATGTTAAACATGATGATTAGTGAAAAATTAAAGAAAGGAGAGAAGAAATCAAACACAAATCACTCTTAGATTAAGAAAAGATTCAAACTTGTCTTCCAAAGTGTTTAGAACAAAAAATAAAGCTTAAGAAACAATAAAAAAATAGGTTTTTGGCTTAAATAGTCAATATGGGGCGAACCGGGTCAACCCGGAACAAACCGGGTGTTGACCTGGATCCAAGACAATTTATGGGGTCTGTATCGGCCATCCAGTCGATATGCTGGCCGATATGAGTCTTCCGATTTTTCTGTCGAGGGGTCGTATCGGCCAGGATGGTCAATACGGTGGCCGATATGAACTGTCTGCTCTTAATCCGAGAGTGCATGTCGGCCAGGCTGGTCAATACGGTGGCCGATATGAACTGTCTGCTCTTAATCCGAGAGTGCATATCGGCCAGGCTGGTCAATACGGTGGCCGATATGAACTGTCTGCTGGGTCTTCCTTAGTCCTTTGAGCTCTAGACTCCACTTCCAGGCTCACCAATACTCCTTGCACCTGCAACACACCAAAAACACTCCAAATGCAAGCCTAGAATGCCTAAACCTAGCTCTAGATGATCCTATACTCTAAACACACCAATGAATAAAGAAATGAAGCTAAAGGAAGCTAAAAAGAAGTAAAGCATGATCCTAACAATAGCATAAATGCATGAAAATACAAGTATATCAATTTCCCCAAACTTAAACCTTGCTTGTCCACAAGTGATAGGTTCTAAGTTTTACCCTATTCTAAACTGCAAGTGCACAGTATCGTCAAAGTAGTATATAGGGTTATCGAATCCACAGGGACACTTGGTCTCAATAGATCAGAACAGTAGAGATTAATACTAGAAATAAGCAGATGGTGAAGTAAATAAATTGCGAAGCAAGAAAGTAAACAGTAGCAAGTTGGTTGTGAAAGCAATAAACTAAAAGCGTCAAGCCTTGGGTATTCTCAGGAAATCAGACAAGCAGACAAGTTAATCAGTCAGGATCAAATTAAACTCAGTTCTAGAACTCAAATCACGGAAATAGAATTAACCAAATCTCTTTGCGAAAACTCTCTAAGTCTAAGTGCAGTAACCCAAATCTCTTTGCGATTACTAACAGATTAAACTAGCATTAAGTTCAAGTTCGATATGTTCACAATTAAACTAAACCAAATCTCTTTGCGAATAATTCAATTGCTCAACATAAATAGTTCAGATTCTAAAACACACTCTCGTGTCGAATTTAGCAACCTAAGATCTAGATTCTAATTGATCAGGTTAGAACTAGCATTAAGCACAATTTAGTTTGAAGAACATTCTAATCATATGAATCCTTAACTGAATTAAACAAGTCTAGCAAGTCATCAAACCCTAATGAGAAACCCTAAACTTAACTATGGATCTACTCAGACATGATTAATGAAAACCTAATCATAGAAATAATAGATTGCATATAAGAGAATAAAATATCAAAGGGGTTCGAAATCTTCTCCAAAATAAGTGAATACAGGAAATAGATCAGCCCCAAAAGCTCTAAAAATCTCTTAGCTCTAAGTATGAAAGCGTAAGTAAATTAAACACCAAAATCCTCTATATATAAGCCTAATCTCGGCTGGGGCTTCTGTGTAAATACTGGAACTATTCTGGGCCTCTTTGCAAATCTTCATAACTTGTTAAACCGACGCGTATGGCCCATCTCGCTAGTGTGTCGACCGATGCACAAGGTGTGTCGGTCGATGCTTGATCAATAAATCGGACAGTGAGTTAAGCTCTCGGCCAAAACGTCCCAAAAGTCCCAAAATGCTCCAAATATCTCCAATTAGCTCCAAACCTGATTAAACCTGTAAAAGACTCTAAACGAACACAAAAGACACTAAAAACACATCTATATCATGGTATAAAATGGGTAAAAACCATGATATATCAACTCCCCCACACTTAGCCTTTGCTTGCCCTCAAGCAAAACAGAGAACTAAAATGCGGTGAAGAGGTTTGAAAACTTTTCAGAAACTCATTTTGTCGTAGAAGCAACAGCATTCAGATTCCCCTTAGTAATCCACATGAAAGAATCAATCCACAGACATCAAGACCAACATATACTTCCTCCACACTTAGCAACTGTCCTAAGTAAACGCCACAATCACATTCACGCATTCAAATTCTCCCTACTGACTTCTGCAAGTATTTAAGTGCGGTCTCACCTAAGGGGTATCGATCTAAAGGCACATGGACTCTTACCTTGCCAGCTCTAGACCACCATACTATCTTTCTCTAATCCCTTTCTTCTCTTTCCCTTCCTTAACAACTGATTTTTCCCCACTGGGTATCATTTTTTTTTTTATCAGTGTTCTTCCCGTTTTGGGGTGTACTTTGGACACATTCCATGGATCACATGAGAGAAAATAGTGTTTGCTACCATTCCCATGACCACTTCAGAGTTACTAACTCATCCGCAGTTTATTATTATTATTATTATTTTTTTTATGGAAGGGGAGAAGGGAACTAGATAGGGCAGGTTTACAGGCTGTGTCAGAACCAACAAGGGAGTCCGACATAAAGTATACCAAGCCCTTAGGTGAGAAATCTAAAGTCAGGATTAAATTGAAGTCAGTAAGCCCGATAATCTGCAGCTTCATCCCAATGGTTACTTAAGTTCCTCCAAATGCTGCTAATCTTCTCAAAAAATCATTGTTTCCTACTTAAACAAATTTTGACTCAAAAAACAATTTTTTAAAAATTTAACTGACTCTAAGAAAACAAAAGAAAGTAATTAGTAGAACCTCCCCCACACTTAAGACACACTGTCCCCAGTAGTGTCAAGCAAGGGATTGGTTAAAAGAAAGAAAATAAAAATTTGTTAATGGAATGGTTAGTTCTCTCGAGTTTTTACCTCTGTCGCAGTCAGGCATCGATCGTTGCACTAGGTGCACCGACCGTTGCTGTGCGATTTTCGTTGGGGATCGATCGTTGCTCAGAACCGCAACGATCGCTGCAATGCGATTCTTTCGTATTGTGACGATCGAAACAATGGTGTGTCGATCGACGCACTGCGAATTCATCCGAGACCTGCAAACAAAATTCACCAAAACCAGAAACAAGCGTAAAATCCTATGAAAATACTAAAATCAAAATGCAAAAACGAAAACAGTGGGTTGCCTCCCACTCAGCGCTTGTTTAAGGTCATTAGCTTGACGCTTCAGCTGATTTAGGTAGAGGGTGCATCATCCAGAGGCAGAATCTGACCTTCTGGAATTTCGGCCTTAGCCCAATAATGTTTCACCCTCTGTCCATTCACAGTGAATTCAATACCATCCTTACCAGTTAGAACGACAGCTCCATACGGACGCACTTCTTTGATTGTGAAAGGACCAGACCACCTTGATTTCAGCTTTCCTGGAAACAAATGCAGACGAGAGTTATATAAAAGTACCTGATCATTAGGCTCAAATTGTCTGGAGACAATCTTTTTGTCATGATATGCCTTAGTCCTCTCCTTGTACAGCTTTGAGTTCTCATAAGCAAAATGTCTAATCTCATCCAACTCATTAAGCTGCACTAATCTCCTTTCCGCAGCAGACTTAAGATCAAAATTCATCTGTTTCACAGCCCATGCTGCTTTGTGCTCAAGCTCCACTGGAAGATGACATGCTTTTCCATATAGCAGATGGAATGGAGTGGTCCCAAGTGGTGTCTTGAATGCTGTCCTGTAAGCCCATAATGCATCATCTAGCTTTGCTGCCCAATCCTTCCTTGTCTTTCCAACTGTATTCTCAAGGATCTCTTTGATCTGCCTGTTAGAAACCTCAACTTGTCCACTGGTTTGAGGGTGATAAGGAGTGGCGACTCGGTGATGAACTCCATGCTTTTTCAGCAGCTTCTCGAAGACCTTATTGATAAAATGAGATCCTCCATCACTAATCACTATACGAGGCACTCCAAATCTGGGGAATATGATGGTCTTAAACAGGTTAATGACCACCGAAGAATCATTGGTTGGACTAGCTATTGCTTCAACCCATTTAGACACATAGTCTACAACAACCAAGATGAATTTATTCCCATAGGATGAGGGAAAAGGACCCATGAAATCTATGCCCCAGCAATCGAAAACCTCAACTTCCAGAATGAAATTCTGAGGCATCTCATGCTTCTTGCTGATTTTCCCTCTTCTCTGACAAACATCACACTGAGAGACGAAAGAATGAGTGTATCTGAACATTGTAGGCCACCAGAAACCTGCTTGCAGAACTTTAGACACAGTCTTGAATGTAGCAAAGTGTCCAGCATAATCTGATCCATGACAGTGGAAGAGGATGTCTGGAACTTCTGATTCAACAATGCATCTCCTGTACAGGCCATCTGAGCAGTGCTTGTAGAGATAAGGCTCATCCCAGTAGTACCTTCTAAGCTCTCTAAAGAATCTTTTCTTTTCATAACCCTTCAGATCATCTGGTTCAGTCTCAGCAGCAAGGTAGTTAGCTATATTAGCATACCATGGTCGATAAGAGGTTGCTACAGCATAGATTTCGAAGTCATAATTCCCAATTCTGATCTTGAAGGACTCTCGGCTCGTATCAGGTATGCATCGATCGTTGCGCGTGCATGTGTCGATCGTTGCTTCCCCGATACTTGTATCGACCGTTGCCAGTGTGGCATCGATCGACACAGTGCGACTTTCCCGACAGTTCTGCAACTCTCCTCCCAAATCCATCTGAAAAACTGCACCAATTATGTTGACGTTTTCCTCGGGCAAATAATCATTTATGGGCACGTCTTCCTCAACTAGCATCCTTGAAAGATGATCAGCGACTCCATTCTCAACTCCCTTCTTGTCCCTCACTTCAATATCAAACTCCTGAAGCAACAGAATCTATCTCAACAATCTCGGCTTAGCATCCTTCTTCTGCATCAGATACTTCAGGGCTGAATGATCAGTATGAACAATCACCTTAGAGCCAACAAGATAGGGGCGGAATTTATCGAAAGCAAAGACAACAGCTAACATCTCTTTCTCTGTGGTTGCATAGTTTCTCTGCGCATCATCTAGTGTCCTACTAGCGTAATAGATAGCATGAAGTTTTTTGTCCTTCTTCTGCCCTAGAACAGCTCCTACAGCAAAATCACTTGCATCACACATAACCTCAAAAGGTAGATCCCAATCTGGTGGCTGAACTATTGGAGCACTCACTAATGCCTGCTTGATCTGTTCGAATGCAGTCTGACAGTCCGCATTGAACTCAAATTTGGTATCCTTACACAGCAAAGCAGTTAGTGGCCTAGCATTAATCTTACTGAAGTCTTTGATGAAACGCCTATAGAAACCAGCATGTCAAAGAAAGCTTCTAATAGATTTAACAGAATCAGGCGCCTGAAGATTTGTCATTACCTCAATCTTAGCGCGGTCCACTTCGATTCCTGCTTCAGATAATTTATGTCCAAGAACAATACCATCTTTGACCATAAAGTGGCATTTTTCCCAGTTAAGGACCAAGTGTTTCTCTTCACACCTAGTCAGCACCTTGCACAGATTATCTAGACATTCATTGTAAGATGATCCATAGACTGAGAAATCATCCATGAATACCTCCATAAAGTCCTCAATCATATCAGTGAATATGGACATCATGCATCTCTGAAAAGTAGCAGGAGCATTACAGAGTCCAAAAGGCATCCTACGGTAAGCGAATGTGCCATATGGACAAGTGAAAGTAGTCTTTCCCTGATCTTCTGGGTGGATAGGAATCTGAAAGAAACCTGAGTATCCATCGAGGAAGCAGTAGTAAGGGTGATTGGCTAACCTCTCCAGCATCTGATCGATGAAAGGCAAGGGAAAGTGATCCTTTCTGGTTGCAGCATTCAGCTTCCTGTAATCTATGCACATCATGTGTCCCGTTATAGTCCTAGTAGGTATCAGCTCGTTTCTCTCATTCTTCACAACTGTAACTCCGCCCTTCTTAGGTACTACATGGACTGGACTTACCCAATCACTGTCTTAAATAGGATAGATGATTCCAGCATCCAGGAGTTTCATAATCTCCTTCTTAACCACTTCCTGCAGATTAGGATTAAGCCTTCTCTGATGCTCAACAGATGTTTTAGACTCGTCCTCAAGGTGTATCCGATGCATGCACAGCTCTGGTGAGATACCTGAAATGTCATTAAGAGAATAGCTAGGAGCTTTGCAATGCTTGCGCAGCTTGCTTAGCAGTAAAGTGAGCTCTGCGTTGTTCAAACTAGCG
Organism: Orychophragmus violaceus; assembly: GCA_030180135.1. Classification (NCBI taxonomy): domain Eukaryota; kingdom Viridiplantae; phylum Streptophyta; class Magnoliopsida; order Brassicales; family Brassicaceae; genus Orychophragmus; species Orychophragmus violaceus. The sequence goes on along the minus strand of CM058235.1, from coordinate 14,575,273 downwards.
TTAACAATCACTGGATAAGTTGAATTTGGTCCAAGAAATGCGTACCTTAGCTCGGATGGAAGTTGTTTCAATTCTATTTTCGGAGCCTTTTCCTCTGCCCATTCTGCGTCGCTTTGCAACGACCGATGCTTGGTGAGTGTCGATCGTTGCATCGTCGCGTCAGATACTTCCACCTGCATTGCAACTTCAACAGAATCCATCAGTCTTGTATAGCACATTGCTGGCTCGTCCTGCAGGTACTCCAACTCCATTATAGAGCTCAGTAAAGCTCTTTCTAGTGGATCTTCAGCATGTGACTGGTGAAAGTACTCTGCAGCTAATTCACCAAGTGTGTCCACATAGAAAGTCTGTCCGTCGATGGTTGGTCTCTTTACCAGTTTGTTCATATCAAAACTCATCTTCAGATCACCCACATTCAGGACTATTTTGTTGGAATTATGTCCAGTAATCTCTGTACTGTCTCTAGAAAGTAAGAGTATGTCAATGATCAGACATAAGTCATATAATACTGGGGGTCATGATGGCTTGCTAGAGTCCGCTCATGATCTATAAGTCTTGGATTTATTGCCTTTATTATATGATCCCATATGGGTCACACGCCTAAGCTAACAGGAAACAATGAGGGAACGGTTCAGCAGAAGTACGGTAAAAGTGCTAGGCATTTACTATACTTAGAGAGATTAAAGGGCCTGATTAAATCTAAGGGATTTAATCAGACTGGGAATTGGGCCCAAAAGCCCAACAGAACTAGACAAGGGTTTTATGATTAAAACTTGACCTAGCTCTCTTTTTCCCCTAACTCCCTGCGCCTCTCTCTCTCTCTCTGCGCCACCCTCTCTCTGGTCTAGCAGCCCTTCTTCCTGTTAGTGTGCGTGTGTGAGCCTTTGGAGGAACAACCTCTTGGTGGTTCTGCTGATCTCTGACTCATACCTGATTCTTCCGCTGCATAACAAGGTATTACTGAGATCCCTTATGTTTCTGCAAGAGAACCTAGATCCAATCTGTTTAGTAGAGTTTAATCTGACAGAATTAAACCAGGACAAACACTAATCAATCCTTCAGTGGTATCAGAGCCATTGGTTCTATTAGGATTTCTTGTTAGAATCATGTTTAGGTTGTTTAGAAGTGTTTGAATCAATCTATGCTTGAAATTGATAAGAAAACACTTAAGAAACAAAAGAATTAAAGCTTAAACCCTAAACTAAAATCGCATGATCGCATGTGGATCGGAGTGTGGATCGGCCTCGGATCACACGTCCGGATCGGTACACGACGAACGGACCGATCGCTTGACCGGATCGTGTCGCGTTGTCGTCCCGATCGGCGTTGAGGCGCGAGAGATGGACCGGTCCGCTGTGCGATCGTGTCCCGCCTCTCTCGGCCCGAGCCGTCCCGATCGTGTCCCGTCCCGTCCCGACTATCGTCCCGATCGCGGAAGCGTGATGCATGCGGCTGTCCCGATCGTGTCCCGTCTCTCGATCGCGTGAAGATTGCGACTCGGTCGTGATCGGTTCACGTGACCAATCGGTCGGTTCGGTTTGGTTAACGGTTCGGTTTAAAATAATTAAAAATCTAATCGTTACGGTTTACAGACTTAATAATATTTATTAAATCTGGTTAAACCGTGATAAGAAATCCAATGTCGTTTGAAATTGGATTTAGTGCCTAAACCAGTGGTTTTCTAATTTGATTTGGTTGGACCAAATAAATTGAGAAAATCCGGTTTAGTAAATGACCGGTTAACAATTGTGGTTATCGTAGTAATTAATCTTGGTTAGACCAATTTTAATGAACCAGACCGGTTATGTCATTTAATTGGGCAATTGGGTTATGTCTTGGACATAGACCAATTCTTGGGCCTTGGGCCAAGAAGTTAAAACAATTGGGCCAGTTATTTGAGTCTTTTCTTCAGATTTAATTTAAAATTCATTTAATAATTAAAATTCGATTTTAAATTAATCAGTTTCCAAAATTTTAAATTAGAAAGTTTCTTAGAATAGAAATTTCTAGATTTGCATGTTTTGGATATTTAGGAAATTTCTATAGTTAGAAAGTTTCCAAATTTAGGAAGTTTCCAATTATAAAAGTTTCCAAAACAGTAGGTTTCAAAAAAATGGAAAGTTTCCAAAAATAGTAATCTTCTATTTTGGAATGAAATTTTAAGAAAAACTATAAACCTCAAATAATATCAAGCGTTGGATGTCTTGTCCAGTCTATGTCAGCTGTTCAAACCCATTCAATCGTACACATGGCCTTACAGTGTGAGGGTGTCTATCTTTTGCGTGGGTAAGACAGTTTGTGATTCATTAATGTCATTGGGAGTCCCAGACATTAGTGATTACATGACTGTATAGACTGGTTTTCTTGACTAGGTCATCGGGAGTCCCGGGCCTTGAGACATCAGAGTGGATTGGGCCTCGGGCCCAGATTCACAACCAAGAGTTATATCACGGATATAATTAGCCGAAATAGGGCTTACCGATATAAGCTAAGGTTGGGTGACGGCCAGTGGCCCACTTTGATCTTAGTTATATGTGGATCTTGGAATCATTATATTCTTTTGAGGGTAACTAATGTTATTGAATATAATGCGAGTTTACTCATATTGAACATATAAACTAAAATCCTTTTTATCTTAAATTTCAGCAATGACTACAACAAGCACACAAAACACATTCTCAATCCGGTCTGTTCTCGACAAGGAGAAGCTGACTGGAACGAACTTCCTGACGTGGTCAAGGAACTTGAGGCTGGTCCTCAAGCAGGAGAAGAAGGAATATGTCCTTCGTGATCCCCTCCCCGAGAGGCCTCCAAACAATGCCGCCAAGAATCTGCACAATGCTTGGGAAAAGCATTCGTCAGATGAAAATGATGTCTATTGCCTGATGTTGGCAACCATGACTCCTGAATTGCAAATGCAGTTCGAGAGTGTGCTGTCGCCCATCGAGATAATGGCAAGCCTGAAATTGCTTTTTCAGGAGCAGGCAAGGACCGAGAGGTTCCAGACAGTTAAGAACCTCTTAGACTGTAAGATGGCTGCAAATGCGGCAGTGAGTCCTCATGTCTTGAAGATGATGGGTTATCTCGATCATCTTCAGAAACTCGACTGCCCTATCAGCCAGGAACTTGCCTGCGACATCGTTCTGCAGTCTTTACCTGCAAGCTATGATCAGTTCATCCTGAACTTCAATATGCATGGCTTGAGTAAGACATTGCCTGAGCTTCACGGAATGCTCAAGACTGCAGAGCCCAACTTGAGGAAAGCCAAGGACCCAAACGTGCTTATGGTGCAAAAGGGCAAGGGCTTTAAGAAATCCTCTGCCAAGGACAAGGGAAAGGCTAAGGCTGTTCAAGTCTCGGACAAGGACACGTCAAAGCCCAAGCCCAAGTCCAAGGCTGGGCCTACTGACATCTGCAGGTTCTGTAAAGAACCGGGGCATTGGAGGAGAGAATGTAAGAAATTCCTGGAAGGTCTAAAGGAATTGAAGAAGAAGACTCTGGAGACTTCTTCATCAGGTATTTTTGTTATAGAAGTTAATACAACTACTTCTGATAATACCTCATGGGTTATGGATACTGGTTGTGGGGCTCATATTTGTACTAATATGCAGGCACTCAGCAACAGTAGGAAGCTGAAGCAAGGACAAGTGGAGCTACGAGTTGGGAATGGAGTGAAAGTTCCTGCACTAGCTGTAGGCACATACTTGTTGTCTTTACCTTCGGGATTGGTTTTAGAACTTAATAACTGCTATTTTGTACCTGCGATAAGCAGAAATATTATTTCAGTTTCTTTATTGGATTTGGAAGGTTATGATTTTTCAGTTAAGAATAAATTATGTTCCTTCAATCGCAATAATTTGTTCTATGGTTGTGCCCCTCTTACGAATGGGCTTTACATACTTGATCAATCCGCACCAATTTATAACATTAATACCAAACGGTTCAAACCTAATGAGGAGAACCGAACGTTTCTATGGCATTGTCGTTTAGGGCACATCAGTGAGAAACGCATTAAGAGGCTCCATTCGAATGGACTTCTTGGCTCATTTGACTTTGAGCCATGTGAGAAATGAGAATCCTGCCTGATGGGCAAAATGACGCGGGCCCCCTTTAATAAACCCAACGAGAGGGCCAGTGACTTATTGGGCCTGATACACACTGATGTGTGTGGCCCAATGTCCACAAATGCAAGAGGAAACTATCAGTACTTCATTACCTTCACTGATGATTTCAGCAGGTATGGATATGTTTATTTAATGAAACATAAGTCTGAATCGTTTGAGAGATTCAGAGAATTCCAAAATGAAGTACAGAACCAACTTGGCAAAAGCATTAAAGCTCTTCGGTCCGACCGAGGAGGAGAATACTTGAGCCAAGAGTTCAGTGATCATCTGAGAGAGTGTGGGATAGTTTCCCAACTCACTCCTCCTGGAACACCTCAATGGAATGGTGTGTCTGAGAGGAGGAATCAGACCTTATTGGATATGGTTCGGTCTATGATGAGTCACACAGACCTTCCAATATCCCTTTGGGGATATGCTCTGCTAACAGCAGTGTTCACTCTAAATAGAGCGCCATCAAAAGCAGTAGCTAAGACACCATATGAATTATGGACTGGAGAAACTCCAGTGCTGTCTTATCTTAGAATTTGGGGTTGTGAAGCCTATGTCAAGAGATTAATCTCTGACAAGCTTACACCAAAGTCTGATAAATGCTACTTCATTGGTTATCCGAAGGAGACCAAGGCTTATTACTTCTACCTATGATCCGAGAACAAGATTTTTGTTGCCCGGGATTGTAATTTTCTTGAGAGGGAGTTTCTCTCTAAGAAAAACAGTGGGAGTAAGGTACTGCTTGAAGAAATTCAAGATGAACAGGATACTGCTCAACCTAATGAGGAAGAGCAGCAGGAGGACCTACAAGAAATTGTAGAGCCTGAACCTGTGGTACCTGAAGTTCGAAGATCCGGGAGGATCCGTCACGAACCCGAGAGATATCAAGGATTCCTCGTGACTGACTGTCATGATCTTCTGATCATTGATGGTGATGAACCATCGAACTTCAATCAAGCCATGATGGGCCCAGATTCCTCTAAGTGGCGTAAGGCCACTGATTCCGAAATGGACTCCATGTCGGTCAACCAAGTGTTTTCGTTGGTTGACTTACCCGCTGGTGTAAAAGCCATCGAGTGCAAATGGATCTTCAAGAAGAAGATTGACGTGGATGGAAATGTCCAGATTTATAAAGCCAGGTTGGTGGCAAAAGGTTTCAGGCAAGTTCACGGTGTGGATTATGATGAAACCTATTCCCCAGTGGCTATGATGAAATCTATTCGGATTCTACTAGCAACTGCAGCTTTTCATGATTATGAAATTTGGCAGATGGACGTGAAAACCGCCTTCCTGAATGGAATTCTGGAAGAGGATGTGTATATGACACAACCTGACGGTTACATAGATCCAAAGAATGCTGGGAAAGTATGCAAGCTTCATAAATCCATTTATGGATTGAAGCAAGCATCGAGGAGCTGGGATCTTCGTTTTGATGAAGCGATCAAGCAATTTGACTTCATCAGAAACGAAGAAGAACAATGCGTGTATAAGAAGACTAGTGGGAGCAAGATAGTATTTCTTATTCTGTATGTCGATGACATACTGCTTCTCGGAAACGACGTACCAATGCTGCGGTCGGTAAAAGACTGGCTTGGAAGTTGTTTTTCCATGAAAGACATGGGTGAAGCCGCATACGTTCTTGGAATCAGAATCTACCGGGATAGATCTAAAAGGCTGATAGGCTTGTGTCAAGATTCATACATTGACAAAGTCCTGCAAAGATTCAGCATGGCAGATTCCAAGAAGGGCTTCACGCCAATGGTACATGGCACAACACTAAGCAAGAAGCAGAGCCCTACGACGGCTGCTGAGCTTGAGCGCATGAAGAATATTCCTTATGCATCTGCAATAGGATCTATCATGTATGCCATGATCTGTACTCGTCCTGATGTTGCTTATGCATTGAGCATGACGAGTAGATACCAGTCAAATCCAGGTGAAAACCACTGGATTGCCGTCAAGAATATCCTGAAGTATCTAAGACATACTAAGGATAAGTTCTTGGTGTACGGCGGAAGTAATGTGCTTGAAGTCAATGGATTCACGGACGCAAGTTTCCAGACAGACCAAGATGATTTCCAGTCACAGTCCAGTTATATCTTTTGTCTGAATGGCGGTGCAATCAGTTGGAGAAGCTCCAAGCAAGACACCGTTGCTGATTCCACTACAGAAGCTGAATATGTCGCCGCCTCAGAAGCAGCGAAGGAAGCTGTTTGGATACAAAAGTTCATTATTGAACTAGGTGTGATACCGAATGCAGCTGAGCCTCTGGCACTGTTTTGTGATAACAATGGTGCTATAGCTCAGGCAAAGGAACCAAGATCACACCAGAAATCCAAGCATATACTAAGAAGATTTCACTTGATACGTGATATCATTAATAGAAAGGAAGTCAAGATCAGCCGAGTTCCGACAGATGATAATGTCGCTGATCCATTGACAAAGCCACTCCCAAGGCCTAAGCTCGAGTACCTGACTGAAGCTGTAGGCATTAGAGACATTGAAATGTAATCTAAATTTGAGTGGGAGTTTGAGGGCTTTATTTAGTTATTGATATGTTCTTGTAAAACATTTGAGATGTTTAATAATAAAATTATTTTTCAAGATTATTTTAACTGTGATGAAATAATCGTTCCAAAATGATATGAACCATTTTATAGGTCATCGAAGTAAGTGACTTGATCTTGAGTCATCAAAGTCATTTAGCTTGATCATGAGACCCTATATTTGATAGATGGCTTATATCATCCTGTCCCTAGTCGAAGGTTGTTGAAATTGGAACACCAACAACCGCGTGAGACTAGATTGGTATGTGACTTATGACAAAGTCTCAGGATGTCATAGATGCACGGCATCAAAGTCAGTACATAGGTGTATTTTGGGGTACATACGACCGGACATGACCCGCTTATAAGAACTCTTCAGGATATTTATATCTGTGTCATAAGAGATTCTTACTACGACTATAGAGTATAGTCCTTAGACCTGAGTTCGCATGCATGTGACTGCACATCAACTGATGCGCTTTGATCATTGTCTAACGCTGTCGTTAAGCGATAGTTATAAGGACCTTGTTTGGGTGTATTATGAAATGAGTAGTTTACAGTGATGGAACAAGACGGGATTTGTCCCTCCAATATAAATGGAGTGAATATCTCTAGGCCAATCGGAGATTTGAATACTGGAAAATGCATGGCCATGCTCAAACGGACTGTCCCGAGTCGTTTGGATTGTCAGTATCAAATCAGAGTCCGATGAACATTATTAGGCTTTATAAGGATGATACTCATCTTGCCTTATGACTAATCGAGATATTGAGACAAAAGGAATATGAATACAGAGATTCCAGTACAAGTGGGAGATTGTTGGAATTATGTCCAGTAATCTCTGTACTGTCTCTAGAAAGTAAGAGTATGTCAATGATCAGACATAAGTCATATAATACTGGGGGTCATGATGGCTTGCTAGAGTCCGCTCATGATCTATAAGTCTTGGATTTATTGCCTTTATTATATGATCCCATATGGGTCACACGCCTAAGCTAACAGGAAACAATGAGGGAACGGTTCAGCAGAAGTACGGTAAAAGTGCTAGGCATTTACTATACTTAGAGAGATTAAAGGGCCTGATTAAATCTAAGGGATTTAACCAGACTGGGAATTGGGCCCAAAAGCCCAACAGAACTAGACAAGGGTTTTATGATTAAAACTTGACCTAGCTCTCTTTTTCCCCTAACTCCCTGCGCCTCTCTCTCTCTCTCTGCGCCACCCTCTCTCTGGTCTAGCAGCCCTTCTTCCTGTTAGTATGCGTGTGTGAGCCTTTGGAGGAACAACCTCTTGGTGGTTCTGCTGATCTCTGACTCATACCTGATTCTTCCGCTGCATAACAAGGTATTACTGAGATCCCTTATGTTTCTGCAAGAGAACCTAGATCCAATCTGTTTAGTAGAGTTTAATCTGACAGAATTAAACCAGGACAAACACTAATCAATCCTTCATATTTTACCTCTCTGACAGTCAATCATTGCACCAGCTGTAGCTAAGAAAGATCTGCCCAAAATTAGTGGATCCTTTGGGTCCTGTCCATACTGCAGAACCACAAAATCAGTAGGAATCGCACATTGGCCAATCATTATAGGCACATCCTCCAATACTCCTTCGGGAATCCTGATCGTTCTGTCTGCTAGAACCAGTGATATCCTAGTGGGTCTGAAATCAGTCATACCGAGCCTCTTGGCAACTGAGAGTGGCATGAGATTCACACTAGAACCTAGATCACATAGGGATCTCTCGAACCTCTCTCTGTAGATAGTACAATCTAATACAAAGCTCCCAGGATCCTTTAACTTCTCAGGAGTTCTGCCCTGAATTACCGCAATGCATACCTCACTGATCATCATCACACTCTCTTCATCAGTCCATTTTCCAGCAATCATATCTTTAAGGCATCTCCTCATCATAGGTGAGGTATCCATGGAGTCAAGCAAAGGTACTTCAACTTTCACTTTTTTTATGAACTCTTTGCATTTGGCATACTGCCTCTCGTTCCTAGCCTTCCTGGGATTCTTGGGATAAGGTATTTTAGGCTTGTAAACTCTTTCGGTCGACTGTTTCGATTTCTCTGGTTTTGAATCCTCAGTAGTCGCCTTGCATCGACCGTCACTGGAATTGTGTCGATCGTTGCTGGGGGACTTCGCGACGACAATTTCTACGTTATCGCTTTGCGTCGACCGTTGCTTGGGTGCATCGACCGATGCATCGCGAATGTCACAAATTTCATCTTCCAGTTCTTCAATCTCCACGAGTTCCTCAACGCTCAGCTGCCTGTTTTGTTTAGGTAACAGTTCCTTACCACTTCTCAAAGTCACTGCATTGCATTGGTACTTGGGATTAGCGTCAGTTCGTCCTGGGAGATATCCATCTTCCCTCTGAGCATGTTCAGCAATTCTTGCAACCTTAGCATCAATCTCTTTCACGTGGGTGCTCAGGAATTCAAACTTCCCATTTAGCTCCTCATAGACCTTATCTACCTTTTTGTCGGAGTCTGCCGCACTCTTAATCTGGTTCTCCAGCATCTGTTCCAGCGTTATCTCTATCTTACTCTTATGAGCAGTGGCTGCAGGAGGAGTCTGATAAGATGAAGATCCATAGGTTCTTTGATTTCCTGTGAAGGTATTCCTTTGTCCTCCACCGGAAAATCTGTTTCCTTGGAAACCAGATCCTCCGATGTAATTCACATCTTCTTCCTGAGTGTCCTCCTCAGTCTGAATTACTTCTACTTCTTGAGCAAAGTGGACAGCTTTCTTTTCACCTATAAGATTGCAGATTTTGTCCATCCTGGATCTCAATTCAGCCATCTCTGAGTTATCAACACTTCCACCAGATTTCTTCCTCCTCTCATCCATAGTCTTGCAACTGTTGCTGCTTACTAAGTTCTCAATCAACTGCTTAGCTTGTGCAGGAGTCCTGGTGTTGAAGTTTGCATTACTGGAGTTATCCAGCGCGGACGGATATGGCAGATCTATGCCTCTGAAGAAGATACCTAGCAATGTGACTTCACTGAATCCATGGTGTGGGCAGTCACGCTGATACTTCCTAAATCTCATCCAAGCAGCTTTTAATAGCTCCACAGCTCCTTGGGAAAATGTGAGAATGTCCTGTCTGGACTGGTCTGAGCGCGCATCATCGTAGAAATGTCTCAGGAACTCACTTTTCAGTGCTGCCCAAGTGGTAAACTGACCAGGTGCCAGTTGCTTCAGCCATGCACTAGCGTCTCCAGCGAGACTGTAAGGAAAGAGCTTAAGGAACATATAATCCTGGCAAACTCCATCATACTTCATGCCATTGATTATGTCCTCAAACTGATCAATGTGATCCGTAGGCTGCTCTGTTGGATGTCCATGGAAAGCATTCTGTCTCATCAACGAGTAGTAGATGGTCTTGATCTCAAAATCCTCCCTCTCGAAACAAGGAAGTACTAAGGCTGTTCGGTTTCTATGAAACTCATCTGGTCTGTTGTAGTCAGCCAAAGTCCTTTCATGGACAACCATCTGTCTACCTTGAGCTTGACCTTGGGCTTGCGCATGCGGTTGTGGCTCAGGTGGGTCAGGGATCACGTTCCCTTCAGCATCAACCCGATGCCTAGCAGCATTGTACGGGTTGTTATCTTGGTCCCTTAGGGTACCTTCAGCATCTGGTATCAAGATCAGACGTTCTCGTACCATTCTCTCTCTCTTTTCTCTTCTGATAGTTCTTTCTAGACGTCCAAGTTCCTCTAGTCCGAGATTAACTAAGCTCGAGTTCGGATTACTTCGAGTTTTCTGCGTTGGCATAAACTGTCTGTAATCGTCCAGCAACGATCGATGCTATCAGTGCAACGATCGATTCAATCTCTAATCGCCTAGTGACGATCGACGCAAGGGATGCAACGATCGACGCAAGGCGAAAGTCGTACCTGCAACAGAAAGAAACAGAGAAAAAGTTAGCAAATTATGAAAATAAAACGAAAAAAACCAAAACAAAAAGAAAAATTTCTAGTAAAAACCCTAAGTTCGGTCCTATCGAAGACTCTAAGAGTCCCCGGCAACGGCGCCAAAAACTTGATAGGTTCTAAGTTTTACCCTATTCTAAACTGCAAGTGCACAGTATCGTCAAAGTAGTATATAGGGTTATCGAAATAAGCAGATGGTGAAGTAAATAAATTGCGAAGCAAGAAAGTAAACAGTAGCAAGTTGGTTGTGAAAGCAATAAACTAAAAGCGTCAAGCCTAGGGTATTCTCAGGAAATCAGACAAGCAGACAAGTTAATCAGTCAGGATCAAATTAAACTCAGTTCTAGAACTCAAATCACGGAAATAGAATTAACCAAATCTCTTTGCGAAAACTCTCTAAGTCTAAGTGCAGTAACCCAAATCTCTTTGCGATTACTAACAGATTAAACTAGCATTAAGTTCAAGTTCGATATGTTCACAATTAAACTAAACCAAATCTCTTTGCGAATAATTCAATTGCTCAACCTAAATAGTTCAGATTCTAAAACACACTCTCGTGTCGAATTTAGCAACCTAAGATCTAGATTCTAATTGATCAGGTTAGAACTAGCATTAAGCACAATTTAGTTTGAAGAACATTCTAATCATATGAATCCTTAACTGAATTAAACAAGTCTAGCAAGTCATCAAACCCTAATGAGAAACCCTAAACTTAACTATGGATCTACTCAGACATGATTAATGAAAACCTAATCATAGAAATAATAGATTGCATATAAGAGAATAAAATATCAAAGGGGTTCGAAATCTTCTCCAAAATAAGTGAATACAGGAAATAGATCAACCCCAAAAGCTCTAAAAATCTCTTAGCTCTAAGTATGAAAGCGTAAGTAAATTAAACACCAAAATCCTCTATATATAAGCCTAATCTCGGCTGGGGCTTCTGTGTAAATACTGGAACTATTCTGGGCCTCTTTGCAAATCTTCATAACTTGTTAAACCGACGCGTATGGCCTATCTCGCTAGTGTGTCGACCGATGCACAAGGTGTGTCGGTCGATGCTTGATCAATAAATCGGACAGTGAGTTAAGCTCTCGGCCAAAACGTCACAAAAGTCCCAAAATGCTCCAAATATCTCCAATTAGCTCCAAACCTGATTAAACCTGTAAAAGACTCTAAATGAACACAAAAGACACTAAAAACACATCTATATCATGGTATAAAATGGGTAAAAACCATGATATATCAACAAGCAAGCATAAGACCATCAAAGCAAATTGGGAGAAAGGTTTGAAGGCAGAAGCTCATAAAACCCAAAGACAAAACCGAGATCAACAAGTTCCAATTCGAGTCAACATCACCAAGATCCAACCAAGTAAGGCTTACTCCAAAAATTTAGCCATGCTCATCAAGACAAAACTCTTAGCTCAATTCTCAACCTAGACAAGCATTCCTATCAACTAGCTCTTTAACATTCATTAGGTTTTCAAGTGGATCTTACTCAATGCAAGGTGATCAAACTCATTTGGCAAAGGGACAAGGTTTTGAGATTAAAGTTATCTCAATCAAAAGAGGGGTTTACTCCAAAAGCATGAAGGTTCTCTCATAAAGAAGTGAATGAGCTATAGTAAAATGCTAAGAGTTAGAGGCAATTGGTGCATACTAGGTTGATTTCCATCTACCCATGCCCCAATTACTTCTTCTCCTAGTCTAGCCCACATAAATGGATACTACCCTTGACCAAGGCTATTTTTGCCCCATCCCCTTTTCTCAATCAAACACTTTTCGTATAAACTCCCCAAGGATCAAATAAGACTTTTCAAACAGGATTTTTGCAATCCTTTGAGGTACCAATTCTTCAAGCTTATCGTGTAGCCTTGAGGTATCGAACCTTTTTGAGATGGATAGAACCAAAAAGAATACACCAAACCTCTAGAGTCAAATCACTTAATCAAATTTGGTTCTAACAATCCTAATGAAGACAATTCAAATAGAAGCAAATAAAAAGCAAGTAACAAATTGAATTCTTAACAATCAATGATAAAAGTAAGGCCAATGAGTTTAGGTCAATGAGTAGAGCAAACTAGAGCTATCAAAGATGCTTAAACAATCATCATAGATGCTAATCCTAAGCAAGAACACCAATCAATCAATTAATCCAATCTCTTGGTACTAATTACTTTGCCTAATCCTTAGTCAAGATCAAATTCTCATTTGTGAATAAAAACAAGGCAAGCATTAATCTCAAGTTCTCTTAAGCTAATAAACACTTTAGACATTCACTTTCATGAGCTAAAATATGTAAATTCCCATCAAAATTCAATCTAGCATTTCATCGAACACATGGTGTGCAATAAAACCCAATACATCTAAATCAACTTGATCAATGTCAATCTAGCAATAAACACATTTAGATAGGAAGGATCAATCATAATAAAGTCCTAAGCATCCATGAATCACTTTAAATCATCCTAATCTACCTAACCCATAAGCCTCAAATGAAACTACTCACTAATCATACTTAGTCTAACAAAATCCATGAGAATGATGTTAAACATGATGATTAGTGAAAGATTAAAGAAAGGAGAGAAGAAATCAAACACAAATCACTCTTATATTAAGAAAAGATTCAAACTTGTCTTCCAAAGTGTTTAGAACAAAAAATAAAGCTTAAGAAACAATAAAAAAATAGGTTTTTGGCTTAAATAGTCAATATGGGGCGAACCAGGTCAACCCGGAACAAACCGGGTGTTGACCCGGATCCAAGACAATTTATGGGGTCTGTATCGGCCAGCCAGTCGATATGCTGGCTGATATGAGTCTTCGGATTTTTCTGTCGAGGGGTCGTATCGGCCAGGCTGGTCAATACGGTGGCCGATATGAACTGTCTGCTCTTAATCCGAGAGTGCATGTCGGCCAGGCTGGTCAATACGGTGGCCGATATGAACTGTCTGCTCTTAATCCGAGAGTGCATGTCGGCCAGGCTGGTCAATACGGTGGCCGATATGAATTGTCTGCTCTTAATCCGAGAGTGCATATCGGCCAGGCTGGTCAATACGGTAGCCGATGTGAACTGTCTGCTGGGTCTTCCTTAGTCCTTTGAGCTCTAGACTCCACTTACAAGCTCACCAATACTCCTTGCACCTGCAACACACCAAAAACACTCCAAATGCAAGCCTAGAATGCCTAAACCTAGCTCTAGATGATCCTATACTCTAAATACACCAATGAGTAAAGAAATGAAGCTAAAGGAAGCTAAAAAGAAGTAAAGAATGATCCTAACAATAGCATAAATGCATGAAAATACAAGTATATCAATATACCGAGTGATAATACCGACCATACACGATAGGTATGCACATGCCGACTAATCCATACCGATCACCTCAGTCCGGTATCCGCATCTTGCCCACAAGGCACATTTTCACCAAGAAGAATACCGGCCCAAAGTATTAAAGAAACCCTCTCGGTATCAGCATGCTGATCTACGGATACTGACCATGACCGGTCGATATGAGCCACCCAAATTTACAAAATGCCACTTCGAAGCTACAATCTATACATATGTTTCTAAGGGAAAAGTAAAACCTAAGCTATCTAAGCATAGTTTTACTTTCTCTTAAACTTTTGTTTTATGATTTTGGGTTTGTAAACATTTTATTTTGAGTTTTAATCTAAGTACTTCTCTTATTTTCTTAATCTCTTATTCATATCTCTCTCAATTCATGATTTCTCTCATATCTCTCTCTTATGGGTTTTTTGAAGAACATGGTGATTAGAGAGTAAGAGCTTTTGGGTCTTGTGGATGAGGTGGATTATGGTGATTTATGTGGTGATCTTTGATGCTTAGGACTTAATATTGCATGATCCTTCTCTAGTTAGTTGATCTCTAGGCTATATTTCCTAGGATTGAAAATCTAGATCATAGTCGTTTTCATGCTCACAAGGTGTTTGACAAATTTCTTGAATGAACTTTATAGATGATTTCATTTTTAGCCTAAGGGATTAGTTGTATAAGGTGATTACTGGTAATAAGAACTTGTTTGCATTTCTTGTTTATCTCTTAATTATAAATTAGAATTTGATCTTGATTATGGATTAACAAAGGAGTAGTGCCAAGAGATTGAATTAATCTAATGATTAGTGTTCTTAGCCTAAGGATTAAATTTGATAAATGGTATTTGATTGATCTTCTTGCATGCTTGTCGTTTGATTTGTAACTGAGAAATGAATGATTGCATGATTAGTATAGGTCCATGAATCTAAGAAATTCTTATGAACATGAAAATAAGATTAGCTTAACTAAATGATCATTAGTTTTGTTTATCATTGTTTGATTGAATGCATCATGGACCATCCATATATCATCCAAAGTCTTTAGCCTCATCCTAGGATCCAACTTTCATCTTATTTTCAACTTTATTTGTGCATTTTTGTCGGTTGACGTTTAGTTGACTTTTGTCGACTTTTCTTGTGTGCTTTTTTTTCTTCCTTTGTTGCTTTCTAGATTGTTTATGATTGTTAGATAAACCTACTTTTCTTGATTTGGCTTAGATTAGATAGTCTCTTGCATTCCTAGTGTTCCATTCTTCTTGCCTCCTTGGATTAACACCTTAAGTACTACAATGCTATGAGTAGACTTGATGAGTTGTGTTAGATCAAAAAGTCATATTATAAATTTGGTATCATTTCCGGGGAGGTGTAACAATAGCCATTAGGATTTATTCTAATTGAGACTAAGCTTTTATTTTGTTTTTGTTTGTGTGGTTACTAACTTTCTTTTAAGTGTTTGTTCTTTTTGCAAGATACAATAACAAGGAAGAGAGCATGGCTTCAGATATAGCTTCAATGTTGAAGGCTATATTAGAAGCTCAAGAAAGAGAGTTAGCTTTGGACCATAAAAGTTATCATGGTTTTGAAAGCTCATCCACTTATCAAAGTGATCTTCCAAATGAGTACTTTTCTGAGTAACAATATGGATATGGTGATGGATACCAATCTTGGAGTATGGAGCATGAGCATGAAGCAACTTACTCTTCCCAAATCTCATATGAGGCAGATATTCTCAACATGGCAAGTTACAAGAGAGGTTCAATGAGAGCATAAGGATGATCAACACTGATTTTTATCCTTGGCCTCAATATGCAAGCATTGTTGAGCAAACAAATGAAGAGAATGCTCAAGTCCAAACATGAGTTCTTGAAAGAAGCCTAAAAGATAATAAGGGAATTCAAAATACTTCTTGGTTGCACTTTTTGGTGAATACCTTGTTATAAGATATGAAAAAGAGGATGATGAAGAGACAAATATGGGTCATTCAACCAATAGCAACATTGAAAGAGTAGGAAAAGTTGTGAGAGATGAGGAGGATCCTTATGAATATGAGTTGGTTGTTGAGTGCAAGGAGATCAAAGAAGAGAGTACAATTCAAGATGAGCTCTCAATCATGGAAGAAGTGCCAAAGCAACCAAATCTCAAGCAAGAGCCAATTAGAGAAAATCCTATGGAGAAACAAGATGGTCTCAATGAAGAAGCCTTCAAGGAGTATGAAGAAGATGGAACTCCAATGGCTCAACCCTTTCACAAGTACCTTGATATGATCTCACTGTATCACCAAGCTTTCATGATCCAAGGAAAATCTTTTTTGAGGAGATTATTATGAAGGAGTTTAAGGGATGGTTCTATGATGAGTATGATCCTTGTGATGCAATTCACACCACATCCCTAACCAAAAAGAGTAAAGGGATAGTAAAGATTAATGACTTACAACAAGTTCACTTGGAAGGAACTCCCATATCTATCCTTGTTTGGGAGCTTTGGGATCAATGCAAAGAAGAAGGAAAAAGGTGTTGGGATCGAGCAAGGGGACTTCAATGAAAATCTAAGGATGAAGAAGCCTATGCCATAAGATAAGTTTGGGGAAGACTTGTGCCAAATTCGGAGATACCTGCACCTCCCATTCAGCTATACCATTCTCTCACTCCATCTCCAAGTAACACTCTAACTTTTACTTTTTTTATTTTGAATTTTTGATTTAGTATTTGATATGTTTCTCATCAATTTTATCACACAAGGGAGAGTGTGATTTAAGTTTGGGGGAAGAGACTAGCTACTAATGTTGTTTTTTTTTAATCTTATTTTCTCTTCTTGCATATTGAGTCTCATGTATTCACTTATTGCATATAAAATTTCATAAAAATTTGAAAATTTTGAACAAAAAGAAGTATCTAGTTGCACTAACATATTTAGGATTGAGTCAATAAAATCTTAGGATTGCATTGCATTTTGCATTGGAAGCTTTTATGAAACTTCCATTTGAGTGTCAACTCATGAGTTTGAATTAATGTCTTTTTAGGAGTTGTATAATGAATTTGAGTGAATTTGAAGTTAATGATGCACCATGTTTAGAACTCATTAGCTTGAAAGTTACATCTCAATGTTGATACATGTTTTTCTTTGTAACTCAACACTAATGAACTTGGACTTAATTTGGACTTTCAAGTACTCTCTCTTGGAACTACGATTACTCACCATTTGTAACTTTAAAGCAATCAAGTTTGCTTATACCTTTTGACATTCTTACAAATTTGATTGGCCATTTGAATCAAAATAATTGTTTATATACCTTGAACCTTAACCCATTGTTCTTTTCCCCTTGTTATTTGTTGAGTGAGGTCTTTTCTTGATAATACAAACTTGTGCAAAACTTCCAATTGATAGGAGAACGACAAAAACTTACTTCCATGCGCCAATTGCATTGATTAGCTAGATCTAGGAAAGGAGTTGGGATGTGATTTTGCTTTTAATTTGATGGGGGTTGATTGTGTGAGAGCATTTCTTGATTGATTGAAAAAGAGTAATTTGGGAAAATGAAAAGTGAAGAAAACGCCAAGAGGCATGATTGTTAAAAGAAAAATCTTTGGAAGTAGAAATAAAGAAGTAATAGCTCTAAGTTCATAAGCAAATGATTCCTCTAAGAATATAAAAAGCAAAGACAAAAAGTGAAAAAGGATAGCAAAGACAAAAGGAAAGAGCTAAGTGTTGAAAATGAAACTTCCTAAATTGTAAAAGAGTGAAAAGAGTGGGGTTTGTGTTTATAGATCAAGAGTAGGTTTGGAGTTGAGTTTATGCATTATATCATAGAACTAAAGCTAAGGGAAGGGTAGAACATGGAAGTGAATGCTTGTACGCATGAATTGTTCTCTTTCTTTATATTTGTAATAAAGTTTTTTGTTCCTTTTCTTTAGATAAGCCACTAAACACTTGCAAACCTCACGAAAATTCCATATTAAGCCTCTTTGACACCTAGCTCTTTGGTTTGTGGTTCATGTTCCAATTAGAGAGTTCTCCAAACACTTAATTGAATGTTAAAGAGTTGTGTTGCTTTGATTGCTTGTTTGATGAGCATGGCTAATTCTTTTAGAGTAGAAATTGTTTTTGCATTTGAAACTACTTTGAAGGGCATTTAAATGAATTCTTTTGTTGAAGTTTAGATAGTATAAGATTATGACTTGCATTTTTTTTTTGTAGCTTTTGGAGTATTTCATGCTATTTCTAGGTATCAGAGGTTCTAAGGATTGGAGTCTTGGAATTTTGGAAGCTTGGAGAAGTCACATGAAGTATACCGAGTGACAATACCGACCATACATGGTAGGTACGCACATGCCGACTGACCCATACCGATCACTTCAGTCCGATATCCGCATCTTGCCCCCAAGGCACATTTTCACCATGAAGAATACCGACCCAGAGTACCTAAAAAACCCGGTCGGTATCAGCATGTCGACCTACAAATACTGACCATGACCGGTCGATATGAGCCACCCAAAATTACAAAATGCCACTTAGAAGCTACAATCTATACATATGTTTCTAAGGGAAAATTAAACCCTAAGATACCTAAGCATAGTTTTGCTTTCTCTTAAACTTTTGTTTTATGATTTTGGGTTTGTAAACATTTTATTTTGAGTTTTAATCTAAGCACTTCTCTTATTTTCTTAATCTCTTATTCCTATCTCTGTCAATTCATGATTTCTCATATCTATCTTAAGAATTTTGTGAAGAAAATAGTGATTAGAGAGTAAGAGATTTTGGGTCTTGTGGATGAGGTGGATTATGGTGATTTTAAGTGATGATCTTTGATGTTTAGGACTTAATATTGCATGATCCTTTCTAGTTGGTTGATTTGTAGGCTATATTTCCAAGGATTGAAAATCTAGATCATAGTCTTTTTCATGCTCACAAGGTGTTTGACAAATTGCTTGAATGAACTTTATAAAGGATTTAATTTTTAGCATAAGGGATTAGTTCTATAAGGTGATTACTGGTAATAAGAATTTGTTTGCATTTCTTGTTTAACTCTTAATTACAAATGAAAATTTGATCATGATTATGGATTAAACAAAGGATTAGTGCCAAGAGATTGAATTAATCTAATGATTAGTGTTCTTATCTTAAGGATTAAATTTGATAAATGTTTGTAACTGAGAAATGAATGATTGAATGATTAACATATGAGTTATGAACATGAAAATAAGATTAGCTTAACTAAATAATCATTAGCTTTGTTTATCATTGTTTGATTGACTGATGCATCATGGACTATCCATATATCATCCAAAGTATTTATCCTCATATTAGGATCCACATTTCATCTTATTTTCATATTTGTGCATTTTCGTCAGTTGACTTTTGTTAAAATTTGTTGACTTTTTCTGTGCTTTCTTTTCTTATTTTCTTGCTTTATAGATTGTTTAGGATTGTTAGATAAACCTCATTTTCATGATTTGGCTTAGATTAGGTAGTCTTTTGCATTCCTAGTGTTCTATTCTTATGCCTTTTTGGACTGACACCTTAAATACTACATTGACATGAGTAGACTTGAGGAATTGTGTTAGATAAAAAAGTCTATTATCAAGGCCTCACTCAAACAAACAACATAGGAAGGACAAAAGGATTTAGGTTCAAGGTGAAAGTACCATTAAGTGATGTAAATGGACAATCAATGCTTATAAAAATGTCAAAAAGGATAAACATGCATGATTGTTTCAGAGTTATAAGTGGTGAGCAATCCTACTTCCAAGAGAGAATGATTGAAAATTCAATTTAAGTTGAAGTTCATTAGAGTTGAGTTTCAAAAGAAAGCATGCATCAACAATGAGGTCAAACTTTCAAGTTTATGAAATCCAAAAATGATGCATCCTTAATTTCAAATTCATTCAAATGCACTATGCAACTCCTAAAAAGGCATTAATTCAAAATCATAAGTTTACAATTCATCATGGAAATCTCATCATAGCTCCCTAGGAAAAGTGCAATGGAATCCTAAGATGTTACTAGACATAATATTAAAGATGCCAATGCAGTTAAATGCTTCTTTTAATTTTGTGAATATTTTTCAAGTTTTTTCAAAATTTTATGGATTTTTTATGCAATAAGTGAATGCATGAAAATCAAAAAGGGAAATAAAATCACAAAAACCATTGTTAACAACTAGTATTCTCCTCCAAACGTAAATCATATAGTCCACTGTGTGATAAAAGTAAGGAAAAGAGACCAAAGACAAAGAAAAATGCAAAAAAAGAGAAGATATAAACAAGAGATTGAAGTGGTTTACTTGGAGATAGAGTGTGAGTGAAATAAGAGGAGGAATGGGGGGGGGGGGGGTGGAGAAAAGTCCCGGCCCAGTCCTTCTTCTATGGATTTCACCAGACCTTCCTTATTTATCAATGGTCCCAATCACCTACACCTATAAAAACTCAAAAGAAAGATAAAAAATGACAAGAAAAGATAAAATCTTAAACCAAAAGTACAATATATAAGCATGAAATTTCCTCCCAGATGAACTTATTTTGAGTCACTAAGCTTGACTACCTTTGATTCTAGTCTGGATATGGGGGTGGTTTGACCTTTTGATTGATGGTCAAGACTTTGGTGAAATGCTTTTGGAGGTTGATTGGATCCGACTGGAGCTTGGAATTGAGAATGGATCTTGCATTTGAGAATGAGTTGGACCTTCCTTTTATTTTTACCTTGTACTCATTTTTCCCATCCTTAAGCTTCAAAGGGTAAAGAGTAATAGTATTAGGAGCTTGAGTATTAGTTGAGGCTATGAGAGATTTGCCTTATTCTTCTTGCTCATAAGAAGAGCTCCTTTGGCTCCACTCACCTCCCTCAGTTGATTACTTTTCGAGTACTCACTAATAAGCTTAGACTTGTCTCTCTAACTAAGCATCCTTCTCAGATTTGTCAATCCTTAGAGAGGGCATTATCTCATATCAACTTTTGTCTCCTCAATGCTCAACTCTCCAAAAGAGTTTCCCAATATTAGCAAAATCTCTCTCCTCCTCAAAATCAAAGTCATTTGTGTGGTTTCACAAATTTTGATGGTGTAAGGCTTTATAGGGTTAAAAAAACTTGTCATTCACCTTAGTGAGAACTACCCTTTTGTTTTTGAAGTTCATAATTTCACTGGTAGTGTTATGGAAATTGGTGCCTAGGAGGAGACAAAGCTTATTTCCCTTCTTCATTTTCATGACAATGAAGTCAGTTGAGGTAGCACAATTTCCAATCATTATCTGTAATCTTGAGCTCTCCATGGAGGAATTTCATTGAAGAATCTCCAAAGGTGAGAGTAGATGTGTATTTCTCTAGACTCTTGATTCTCAATGTCTCAATCATCACTAGATACATGACACTCACATTGGATCCAATGTCATACAAATTATTTTCAATCTTTAAGTGGCCAAGAGTGCAAGATAATGAGAACTTGTTGGGATCTCTTAGCTTAGGTAGATAGGTGGTCTTGATCTTTGTAACATCTTACTCGTGTAGTTCATCACTCAACTTGTCAGAAAAATGACCAAGAAAGAATACACAATGATGGCTTCTATATCCAACCTACCATCTTAGTGAGAACTACCCTTTTGTTTGTGAAGTTCATAATTTCACTGGTAGTGTTATGGAAATTGGTGCCTAGGAGGAGACAAAGCTTATTTCCCTTCTTCATTTTCATGACAATGAAGTCAGTTGAGGTAGCACAATTTCCAATCATTATCTGTAATCTTGAGCTCTCCATGGAGGAATTTCATTGAAGAATCTCCAAAGGTGAGAGTAGATGTGTATTTCTCTAGACTCTTGATTCTCAATGTCTCAATCATCACTAGATACATGACACTCACATTGGATCCAATGTCATACAAAGTATTTTCAATCTTTAAGTGGCCAAGAGTGCAAGATAATGAGAACTTGTTGGGATCTCTTAGCTTAGGTAGATAGGTGGTCTTGATCTTTGTAACATCTTACTCGTGTAGTTCATCACTCAACTTGTCAGAAAAATGACCAAGAAAGAATCCGCAATGATGGCTTCTATATCCAACCTACCATCCTTTTCTTTCTCAAGTGGAGAGCCATAGATAAAGGCTTAAATTTCAGCTATTGCCATTTCATTTTAATCATTTGAGTGAATGGTGTTGCAATGGTTTGGTTGAGTAGAATAAGCCTTTCCATTTAGTTTCTTCATTTGTCTCACTCTTGAATTCAAAGTCTCTAGTTTGGAGGTGAAATCCTTGAAGTTTTCATCTACCTTAATGTGCAGATCAACCATCTTCTTGCTCAAGTCAACTGCTCGATTTGCTTTTCCTTTGAGAATTTCTTGAAGCATCGTTTTTTATTTCAGAATCTTGAGCCAAGGAGGGTGAAGCTTAAGCCTGAGGTTTGAAGGGAAGCTTAGGTTAAAATCCTCCTTGTTGACCTTGGTAGTCTGGCCTATGAGCATAAAATTGTTGTTGATTGAAAGGAATAAAGCTTTGTTGACGTTGATAGCCTTGGCTCCAATAGTTGTTGTAGCCACTTTGAAAGTTCTCTTGATTCCCCATTTATTCCTGAATCATTCCATCCACTTCCACAACTTCTTGAAAAGCTTTATTGAGGCCGTTGTTCAATGAAGTGGATCTCCTTTTTATCACTAGCTAGGATGAACTTGTCAAGATTTTCATTAAAGGTTTTAATGTCCTTTCTAGTGGTATCCTCAATATCCTTAACTCTCCTAGGATCCCTATCATAGTCCTCATTGTAGTTGTCATCGATCAAGGAAAGATTCTTCAATAGCTCCATTCCATCTTATACATCTTATCCTAGGAAGTGTCCATCGGTAACGGTGTCAAGATGCATCCTTATCTTTAGAAAGACACCACAATATATAGTACTAAGGAGAGTATCTTTAGAGAAAACGTGGTGTAAGAATTGATTTGTGTAGCTCTTGAACCGCTCCAATGCCTAACAAAAGGTCTAGTTGTTACATTGAGAAAAAGCTATGATCTCGTTATTAAACCAAGCCGTCCTTGAGGTAGAGAATAAATTGGATAGGAATACCTTTTTACAATCATCCAAAAATGTCATTGAGCATTGATGAAGTGTCATTTCAATTGGTATGCCTTATCCCCGAGAGAGAAGGGAAAGATCCTTACCTTTAAGCTATCTTCAAACACTCCATTAATCTTCATAATTCCACAAATCCTATTAATTGATCCAAGTGGTCTAGGTGTCTTTAAGATCAAGACCATTGAACCTATTGCCTTGCCCCATTGATATGAGGCTTGTCCGGATCTCAAAGTAGTTGCTTTAAATCAGAGGAGGAAAGATTTCATGTCGGTTTTGGTGAGTGTTTGGAGCATCACCTGCTCCAATGGGTCTACCTCTCCTTGGTGATTTTTTTTTTTGGTGTGGATGAGGAGGGTTAGGAGGAGGAGGTTTCTGATTGAGGTTCCCACCGTGATGAGCTTGGTTTCCTTGGCCCTTTTGACCTACAAAATCAGTTTTCTCTTTGGGTTGTTGATTCATGATGTGTCCCAACCTTTCCAAATGAGGTAGTCTCTCTTGATATCTTCTTACTCTAGCTATATCCCTTTCCAAAGTCATGATGTCTTCAACTTTTTCTACTAAGTTTGTAGGACCACAACTTTTTAGGTTCATTCACCTTGCTAGGAAAAAGGCAGAAGACGAGATAGGTAGTTACCGAAAAATGAAAAATGCTTATTCTCAAGCAAAGACAAAATCCTAATGGCTATTTCTTAATCCCAAGATGGAAATGACGCCAAATTGATACTAAGAATTTTCGAGTTCCTAATTCAATTACTCAAGTCCTAATAATGTCATTGTAGGATTTAAGGATCAATCCAACTCGTGAATCAAATAACACACCAAGAATGCATGACTTGCTTAATCTAAGCCAATTTTTTTTTCTAAAGTGAATCCTAGAAATCTAAATGATCAAAGAAGCAAAACATGATTGAAACAAGATTAAAAGAGAGTCTTATGATGAGATCAAAGTATCAAAGCTACATAGAGATGATCATGGGTTCTTACCAATCCTCAAACAATGTAAAAGATGGCTAAATGACACTTAGAGTGGCTTATCATATTTCCATGCACCTTAACCCTATGCTAATCATGAAATAATCCGTTTCTAAGTTTAAAATCACACATATAAGTTATCATGCTCGCATATCCACCATTTGAGTCTCCAACAATTATTCCAATAATTTTAGCATGTAATGCAATCAATCACAACACCACCAACCAAGCTTAATCCTTTAGTCAAGAACACATGTTTAGATCAATCTTATTCCTAGGCATTAATCCCTTTAGTCAATTCCTAATCAAGAACAAATTTCAATTTGTTATTAAGAACAAATCAAGCATGCAAAGCATGTAAAATCTCTAATTATGTTCATTCAAACATTTCATTGAACACCTTTCGGATAACGAAAAGCCTATAGTCTAAACCAAAAATTCCTTGAAAATACAGCATATAAATCAACCTATAGAGAAGGATTAACATTAATTAAGTACTAAGCACCCTAGATCATACCTAATCTAACCCTAATCTACCTCATCCTAAAGACTCAAATAGATTTACTCATTAATCATAGTGATTCCATCAAAACTCATAGAGATACTGATAGAGATCGATGAATAAATAAGATATTAATAAGAAAATAATAAGTACTTGCTTAAAATCATATATTTTTATTTTAAAATGTTAAGAACCCTATAAGGGGTAAAAAGAAAGTTAAAGAGAAGAGAGGATGACCAAATATTAGCTACATGCGAGGACTGTGTCCGAGGGATTCTCTGTGAGAATTGGGTCTAGGAAGAGGGAGGTGCATCGGACAGGAGTGGATGATGGATGGAGGCTGCAAGATTCTCTTTCAGAATCGGGTCTTGGAAAGCGGCTCTGTCTGGCCGATGGCTCGGGCCAAGGCCACAAAACCTTCTTCTTCATTTTCTCCACTCTTTTTCTCTCCAAACTCATTCAAATCTCCTTAGCAACTACTAGAACTCTCTAATGCCTCAAAATCACCTAAAAAGACTAAAACATGCAAACTCTAATCTTAGACACACTAAGTTCTAAATGAATGAATTCCTAATAAAACAACTAGAAATGAATGCAATATGTAAGAAAACTATGAAAATTATGATCCTAAAAACCTCTAAATTATGGTACTCTCACAAGCCACCTCCTCTCCACCTCCGTTGATTGATGCATTGCCACCACAATTACTATTCTTGTGCTCTACCATCATGTACTGATCTTTTGGTGCCGTCGAACATGTCACACTGTCATGAAAATGTCACACCACCATTGTCGCTTGCCTTATTTCAATCCACCGTTCCCGTTCTCTAAGACGGTCGTAATCGACCACAAACAAATCACGTAGCCTCCTCTCATTGGTTAATTTTGTGATTTAGTTACTTTGATCGGTTTGGTTTGGTTTGGTCAGTATACTTCGGTTTTATTCGGTTTGGTTTGGTTCGATCCAATATGGATTGGGTCGTGTCATGGGTCTATTCCGATCACGGGTCGGTCACATGTCGGTTTAGGTCATGGATCGGGCCAGGTCATAAGTCGGGTCGGGTCACATGTCAATTTAGGTCACAGATCGGGCCGGGTCACAAGTCGGGTGAAGTTGTGGATTGAGTCTGAGTTGAGGGGATTGACTTTGACTATTGATTTTGACCGGTTGATCCATTATCCGTTTTTTCCGCTTGAAGGCCTTTCTAACTCGATTTTTGGTTCTTATTTCAGATTTTATAGATTGTTTGAGAATTTGGTGTTTTGTAAGAGCAGTTACCCGATTGCTAAGGTCTTGTCTATTCCAAAACTTTACGTATTTAGGCTATAACTCTTTTAATGGATAGTTTAGTACCTAAATGTGATCCGTTTTTCTGATTGATTCTGGTTAATTTTGTTTGTTAGTTAAACATATAAATATAGAGGATTCAACTCATTGTTTGTGTTGTTATTAAATGTTAGTTGATTTTTTTTTATATATAGACATTTACATAGATATTAAGATGGTGGATTCGAGTCCCACATAGTAGGTGACACTTGAGGTTCGAGTCTTGCTGGGTGTTACTGTTTGAGGGGGTGTGAGGAAATCTTTGTCGATTTGTTGCTTGTGCCCTAGGAGGTCGATAAAGGTCCCACAAGCGGTGTAGTGGACACAACATCCATCATCAGTCCTCTTCAGAGGGTGTGGACAATCATTTAATTCACATAGGACCATTTTTTGCTATGCTTGAGTGCTTTAGGTGCCATGAATGTTCATGTTTAGGATAAACCTCTATATTTGGATTGCTAAGACCGAGTCTGTGACTCCCTGTTACTCACCACTCTTTCTTACACCCCATTTCAGGTGAGCATGAATAGTAGATGGATCAGGTGCTTTGGGGATTTTTACTGCATTATGCCTTATGTTTTAAACTATGTCTTTAGGATTTCATTTCGGTTTATTTTGGTTATCGTATTTGTTGGATTATTTGGTTATTATGGTTACTGGAGTTACATGAGGTGTAATTTAGGGTTTGTGGCATGCTGACTCGAGAGATGAGGAGACGGATGTTACATATTGTCGATCGTGTTGATCAAGGAATCTGCATTGTTGAAAGACAATGTTGCTGGTGCTGCTGGTGGTGTTAAAGCATGTTTTGCTTGATACTGCTTGATACTGTTTCGTTAGTAATGTTGGTGCGTTGGTGTTGACGTACATGTGGGAGTGCTTTAGTACGTTGGGTGTAAACGTGGTCCAAAGATCCTGAAGAAGTTCAAGTCTAGGATCATGGGGAATTTAGCTCAGAATTAGTTTATCCTGAAGAGTTCATGGTACTGAACAAAGCGGTAGTTCAATAGAGTTTGATCTATAGTTTTACGATTAGTGTAATTTTTTTTATGTTCTACTGAATTTGAAATCTGGGCAAGATCCCGAAAAATAGAAAAAATTAAACCTTATTAAAAAAAAAATTATGTGGCTTTACTTTCTGCACTTCTATATTGTCTCACGGGTCAACTTCTCTTATAGCCTTATGGCTCTGGAAAAAATCTACACTACCCCCAACAAATCTCTCATACCCTTCCTTGTTTAATGAAATGTTGTTTGACCCTTTTACCCTTGGTTTACGGATCCTGGTTTAATTGAATTGGGTCTTGAATGGATTTAGTTGGTTGATATACCATGGATTTTAGGGTTTTTAACCATGGTATATGTGTTATTTATCGAGTCTTTTACTATGTTTTAGAGTCTTTTCAGGTGTTTATTAGGTACAAGCACATTTGGAGCATATTTGGTGATTTTGGCACTTTCTGGAGCTAATGGGAGTAATTGGCCGAGAGATAGAGTTCACTGTTGATATTTCCGAGATGCAACGATCGTCACACTTATGGCATCGATCGATGCACCAGCGAGATGGGCCAAACGACGGTTTAATGAAGAATGATAAAATTGCAATTTTGCCCAGAAGTTCCTGATATTTACAAAGAAGCCCCAATTCGTGTTTTAGGTTATAAATAGAGTTTTTGAGCCATTGTTTAGGCTATGCTTCATAACTAAGTTTTATTCTCTTAGGAGATTTTAGGGGCTGGTTTTGTTCTCGAAAGAGACTTGATTTTGAACCCCAGTTCTTATTTGATTATATGATATTTGGTTTTCTACTTATGATATCTTCTGTCTCGATGAATATGTCTGAGTAGATCACCTGTTAGGTTGAAGGATTCTCATTAAGGATTTCAGAGAATTATAGTTTAATTAATCTGTAGAGATTTATATCTGCTAGTTCTTTATCTAAGTTGTTCTTAATGCTTAATCTGAAGTAGCTAATCAGAGTTATGATGTTAGGTTGATTAATTCAGCGGAAGTTGGTTAATTTAACTAGAAAGAACTTAGATAAGCAATTAAACTGTTCGCAAACGGAAGTTTGGTTCAGGTTAATTGTGAACATATCAAACTTGGAATTAATGCTAGTTTAATCTGTTAGTTCTCGCAAACGAAAGTTTGGTTTGCTGCACTTAGACTTAGAGAATTATCGCAAAGGAATTTGGTTAATTCTATATCAGTGTTTGAGTTCTAGAACAGTTATTGATTAGATCTAGATAGATTGATTGCTTGCGTTCCAGATTTCCTGAGAACTCCTGAAACCTAACGCTTTGCTTTCTTGCTTACAAACTCACTTGATTTACTTTGCTATTTCGTTTACTGTTTTCACATCTGCTTCGCTTAATTTAATCTGAACTACTAATAATCTATCGTGTGACTGAGAGTTCTCGTGGGATTCGATACCTTATATACTACGATTGCATTAACTGTGCACTTGCAGTAGAATAGGGAAAACTATACACCTATCAAGTTTTTGGCGCCGTTGCCGGGGACTCTTTGAGTTCACCGATAGATTTAGTATTAGGATTTAGACTAGGCATTCTTTTTGATTTTCCTGTTTACTCACGTTTTTGATTTTTGGGATTGCAGGGATTCGCACTGCATCGATCGTTGCCACCTTGCATCGATCGACACAAGGCGAGAACAGCGATGCTGAGATCTGAGACGTTCAATAGGTTCCGCGCCATGGAGCCTGTGATATTGATTCGCGGTGAAAACGGCGTTCTACGAGACCAAGAGGGTCATATATGCAACGCAAAAGGTCAGTAAATAGATGGGGAAGGAAACCCCATCTTACCAGATTACCATGTATTGGTTGGGCAAGTAGCTGAGATGCAGAGTAAGATAGATGACATCCACGACATCTTACTTAGGGAGAGACAGTTCCGAGCAGAGGCAAAAACTGATAAATTTGCAGAGGTACACTATATGGCTGGAGCCAACTCTTATGGACATACATTGGGACATCAGCAGAGACAAGGTTCTAGGCATGCTCAAGGATCAAGAGACCATAATTATACTTCCTATCTGGCACCTCCTACACAAAGGAGAAAACTAGAGATGATGATAGAACAGTCAATTGAAAAGCAACAGCAGAACACAACTTCCTTCAGCTCGAAGCTAGAGAACCTGTACACTAATTTGAATGAGAAATTTGAATCCTTGAGCACTCGTATGAAGCAACTGGACACACAGATGGATCAAGTTTCAAGTTCTACCCCAAGGAAGGATTCTCAAGAAGCTCATGCCAGCAACATTCCCATTCAGGATGACACACAGATGGATCATGGATCATGTCTAGCAGTTAAAGCTGTGGAATTTGTGGAAGACAGAGGGGGATTTGATGTTGAATTACCTGAGTTTGAAAGCTTCGATGCACATGACTCAACAGAGATTGACATGGATCTCTTGACTTGGATAGTTCAGATTGAAGCGGGACCATGCCAAGGAGAGAAATTTGAGTCTGAGATGGCTGGAATGGACCGAGAAGCGGATAAACCCGAGACTTTAGTTGAAACACGAGCTGAGACGTCAGCATCGATCGTTGCATCACAAGCAACGATCGGTGCACCCCGAAAGGAATCAGTTTCGCTCATATCTCAGGGACCTGCTAAGGAAAGAACCTACAAACCTCCATTACCATTCCCGAAAGCTCCCGTTAAGTCTAAAGATGTGGTTCAGTGCACAGTGGTGGTTGACAAGAAGATGGTGGTTCCACAAGAGCCTATTCTAACATCTTCAAGGCCTAAAACCACTCATAAACAGAAGGCTCCGAACATCAAATCTTTGCCAAAGGTAAAGCATAAATCCTCTAAGTTTAAACCTCCTGACTCCACTGTTTTGAGTGCAGGAAAGAGCGTTAAAACACCCAAGTGTCATTCTAACCCTACATTCCTCCCGACGTTCCTTGGACGACATCATGCTGCTAATGCTTACACACCACCGTGGATGATAAGGCATTCACAGAGACACTCAAAGTCTCTGTTGAAACCTCCATGATTGAGACCTCATTTCCAAAAGTTAAGCTAATGACTTAAAACAAGCGCTGAGTGGGAGGCAATCCACTGATAGGTTTAATTATTTTTCCTTTTTATTTTTTGTGTTTTTCTTAGGATTTCACGTTTTTATTTGTTTTTGTTAGTTTTTAGATACAGAACACAAGTCTGGAGATGTGTGACGATCGTTGCTCACATGTGCAACGGTCGTTGCAATTGGTTCAAATCAAAAATTAAGGTACGTTGAGCTAAACCGGAATCAATCTGGTTCAACCAGCATCGATCGTTGCCCCTAAAGCAACGATCGTTGCACCCACGACCAAGGTAAGTTACCTTAAACCCTATTTTCTCTCCTTCTTCTCCACTTCTTTTGGTCGACACACCGAGAACCCAAACCAAAAATCACCATTTCTTCATCAATTTCTTCGATTCTAAGCACTATTTCACTTATTTTTACATCCCCAATCTGTTTCTCCTACCCATTTCTCACGAAATCAAGGTAATGTACTTCTATTTTCGATTTTTCGGATTTCACTTTTAGGGTTTTAGAAATTGGAGATTTTAGATGGAATTGATGAATGCATGTTGACATGATTATGCTTTAGGTTGTTTAGTGATGGATTGTTGTTGATTTTGTGGTTGATAACACAATTTTGAACTGATTTTGATGATTTGGTTGCGGCAAAATCGCCTTGCAACGGTCGTTGCTCTCGAGCAATTGCGATTTTAGGAAATGTTCGATACAACGAAATCGCCTTGCAACGATCGATGCCTTAGATGCAACGGTCGATGCTTCGCGATTTCACAGTGAAATTTTGCCGAGACTTATAAGTGTTTGAACTTTGTTCTTGCAGATGGCGTCTCAAAGGCAACCCCGCAAGAAGCGAGCCACAGCTTCCACAGCAACACGACACTACACCCCACCGCCTCAATGGTTTAGCAGAGAGTCAGAGCCACCCGCACCATACAACAAATACGGGCCGCCAGTTGCTTTACCTTGGCCCAGAGAGGACGCCACACCGATTCAGACGACCAGACAGTGGCCGGAGGACCTTATACGCTTCTTCAAGTCCGCTGAGTTCACAGAGCGGTCATTGCTCAGTCGATGGGACGAGTATGACTCGCTTCTCTACAGTGGTTGGTGTGGGATGATCATCAAGCCGACCAAGTTCGCTGACTACTCCACCTGCAAGATTCTGGGGATTGATGAGCAGGTACTAGCTGTATGCAGAGGCATTGGTCTAGGGACAATGCCGATGCGACATTATGATCTCTATCCTGAGCTGGTCAGGCAGTTATTGGCCACTTGCAGAGTGGTTTACTCGGATCTCGATCACAGGAGCGCTACAGTGGGTTTGGGGAATCAGGTATCGTATTCCTCTACTTGATCTCTGCAGGATCTACGGGTTCAGTACTGAGCCGAGGCGCATCGCCATGCCACTCGAGTGGGATCCGGTTGAGGCTCGCACGTTCTGGGAGAGTATTGGCAGCGGTCGATACAACTCCAGGACCACACCAGTAGTGCAGATGAAACATCCGGTGCTGCGTTATGTCTCGTGTATCTTGTGCTGGAGCTTGCTTTGCAAGTTTGAGGCCAACAAGATGCGCAAACTTGAGATGGAGCTGCTGTTTATGGGGCTGAGAGATCCGTTTAGAGGTTCTGGCGTGAGAGATCCTACTGCGGGTCTCAACTTGGGAGCTATTTTCGCACAGCATTTAGTTGATCTGCAGCTGAAGCCGTTTGATGGAGCTGATACTGAGACGGTAGGGAGTTTACTCACTCCCATTTTTGAGTATTGCGGGATTCCTCTTCATGGCACAGAGCGTGATACAGCTCGGGAGTTCCTGGATCTCAGCCATTTGCAGAGCGCTACCTTGCTCAAGGAGGGGCGCATTTGGGTTTACACTGATCCGACCACTGGGAGGACTGGTATAGAGCTTCCTGCTGCCAGATGGACACATATTGACACATTAGAGGCACTGAGATTTCAGCCTCCTGAGTCTGCGCAGCGTGGGATTCCGACTATGGCTCATCCGCTGGGAGAGCCTTCCTCACGAGCTTCGACTTCTTCTGCCCCTACTCCTGCGCCAGCACCTGCCCCAGTCGACGTTGTGGGTCCCTTTCCAGAGCCTGCGATGGCTTACGGTGCATACTCTGAGGCAGAGTGGAGAGAGAGATCAGATGGTATGTTTCGAGTTCTTTGGAACTTCGTGCGTACTTGCAGCTGCAGGAGGCCACCACAGATCCATCAGCCCGTACCTGACCGACGTCGTCGACAGCGATCTCCGACTGATACTGATCCCGCATCTGAGGCAGCCGATGACGATGCACAGTATGGTGGGATAGATGATGAGAGCGAGTGAGCGTAGTCTCCATATTCAGACTTTCGGTTCTGTATTCTGACTTTTATCTTTTCTTGCACTTTTGTTTTTTGCATTTTCTTATTTTCCTTAGGATTCTACTATGTTTGGATGATTTGTACTTTATTTGGTACATCTTTTGTTTCGGTTTTACTCTGTTTCTAGTGTTTTCAGCTTGCAGGGATCAAAAATTGATAAAAACAGACGGACTAACCTGCTAACTTGCTGACTGTTCGTGAAAACGCAGTGCGTCGATCGACACACCATTGTGTCGATCGTCACAATACGAAAGAATCGCACAGCAACGGTCGATGCACTTAGTGCAACGATCGATGCTTGAGCAACAGAGGTAAACCCGACAGAACTAAAACATCCATTAACAATTTGTTTTTCTTTCTTTCAACCGATCCCTTGCTTGACACTACTGGGGACAGTGTGTCTTAAGTGTGGGGGAGGTGCTACTGACTTATATCTTTCTGTTTTCTTAAGAGTCAGTCCGTTTTTCAAAATTTTTTGTTTTTGTTTTATTGAGTCAAAATTGTTTAAGTAAGAAACTATGATTTTCTGAGAAGATTTACAAGACTTGCAGGAACTTAAGTAACCATTGGGATGAAGTTGCAGGATCTCTCTGACTATTAGAAAATCCCATCACAGATCAACCTACTGGGAACACCCACATCACTTCAGGTATCAGAGGATCATTTTACTGACTTCAACCTTAATACTGACTTAGATTTCTCACCTAAGGGCTTGGTATACTTTGTGTCGGATTCCCTTGTTAGTTCTGACACAGCCTGTCAACCTATCCTATTTAGTTCCCTTCTCCCCTTCTATAAAGTAAAAAAAAAATAATAATAATAAACTGAAGATGAGTTAGTAACTCCGAAGTGGTCATGGGAATGGTAGCAAACACTATTTTCTCTCATGTGATCCATGGAATGTGTCCAAAGTACACCCCATAACGGGAAGAACACTGATAAAAAAAATAAAATGATACCCAGTGGGGAAAAATCAGTTGTTAAAGAAGGGAAAGAGAAGAAAGGGACTAGAGAAAGATAGTATGATGGTCTAGAGCTGATAAGGTAAGAATCCATGTGCCCTTTGATCGATACTCCTTAGGTGAGACCGCACTTAAATACTTGCAGAAGTCAGTAGGGAGAATTTGAATGCTTGAATGTGATTGTGGAGTTTACCTAGGACAGTTGCTAAGTGTGGGGGAAGTACATGTTGGTCTTGATATTCTGTGATTGATTCTTGCAGTGGTTTACTAAGGGGAATCTGAGTATTGTAGCTTCTAGGAAGAAATGAGTTTCTGAAGAGTTTTCAAACCTCTTGACTACATTTAGTTCTTTGTCTTGCTTGAGGACAAGCAAGAGCTAAGTGTGGGGGAGTTGATATACCATGGATTTTAGGGGTTTTAACCATGGTATATGTGTTATTTATCGAGTCTTTTACTATGTTTTAGAGTCTTTTCAGGTGTTTATTAGGTACAAGCACATTTGGAGCATATTTGGTGATTTTGGCACTTTCTGGAGCTAATGGGAGTAATTGGCCGAGAGATAGAGTTCACTGTTGATATTTTCGAGATGCAACGATCGTCACACTTATGGCATCGATCGATGCACCAGCGAGATGGGCCAAACGACGGTTTAATGAAGAATGATGAAATTGCAATTTTGCCCAGAAGTTTCTGATATTTACAAAGAAGCCCCAATTCGTGTTTTAGGTTATAAATAGAGTTTTTGAGCCATTGTTTAGGCTATGCTTCATAACTAAGTTTTATTCTCTTAGGAGATTTTAGGGGCTGGTTTTGTTCTCGAAAGAGACTTGATTTTGAACTCTAGTTCTTATTTGATTATATGATATTTGGTTTTCTACTTATGATATCTTCTGTCTCGATGAATATGTCTGAGTAGATCACCTGTTAGGTTGAAGGATTCTCATTAAGGATTTCAGAGAATTATAGTTTAATTAATCTGTAGAGATTTATATCTGCTAGTTCTTTATCTAAGTTGTTCTTAATGCTTAATCTGATGTAGCTAATCAGAGTTATGATGTTAGGTTGATTAATTCAGCGGAAGTTGGTTAATTTAACTAGAAAGAACTTAGATAAGCAATTAAACTGTTCGCAAACGGAAGTTTGGTTCAGGTTAATTGTGAACATATCAAACTTAGAATTAATGCTAGTTTAATCTGTTAGTTCTCGCAAACGAAAGTTTGGTTTGCTGCACTTAGACTTAGAGAATTATCGCAAAGGAATTTGGTTAATTCTATATCAGTGTTTGAGTTCTAGAACAGTTATTGATTAGATCTAGATAGATTGATTGCTTGCGTTCCTGATTTCCTGAGAACTCCTGAAACCTAACGCTTTGCTTTCTTGCTTACAAACTCACTTGATTTACTTTGCTATTTCGTTTACTGTTTTCACATCTGCTTCGCTTAATTTAATCTGAACTACTAATAATCTATCGTGTGACTGAGAGTCCTCGTGGGATTCGATACCCTATATACTACGATTGCATTAACTGTGCACTTGCAGTAGAATAGGGAAAACTATACACCTATCATTGGTTGGGATTTAAATCCATTTAATTGGATTGATTTGGATTAACTGTGCACTTGCATCCTCGTCTCGCCTCAACCGGGTTTTGCTCGTCGGCGCCGTCGCCTCGCGTCTCCGACCACCATTTGCCGGGTCCGTCGTTTCTCGTCACCATTGGGACTACCAATTGAGTAGAATCAGAGGCAATATTGGCGGATGGCCGCGGAAATCGAATCAAATTGGAATTTGTGTTGAAGGTGAACTGACAACCAGTGCAACTAGTATAACTGGTACAACCTGTAAAACTGGTATAACCGGTAAAACTAGTATAACTGGTAAAACTAAGAATCGTTGTGTGTAACTGGTACAACCTGTAAAACGCTGTAAAACTGGTATTTTTGGCACAACAAATCCGTAAAAGAAAACTAGTCATAAATCGATATGACGTTTACGCTTCTCTAAATTTTATCAAATCAAGTTAATGGAGGATCTGTTTAATGCCCTATTTGATGGATGCGCATTTGATGCATGCGCATGCAGGGGACAAATCGATATGACGTTTACGCACCTCGAGTCTCTTCAAAGCCGGCGAACAGTCACGTCTCATCATTACAAATCCTTTATGAACGCTACCCATCAAACGAGATTCCACTCTATAAATACAGAGTTATGCTTCTCTCTCTCACAAGAGTAATTCGTTAAAACAGTGAGAAGTTATAAAAAAACAGAGAGAAGTTTGAGAAAAAACAGAGACTCACCATGGCGAACAGGAAATCGATTGTCTCTCTTCAACAATTTCCGATTTCGATCCTCACCAAGATTGTTCAAATCACCGGCAAAGCTTCCTCCGCCGATTACTGCAATCTCAGAGCAACCTGCAAAATTATGCGACGAGCCTCAGAGAAACCTGAAGTCCTGCAATCTCTCTGTCTCTCTCCGCTGGTGAATAAGCCTATCCGTGCGATGCTGCACGACCGGATTCTCCGTAAATGCTTATATTGGAAGAACACCGCTGCATTCTTCATTGAAGGTATTCTCACTTACTTTGTAGAAAACAAGGTAGCAGACGGATTTGCGTATTTACGCATTGCAGCGCTTGGGGAGGGTGACGATGAGATTCTCAAAGCTTGTTATCTGTATGGTGTTCTGAGCTACCTCCACGGCGATCCTCTGACCTCTCCTTATGACGAAATGCCCTTCATGTACTGGCGGGAAGATGAGGAGGTTTTGGTAAACCGAGTTTGGAAGAACCTGAGGAAGATGTTGCATGGAATCCCTGTCGATAAGAAGAAGGTTTTTACGCAAACGATGCGGAACGAAAGGCCCACTAGATGTTGCCATCTTTACGATATGGAAATCGACTGTTCTAAGTGCTTCATGTACAAACGGGGCATGAAGTTGTCCTACATGACTTATTTTGTTCCTTATATGTATTAATTTACTTTCTCGTACTCTGTATTTGGTTTTAAATTTATCGGCTATGTACTACTCTTTTTGGAATGTTATGTCTATATCATTTTTAATTTCTCTTCACTGTGTAAAACCGTGTAAAACTGTGTAAAACTAAGTGATCACTAAACTAAACATATGTTTCACGTTTTAAACATAAGTTACACTCCCACACAAAGCCAACGAAAACATACAAAGACGACAACAATAATCAACAATACAGCCACGAACTACATAGAACGACCAAACTCAATTATATGCTTATTTGCCTTAACAACCATTGTTCCCATCACAATGACAATGATAGTAACACAGATGAACCCAACACAACAACATTTGATCATCACTCTCCCCTTGTTAAGGTCTCTTTTTGTCACTAATGCGTCTTCCTCCAAGTCATGGATCCTACACTTTAAGGCTTCAATTTCGAAACCAATCTCGGATTTGGCTTTCTCAATCTCAATATCAATACTCGAAATTTTGTGCAACGCATCATTGACTTCCTCATACATGCTATCGTCCACCCATTTGAACAAATGTTTATGGGTTTAAAAACAAAAGCAATATGTAATGAATCATAAACAAAAAACAGAGCATAAAATCATTATCATCAAATTATTTGACAATATGCTTACATCTTTCATGGTTGAACATCTGAAGAATTATCTTCCTGGGTTGTCTTTCGTCTTAGACGTGAGAATGACGACGCCTTTACCACAGTGACACTTCGACGGAAACCCTCGGTCTCCATCTTCAACAGTCGACGAAGATGTATCGCAGCTCATGGAGGAACGAAATCAATTGAGAGGAGATGGAGAATTATTTTTCGATTTCTAGGGTTTTGAATGATTTGGGATTTTTTAATTGAAAGAATCCGTGTGGATCCGGGTCATGTATCCGTGAGGCCCGAAAGTTGATGGTTGATGGTTTAAATAACATTTTTCCCCATTTTTCCTCATAATTAATATCATTGGATAAAAAATATTTAACATATAACCTTATGAAATTTGAACTTGTAAAATCACTCTAATCATAACTATGGCCAATGGGTGACATTACATCAAATAAGATTGGGAAAATTCGATCGACTAAGTAATTCCACCAACAATGTTTATACACCAATTCCACCAACAATGTTCATACACTTTCAAGATCATTTTAATAATACGAGTATAAATTTACAATAATCGAAAGTTGTTACATAATAATATGCAAAAGCATTATATTCATAGATTAATTGAGTAAAATCAACTGTAAAACTATAAAATCGAATTTTAAGTTCCAGTAAAACTGATTATATTGAAAACAGCCAAAGTACAACTATTAAGAAAATTTGTACAACTAACAACTCCTGTAAAACTATGTCTTAAGTTTTGGCGCCAAAATTTAACACTCTCTTACATCTGTTTTCTCTGTATTAATAAATCGATATGACATGGAAGTTTACCCATTTATGCCTTTAATGACCTATTTCATGTATTAATAAATCGATATGACGTTTACACTTCTCGAAACACTTGTCGATATGTGTTAAGTTTTGGCGCCAAAATTCTATTGTTTCGTATACTAGTATAACCGAGAAAAACTTGTGTAAAACTGTGTGATTCTCTGTTTTTCGAAGAGCGTTGTAATGATGAGCATCTTTCTTGCTTTTTTGTCGCCTGCATTAAACGGAGCATTATTACAAGCCGGCGAACCGTCACATCGCGTGCTCCGTTTAAACGGAGCATTATTAAACGGAGCATTATTACACGGATGACAACCCGTCGCTTGACAAACCCAAGAAAGATGCTCATTATTACAAGATTGCGAACCGCCACATATCTGTCTGCGTCTTATGGACGCAACCCGTCACATATGGGTCTATAAATAGAGAGAACTTCTTCGTCTCTCTCATAACCGTTTTCCATACAAAACAAACAGAGAGAAGTTAGAGAAAAAACAGAGACTCACCATGGCCAACAGGAGGGTGATCCGATTTCAACAGTTTCCGATCTCGATCCTCACCAATGTCTTACTGAAAGCCGAGAAAAATTCGCCGGTCGATTACTTCAACCTGCGAAAAACATGCAAAATTATGAACGAAACAGGCAAGAGTGAAGGAGTCCTCCGTTATCTCTCTATATCAACCATGGTGAAGAATCCCCTCAGTGCGTATGAAAACCTGGATTTTCTGGACGAATGCGTACTTCATTCCAACTGCACGGCAAACTTCGTGAAAGGTACATCGATAGTTTTACTCAGTTTTATTTAGTTTTACATAAATAATTTTACTAAGTTCTGCCGGTTTTACATCAGGTATCCTCACATACTTCCATGAGGGTGATGTGGAAATCGGATTGTTACATATACACAATTCCGCCATGGGAGAGGGCAAGGAAGAGATTCTGGAAGCTGCTTACCTCTGGGGTGTTCTGCGCTTCCTCCATGACGATCCTCTAGGTCCATATGATAATGTTGCTTTCCGTGACTGGCGGGAAGATGAGGAGGATTTGGTGGCCAGCGTTTGGAAGAACTTGAGGAGGATACTTCATGGAATCACTATATAAGATACCGGTTTATAGTGAAACATTGCGGAACCGAAAGCCCCCTTCATCTTGCCATCTTCTGGATATGGAAATCAATTGTCCGGAATGCTTCATGTACAAACGGTGCATGAAGTTATTCTTCATGAATCAATTTGTTCCTTATCTCAATTAATTTTTTTCTCGTACTCTGGTTTTTTGTTTTTAATTTCTCGGTTATGTAGTAGGATCCCTATGTAGTACTCTTTTTTGTTTTAAATTTCTCGGCTATGTCTCCATCATTTTCCAAGTAAAAATCCAAAATTGTTCATATTAATATACTGAAGTATTAGTTTCATAGATTAATTGAGTATAACCAGCTGTACAACTGTAAAATCAAATTTAAAGTTCCAGTAAAACTGACTATACTGAAAACAGTTGTACTCAGTTTTACCGGTTTTACGACAATAGTTTTACTTAGTTTTACCCGTTTTCATAGTTTTACCAGTTTTCATAGTTTTACCAGTTTAACATACCCTATTAATATATCCGCGTTATTTTTAAAATTTTAAATAAAAACGGAACAGTTTAAAAACATAATAAAATATTGTTTTTGGTTTATTTATACAAAAATAGATTTAATTTTGGGATACCCTTTTGTTTTGAATTGATCACTTCTCCCCAAATCACTTTATAAGTAATATAGCTTGAGTAAATTAACAATATAACACGATAGTTCAGTGGCTCTGGTCTGTTTTTATCAGTTTAGCCACCCGAGTTCGAATCCGATCGGTGTCACATTTTTCCCTCTTTGTGTTCAGTAAGGTTAAAATCGTAATTTCAAATATCTTTGAGTTGGGCGGATTATCCGATTTGTGGGTTACCCGACCCGGGTAAATCGGGTGAACCACCGATTTTTTTATTTCCTTGGTTTATTTACGGTATAAAATTGGATTGCGGTTTGGTCGAGAAAACCGGCTGGTTTGCCATGTAATTCAACGAAAATCATAAGGTTTTTTGGTAACTTCACAAGTTTTCAATTAAAAATAAATGTTAATAAATATTCTAATAAATAGAGGGGCATATGGGATTTGTTTCCAGTACGGAGGGTCTCTAGAGACAATAATCCATTGTCTCACATGCACTTTGAATTTACTCACAGTTCTACTAATTAGATAAAATTTGTACATTAGTCAGAGTATACATATTGATGCTTGTTCCTACTATTCTATTATAAACTATACCATTTAACTCCAAGATATTTTAAGATGATTTTTACAAGCTTTCTATAAGATATATATTATTGGTTGTAAAAATTAGCTAAAGTCAAACAAAACTGCTAGAAGTCGCATATATAAGGTTCAAAGAGCCAAATGAAAATAGACGAGAGAAACATTTACCAAAAAAAAGCAAAAAGATGCTAAGGGATTCTTGGAAGAGTTATTGCTTGTTAGGGTCTTCACTAGTGCTTCTTCTTCTCTTCCTCACGTTTTCCTCTTTCCCTAATAATGAATCTCCACCTCAACAGTTCTTCTCTTCACTTACTCTGTCATCTCTTCTTGATCACCCGAATGCATTACAATCCTCATCTTCTTCTTCTTCACTATACTCTCCTCCCATTCCCATAAAGGTAGTTTCTCTCGGACTTGTATGTATATATAGTATATGTTTTCTCTTTAATTAGTATTGATTAAAACTCTCTTCTCATTATCTTGTTTTAATATCTACATGCTATGATGATATATCTACATGCTATGATGAAATCATTTGAAAGAACTCTTTAATTTTATTTGATCAATATATGGATTCTGATAATCTGCTAATAGATCATGATCAATGCATGTGTTATGTTACTCGAGTTGGACATATGCTATATTTGCAGTCAACATAGGACTTTCAACTTTTGAAAAGTATATGATCTTGTCTTATTTTTTTCTTTTGGTCAACTTGATAAGTAATATATATATATATATATATATATATATATATATATATATATATATATTCTGTATTGAAAAGCGGTCGTAGGTTTGTAGTAAAAAGGAAGTAAGGGGGTTATGATAATTATAATTTGATAAGATAATAACACAAAATTAAATGATATGTCGGCAGAAAAGGAGCAATCTTGAGAGAAGAGAAGAAGAGTTGAGGAAAGCAAGGGCCGCAATCAGAAGAGCCGTCAAGTTTAAGAATTACACGTCCTACGAAGCCGTTACTTACGTCCCCACAGGCCAAATTTACAGAAATCCATTTGCCTTTCATCAGTTAAGTTAATAAACTTTGTAAAAAAAAAGTTAACTTAATATCAAAAACGCTCACTGAGTATTTTCTAAAAAACACACTGCACATTTAAATTTAGAAATGACCAATTCTCAAAAATATAACATTTTTCCTCCTAAAAATACCAAAAAATTCTAAAATCTACATATACACGTATTTTATGATTATGATGGGTTATTATTATTTTT
Source organism: Orychophragmus violaceus (assembly GCA_030180135.1). NCBI lineage: Eukaryota > Viridiplantae > Streptophyta > Magnoliopsida > Brassicales > Brassicaceae > Orychophragmus > Orychophragmus violaceus. The sequence goes on along the minus strand of CM058235.1, from coordinate 14,534,141 downwards.
AGAATGGAGCCGAAAATGATTTAGTAACTCGTACTATTTTTTTTTAAAAAAACCCTTCTCAACCTAATTTTGTAGTATATATGACAATGTTTCCAAAATAGTTGCATTTTTGAAGAAAATATTGTTATATGGTATTATGTGATATTTCTCTACAATTTATTGGTTTCTCAAACGATAACTATTTTTCACATCCAAATACTATAATTACCGAATTTTCCTCACTAATTTCTTATTTCAGTTTCTTTAGTTTATCCTTTGAAGATCCTCTATGCATGAACCAAAATTAAGATATCATAAGAGGTTTGGCCTAACTTGAGGTGTTTCACCAAACTCTCCACATAATCTTAAACTGAGTGCATGTCAGTCTCATGCGGTATTACAGAACTTTCAATTTATTTATTGTTTTGTGTTTAAGTCCACTCCTTTTGCCTAACTTGAGGTGTTTCATCACGTTTGATTTCTATTTTCGGTCAACTGAGCTAAATTGACATTTTGACTCACATGTTAACCGAATTAATGTGTACACTTTTAATCTGTTCAATAAAACCACACACGCATATTAATATATATATTTTCTAACAAGTTTAGTATGTTAGGTAGTTAATGGGTGTTGTTTAAATTACAATTACCACCACATTTAATTACTCATACAAATAACATACTCCATTTTCGATCTATTTCACAAAAAATGTCATTTTACAATTTTTACACATATCAAAAAACTATTAAAAGTTATATTCTACTCTTTATAAATACATTATATAATTTTCTCTTTCTAATTAATACACTAAAACAATAAAATTAAAGTTGGATTTTTATTTAAAATTTTACATTGAAAACATTATACGATACTTTTTGTGAAACAAAATAAACTCCTAAAATGACATTATTTATGAAACGAAAGAAGTATTTTGTAGTGAATTTATATATATATTACTAACTTTTTATTCTCCTTATAAGAAAATAAGTCTATCCTATAAATATACCTAAGTATATAATAAATATAAGAATAATATACATTTTCCAAATTAATTTATTTATAATATAGTACTCATATTTGGTTAATAAATCTGCATATAATTTAGAAGATTTTCTCTCAATTTCTTTAGCAAGTCAGTGTTTAGTTTAGAAACTGAAACTAACTATGCAAAAATATGGTTAAAAATCAGGAGTCACATAGAAATGATGAAAAGATTCAGGGTATGGTCGTACAAAGAAGGAGAGCCGCCACTTGTTCACGATGGACCAGTGAATGATATTTACGGAATCGAGGGACAATTCATCGACGAGCTTGGAAACATGATGGACGGACCAAGCGGCCGGTTCAGGGCTGCCCGGCCTGAGGAAGCTCATTCCTTCTTCTTGCCCTTCTCCGTTGCCAACATTGTCCACTACGTTTACAAACCCATAGCCTCGCCGGACGATTATAACCGGGCCCGTCTCCACCGGATCTTTAACGACTATGTAAACGTTGTGGCTCGTAAGTACTCTTTTTGGAACCAAAGCAATGGCGCTGACCACTTTATGGTTTCCTGCCATGATTGGGTACTACTTCTTTTCCTATATACAACTTATGTATAACTTTTAAGATATCATTCATATATGTCGGGTGTCCATTCTGGTTTTTTCTCTCTTTTAATTGGTTGCTTAGGCTCCAGACGTGCCGGATAGTAAACCAGAGTTTTTCAAGGACTTTGTCAGAGGACTATGCAATGCCAACACATCAGAAGGTTTCAGACCAAACATCGATTTCTCTATACCGGAGATTAACATTCCCAAAGGGAAGTTAAAACCACCGTTCATGGGCCAAAACCCTGAGAACAGGACAATCTTGGCTTTCTTTGCAGGAAGAGCTCACGGATATATAAGGGAAGTCTTGTTCAATCACTGGAAGGGTAAGGATAAAGACATTCAAGTGTACGATGGCCTCACAAAGGGACAAAACTATCATGAATTGATTGGTCATAGCAAGTTTTGTCTTTGTCCTAGTGGCTATGAAGTGGCTAGCCCAAGAGAGGTGGAAGCCATCTACTCAGGCTGCGTCCCTGTTGTGATATCCGATAACTACTCGCTTCCATTCAACGATGTGCTAGATTGGAGCAAGTTTTCGGTTCAGATCCCGGTCGAGAAAATTTCTGAAATCAAGAAGATTTTGCAAGAAATTCCACATGATAAGTATATACGGATGTATAAAAATGTTATCAAGGTTAGAAGGCATTTCGTGGTGAACCGTCCGGCTCAACCGTTTGATGTCATTCACATGATACTTCACTCTGTTTGGTTAAGGAGGCTTAACATTAAGTTGCTTCCTTGATTTTAATACTTCACAACAACAACAAAAAAGTAGTTGTCGCATTACACGATACCTTTTTTTTTCCGGTTGGCTTACACTTTCAGATTTCTTGAATTTAAAAATAAACTCTCGTTACACCAACCAGTCATCTCGAGTTTTAGTTATTGATTAGTGATTACGTTACAAAATTGTTAGAATGAAGCAAGGTTTTGAAAGCCGGACCTGACCGGGATGATTTGACCGGTCATCCAGGAATTGTCCTTGCCGAGACCACGTTAAGTGGATTAATTGACCCGCTAAAAGCGGCCGAAACCTGTCAGAATTGGCTATTTCGTTTGAAATTTCAAAACCAGTAAGACCAGGATCACAAAAAATAAATTATATGACCACTTTGATTAACTATATGATTTTTCCTCATCCGATTTTTATAGGCAAACAAATATATATATATTTTTTTTTTTTAAGAATGTATCTCTCTGTTTCTCTAGATTTAAAAAAATTAGGAGAAACTAGAAGTGGTTTTTTCCGATATATATATATTTTCTATATGACTCAAAGTGTACTGAATAGATTATTACCGCAGTTGTAAGTTCTCCGCCGTTGACGTCTGTTACCTCTACGGCGGCCGGCGATTCGCGCCACTGTCGCAGGGAGAGGCCCCTTTGCCTTGGTTTTCGGTTAGATTTGTAGCCCCTTTCTTGACCTGGCTCGATCGGTGTTCTCCTCTCTGTTCTCGTCCTCTCCGGCTGTGTCTTTGGTCGCCTCCGGCGGATCTGGTCATGGCATCTCTCGGCGAGCAAGTGGTATATGGCTTCTGGTTCGTCTCGGGTTGGGGTTTCTTCCTCTGCTGCGTCCTTCGTTCGGCGCAGCCGGTGTCGCCTCCGGTTCCCTCTCCGCCTTCGTTGGTGCGGTGAGGCTGGATCTGCCTCCGTTTGTCATTTGGGTAAGCTGGTCTTGCGGTTTGTTTTCCATAGATCTATGGTTGTTTTCTCTGAGGTGGTTCTTCGGTTTAGTTGGGTTAGGTCTGGGTTTAGTATAGCTTTCTTCGGCTTGTATCCCGGTTGTGTAGGTATATAGCTCGGTTGTGTTAGGCGGCTCTGGATTTCTTCTGTCTTGAGGTGTCGTTAGTCTTTATCTATCCTAGAGTTTTAGCCTCAGGGGGCAAGTGCCGGTTCTTCTATCGATTGATTTTGGTGGGCGCTTTTCTTCGGTTTGGCTGGTGTGTGTGTCTTTGTCTGTCTGCTTCGGGTTGTGGTGTCGCCTGATCTCAAGGGTCTGCTTTTACTCTCTTTAGGTTGCAACGGCATAGTTCGGTGGTTATTCATCTTATCTTCTGCTTCTAGGATCAGCCTTTTGGCAAGAGTTCTCCGGCACATTTTAGAGGAATTGTTTGTTCGGTTCTCCTTGCATCTACTCGGCAGTGGTCGAATGATTACCTTTGCTCCTTCGTCATCATTGGTGGTCTGCATACGGTACTGCTCGTGGCTCCTTCAGTTGGAGCAATATAATGAGTATCCAATAGTTCTGCCTCAATAAATCTCGGCTGTGGATGCTTCTCTCCTTATTTATTTCTCGGTCTTCTGTCGGCGTCGCTCTTCGGGTGTCTTGGTTGCTTGGCTAGATTTTATCTTTCGGTACCTTAGACGGTTGTTGTGAAGTGCGGTCTAACTTTTTTCAGTTTATGCTTTTGGTTTCTTTTTAGTCTCTCAATGACGGGCTTTTGGCTCCGGTATCAATGTTTGATAGCTGGCATTAGCTTTGTATCTTCGTATTTCATCTCCGTATTCGTCCTATGTATTCATAAACGGTTATGCAATGAATTACCCTTAGTGAAAAAAAAAGATTATTACCACAATGAGTAACGCAATGGTGCACTCACGTGGCTAGTTATTGGTTTAATTAGTTTTTAGTTGTTAAGTTGTCCTATTTGTTTTATATTTTGTAGTTTTTTATGTTTATATTATCTTTTATATATTTTTCTTCAATAATGTAATATTATTCTTTTTATTATTTTAAGCGAATTTTTTAACTATTTTATTTTGATTTTTTATATATAAAATTTATTTATTTAAAATTTTTTGAGATGTATTCGCATTTGGTATTCATTTTTAATCTAGTTTAAACAAATAAAATATTAACACCAATTAGATTATCTTTTTTTGATCAAATAACCATTCATTCATAATTAAACTTCAAAGTTTACACTCCAACAAAGGAGGAGGAGGAAGATAAAACAAGAGCTAAGGTTGATTTGCCACTCCATCAGCTGCTCTGTTACAAAGATGAGGAGTAAAGACAAAGTCAATAAACTCAAACGAATTACTGAAAAAGAAGATGTCTGATAAGATGCTGAGTAACTCCCCTCTATTATCTTTGAATCTTAACAATTTACCCATTGTTAGAGAATCCGAAAGAACAATGAGTGAGCGTGTGTTAGCAGCTGAAGCTTTCATAACAGCTAGTCGAAAAGCAAGAGCTTCTGCAGTGAGCGCGGACGAAACAAAGGGCCGAGAAGCCGATATATCATGGAGGGATCCTCCAACATAGTGAGAGAACACACCTCCTAACCCACAAGTACCTGAGGCATCATCTTAGGCAGCGTCGACATGAGCATGGAGAGTCTCCGGTCTTAGAGGAAGGTTGTCGTGACCCTGTGGATGGGCAGACACAAGAGCTCGGGTCCGCTTAACCTCTTGAGAGTCCTTCCATTCCTTAGCCGAGAGAATTGCATTCCTCACTACATCACCAGCTTCCAATCTTCAATCTTCAAAGGTGAGCAGATTGCGGGATTTCCATAGAGACCATAATAACCAAGGCCATAAAGGGACCGATAGACCGATCAGAGGTAGGGTGCGGCTTGAGTCACGAAGTTGATCAATCAGCTTCTGGACTGAGACCGTATTAGCATCAGCGCAGGGATAGATGGGTGCTAAGTCCAAGACCTTCTCTGTAAGCGAACATAACAAAAAGTTACATGCAACTCAGCCTTATTCACATTGTACCTCTTACAATCAAAGGATGTAAATCCATAGGTCACTAAGTTACTGCTGACCGGAACATCTTTCCTACAAATTTTCTAAAGGAAATCCTTTATTTTTGGGCTTGTCTTAATGTTCCAAATATTCTTCAGCCAAGAAAATCCGTAGGTGAAGTCTGGATATGATCTGTGATGCTTATTCCATAGATCATGTGGTATAGTGCCATGTTTTTTTTCAGATAGCCAAATCAAAGAATCTCGTAGTGGTGAAGAGCTCGTAATGATTCTTCTTATAGTGCCTTCATATTGAGGTAAGTATAAACGGATCTTCTCCACATCCCAATACTTCGTTAACGGACACAACAACTCATTAACCATCATATTGAGTTGGGACGGCAGAATGGGACCGTAAGGCGTTGGGTGGGTGAGCGACGGAAGCCACGGGTCCCTCCAGATTCGAATGCTCTCTCCATTGCCCACATACCAACATAAGCCTTGCAAAGCACTTCTCGGCCTTCTAATATACTACGCCATCCATGTGAAGCTGTCAAGGCAGTCGGGCATTCCATAAAGGAGGTTAACCGACAATATTTCCTAAGTATTACTTGGGCCACCAAAGACGTGGGGTCTTTAAGAAGACGCCATCCAAGTTTAGCCAATAAGGAGCCTTAAAGGTCTCAATATCCCTAAATCCCAAACCACTAACATACTAAGGAAGGGAGAGAGTAGACCATGCTATCGAACACATCTTCCGCTTCTCCAGATTAGCATCCCACCAAAAGTGAGTGAGAAGAGACTGGATTTTTTTACATAAAGACCGAGCCAGTTTGAAACATGACATAACGTAGGCATGCATGACATTAAACACCGTTTTAAACAAAACTTGTTTTCCCGCTCCAGAGAGAAACCTCGTAGCCCAACTACGAGACTTTTCCGGATTTTATCCAAGATGACTGCAAAAATGTCTTTCTTGCGTCTACCAAAGTGCTCCGGTAGACCTAGATATTTACCCACCTCGCTTTCATTCTCAATACCGAGAGAAGCCTTGACTCTTGCTTTCACCTTTTGGGGGGGGGGGGGGTATGGCTGAGAAAGTGATAGCCGATTTGGAGAGATTTATCTTCTGCCCCGAAACACCTTCATAGCTATCAAGGATCCTTTGAGGGCAGTGACTCAGCTAGCATTAGATTTGCCAAAAAACATCATATAACCGGCAAACAATAGGTGGTTAATAGATGGACAGCCACACACCACCTTAATCCCCATCAATGTGCCTTGTGCTTGAGCTATAGAACAGAGAGATGAGAGTACTTCCATACACAAGATGAAGATATATGGAGAGATGGGGTCTCTTTGTCGAATGCCGCAGGAAGGAACAACTCTGCCCATTGGTGACCCACTAATCAGAAAGGAGTACGAGACCGACTCTACACAAACCATAATCCAAGAAATCCACTGATCCGCAAAACTCATACTTTAAAGGACAGCTCTAATAAATCTCCATTCAATTCGATCATAAGCTTTGTTCATATCGGTTTTCACCATCATAGAGCAAACCTTTTTGGCTTCCAAAGTGCGGAGGAAGTGGAGTGTCTCGTGATCACAACTAACTGAATCTCAGTGTTCAAAACGAAACCACCAGATCAAAGTCACCTCAGACTCATAAGGATTCAGAGCAGCGGACCGTATCCGCGCTCCTCAATAACATTGCCTCGTTGATAAGAGAACTAATTCTCAAGCCTCTCGGTTAACCCATGAAACATTCAGTGAAGTTCTAACATACTATTATTACTTGTTTTTGAAATCATATATGAAATCAGATTTAGGAACTTGATTACTATTATAAAAAACTTTAAAATGGAGAGATTTGTTGCTATACAAACTTTCCCGTGTTCTCACGGTAGACAAACCTCTGTTTTTTTTTTTTTTTTTCAGTTGATGGCCGTTAATGGAGGTCGATCACCGTTACTAACGTGTTTCGCTTCTCCGTTAGTCTGCTGCATTTGTTTAAGCGACTTGGAAGAATCATGAAACGCCTTCAACATTTCCTCAAATGACGGCGTTTTAAGTTCTTCAATCGAATCAACCGTTGGAATGTTGTACTGTCTCTTCCTTGGCGTTGAGCTTGTTGCTTCATCCACCTAAGTAAATATATAATTTAATTTAAATAAATCTATTTTTTTCAAATTTAATCATATATGATTAAATAAAAAATGGTTACCTTGTACTCGTGACCAAGACATTTCCCTGTGTTCTGTTTGATTTCTACAACATTGCTGTCATGGTGAGTTCTTAGTTCTTTCAAGCTTTCAGAACTAGGAGCGATGGTGGAATTAATATCCGCGGATGCGTCTTTATCGAGTTGTAAAGAGTCTGCCAAACCAAAGATTTCAGAATCAAACCTATAAATGGATATATATGAATCACTTACTGTCAATGGATGTGAGGATATCTCTGTTTGCAGACTCAGCGTCGGTTAAAGTGTTCGAGACTGCAGATGAGAACTGAGCTCGTAGTCTCTCATTGTTTTCTTTGGCTCCTCTGGTTTAATTATATACGAGAAAGATTAGTTTGAATATGTAAGCATATAACATTTACTAGGAAAAGTATATATAGTAAGGTGCATTACCGGACAAGAGAATCTGCGTTTGCAACATTCTTCTTTTCTAGATCGACCAGCGATTCTTGAGCAGTCTTCCATTGTTGAGTTCCGGTTCTTGAATCTTCCAGGCTATATAGCTCAAAGGATTAATAACCACATTAAAGTAATCAAATAAAAGTGATTTATTACCATTTTAGAAGCATTTTCTGCATATCTTCCTTTGCAACCTCAACTGCAGAAATGTTATCGAGATGATGAGATTCTGCTTGTACCATGTGAGCGTTCCATTGGACTTTGACGGAGGAAGCTGATTCTTGCATCGCAGACATTTCTTTCTGCAACGCACCGGTTTGGGAAGATGATCCTTCTCGAATATCTTGCACTGCTATCTGAACCAACTCTTTCTTCCTAGCGTGTGAACTTGCTAGTAACTCTGCTACTTTTTCAAGCATTTGTTTCTCTTCGTTTGCAATTGATTCCTGATTGAACAAAATGAAAACCCATTAATCTAGCATAATGATTGTGTTGTAGAATTAGATAAGCAAAATAGCAAAAAACTAACCTCGAATTTCTTTGTGAATGTTGATAATTTCTGCTCGTTGACGTTTTGAGCATCTTCTGCTAGCTTTGTTAGCTTCGCGGCATGCGTGTCTAGAGTCTTGAAGAAGTCTAACATCACCTCGGAGACGGACTTAACGGACTCGATCGATCGGGAATGCAAATCGCACTGTTGCTGTGTGAATGCAGAGAGCTTCTCCTCTTGATTGTGAAGGCTACCTTGAAGCCCTTCAAGTAGGGAGTAAGCCTCTGATGTAAATCCTTTAAACATCTGATTCACAGGGTAAAAAAATCAATATAAAATAATATATATTACTTTTTTTAAGAAATTGACTACATGATTGATTCTCTTCTTACATCTTCCAGTGCACAAGAATGTTTTGTTACTTCCGAGTTCAAGTCATTTAAAGTCGATTGGCTGTCTTTTTCCAGATTCCCTGCTATATCATCTAAAGACTTGATGCCTGAATTGTACCTTTCCTTCAACTGTGCTAAACTTTCCCGTAAAGTTTCAGTTGCCTGCAAAGAAGACGATGTGTAAACATTATTGAAGATAGATATCACAGACAGACTCACAGTGTTAATAAGAAGGCACGGACGAATAATTTCCTTTTATGCATTGTATTACCTCTGTCTTTGCAGATACGAAAGATGCCATAACTTTTTCCATATCTTGCAATTGCTTTTCCTGCTGACTCACTGAACCTGCCACACTGTTGTTCAAGACTTCAAGTTGCACTAGTAATTGTGACTGGAACTCCTGGATGAGCGATCTATTGCTGTCTTCAATTTTGTCCTTTCTCTCTGAAATTATCAATAGCTTAGTTAGTTTTCAGAGTGTGATGGCAACAATGGGAGAGAAGAGAAAGAGAGAGCAATACAAACCAATTTTGGCGAACAAGTTAGAAACATCAGATGCTGCATTTTTCAACTCTGCCTGAAGCTCGACAGCACGGTCAACAAGTGTTTTCTCTGAGGAAATGTGATAAAGATTAATGTATGTTTCATCTGAACAAACATCGATGAATTGAACAAATAATTTCAGCTTGTAGCACACCATATAAAAGATGAAAACCAGCTTACCAGATTTAAGGAGATTGGATATCAAGTACTCTTTTTCTTTAATTGTTGCAACTGCCTGTCTGTGTTTCTCTTCGAGATCTAACAATGCTTGTTCCGTTTCCAGGAGCTTTTTCTGAATTCACAGAAAAGGAGTACAAGAAGTTAATCCTTGCATGCCAGTGGAAAGAGAAATGTGCTCGGCAAAAAGCCAGAACAAAAACTTGAGATAGATACCTCAGTCTTATCAAGCTTCTCTCTCAGTCCAGCAGTTACAAACTGTTCCGCGTTGTACAGCTCTTGAAGCTCAATAATTTGCTACATTTAACAATCACAATAGTCAGCATATTTTAGTAGCCAGCTGCAATTTAATCTTACAGCCAAAAATAGAAATAGAACTGCAATATAATCCTTCCAAATTCAACTGCTCACCTTGTCTTTAGCTTCACCCTCTACTTCCATTTGCTCTATCTTTTCAGCCATAGCCTGCAGCAATCATTAAAGAATGAAGTCTGAATCTATCTTCTAAGATTGTTAAATGACAGTGGTACATGTTCCACAAGAACTGCACCTTTTTCTCGGCTTCTTCTTGAGTGTACCTCTCCTTTGGAATATAAATTCCATTTTTCTCCCTTGCGGCATAGACCTCTGAACAGCCAAGAACAGACGCATAAGTATTCGATAATCGAAGCAGGATCCTCAATATGTTACCAATATTTACCTTGCTTCAGACGTTCAATTTCTCCATATAAATCTTTCATAATAGCTGATTTCATCATCTTTTGGTTAACCTGAATGCAGAAGGAGAAGTGTTATATAACTATACTGGCATAAATAAAAGATCAGCATGTGTTTGACGGACCTCAGGCTTATTTTTGATGTGTTTCGCACGGTGTGCATAATCAAGGGTGCTTAGTGTTTCTTCCAGGCAATGAACAGCGGGTGAAACTGTAGCAATTACGCATGTTTTTGTTTTTCCTCCCAAAGAGTCTCTCAATAATCTTGTCAACTTGCTTTCTCTGAAATTTAATGCAGATATAATTATATGATTAGAGACCTACCGATAAAGAGATCTATGAAGGCAAAAAATCATACCTATATGGAATATGACCAGAGTGTTCAACCAACGCATTTATGACACGTCCGAGTGTGAGCAAACTTTTGTTGATCTCTCCAGCTTCCCTGGCTCTACCCTGCAGTATAGTGACTCATATTCTTTAGTAAAATCCGGCAAGACACTATTTTTTTCTGTCAATGAAACGTCATGATTCCTTAGAACCTTGATATCCATTTCTGCACATGTGCAATTCACAGCATCAGTATATATTGGAGGAGAAATTCTTTATGGTTATATACCTCTCGAGCACCAGATCTTGATATATTCTCTGAACCAGCAAGATCAACTAGATTTAGCTTTCCACTTTTGACAATCTCTTCCCCCACTGGAGTACATTCCTTAATGTGGATTGTAACCGAAAATATTGAGTGAGATCTACTACTTTGTTTGTTGAGAAGAGTCTCTGCAGTGCGTCTCTTGGCTGACCCTTTCTCCAAGACTTTGTAAATCTCATCAGCAGTAGACACTATTTCTTCTTCCAACCCTCGGACAAAAACGCCACCTTTCCCATCTTCCATGAGCGCCAGAGGTTTCTTTGATTTATCATCTGTGAATTTTATTTCTTCCGGAGCTAAAAGGTCCGTAAGTTCTTCATTGTAGAGCTCAAGAAATGAAACTTTCAAACTGTATTCAGCAGCGCTTTGTGCTTCCAGAATATCAAATATCTGTTTAACCGCTCTAGGGATAACACCTGCATCACTCGGGATTTCACCGTTCTAGCAAGAAAATAGGTTCCATCAGAATGAGGATTCAGCTAACATCAATGAAGATGCTTTTCAAATCACGTTCTTGAAATGGTTGCCTTACCTTTTTTCTTGCTCCTCCTTCCATTGTGTATGTCTTCCCAGTTCCTGTTTGCCCGTATGCAAAGATGGTGCAATTATACCCATCAAGAACCTCAAAAACAATGGGAGAAACTGCTTGATGATACAAGTCCTTTTGTTGGGACGTTGGGCCAAACACCTAACAGATTCCAAATAACTGTAAGCAAGATGCTAATGATATTTTCCCCATCTTTACCAACATAGTAACACAAACTTTTCATCAGTCAAACAATCTAAGTAGCCTTAAAGATTAAACCTAAAACATGCAAAGAAAAACACGTAATGAGATGGAGCTAAACCTTGTCAAACAAAAATGTTTTATCAATCTGCTTCCCAGCAATATTCTGCGCTACCGCCACTTCCTTTTTTCGGTCATTGCATGTAAGAACCGCAGGCGTTTGTAACCTCGTCTCCTCCGAATTAAATGGTCTGAAATTAGTGAAGATTAGGCAAGAAACACAAGGTGATTATTGTCCGGCCTAAAGGATAGTTTGAAAACGTACCTGCAACGAACAATAACTTGTATATTCACACCCTTTTCTTTCTCATTCTTGCTGAACGAATTTGAGTCAGCTGATCGGAGATCTCGGTTCGACTTATCAGTTGATCGTGGAGTTTGACATGGAGATTTTACAGAACCTCCTCGTTTTGAATTGTTAGAATCCATAGATTCGCCTTCTTCCTGTAGCTCTTAAGCAACAAAAATCAATGGAAAACAAATCTTAAGTACAAAAACAGCTTCGAGCGTCATTGGTAAGTTTCTAAAATCGTAATCAAGAGAACTCAAAACACCATTGACCTCACAAATCGATCAATGTTATCTAAAACTCACGCCCTAAAACATAAACGAATCCGCATTATCAATTAATCGAAATTTCTACTCACGAATAATGCTTAAACGGAAGTCGAATCATGAAACTGCGATAAGAGACGAAAATGTAATATTAAAAGCTTGAAATGCATAGAGGAAACATGAGATTACCAGCAAAAAAAATGTACCGATCAAAAAGAGAAACGTCGGAGATTTAGTTTCCGATTTCTTTGAAGCAATCTCGGAGACTCACGAAATCGATTTTGAAAATCTTCTGGCGATGGTGGTTTATCGTCCGACGACGAATGAAGAAAAGGAGAATATAGGCTTGAAAAAAAATTAAATTAAAACCAAGAAAAATTATAAATAATGTTTTATAAAAAAAATAAGAACCGTTACGGCAGGCGCTCTGACGTTTGACTTGTTAGACGCTAATAGAGGTGACGGCGTTACAATTTGAGCCGTTATGTTGTGAAAATCCGTGATCCGACCGTTGTGAAAAAGGACAACACGGAAAATATAAAGAAAAGGCCCAATTTTTTTGAAAACTTTATTTCTGGTTTTGTTTTTTTTTTCGACAAATCAATATATTGATATTATAAATATTTTACAAGATACATAATTCATATAATTACAACAGTTGAAACAAATAGAGTAAATTGAAACAATTTCGATGAAAATATGGAGAATAACCATGCTTTCTTATCGAAAGGCTTAAAGGCTAACATATGAAATCTGTTATGTCCCTTCTTTACATACTCGATATTGGCTAACATCATATATCTAAGACTCCAAAATGCCTTTGGCATTACCTTAATGAAAAATATAATTTTGATGTCGTTGTAGGAGCTTCTATATCTTGTTGACGAATGGAGAATAAAATACTTGATATGTCTTGTCTTTCACTAACCGCTCCAAATATATGTGGTTTCGTCATTTTGGCTATGTCCCTTCAGCATAGTAATGCCATGTTGGTTTTCGTGCAGATCTTTGTTTACACATCAAATCCAAACGGATTCATACCAACCATCGAAAAGCCACAAAACATGTATGGTAACCTTAGAAAACTAATACAAAACTAACAATAAATGTTAGAATTGATATATACACGGTAAAAATTACCGGAAATTCATCGGGAACATCGCCGGGAAGAATCTTCATCAAGGAAAGACGATGGATAAAAGTTTGACCATGAGAGACTAGATGAACCGGAGTGACACATGACCGGCTTTGAGATTGGGCCAGCCACACATCTTCTTTCTCTAATGAGAAGATTTCGAACCTCTTTATTTCTCTACTCTTTTATTATATGCAATCTAATTATTCATTGATTTGTGTTTCATTGATCATGTCTGAGTAGATTCATAGTTAGGTTTAGGGATTCTCATTAGGGATTTCATGACTTGTTAGATTTATTTATCAGTTAAGGATTCATATCTTATTTGTTCTTCAACCTGAATTGTGCTTAATACTAGTTTCTAAACTGATCACTTAGAATCTAGACTTTAGGTTTATAAATTGACACGAAAGTGTGGTTTAGAATCTGATCTATTTAGGTTGAGTAATTTAATTATCTGCAAAGAAATTTGGGTTAATTGAATTGTGAACAAATCAAACCTGCACTTAAGGCTAGTTTAATCCGTTAGGAATTGCAAAGAAAATTGGGTTTCTGCTAATTAGACTTAGAGAATTCTCGCAACAGAAGTTGGTTAATTCTAATTATGTGTTTGAGTTCTAGAACGAACTTAATTTGATCCTGGCTGATATTTGATCTGCTTGTCTGATTTCCTGAGAACTCCCTAGACTTGACGCTTTTAGTACTTGCTTCACAAAACCGATTTGCTACTGATTTACTTCCTGCTTATTTTTAATTAATTCTGATTTGCATCGCCTAGCTTAATTTGAAATTCTATAGTCTATCGCAAGATTTCTTGAGTCTTTGTGTTCGACCCCTAGACACTACAATTGTCCTGTGCACTTGCAGTGTTAACTTAGGGAATTAAACTATGAGCATATCAATTATAGGGGGTTATAGAAGGTGAATTATAGGAGCTATATTGTATGTATGTATACGTGGACTTACCAAAATTATATAAAAAATTGATGCACCAACAATAGTTTCTTTTAAATATTTTGTTTTGTTTTTAAATTCAGATTAATTGTATGGACATGGCCAATGAATTGTATCTTAAAATAATTTAATTGTTATCTCAGTAATTTAGGGTTAAATGTTAGAATTATAAAATTATGGTTTAGGGTTTTGGAATTTGGGTTTAGGGGTTAGGATTTTGGATTTAGAGTTTAGGGTATAATACTAATGTTTATTATTATAGGGTTTAGAGTTAAAGGTTAATAATTGTGACGTTTAGGAGCTTCTCTCCCAGGTACAAAACCCAAGGCGAACCGTTTGAAAAAGTCAAACCAAAAGCAGAAAGGAGTTTCGTTTTACACAGCGGTTAAAAGAGAGAAACATACAACTTTATACCTGACTTTGGAAACTTTGCTTCTAACCGGAGGTCCGTCCGAAGCCTCTCCGGCCGACGGAGACCCTAACGCGACAAGGGTTTTCACATCTCAACGCCAGCGACACCTCTCACCACTTCACAACTTACTACGGAAACTACCAGCACTACTTCCAACAACTTTCATCTACGACGAAGGCGAGGTGTTTAGGAGAACGAAGGAAAATAAGAGAAGCGAGGAAGTATATATCAAGTTTCGACGGGGAAGAACGAGGTTTTCAGCCGGGAAAACAGAAAACATACAGTAACTTGAGGCTCTACAAATCAAAGGGCTTAAAAATGGAGGAACATCTTCAAGGAAGAACACGAAGACTCACATATGAGGAGAAAGGAAAGAACATAGCTAACCAACCTGAACCCAAAAGAAGGGTGAAAATAATGGCTCCAGATTTGGACACTACAAGCTTGATTCAAGAAAACAACCTCACTGTCATTGGAAGAGTTTCTAACCCAAGAGTTCAGAGAATAAGGAATCTTATTCCTTTCTTCACTAGGAGGTGGAATCTGAGGGGAAGAGCTACTGGCTCAGACTTGGGTAATGACTGTTTCCAGTTTAGGTTCGAGAGGGAGGATGACATGAACCAGATCTTGGAACACAGACCTTATCAATTCGAACATTGGATGGTGATACTAGAGAAATGGGAACCGATTATCTCCTCAACTTTTCCTAAGATGATACCTTTTTCGGTTAGACTCAGAGGACTACCACTCCACTTCTGGAAAAAGGAGATGGTAGACAAGATTGGAAGAGAGATAGGAAGACTGGACGATAAAGAGATTTCACCTGCAGTAGCACGAGTTAGGGTCACAGTCAATGGGCTGGGACCTATCATCAAGGATACCGTCGTAGAATTTGTAAGCGGAGAAGAGATCATGGTCAATCTCGAGTATGAGAGACTTGAAAATTATTGCTCAATTTGTCTTCACCTAACTCATGAGGCCAAAGAATGCACTGAAGCCAACAGAGAAGCGAGTTTGGTACCTATTACGAGTTAGAAAAGGTACCTTGAAGAAGGGAGGCTAACCAGACGTGGAGAGAGATCTCGCAGCCATGTCCTCAGAAACTACGCAAGTAGTAGACCCTGATGATAGACTTTTATCTAGGTTCTAGCTCAATTCCTCAAGTCTACTCGTGTCATTATAGTACTTAAGGTATCAATCCAGGGAGGCAAGAAGAACAACCAATCAAGAATGCAAGAAACTACTCAAGCTAAGCAAATCAAATAAAAGGGGTTTATCTAACAACCTAGACAATTTAGAAAGGAAATACAGTAAGCAAGAAACAAACAAGACACTAAACAAGAAGACAAACAAGCTAAAACAAGGTTCCTAGGATGAGGCCATGGAGACTAGGTGGTCTAGAGACAATCAATGATGCTTCAATCAATCAAACATTGCTAAACAAGGCTAATGATCATAATTAAGTTAATCACATTCTCATGTTCATAACTCCTATGCTAATCAAGCAATCATTCGATTCTCATTTGCAAATTACAAGACAAGCATGCGATAATATCCATCAAACACCTTTTAGCAAAGCTAATCCTTAGGCTAAGAACATTAATCATTAGACTAATCCAATCTCTTGGCACTAATCCCTTTGACTAATCCCTAATCAAGATCAAATTATCATTTGTGATTAAGAATCAAGCAAGCATTAATATCAAGTTCTCATTACCAATAATCACCTTAGACATCTAATCTCTTAGGCTAAGATGTGAAAATCCTCTAAAGAGTTCATTCAAGCATTTCATCGAACACCTTTCGGGCATGAAAAAGCCTAGCATCTAGATTCAACAATTCCTTGCAACCTAGCATAGAGATCAACTAATTAGAGAAGGATCATTCATAAATAAGTCCTAAGCATCATTAATCTTCACATAAACCACCTAAATCAACCTCAACCTAAAGACCCAAAAACTCTACTCCCTAATCATAAGAAAGATATGAGAAATCATAAATAGAAAGAGAGATTAAGAGAAACAAGATAAGTACTTAATTAAAACTCAAGATCTAAAGTTTACAAACCCAAAATCATAAACAAAAACTTAAGAGAAAGCAAAACTAAGGCTTAGGTAGCTTCGGGTTCTAAAGACCCATAAAAGAGTTTTTATACAATAAAGGATCGCAATGGCAAAATGGTAAATTTTGTCACAAGAGCTGGGTCCGCTTGCGGTTTCACTCTCCCCGCAAGGTCAACCGCGGTGAGCACGGCAAAATGTCCCGCCATGTTTCTTTTGATGCTCGCGGTTGGTCCACCGGATATAACTCGTCCGCGGGGGGGGGGGGGGGGGGGGAAATCGCGTCTCGCTCATTCTGTCGACGGGGGGGGGGGGGGGGGGGGGGGGAATCACGACTCACGACTCATGGGCCTGGGCTAAGCTGCTCACCATGCCGTACGTTGCATGCATGGACTATTCGTTACTCGAATAGCTAACGTACTCCTTTCGTATCCTTTTGACCAACCCTTCTTCTTTGTTTAATCCAAGTCTCATCTGAAATTCCAAAGCACTACCAAGACAAACTCCAAAAGATGCCAAATTATGAAAACTTTAATCCTCAAAACTCCTAATGCCTAAATGCATAAATTCATATGAATAAGACTAAGAATGAATGTAAACGCATCAAACAATGGAAAGATGAATGCCAAAAGATGCTAAAATAAAGACTCATCAATTCCCCAAAACTTAAACCTTGCTTGTCCACAAGCAAGCATAAGATCAACAAGTCAATTTGGGAGAAAGGTTTGAAGGTGGGAACTCATATCCAAAGGTTCAATCAAGTTTCAACAAGTTTCAAGTCTATACAACCAAAGTGCAACCGAGAAAAGCCTACTCCAAGGATATAGCCATACTCATCAAGACAAAACTTCTAGCTTAACCTTCAACCTACACAAGCATTCAAATCCACTAGCTCCTTGACATTCATTAGATTTTCAAGTGAATCCTATTCAAAGCAATGTGATCAAACTCATTTGGTTTAAGGGACAAGGTCTTGAGACAAAAATGGTCTCAATGAAGGAAAGGCTTCTCCACAATCATTTAGGTTCTCTCGGAAGAAGTATGAACAAGCTATAGTAAAATGCTAAGAGTTAGAGGCAATTGGTGCATACTAGGATAGATTTCCATCTACCCAAACCCCAAGAGCTTCATCTCCTAGTCTAGCCCACCTAAATGATTACTACCCTTTTTACCAAGGCTATTCTTGCCTTATTCATCTTTCACAATCCAAACCTTCCCAAGAAACCCCAAAGGATCATTCAAAACATTTTGAAAACATTGGTAACTTTACTCTTTTTCAACTTAGCTCAAAACTTTTCTGATCTTTGGTCTCTTTTTCATAAACTTTCTTTCTTTTGGTGAGCCATTTGGCTTCTTTTCACTTCAAAACATTGAGACACTTTTTCTTTTTCAAAACACTTAAGAGCTTTCATTTTCTTTAAAACTTTTACCAATCAACTTTTGATCCTATTCAAACTTCTTTCTTTTCTTTACCCTCTTTTCCTTTCCCAAATCTTCCCAAGAAACCCCCAAACTTAAACTCTAGCCTATTGCAAAGCCAAAGATGATGAGCTTGCATCTATAATGGAAATTTTCTCCTAGTCGCCTCATACTCAACACTTTTTACCGAGCTTGTTCCAAATAGGCCTACCACTCAAGATAGTGTTTGGGGTTTGAAATAAGGGTGGCGAAAGGTGTGGAAATCTATTAGAGCAAGTAGAGAGGGGTAGAAAGGATAAGCTTGCTCAAATATTTTGGGGTACCCATGAGTTTATCACACAAAGCGTGAACAAGGATAATTAGATGATTCAATTAAAGTTCTCACTTAGATGGAGCTAGCTTCAAATCACAACAAGTTTCAGCATCAAATCAAGGTTCAAAGCAAGCTGTCCAAGTATGGTTCGTTCTAGCTTTCAATGCGATTCTCGAGTTACAACCTTAGAGTGATCTATCTAGCATAAAGCTAGCGTATGAAACAAGTTTCACCCAATTAAACCTTACGAGGAAATCAAATCATTGCTCCCAATGCATGCTCCCTATATGATGCAACTAGACTCGATCCTATGATGCTATTGCAACTAGATGCTTTCTTTTGTGAAATTTTTGAAATTTTTTTCAAATTTTTAGGGATTTTCTATGCCTTAGATGAATGCATGAGACTCAAGGGATGCAAAAGATAAAATAAGATCACAAAACACATTATTAGCAACTAGTCTCCTCCCCCAAACTTAAATCACACAGTCCCTTGTGTGAAAGAAGCAAGGGAAAGAGACAAAAGACTAAATCAAAAATGCAAAATCAAAAAGACAAAAGTTGGAGTGTTACTTGGAGAGTGGAATGGAGAGGAGGAATGGGAGGTGGAGGCATCTTCGAATGTGGCACAAGACTCCCCCAAACTTAGACCATTGCATAGGCTTCTCATCCTTTGATTTAGCATTGAAGTCCCTTTGCTTAATCCCAAAACTCTTTCCCTTCTTCCTTGCATTGACCTCAAAGCTCCCCAAAAGGATAGACATGGGAATTCCTCCCAAGTGAGCTTGTTTTGAGTCACTAAGCTTGACTATCCCTTCACTCTTTTTGGTTAGGGATGTAGCATGAGTTTGTATCACCGGGATCATACCCATCGTAGAACCATCCCTTGAACTCCTTCATCCTTATCTCCTCAAAAGGGATCTTCCTTGGATCATGAAAGCTTGGTGATATGGTGGAGACTATATCAAGGTAGTTGTGAAATGGTTGAACCATTGGAGATCCATCTTCTTCATCCTCCTTGAAGGATTCTTCATTGGGACCATCTTGTTTCTCCATAAGATTTCCTCCAATTAGCTCTTGCTTGGGATTTGGTTGCTTTGGTTCCTCTTCCATGATTGAGAGCTCATCTTGCGTGCTCTCTTCCTTTATCTCCTTGCACTCAACAACCAATCCATCTTCATAAGGCTCTTCCTCATCTCTCACAACTTCTCTTACTCCTTCATTGTTGCTATTGGTTGAATGGCCCATAAATATCTCTTCATCATCCTCATCTTCATACCTTATCACAAGGTCTTCACCAATAGTCCAACCAAGAAGCATTTCAAATTCCTTGATAGTCTCTTCAGCTTCTTTCAAGAACTCATCTTGGACTTGAGCATTCTCCTCATGTGGTTGCTTAACAATACTTGCATCTTGAGGTAAATGGGCAAAATCATTGTTGATCATTCTTAAGCTCTCATTGTATTTCTCTTGTCCTTCCAATGCCATCCTTGCCAAGTTGAGAAGCTCTTCATCACATGGTTGGGAAGAGTAGGCTTCTTTTAATAATTCATCTTGAACTTGAACATTCTCCTCATGTGTTGGCTCAACAATGCTTGCATCTTGAGGAAATTGAGCAAAATCATTGTTGATATTCTTTATGCTCTCATTATACCTCTCTTGTCCTTCCAACGCCATCCTTGCCAAGTTGAGAAGCTCTTCATCACATGATTGAGAGGAGTGAGTTGCTTCATGCTCATGCTCTATGTTCCAAGATTGGTATCCATCACCATGTCCATATTGGTACTCATGAGAAGAGTACTCATTTGGAAGATCACCTTGATAAGTGGATGTGCTTTCAAGACCATGATGACTTGTAGGGTCCCAAGCCATCTCTCTCTCTTGAGCTTCTAGCATAGCCCTCAACATTGAAGCTATCTCCGAAGCCATGCTCTCTTCCTTGTAATTTGCACCTTGCAAAAAGAACAAACACTTGAAAGAAAGTTAGTCACCACACAAACAAAAACAAAATAAAAGCTTAGTCTAAAGTAGAATCTAAATCCTAATGGCTATTGCTACACCTCCCCGGCAACGGCGCCAAATTGATGATAGACTTTTTGTAGGTTCTAGCTCAATTCCTTAAGTCTACTCGTGTCATTATAGTACTTAAGGTATCAATCCAGGGAGGCAAGAAGAACAACCAATCAAGAATGCAAGAAACTACTCAAGCTAAGCAAATCAAATAAAAGGGGTTTATCTAACAACCTAGACAATTTAGAAAGGAAATAAAGTAAGCAAGAAACAAACAAGACACTAAACAAGAAGACAAACAAGCTAAAACAAGGTTCCTAGGATGAGGCCATGGAGACTAGGTGGTCTAGAGACAATCAATGATGCTTCAATCAATCAAACATTGCTAAACAAGGCTAATGATCATAATTAAGTTAATCACATTCTCATGTTCATAACTCCTATGCTAATCAAGCAATCATTCGATTCTCATTTGCAAATTACAAGACAAGCATGCGATAATATCCATCAAACACCTTTTAGCAAAGCTAATCCTTAGGCTAAGAACATTAATCATTAGACTAATTCAATCTCTTGGCACTAATCCCTTTGACTAATCCCTAATCAAGATCAAATTATCATTTGTGATTAAGAATCAAGCAAGCATTAATATCAAGTTCTCATTACCAATAATCACCTTAGACATCTAATCTCTTAGGCTAAGATGTGAAAATCCTCTAAAGAGTTCATTCAAGCATTTCATCGAACACCTTTCGGGCATGAAAAAGCCTAGCATCTAGATTCAACAATTCCTTGCAACCTAGCATAGAGATCAACTAATTAGAGAAGGATCATTCATAAATAAGTCCTAAGCATCATTAATCTTCACATAAACCACCTAAATCAACCTCAACCTAAAGACCCAAAAACTCTACTCCCTAATCATAAGAAAGATATGAGAAATCATAAATAGAAAGAGAGATTAAGAGAAACAAGATAAGTACTTAATTAAAACTCAAGATCTAAAGTTTACAAACCCAAAATCATAAACAAAAACTTAAGAGAAAGCAAAACTAAGGCTTAGGTAGCTTCGGGTTCTAAAGACCCATAAAAGAGTTTTTATACAATAAAGGATCGCAATGGCAAAATGGTAAATTTTGTCACAAGAGCTGGGTCCGCTTGCGGTTTCACTCTCCCCGCAAGGTCAACCGCGGTGAGCACGGCAAAATGTCCCGCCATGTTTCTTTTGATGCTCGCGGTTGGTCCACCGGATATAACTCGTCCGAAAGAAGTTGAGGCCAAAGATCTTGTTCCTCGTGGAGACCAAAAACTCAGTTGAGTTTGTTATCAACAAACTACAGCCACTGGAATACTCATCTATGTGTATCGCTACGCCGCATAGCCCGGGTGGAGGAGGGCTAGCCTTGTTATGGGACGAAGAAGTGGGGATTACTATCCTGGAGAAAAATATCAATTTCATCAAAACAAAAGTGAAATACAGAGAAGAGAGTTTTGCTGCAACTTTTGTTTACGGAGAACCAGAGAGAGCAAAGTGATATATCATGGTTTTTCTAGGTTTTCAACCATGATATAGTTGTGTATATTGAGTCTTTAACCTGATTTTTCGAGTCTATTGAGTCTTCTACATGTAGGCTTGCGTTTGGAGCAAAGAGCGGGATTACAAGACGTTTCTGGTGATTTGTGCAACGAGCTGAAGTTGGTGTCTCGGCCACGACTGGATGTCGACCGACACTAACCTTGGTGTCGGTCGACACAGAGCGCGAGAGAAGCTATACGCCGAGTTGAGACAAGTTTTGAAGAATTGCATAAAGACCCCAAAGTTTCTCCTAACTCTAATCTAGCCCAAAACGTGTTTAACAGTTTTAATTAGGTTTTCAGACTCATTATTCAGTTTATCTTGTTCTTACTTTGTTCTTGCTTTTGGAGATTGAGAGATTTGCAAAGGTGCTGATTCTTGCTACTTGTTACCTTGAGATAAGGATTTCGAACCCCTTTATCTTATCTATCCAGTCTTTTGGTTTTCTATTCATGATGTGTTGTTTAATCGATAATATGTCTAAGTAGTAACCTAGTTAGATTTAGGAATTTTCATAAGGGTTTTATGCATGCTTGATAACTGATTTACTAAGATTCACCATCTGTTCGTTCATCACCTGAGTTGTGCTTAATACTGAATTCTGGACTGATCATCTAGGATTTAGATCTGAGATAATTGACAATAGCACGAGAGTGTGAGTTATAATCTGAATAAACTTAGTGTGAGCAATTTTATTAGATACAAAGTGATTTGGTTTAGGATAATTGTGAACCGATAAACCTGTTCTGAAGGAATTTCTAGCAGTTCCTAATCCAATTAGGCAACCCTAGGTATAAATTCCAAGCCTAGGATCCAGGGTCTAGGTATATTGAATCATAGGGATCTCGATAATACCTGGAGATTAGCAGCGGAAGATGAACAAGTATTCGAGATTTACAAGCGCCTCAAGTGCTGCGCCTCTACTGGTATCCACACCCACACAAACTGGAATCCGCCGGGATGCTAGTGCCGGGAGATCAGATCTCTTTGGAATGCTTGTGTTTCTGAGAGGTGGCTGCGATTAGGCTCAAAACTGTGTTCTAGGTCGTGCTATATCACATATATATAGACCTGGGAAAACCTAATTAATCACCGGACCGAACCGAGATTGATTAAGTCATTAAATCGAAACATTGTTTCGATCTGCGCCTTGCATCGATCGATGCAACACTTGTGTCGATCGATGCACCCTCAAAACACATTAATATTTGATCATTACGTTAATGATCATTCACATCATTCCCACATGAAGTATATCCAGTCTGCTTAGGTGTGTGACCCTGTAGGATCATATAATACTAGCAATGAGTTCTAAACTCATAGATCATAAGTGGTTTCTAGCAAAGCATTATGATTACCTAGTATCATATGAATGTCTAATCTCGACAACACAACTATCTCTAGAGTGATTACAAGTGTGATTTCAGGACATTCCCAACAATCTTCCACTTGTACTGGAATCATCTATTCCTATAATCCCTTCGTCTCTATATCTCGATCTGGCATAAGGCAAGATCTGTGTCACCCTTATTAAGCCAAGATCATGTTCATCGAACTCTGATTTATACTGACAAGACAAACGACTGACAATCACCTCGTTTGAGTGCAGCCACATATTTCTCAGTATCAAATCTTCGATGGGCCCTGAGATATTTATCTCCTGTTATATAGGAGGGACAAATCCCATCTTGTTCCATCCCTATTCCTCCACACACTTCATGATACGCCCAATCAATGCCTTTATAGTCACCAGTTACGGCTGACGTTTGACAAGGTTAAAGCGGACCAATTCACATGTAAGAAAACATGATGAACTCAGGTCTAAGGACTATAATCTATAGTCGTAATGAAAACTCTCATGACACTTATATAAATATCCCGTAGAGTTCTCATTAGTGGGTCATGTCCGATCCTGTGTTCTCCAACACATATCTATGTGATTGACTTTAATACTCTTATTAATGACTCCATGAAACTTAGTCATCAGTCACCTCACATACTAGTCTCACGCTGTTGTTAATGTCCCACTTTAACAACCTTGACCAGGGACCAACATAATTTATGTCATTTATTATCTATAGGGTTTCATGATCAAGTCACATACTTGATGACCTATAAAATGTCATAAATTGCTTTGGGACTATTATTTAATAACATAATTAAATAATACTGATGTCAGAATTCATTAACATAATCAAATTATGTTTACATGAACATCTTATCATAACTAAAATCAACAACAACAACACCCACTAAAATTAAAATCACATCTTAAGTAATCCAATGCCTATAGCAGTAGTCTGACCCTCATGCGCTCTCGCTCAGCATGCGTCGAAGGACACTGCGTCTTGTTAAGATTAATGCCAAGAGTCATTGGCATGAAGCCCTTCTTGAAATCATGCATACTGGGCCTGTGCAAGACCTTATCCATATAAGTATCTTGACACAATCCAATTAGCTTGTCTAATCTATCTCTATAGATTCATATTCCAAGAATGTATACGGTTTCTCCCATGCTTTTCATCGAAATTCAACTTTAGAGTCAAGTCTTAACAGACTGAAACAATGGAACTTCATTTCCAAAAAGTAGTATGTTAGCAACATACAATACTAGAAATGCAACTGCGCTCCCACTAGTCATCTTGTAAACACACGGTTCCTTTTCGTTTCTGATGAAGTTAAACCTTTTGACTGCTTCATCAAAACGAAGATTCCAACTCCGAGATGCTTGCTTCAATCCATAAATGGATCGATGAAGCTTACATACCTTCCTAGCAGCATTAGGATCAATGAAAACTTCAGGTTGTGTCATGTACACATCCTCTTCCAGAATTCCATTAGGGAAAATTGTTTTCATATCCATCTGCCTGATCTCATAATCATAATGAACGGCGGTTTCTAGGAGAATCCGAATGGTCTTAAGCATATTGACTGGGGAATAGGTTTCTTCACAGTCAATACTATGAATTTGCTTGAAACCTTTTTCCACTAACTAGCTTTGTATATCTGAATATTACCATCCAAGTCAACTTTTCTTCTTGAAAATCCATTTACACACAATGGCTTCTACACCATCGGGTAAATCAACCCAAGTCCATACTTGGTTCAGTGACATGGATCCCATTTCGGATTCAGCAGCTTTTAGCCACTTTTCGGAGTAATAGCTCATCATTGCTTCTTCAAAATTCGCAGTCTCGTCACTTTCAATGATCAACAGATCACGACAATTGGTTACGAGAAATCCAAATTTCTCGGGTTCGTGACGAATCCTTTCGGATTTGCGAACTTCAGGCACCACAAGTGTAGGTTCTACAACTCTTTGTGGATCCAACTGCTGCTCTTCCTCATCAGGTTAGGCAGTCTCATGTGATTCTCGAATTTCTTCGAGTAGTACTTTACTCCCACTGTTCTTCCTGGAAAGAAAATCTTTCTCAAGAAAAACACAGTTCTGAGTAACAAACATTTTGTTCTCGGACCGGTTGTAAAGGTAACATGCCTTGGTCTCCTTAGGATAACCAATGAAGCAGCAATTTTCGGATTTGGGTGCGAGCTTATCTGAGATTAAACGTTTTAAATAAGCCTCACAACCCCAAATCTTCATGAAAGACAAATTAGGAACATTTCCAGTCCACATCTCATGCGGTGTCTTTGCAACTAATTTTGATGGAACCCTATTTAGTGTAAACGCAGACGTTTCTAGAGCGTATTCCCAAAAAGATAATGGAAGATCTAAGTGACTCATCATTGATCGAACCATATACAATACAGTCCGATTCAGGAGGAGTGAGTTGTGAAACAATTCCACAATCTCTCATATGATCACTGAATTCTTAGCTTAAGTATCCACCTCCACGATCTCATCGTAGAACTTTAATACTTTTGCCAAGTTGATTCTGTACTCATTCTGGAACTCTTTGAACTTTTCAAAAGATTTTGATTTATGTCTCATTAAATAGACATAATCGTACCTACTGAAAATATCAGTAAAGGTAATGAAGCACTGAAAGTTTCCTCTAGCACTAGTGGTCATCGGGCCATATACATCCGTATGCATAAAGCTCAATAAGTCTCTGGCCCTTTCATTTTGTTCGTTCGCGACCTGTGTCGATCGATACACATTTTGTGTCGATCGACACTACCATTTGTTGAAAGGGCCTTTGTCATTTTACCCAATAAACAAGATTCGCATTTCTCACATGATTCATAATCAGATGAGCCCAAAAGTTCATCACTATGGAGCTTCTGAATCCGTTCTCATTTATGTGGCCCACACGACAATGCCAGAGAAAAGTTTGATTCGTATCATTTGACTTGAATCTCTTGGTACTAATGTTATAGTTAGGCACGTTTTGTTTTAGAACGTAAAGTCCATTCTCTAATGGATTGCTACCATAAAACATATCATTGTAATCAAATGAATAACACTTATTCTTAATTTGGAAACTGATATCCTTCCATATCCAAACAAGGAATAGAAATAATATTTCTGCTTATAGCAGGTACATGGTAGCAATTATTAAGTTCGAAAACCATGCCAGAAGGTAAAAGACAAATGAATTCCTACGGCTAATGTAACAACTCTTGCTCCATTTCCACCGCACATGTCCACTTGTCCTTTCTCCAAAGTCCTACTATTGCTTAGGCCCTGCATATTTTCACAAAATATGAGCACCACAGCCGGTATCCAATACCTAAGAAATAGGACCAGAAGTAGTAACATTTACTTTCTATAACATAAATACCTGAAGAAGAAGTCTCATACGTCTTCTTCAGCTTCTCATAATCTTCCAGGAATTTATTGCAGTTTCTTTTCAAATTCCCATAACCATTACAATAATGGCACTTATCATCCTTAGATGGACAAGGTTTAACCTTAGGAGCATGATTAGACTCGCTTGGATTCACAATCGAGCTCGTCTTGCCATCACCTTTGTTCTTACCAAGTTTCTTAAACTTTCTACCCTTTTGTACCATAAGGACATTTAGGGTGTCCTTCTTGATGTTAGGTTCAGCAGTTTTGAGCATCCCATGCAACTGATAGGGTCAGGTTTTAATCCTATTCTACTGCAAGTGCACAGTTAAGTGATTGTAGTATATAGGGTATCGAATCCACAGAGACTCTGGTCTCGATAGATAAAGAACCGTAGGAATTTAAACTAAGAAGAAAGCAAATTGTAGTAAACTAAATAGCAAAGCAGAAAAGCAAACAAGTAGCAGATTGTTGGTGGTGAAAGCAGTTAATTAAAGGCGCTAAGTCTAGGGCGTTCTCAGGAAATCAGACAAGTAGACAAATCAATCAGTCATGATCTAATTAAGCACAGTTCTAGAACTCAAATCACGGATATAGAATTAACCAAATCTCTTTGCGAGAATTCTCTAAGTCTAAGTGCAGTAATCCAAATTCCTTTGCAATTACTAACAGATTAAACCAGCATTAATTTCAAGTTCGATATGTTCACAATTAAACTAAACCAAATTCCTTTGCGAGAAGTTTAATTGCTCATCCTAAATAGTTCAGATTCTAAACCACACTCTCGTGTCGTATTTAGCAACCTAAGATCTAGATTCTAATTGATCAGGTTAGAACTAGCATTAAACTCAATTTAGATCGAAGAACATTCTATTCATGTGAATCCTTAACTGAATTAAACAAGTCTAGCAAGTAATGAAATCCTTAATGAGAAACCCTAAACCTAACTATGAATCTACCCATACATGATTAATGAAACATAAATCATAGAATTAATAGATTGCATATAAGAAATTAAATAGATAAAGGGGTTCGAAATCTTCTCCAAAATAGATGAAGTACAGGATTAGATCAGCCCCAAAAGCTCTAAAAATCTCTTAGCTCTAAGTATGAAAGCGTATCTAAAATAAACACCAAAATCCTAATTATATAGGCATAATCTCGGCTGGGGCTTCTTTGTAAATACTGGAAACTTCTGGCCAAAGTGGAAAATCTTGAATCTTCATTAAACCGCCAAATCGGCCCAACTCGCTAGTGTGTCGATCGACACCAAAGGTGTGTCGATCGATGCATGATCTCAAAATCGGACAGTGAGCTCAATCTCTCGGCCAAGCACTCCAAAAATTCCAAAATGCTCCAATATCTCCAATTCTGCTCCAAACCTGATTATACCTGTAATAGACTCTAAAAGAACACAAAAGAACACTAAAACACAATTATATCATGGCATAAAACCGGTAAAAACCATGATATATCAACTCCCCCACACTTAGCCTTTGCTTGCCCTCAAGCAAAACAGAGAACTAAAATGTAGTGAAGAGGTTTGAAAACTCTTCAGAAACTCTTTTCATCTTAGAAGCAGCAACACTCAGATTCCCCTTAGCAAACCACATGAAAGAATCAACCTGCAGACATCAAGACCAACATATACTTCCCCCACACTTAGCAACTGTCCTAAGTAAACTCCACAATTATATTCACGCATTCAAATTCACCCTACTGACTTCTGCAAGTATTTAAGTGCGGTCTCACCTAAGGAGTATCGATCAAAGGCACATGGACTCTTACCTTATCAGCTCTAGACCACCATACTATCTTTCTCTAGTCCCTTTCTTCTCTTTTCCCTTCCTTAGCATTCTGATTTTTCCCCATTGGGTATCATTTTTTGTTTTTTTATCAGTGCTCTTCCCGTTAAGGGGTGTATGATATACCATGGATTTTAGGGATTTTAACCATGGTATATGTGTCATTTATCGAGTCTTTTACTATGTTTTAGAGTCTTTTCAGGTGTTTATTAGGTACAAGCACATTTGGAGCATATTTGGTGATTATAGCACTTTCTGGAGCTATTTCGAGTATTTGGCCGAGAGATAGACTTCACTGTCGATATTTCAGAGCTGCAACGATCGACACACTTGTGGCGTCGATCGTTGCATATGCAAGATGGGCCAAGACGACGGTTTAATGAGAAGAATTGGATATTGCAAGTTTGCCCAGAAGTTTCCATAATTACAAAGAAGCCCCAGCCAACTTTAGACCATTATATAAGAGTTTTTAAGCCATTGTTTAGGCTACGCTTTACTTTAGTTTTATTTTATTTCAGAAAGCCTTAGGGGCTGATCTTGTTCTCGAAAGAGACTTGATTTCGAACCCCTGTTGATTATTCTGTTTAATGATATTTGGTTTTCTACTTATGATATTTTCTGTCTCAATGAACATGTCTGAGTAGTTTACCTGTTAGGTTGAAGGATTCTCATTAGGGATTTCATGGAACTATAGTTTAAATCAATCTGTAGGGATTCATATCTGCTAGTTCTTTGTTTAGGTTGTTCTTAATGCTTAATCTGAAGTAGCTAATCAGAATTATGATGTTAGGCTGATTAATGCACCGAAAGTTGGTTAATTTAGCTAGAAAGAACCTAGATGAGCAATTAAACTTCTCGCAAACGAAAGTTTGGTTTAGGTTAATTGTGAACATATCAAACTTAGAATTTAATGCTGGTTTAATCTGTTAGTTCTCGCAAACGAAAGTTTGGTTTGTTACACTTAGACTTAGAGAATTCTCGCAAAGAAATTTGGTTAATTCTATATCCGTGTTTTGAGTTCTAGAACAGTTTCTGATTAGATCCAGACTGATTGATTGCTTGTGTTCCTGATTTCCTGAGAACTCCTGAAACCTAACGCTTCGCCTCCTTGCTCACAAACCACTCCTGCTACTGATTTACTTTTCTGCTCTGCTTTTAGTTTAATCACCTTTGCTTTCTCCTAGTTTAATCTTTTCTGTTCTTATATATCGTTGACCGGAGTCCCTGTGGATTCGATACCCTAAGTACTACAACTATATCAATGTGCACTTGCAGTAGAATAGGGATAAAACTACACCTATCAAGTTTTTGGCGCCGTTGCCGGGGACTCTTTTGAGTCCTCGATAGATTTGAACTTAGGGTTTAGACTAGGTTTTTCGTTTTTATTTTTTTGCTACTAATTTTTTTTCTTTTCTGTTCTTGCGTTTCAGGTACGCCTGTAATCGCACTGCATCGATCGACACGGTTCTGTGTGTCGATCGTCACATCATCGCGCTTGCATCGATCGACGCTTCCACTGCATCGATCGACACATATCGTAAGAAAGATGTATGATTTCTTTAGTCCAGGGATTGATAATTCACAGATAGCTGGGTTGAAGAGTAAAGTTGACTATCTGCATAGTCTTCTACTTGGAAAGTATACGCAAGAAGCTATCAACTGCGTTGGAGGGAATGAATTATACAGTCAGGAATCAGCTTTTCAGGGACCTTTCCAGCAACAGGGCAATGCCTTCTCGAGGAACTATGGTGTTTCTTCTTACCAAGCACCGCCTGCACCTACACATAAGAGCAGATTGGAAATCATGATGGAGCAGTGTCTTGAGGGACAACAACAAATGTTTGTGTCCTTTAACTCAAGGATAAATGCATTGTATGAAGATCTGAATGGAAAGTTTGAATCTTTGAGCACACATGCGAATGAGCTAGATGTCCAAGTTCAGCAAACAGCTGGAGCAATACAAAGACAAAATGAAGCTAGGAAATTTGAACAGTACAAATCCATCAAAGCTGTGACCTTAGGGGATGAGATTGAGTTGCTAGGTGAAGAAGAGAGCATAATCTCGGATTTTCTGGATGAATATTGTCTGTCTGATACATGCATCGATCGACACCCCCTTAGTGTCGATCGACACGCCGTTCTGACGGCAATTTCGAGTTCTTACGACAATCAGAATCGCTCTGCATCGATCGACACACATCATGCAACGATCGACACAGAACGCAGACATGACCAGAAGCCTGCAACAGTCCCAGAACGAGTGTATAAGCCCCCTGTGCCATATCCTAAGGTTCCTAAACCCTCTAAACAAGAGATAGAAGTGGCTAACTGCATGAAAGTAATGGATAAGAAGGTGAATAAAACACCACCAGTTGAAGCTTCGCGAGTTCATGCAAAGAAGATGATCTCCACTGATGGTCATCTGGAAAACGAAGTTCAGATTGGTGGAACTACAATATCTGATAGTGGAGAGAAGAAGATGGCGGTTCCTCTTGAACCTGCTCTAACATCTTCAGAGCCTGCAACTGCTCATAAGCAGAAAGCCCCAAACATCAGATCTGCACCAAAGGTAAGGTATAAATCACCTAAGATTAAAACTCCTGACCACATTGCTTTGTATGCAGGAAAACGCAGCATCCCATCCAAGCTTCACTCCCGCCCTAGTTCTCTTCCTTCTTTCCTTGGGAAACCTCATGATCTGAAAGCCTATACACCTCCTTGGATGAAGAGATATTCACAGAGACATTCAAAGTCTCTGTTGAAACCGCCATGAATCCAATCTCTTTCCAATAGTCAAGCTAATGACTAAAACAAGCGCTGAGTGGGAGGCAACCCACTGTTAAGTTCGTTTTTGTTTTCATTTTTTCGTTTTGATTTGGTATCTTTAATTTTTCTGTTTTGTGTGTTCAAAGCGTGAGAAACAGGCAGAATCGCACTGCATCGATCGACACATATAGTGCCTCGGTCGATGCAGTCACGATTTGTGGTTTACCGATTCAATTGCGGTTCAGACACCGGTTATCTCAATAACCGCGAGCATATGCGCCTTGCATCGATCGACACCCTTGTGGCATCGATCGACACAGGGCGACGACAGGTAAGTAATCTGCAACTTTCGGTTTGTTCTTCAATTTGATTATTCTTTCACCGAACTCATGCTTTGATTACACTGGGGACAGTGTAGTTTAAGTGTGGGGGAGGAAGCTACTGATGCACGCCTTTGTTTTCTTAGTTTTTCAAAAATTTGTTTTATTGAGTCAAAATTTGTATGAAACTATGATTTTTCGAGGAAAATTTTCGCTTGAACAAGAACTAAGTGACCATTGGACAGACTTGCAGAGCCTCTATGACTATTAGAAAACCCAGACACAGATCAACCTACTGGGAACACCCACATTACTTCAGGTATCAGAGGATCCTTTTACTGACTTCAACCTTAATACTGACTTAGATTTCTCACCTAAGGGCTTGGTATACTTTGTGTCGGATTCCCTTGTTAGTTCTGACACAGCCTGTCAACCTATCCTATTTAGTGCCCTTCTCCCCTTCCATTAAAAAAAAAGATAATAAACTGAGGATGAGTTATTAACTCCGAAGTGGTCACGGGAGTGGTAGAGACCCCTATTATCTCCTGTGTGATCCATGGAATGTGTCCAAAGTACACCCCATAACGGGAAGAACACTGATTAAAAAAAAAAATGATACCCAATGTGGGAAAAATCAGTTGTTAAGGAAGGGAAAGAGAAAAAAGGGACTAGAGAAAGATAGTATGGTGGTCTAGAGCTGATAAGGTAAGAATCCATGTGCCTTTGATCGATACTCCTTAGGTGAGACCGCACTTAAATACTTGCAGAAGTCAGTAGGGTGAATTTGAATGCTTGAATGTGATTGTGGAGTTTACTTGGGACAGTTGCTAAGTGTGGGGGAAGTACATTATGGTCTTGAGTTCTGTAGGAAAGTTTTCAGTGGATTACTAAGTGAATGTGAATGCGAAAGTTCCTAAGACGAAATGAGTTTCTGTGTTGTCAAACTTCTTTTCTTATGCTTTGGTTCTTTACTTGCTTGAGGGCAAGCAAGAGCTAAGTGTGGGGGGAGTTGATATACCATGGATTTTAGGGATTTTAACCATGGTATATGTGTCATTTATCGAGTCTTTTACTATGTTTTAGAGTCTTTTCAGGTGTTTATTAGGTACAAGCACATTTGGAGCATATTTGGTGATTATAGCACTTTCTGGAGCTATTTGGAGTATTTGGCCGAGAGATAGACTTCACTGTCAATATTTCAGAGCTGCAACGATCGACACACTTGTGGCGTCGATCGTTGCATATGCGAGATAGGCCAAGACGACGGTTTAATGAGAAGAATTGGATATTGCAAGTTTGCCCAGAAGTTTCCATAATTACAAAGAAGCCCCAGCCGACTTCAGACCATTATATAAGAGTTTTTAAGCCATTGTTTAGGCTACGCTTTACTTTAGTTTTATTTTATTTCAGAGAGCCTTAGGGGCTGATCTTGTTCTCGAAAGAGACTTGATTTCGACTGTTGATTATTCTGTTTAATGATATTTGGTTTTCTACTTATGATATTTTCTGTCTCAATGAACATGTCTGAGTAGTTTACCTGTTAGGTTGAAGGATTCTCATTAGGGATTTCATGGAACTATAGTTTAAATCAATCTGTAGGGATTCATATCTGCTAGTTCTTTGTTTAGGTTGTTCTTAATGCTTAATCTGAAGTAACTAATCAGAATTATGATGTTAGGCTGATTAATGCAGCGAAAGTTGGTTAATTTAGCTAGAAAGAACCTAGATGAGCAATTAAACTTCTCGCAAACGAAAGTTTGGTTTAGGTTAATTGTGAACATATCAAACTTGGAATTTAATGCTGGTTTAATCTGTTAGTTATCGCAAACGAAAGTTTGGTTTGCTACACTTAGACTTAGAGAATTCTCGCAAAGAAATTTGGTTAATTCTATATCCGTGTTTTGAGTTCTAGAACAGTTTCTGATTAGATCCAGACTGATTGATTGCTTGTGTTCCTGATTTCCTGAGAACTCCTGAAACCTAACGCTTCGCCTCCTTGCTCACAAACCACTCCTGCTACTGATTTACTTTTCTGCTCTGCTTTTAGTTTAATCACCTTTGCTTTCTCCTAGTTTAATCTTTTCTGTTCTTATCTATCGTTGACCGGAGTCTCTGTGGATTCGATACCCTAAGTACTACAACTACATCACTGTGCACTTGCAGTAGAATAGGGATAAAACTACACCTATCAGTGTACCTTGGACACATTCCATGGATGCACAAGATATGAAAGTTATAGCTACCATTCCCATGACCACTTCGGAGTTACTAACTCATCCTCAGTTTATTATCTTTTTTTTTTTTATGGAAGGGGAGAAGGGAACTAAATAGGACAGGTTTACAGGCTGTGTCAGAACTAACAAGGGAATCCGACACAAAGTATACCAAGCCCTTAGGTGAGAAATCTAAGTCAGTATTAAGTTTGAAGTCAGTAAAAGGATCCTCTGATACCTGAAGCGATGTGGGTGTCCTTAGTAGGTTGATCCATGTCTGGGTTTTCTAATAGTCAGAGATAATCTGCAGTTTCATCCCAATGGTTACTTAAGTTCCTGCAAGTGCTGCTAATCTTCTCAAAAAATCATTGTTTCCTACTTAAAAGTTTTGACTCGATAAAACAAATTTTGAAAATTTTAACTGACTCTAAGAAAACAAAAGAAAGAAGTTAGTAGAACCTCCCCCACACTTAAGACACACTGTCCCCAGTAGTGTCAAGCGAAGGATTGGCAAAAAGAAAGAAAAATTTGTTAAAAGGATTGGTTGAGTTCTGTCGGGTTTTACCTCTGTCGCTCAGGCATCGATCGTTGCACTAGGTGCATCGACAATTGCTAGGCGATTTTTCGTGTATGATCGATCGTTGCTCAGGACCTCAACGATCGCTGCAATGCGATTTCGATCGTGTTGTGACGATCGACACAGTGATGTGTCGATCGACGCACTGCGATTCGGATCAGTCAGCAAGTTAGCAGGTTAGTCCGTTGGTAAAACCAAATTTTCGTTCCTGCAAGCTGAAAACACTGAAAACAGAGTAAAATCAAGGCAACTAATGTATCAAATCAAGCACAACCAACCAAACATAGTAGCATCCTAAAAATCAAAAGAAAAAAAAAATGCAAAGGAAAAGAAAAAAGATAGCAGAATACAGAACCGAATCTCTGAAAATGGAGACTACGCACTCTCGCTCTCATCATCATCTATCCCACCATAGCGCTCAGTGTCACTGGCTGCCGCAGGAGAACGCTGTCGACGTCGAGTAGCAGGGACGGGCTGATGGACCTGTGGCTGTCTCCTGCAGGTGCAGGTGCGCATGAAGTTCCAAATGCCCCGCAGAATCCCATCCTCTCTCTCTCTCCACTCTGCCTCAGACATATCACCATAGGGCACTGTAATCTCAGGATAAGGGCCGATGTCAGCAGCAAGAGCAGCAGCAGGCGCAAGGGCAGAGGATGATGAAGCTCGTGTAGAAGGCTCTCCCAGCGGATGAGCCATAGAAGGGACTCCACGCTGCGCGGTCTCAGGAGGCTGGAATCTCAGGGCCTCCAGTGTATCAATCTGTGTCAATCCAGGAGCAGGAAGCTCCAATCCACACTTCTCAGAGTTCAGATCATGGTAAACCCAAATGCGCCCCTCCTTGAGCCAGGTAGAGCTCTGCAAGTGGCTGAAATCAAGGAACTCCTTGGCTGTGTCACACTCTGTGCCCTCAAGGGGAATCCCGCAGTGTATGAAGATGGGAGTAAGCAGGCTCCCCACTGTCTCAGTGTCTACACCATCAAATGGCTTCAACTGCAGGTCGCATAGGTGCTGAGTGAAAACAGCTCCCAAGTTGAGTCCCTTAGTGGGATCTCTAATGCCAGAACCCTCAAACTGATCCCTCAGCCCGATGAACAATAGCTCCATCTCATACTTGTGCATCTTGTTGGCCTCATACTTGCACAACAAACTCCAACACAAGATACACAAGACATATCTCAGTACAGGATGCCTCACCTGCTTCACCGGTGTAGTCCTCGAGTTGTATCGACCACTGCCAATACACTCCCAAAATACCCGAGCCTCCTCTGGATCCCACTCAAGTGGCATGCCAATGCGCCTCGGCTCAGTACTGAAACCGTAGATCCTGCAGATATCAAGTAAAGGAATCTGATACCTGACTCCCAAACTCATGAAGGTAAAGATACCTCCTGTAGCACTCCTGCTGTCTGGATCCGGGTAAACCACTCTGCAAGTGGCTAGCAACTGTCTGACCAGCTCTGGATACAAATCATAAGGACGCATAGGCATTGTCCCTAGACCAATGCCCTTGCACACTGCGAGTACCTGCTCATCTATCCCCAGACTCTTACAGGTAGAGAAATCTGCGAACTTGGTTGGTTTAATAGTCATCCCACACCAACAGTTGTATAGCAGCGAGTCAAATTCATCCCACTGGTTAAGCAGTGGCCTCTCTGTAAAATCAGCAGTCTTAAGGAACTCAGAAATGTTCTGTGGCCATTGTCTGGCTGTCGGGATATCTGTCGTGTCTGCTCGGGGCCAAGGCAGTGCTACTGCTAGACCAGCTCTCACGTACGGCTCAGGTGGCTGAGAGTCTCTATGAAACCACCCTGGTGGTGGAATGTACTGTCGTGTGGCTGTTGCTGCTGTTGCTCGGCGCTTGCGGGGTTGTCTGCGAGATGCTATCTGCATAAGAAAAATTCAAACACCAATAAGTCTCGGCAAACTCTCTGTGAAATCGCGAAGCATCGACCGTTGCACCTAAGGCATCGATCGTTGCAAGGCGATTTCGCATTATCGAACATTTCCCCAAAATCGCAAAGCAACGACCGTTGCACAAGTGCAACGACCGTTGCAAGGCGATTTCAGCCGCAATCAAAATCCATAAATCGTTCTAAATTCGTTCAAACAACCACAAAATCAACAATAACCCATCACTAAACAACCTAAATCATGTTCATATCGGCACAGAATCATCAATTTCAGGCTAAACATCCGAATTTCATAAACCCTAAAATCAATTCCGAAAATGATGAAAATGAGAGCTCATACCTTGGAATCTTTGTAAATGGGTTATAGAAATAGCTAGATGATGTTAAAACAAGTAGAATTGCGCTTTGAAACACAAGAAATGATGAAAAATTGAGAGATTTAGGAGTGGAGAATCTCGGTTGTACGGTCGGCGGAATGGAGAAGAAAAGAGAGGAGAAGGGTTTAAGGCAACTTACCTCGGTCGTGGGTACAACGACCGTTGCTAGTGAGCAACGATCGATGCTGGTTGAACCATATCGATTCCGGTTTAGCGCGCGTACCTTAATTTTGCAATTGAACCAATTGCAACGACCGTTGCACAGGACCGCAACGATCGTCACAATGCGATCTATCTCCTCGGCGTAATCTCCTTGCAATGACCGGTGCACAAGTGCATCGATCGTCACACATCTCCAGACTCGAGTTCTGTATCTGAAACTTTATCAAAAACAAACAAAAACGTGAAATCCTAAGAAAAACACCAAAATAAGAAAGAAAAACAACTAAACCTAACAGTGGGTTGCCTCCCACTCAGCGCTTGTTTAAGGTCATTAGCTTGACCGGACGAACAAGATCAGTTTGCTAGAGATCCTGACAGAGACTTTGATTGCCTCTGTGCAAGCCTCCTCATCCATGGCGGAGAATAAGCTGTATCAGAATGATCCTGTCCAAGAAAAGAAGGAGTAAACTGCTCTCCAGGATCCAAAACCGTAGTGTGACTTGACTGCTCATCATCTCCATCCATAATGGTGAAGGTCTGCCCATCTATCAGTGGCTTGCGCAGCTTGTCCATCTCAAAATGCAGCGGCTCATCTCCCAAGTGGAGGTCTATCAGACTGTGTCTAACATCTATCACTGCTCCCGCTGTAGCCAAGAATGGTCTCCCAAGTATCAACGCATCATCAGGATCACTGTCATACTTCAGCACTAAGAAGTCTGTTGGAACTAAATAGTTTCCAACTCTCACCGGGATGTCCTCAAGGAGTCCTTCTGGAACTCGTATAGATTGATCAGCTAGGACAAGAGAGGTCCTAGTAGGAGAAAAATCCAGCATACCCAGCTTCTCTGCCACAGAATATGGCATGAGACTTCCAGCAGCTCCCAGATCACAAAGAGAACGCCTAAAACTATCCTCAAAGATAGAACAACTTTGCACAAAATCCCAGGACCAGGCAGCTTCTTGGGAACCTTGGTTAACAACACATCACTTATCTGTGGAGGGACTACAATCACCCAATCTTTCAGCTCTTCATCCAAAGGCAACATCTTGTTCAAGTACTTCTGCACACATGGGTGATAAGGTGGATCATCAGATGATGGAATTTCTTCCAACTCTTCACCAATCTCCTCTAGCTGCTTAAGCTCTTCAATCTCCTGCTTAATCACTTCAGATACTGAGGGATATAGTCTAGTGAATTGTGCATAAATCTCCTCCTGAGTAATCTCAGACACTCCAGGGAACAAGCGACCAAGCTCCAAATCTGCATCAATGCTTTCAACATCCGGCGAGTCTGTCTGTTCACGACCTGCATCGACCGACACTAGGTGTGTGTCGATCGATGCAACACTGTTTTCACAGTTTTCACCCGAGAGATTTTCTCCAAAATCCGAAAATTCAACCTCTTCTACCAACTCAGCTGTGCTTAGCTCAAATCCTTCACTTAGGTGAGATCCATCATCAATGTACACATACCAGGCCTTAATATGGGTGTCTGCTACTCCTTATCCCTTCATAGAACTAGAAATCTGATTCACCTGAGTATCCAACTGCTTCATATGAGTGTTCAGAGACTCAAACTTTCCATTGAGATCCTCATAGACAACATCCAACTTCTTATTGCAATCCACAGAAATCTTGGTCTGACTCTCCAGCAGCTGTTCCATCATTGTCTCCATCTTGGTCTGACTTGATTTCGACTGTTGATTATTCTGTTTAATGATATTTGGTTTTCTACTTATGATATTTTCTGTCTCAATGAACATGTCTGAGTAGTTTACCTGTTAGGTTGAAGGATTCTCATTAGGGATTTCATGGAACTATAGTTTAAATCAATCTGTAGGGATTCATATCTGCTAGTTCTTTGTTTAGGTTGTTCTTAATGCTTAATCTGAAGTAGCTAATCAGAATTATGATGTTAGGCTGATTAATGCAGCGAAAGTTGGTTAATTTAGCTAGAAAGAACCTAGATGAGCAATTAAACTTCTCGCAAACGAAAGTTTGGTTTAGGTTAATTGTGAACATATCAAACTTGGAATTTAATGCTGGTTTAATCTGTTAGTTCTCGCAAACGAAAGTTTGGTTTGCTACACTTAGACTTAGAGAATTCTCGCAAAGAAATTTGGTTAATTCTATATCCGTGTTTTGAGTTCTAGAACAGTTTCTGATTAGATCCAGACTGATTGATTGCTTGTGTTCCTGATTTCCTGAGAACTCTTGAAACCTAACGCTTCGCCTCCTTGCTCACAAACCACTCCTGCTACTGATTTACTTTTCTGCTCTGCTTTTAGTTTAATCACCTTTGCTTTCTCCTAGTTTAATCTTTTCTGTTCTTATCTATCGTTGACCGGAGTCTCTGTGGATTCGATACCCTAAGTACTACAACTACATCACTGTGCACTTGCAGTAGAATAGGGATAAAACTACACCTATCAGTGTACCTTGGACACATTCCATGGATGCACAAGATATGAAAGTTATAGCTACCATTCCCATGACCACTTCGGAGTTACTAACTCATCCTCAGTTTATTATCTTTTTTTTTTTATGGAAGGGGAGAAGGGAACTAAATAGGACAGGTTTACAGGCTGTGTCAGAACTAACAAGGGAATCCGACACAAAGTATACCAAGCCCTTAGGTGAGAAATCTAAGTCAGTATTAAGTTTGAAGTCAGTAAAAGGATCCTCTGATACCTGAAGCGATGTGGGTGTCCTTAGTAGGTTGATCCATGTCTGGGTTTTCTAATAGTCAGAGATAATCTGCAGTTTCATCCCAATGGTTACTTAAGTTCCTGCAAGTGCTGCTAATCTTCTCAAAAAATCATTGTTTCCTACTTAAAAGTTTTGACTCGATAAAACAAATTTTGAAAATTTTAACTGACTCTAAGAAAACAAAAGAAAGAAGTTAGTAGAACCTCCCCCACACTTAAGACACACTGTCCCCAGTAGTGTCAAGCGAAGGATTGGCAAAAAGAAAGAAAAATTTGTTAAAAGGATTGGTTGAGTTCTGTCGGGTTTTACCTCTGTCGCTCAGGTATCGATCGTTGCACTAGGTGCATCGACCGTTGCTAGGCGATTTTTCGTGTATGATCGATCGTTGCTCAGGACCTCAACGATCGCTGCGATTCGGATCAGTCAGCAAGTTAGCAGGTTAGTCCGTTGGTAAAACCAAATTTTCGTTCCTGCAAGCTGAAAACACTGAAAACAGAGTAAAATCAAGGCAACTAATGTATCAAATCAAGCACAACCAACCAAACATAGTAGCATCCTAAAAATCAAAAGAAAAAAAAAATGCAAAGGAAAAGAAAAAAAGATAGCAGAATACAGAACCGAATCTCTGAAAATGGAGACTACGCACTATCGCTCTCATCATCATCTATCCCACCATAGCGCTCAGTGTCACTGGCTGCCGCAGGAGAACGCTGTCGACGTCGAGTAGTAGGGACGGGCTAATGG
The DNA here is from genome assembly GCA_030180135.1 of Orychophragmus violaceus. Classification (NCBI taxonomy): domain Eukaryota; kingdom Viridiplantae; phylum Streptophyta; class Magnoliopsida; order Brassicales; family Brassicaceae; genus Orychophragmus; species Orychophragmus violaceus. Next base: position 14,493,707 of record CM058235.1, on the reverse strand, counting down.
ACATGTGGCTGTCTCCTGCAGGTGCAGGTGCACATGAAGTTCCAAATGCCCCGCAGAATCCCATCCTCTCTCTCTCTCCACTCTGCCTCAGACATATCACCATAGGGCACTGTAATCTCAGGATAAGGGCCGATGTCAGCAGCAGGAGCAGCAGCAGGCGCAAGGACAGAGGATGATGAAGCTCGTGTAGAAGGCTCTCCCAGCGGATGAGCAAAAGAAGGGACTCCACGCTGCGCGGTCTCAGGAGGCTGGAATCTCAGGGCCTCCAGTGTATCAATCTGTGTCAATCCAGGAGCAGGAAGCTCCAATCCACACTTCCCAGAGTTCAGATCATGGTAAACCCAAATGCGCCCCTCCTTGAGCCAGGTAGAGCTCTGCAAGTGGCTGAAATCAAGGAACTCCTTGGCTGTGTCACACTCTGTGCCCTCAAGGGGAATCCCGCAGTGTATGAAGATGGGAGTAAGCAGGCTCCCCACTGTCTCAGTGTCTACACCATCAAATGGCTTCAACTGCAGGTCGCATAGGTGCTGAGTGAAAACAGCTCCCAAGTTGAGTCCCTTAGTGGGATCTCTAATGCCAGAACCCTCAAACTGATCCCTCAGCCCGATGAACAATAGCTCCATCTCATACTTGCGCATCTTGTTGGCCTCATACTTGCACAACAAACTCCAACACAAGATACGCAAGACATATCTCAGTACAGGATGCCTCACCTGCTTCACCGGTGTAGTCCTCGAGTTGTATCGACCACTGCCAATACACTCCCAAAATAACCAAGCCTCCTCTGGATCCCACTCAAGTGGCATGCCAATGCGCCTCGGCTCAGTGCTGAAACCGTAGATCCTGCAGATATCAAGTAAAAGAATCCGATACCTGACTCCCAAACTCATGAAGGTAAAGATACCTCCTGTAGCTCTCCTGCTGTTTGGATCCGGGTAAACCACTCTGCAAGTGGCTAGCAACTGTCTGACCAGCTCTGGATACAAATCATAAGGACGCATAGGCATTGTCCCTAGACCAATGCCCTTGCACACTGCGAGTACCTGCTCATCTATCCCCAGACTCTTACAGGTAGAGAAATCTGCGAACTTGGTTGGTTTAATAGTCATCCCACACCAACCGTTGTATAGCAGCGAGTCAAATTCATCCCACTAGTTAAGCAGTGGCCTCTCTGTAAAATCAGCAGTCTTAAGGAACTCAGAAATGTTCTGTGGCCACTGTCTGGCTGTCGGGATATCTGTCGTGTCTGCTCGGGGCCAAGGCAGTGCTACTGCTAGACCAGCTCTCACGTACGGCTCAGGTGGCTGAGAGTCTCTATGAAACCACCCTGGTGGTGGAATGTACTGTCGTGTGGCTGTTGCTGCTGTTGCTCGGCGCTTGCGGGGTTGTCTGCGAGATGCTATCTGCATAAGAAAAATTCAAACACCAATAAGTCTCGGCAAACTCTCTGTGAAATTGCGAAGCATCGACCGTTGCACCTAAGGCATCGATTGTTGCAAGGCGATTTCGCATTATCGAACATTTCCCCAAAATCGCAAAACAACGACCGTTGCACAAGTGCAACGACCGTTGCAAGGCGATTTCAGCCGCAATCAAAATCCATAAATTGTTCTAAATTCGTTCAAACAACCACAAAATCAACAATAACCCATCACTAAACAACCTAAATCATGTTCATATCGGCACAGAATCATCAATTTCAGGCTAAACATCCGAATTTCATAAACCCTAAAATCAATTCCGAAAATGATGAAAATGAGAGCTCATACCTTGGAATCTTTGTAAATGGGTTATAGAAATAGCTAGATGATGTTAAAACAAGTAGAATTGCGCTTTGAAACACAAGAAATGATGAAAAATTGAGAGATTTAGGAGTGGAGAATCTCGGTTGTATGGTCGGCGGAATGGAGAAGAAAAGAGAGGAGAAGGGTTTAAGGCAACTTACCTCGGTCGTGGGTACAAAGACCGTTGCTAGTGAGCAACGATCGATGCTGGTTGAACCATATCGATTCCGGTTTAGCGTGCGTACCTTAATTTTGCAATTGAACCAATTGCAACGACCGTTGCACAGGACCGCAACGATCGTCACAATGCGATCTATCTCCTCGTCGTAATCTCCTTGCAATGACCGGTGCACAAGTGCATCGATCGTCACACATCTCCAGACTCGAGTTCTGTATCTGAAACTTTATCAAAAACAAACAAAAATGTGAAATCCTAAGAAAAACACCAAAAATAAGAAAGAAAAACAACTAAACCTAACAGTGGGTTGCCTCCCACTCAGCGCTTGTTTAAGGTCATTAGCTTGACCGGACGAACAAGATCAGTTTGCTAGAGATCCTGACAGAGACTTTGATTGCCTCTGTGCAAGCCTCCTCATCCATGGCGGAGAATAAGCTGTATCAGAATGATCCTGTCCAAGAAAAGAAGGAGTAAACTGCTCTCCAGGATCCAAAACCGTAGTGTGACTTGACTGCTCATCATCTCCATCCATAATGGTGAAGGTCTGCCCATCTATCAGTGGCTTGCGCAGCTTGTCCATCTCAAAATGCAGCGGCTCATCTCCCAAGTGGAGGTCTATCAGACTGTGTCTAACATCTATCACTGCTCCCGCTGTAGCCAAGAATGGTCTCCCAAGTATCAACGCATCATCAGGATCACTGTCATACTTCAGCACTAAGAAGTCTGTTGGAACTAAATAGTTTCCAACTCTCACCGGGATGTCCTCAAGGAGTCCTTCTGGAACTCGTATAGACTGATCAGCTAGGACAAGAGAGGTCCTAGTAGGAGAAAATCCAGCATACCCAGCTTCTCTGCCACAGAATATGGCATGAGACTTCCAGCAGCTCCCAGATCACAAAGAGAACGCCTAAAACTATCCTCAAAGATAGAACAACTTAGCACAAAATCCCAGGACCAGGCAGCTTCTTGGGAACCTTGGTTAACAGCACATCACTTATCTGTGGAGGGACTACAATCACCCAATCTTTCAGCTCTTCATCCAAAGGCAACATCTTGTTCAAGTACTTCTGCACACAAGGGTGATAAGGTGGATCATCAGATGATGGAATTTCTTCCAACTCTTCACCAATCTCCTCTAGCTGCTTAAGCTCTTCAATCTCCTGCTTAATCACTTCAGATACTGAGGGATATAGTCTAGTGAATTGTGCATAAATCTCCTCCTGAGTAATCTCAGACACTCCAGGGAACAAGCGATCAAGCTCCAAATCTGCATCAATGCTTTCAACATCCGGCGAGTCTGTCTGTTCACGACCTGCATCGACCGACACTAGGTGTGTGTCGATCGATGCAACACTGTTTTCACAGTTTTCACCCGAGAGATTTTCTCCAAAATCTGAAAATTCAACCTCTTCTACCAACTCAGCTGTGCTTAGCTCAAATCCTTCACCTAGGTGAGATCCATCATCAATGTACACAGACCAGGCCTTAATATGGGTGTCTGGTACTCCTTTTCCCTTCATAGAACTAGAAATCTGATTCACCTGAGTATCCAACTGCTTCATATGAGTGTTCAGAGACTCAAACTTTCCATTGAGATCCTCATAGACAACATCCAACTTCTTATTGCAATCCACAGAAATCTTGGTATGACTCTCCAGCAGCTGTTCCATCATTGTCTCCATCTTACTCTCATGAGCAGTGGCTGCAGGAGGAGTCTGATAAGATGAAGATCCATAGGTTCTCTGAGTACCTTGTCCAAAAGGTTTCTGAAAACCACTTGTCTGTCCAAAACCAGCTGAGTTCTGATTGCCTGCGAAGGTACTCTTTCGTCCTCCATTGAAGAATCGGTTTCCTTGCTGATTACCAAATCTGTTACCTTGGAAACCAAATCCTCCAATGTAATTCATATCTTCTTCCTGAGTGTCCTCCTCAGTCTGAATTACCTCAACATCTTAGGCAAAGTGGACAACCTTCTTACCAGCCAGGAGATTGCAAATTGTGTCCAGCTTAGATCTAAATTAAGCCATCTCTGAATTCTCTACACTTCCACCAGATTTCTTCCTCCTCTCATCCATAGTCTTGCAACTGTTGCTGCTCACTAAGTTCTCAATCAACTGCTTAGCTTGTGCAGGAGTCCTGGTGTTGAAGTTTGCATTACTGGAGTTATCCAGCGCAGACTGATATGGAAGATCTATTCCTCTGAAGAAGATACCTAGCAATGTGACCTCAGTGAATCCATGGTGTGGGAAGTCACGCTGGTACTTCTTGAATCTCATCCAGGCAGTCTTAAGAGGCTCAGTAGGACCTTGGGTAAATGTCAGAATGTCCTGTCTGGACTGATCAGAGCGTGCATCATCGTAGAAGTGACGCAGGAACTCACTCTTCAGGGCCGCCCAAGTATTAAACGGCCCAGGTGGCAGTTGCTTCAGCCATGAGCAGCGTCTCCAGCGAGACTGTATGGAAAGAGATTAAGGAACAGATAATCCTGGCAGACTCCATCATACTTCATGCCAGTGATTAGGTCCTCAAACTGATCAATGTGATCCATAGGCTGCTCCGTGGGATGACCATGGAAGGCATTCTGTCTCATCAGCGAGTAGTAGATGGTTTTGATCTCAAAATCATTCCTCTCAAAACCAGGCATCACTAGAGCTGACCGGTTTGCATGAAACTCATCCGGTCTGTTGTAGTCAGCTAAAGTCCTCTCATAGACAACCATTTCTCTACCTTGGGCCTGTCTTTGGCCTTGGTTCTGCTCCTGTTGCGGTTGCTCAGGAGGATCAGGGATTACATTCCCTTCAGCGTCAATCCGATGCCCAGCAGCATTGTACGGATTGTTGTCTCGGTCCCTCAGGGTACCTTGAGCATCAAGCATAATGATTAACTTCTGTACCACCAGCCTTGCTCTTCTTTCTCTTCTGTTAGTCCTCTCTAGACGTCCAAGTTCTTCAAGTATGAGATTAACGAGGTTCAGGTTCTGATTACTTCGAGTTTCACGCGTCTGCATAAACTGTCAGTAATCGTCAAGCAACGATCGATGCTATCAGTGCACCGATCGATTCAATCTCAGAATCGCCTAGTGACGATCGACACAAAGGTGCAACGATCGACGCAAAGCGAAATCGGTACCTGAGACAGAGAGAAAACAGAGAAAAATTAGTAACTTAAAATAAAAACAAAACAAAACGAAACAAAAATAAAAAATCCTAGTAAAAACCCTAGGTTCGATCCTATCGAAGACTCTAAGAGTCCCCGGCAACGGCGCCAAAAACTTGATAGGGTCAGGTTTTAATCCTATTCTACTGCAAGTGCACAGTTAAGTGATTGTAGTATATAGGGTATCGAATCCACAGAGACTCTGGTCTCGATAGATAAAGAACCGTAGGAATTTAAACTAAGAAGAAAGCAAATTGTAGTAAACTAAATAGCAAAGCAGAAAAGCAAACAAGTAGCAGATTGTTGGTGGTGAAAGCAGTTAATTAAAGGCGCTAAGTCTAGGGCGTTCTCAGGAAATCAGACAAGCAGACAAATCAATCAGTCAGGATCTAATTAAGCACAGTTCTAGAACTCAAACCACGGATATAGAATTAACCAAATCTCTTTGCGAGAATTCTCTAAGTCTAAGTGCAGTAATCCAAATTCCTTTGCAATTACTAACATATTAAACCAGCATTAATTTCAAGTTCGATATGTTCACAATTAAACTAAACCAAATTCCTTTGCGAGAAGCTTAATTGCTCAACCTAAATAGTTCAGATTCTAAACCACACTCTCGTGTCGTATTTAGAAACCTAAGATCTAGATTCTAATTGATCAGGTTAGAACTAGCATTAAACTCAATTTAGATCGAAGAACATTCTATTCATGTGAATCCTTAACTGAATTAAACAAGTCTAGCAAGTCATGAAATCCTTAATGAGAAACCCTAAACCTAACTATGAATCTACTCAGACATGATTAATGATACAGAAATCATACAACTAATAGATTGCATATAAGAAATTAAATAGATAAAGGGGTTCGAAATCTTCTCCAAAATAGATGAAGTACAGGATTAGATCAGCCCCAAAAGCTCTAAAAATCTCTTAGCTCTAAGTATGAAAGCGTATCTAAAATAAACACCAAAATCCTAATTATATAGGCATAATCTCGGCTGGGGCTTCTTTGTAAATACTGGAAACTTCTGGCCAAAGTGCAAAATCTTGAATCTTCATTAAACCGCCAAATCGGCCCAACTCGCTAGTGTGTCGATCGACACCAAAGGTAAGCTGATTATACCTGTAATAGACTCTAAAAGAACACAAAAGAACACTAAAACACAATTATATCATGGCATAAAACCGGTAAAAACCATGATATATCAGCAACTCAGTCAAAGTCTTTGTCAAGTTGTTCATGTTATAGTTCATAACAAACTGATCATAGCTTGACGGCAGTGACTGCAGAATGATGTCAGTAGCCAACTCTTGGCTAATGGGACAATCCAGTTTCCCCAAGTTATCAATATAACTCATCATCTTAATGACATGAGGACTAACTGGTCCGTCCTTTGGCAGCTTACACTCAATTAGAGATTTAACCGTCTGGTATCTCTGAGTTCGTGCCCGCTCCAGAAACATACTTTTCAGGCTAGTGATCATCTCTATTGGCGACTCCACGTTATCGAATTGCTTCTGCAAATCCGAGTTCATGGTAGCCAACATGAGACAACATACATGGACCACATCATTAGAATGATTATCCCAAGCATCCTTATTTGAGTGCCAGGCATTGGCTCGGTACCTTTTTGGGGAGAACTTTCTCAAGGACATAGTCCTTCTTCTCCTGTTTGAGAACAATTCTCAAGTTCCGATACCATTCAAGAAAGTTGGATCCATTTAACTTGTCCTTCTCAAGGACGGATCGCAGGGAGAAATTGTTATGATGGTTTGTGCTAGACATAGCTGAAAACAAGAGAGGTTTAGTTATGATGTTCAAGAAATGAGAAGTCTTAACTATTAAGAAGACTCGCATTATATTCAAGACAATGTTTCCTCAAATGAATATAATGATCCAAGACCCATACTTCACTAAAACTTGAGTGAGCCACTGGCTATCGCCCAAATTTTAGCTATCTAGGTAAGCAACTCTTTGCTAGTTATATCCAATATAACTCTTGTTTGTGGATTGACATCTCATGTCAAATCCACCTGATGTCTCTAGGCCCAAAACGATTTTGATAGCCCAGTCAAGTAAACCAATCTCTTAAGTCATGTAATTGTTGACGCCTTGCACTGCAAGCCCATAGACACGATTACCTCCTGCCTTACTCATGTAATTGTGGACACCTTGCACTGCAAGTCTATCGCACAATGAAACAAGTCTTGACAGTTGACAAGATTGGAAAGACATCTAAATATACTTGATATTTCGTTGAGGAACGGAACTTTTAATCCAATATACACATCATATATGTATCTTAGAAGGATTGTAATTTATTAAAACAACTAATTTTACTTAGTTTGAATTATTCTAAGAAATGGGTTAAGTCTTTGGTTCGGTTTTGCGATTTCTGGTCCAATAACCAAAATCCTGAGTAGTGTGTCGACACAACTCCGTGTGTCGTCGACACTACCAAACCAAAACCATTGCGATAACCGGTCAATCAAATTGAACCGGCTTTGATAATTGGTCAGTGTCGATCGACACAACACTTGTGTCTGTCGACATTAACCCAATTCAATCAAACCGCAATTAACCGGTAAAACCGGTTTAAACCAATTGCAATAACCAAGCTCGATAACCGGTCCAATCCAATTGAACCGATTAAACTAATCGCAAGGTCTGTGTCGTCACTAAGCGAAATTTTATTCGGGTTTTCACCCTATGTCGATCGACACCGGATTGGCATCGATCGACACCATGCGAAAAACCCTAGAATCGTTTTCGAACAAAAATCCTAAACGAGATTACTTTGAACAAAACTCAATTTAGCATGCATATAACGATTCATATTCAACTAATCTAATCATCATGCTATTAGATTCAATAGGATAAACCCTAAGGCTCTGATACCACTGAAGGAATTTCTAGCAGTTCCTAATCCAATTAGGCAACCCTAGGTATAAATTCCAAGCCTAGGATCCAGGGTCTAGGTATATTGAATCATAGGGATCTCGATAATACCTGGAGATTAGCAGCGGAAGATGAACAGGTATTCGAGATTTACGAGCGCCTCAAGTGCTGCGCCTCTACTGGTATCCACACGCACACAAACTGGAATCCGCCGGGATGCTAGTGCCGGGAGATCGGATCTCTTTGGAATGCTTGTGTTTCTGAGAGGTGGCTGCGATTAGGCTCAAAACTGTGTTCCAGGTCGTGCTATATCACATATATATAGACCTGGGAAAACCTAATTAATCACCGGACCGAACCGAGATTGATTAAGTCATTAAATCAAAACATTGTTTCGATCTGCGCCTTGCATCGATCGATGCAACACTTGTGTTGATCGATGCACCCTCAAAACACATATATTAATGTGTATCAAATACACATTTGATCATTACGTTAATGATCATTCACATCATTCCCACATGAAGTATATCTAGTCTGCTTAGGTGTGTGACCCTGTAGGATCATATAATACTAGCAATGAGTTCTAAACTCATAGATCATAAGTGGTTTCTAGCAAAGCATAATGATTACCTAGTATCATATGAATGTCTAATCTCGACAACACAATTATCTCTAGAGTGATTACAAGTGTGATTTCAGGACATTCCCAACATGTTCTTCATGTTTGTTTAAAACTCTAGGATCACAAAGAGATTTGGATCACTAGGTTGCTAGATATAGAAACAATCTCATCGAGAGTTGGATTGTTTAGCATTGTGTTTCTAGTTCTTGAACATGTGTTTAATCTGAATCCGGTTAGTTAAGTATTTGACATTGCATAATTCTCGAGAACTTCCTGAGTCTGACGCCTTTCTCCTATTGAAAACACTTCCTTGTTTACTTGCTTTAGTATACTGTCTTCTTCTGATTGATTCAGCTTAACTTGAGAACATACAATCTATCGTGTGAACCGTGAGTCCTTGTGGATTCGATACCCTAAGTACTACATTCGCATCATTGTGCACTTGCAGTAGAATAGGATAAAACTCTGAGCCTATCACAAAGCGAAAGGCGATTTGGGAAAGATTGACTGAGGAAAGCAGCTTCTCCGACATACCTTGGATGCTTACGGGAGACTTCAACGATATCATTTCTGAAGATGAAAAAGAGGGCGGACCGAGAAGAGCGGAAGGATCATACACTGATTTTAGAACTTTCATTTCGGAATGTGACTTGTTTGATGTCAAACATACTGGAAATTATCTTTCATGGAGAGGAAAAAGAAGGACTCATCTTGTACACTGCCGCTTAGATAGATCTTTAGCGAATGGTGCTTGGGCTGAGAAATTCCCGCATAGCTACTGCTCGTATCTGAATTTTGAAGGCTCAGACCATAGGCCTTTGATCACTTTTTAGACCCACCGAAGAAGAAAAGAAGAAGCTTATTTAGGGATGATCGAAGTTGGAGGAACAATGAGAAGGCTAAGAAGATCATCAAATTGGCATGGACTGAGAGAAGAAATGCTTCAGTGAGGGTCAGGATGGAAAGATGCAGGGGTTATTTGATCAAGTGGAATAAAGAAAAACATGTTAATTACCAAAAGCTGATCAAAGTGAAGAGGGATAAACTGGAAGAGATCATGTCAGACCCGCAAGGACAGGAGAGCGAAGTCCAGAGGATTAACGACGAACTGAAACGAGCATACAAGGCTGAAGAGGAGTTTTGGAGGCAGCGGAGTAGGAAAATATGGCTAAGACTTGGGAATCATAACTCATCTTTTTTCATGCAATTACTAGAGGGAGAAGAGCTCTAAATAGGATCACGGCCATGGAAGATGAGCATGAGACTGTATTTTATGAGGAAGAGGATATTGCTAACATTATCGCCAAGTACTTTCAAGGGTTTTTCATGACAGGGAATGGGGATCCAACCAATGTGGTGAAATAAGGGATCCGAAAGATGGTCACTGGGCAGATGAATGAAAGCCTCATAAGCATTCCTACTCCAAAGGAAATCAGGGACGCAATACTGTCTATTCATGCGGATAAAGCGCCCGGACTAGACGGATTTTCAGCAAGCTTTTATCACACGAATTGGGACCTGATAAAGGACGATGTCATCGCAGAGATACAAGGTTTTTCGATCAGGGGAACTCCCAAAGGGTATCAATTCATCTCACATCAGGTTGATACCTAAAGGGAAAAGCCCGAAAGGAGTTAAAGACTATAGATCGTTGGTCCTATGTAACGTTTTCTATAAAGCCTTCTCCAAGATACTAACACGAAGGCTGAAGAGAGTTTTCAACTTGGTCATATCGGAAAACCAATCCGCTTTCGTCCCGGATAGAGCTATAACATATAACATCCTCATCACCCATGAAGTCTACCACTACCTTAAGCAATCGAAAGCAACAAAACATTTCACCATGGCGATTAAGTCTGATATGAGTAAGGCGTATGATCGCCTAGAGTGGAGATTCATAGAAGCAGTCTTAGAGGAATTCGGGTTCCACATGACGTTCATAGGCTGGGTTATGCAATGCGTTACTACGGTATCCTTCTCGGTCCTAATAAATGGTGAAGCAAAAAGAAAAATCATTCCTCAGAGAGGAATTAGGCAAGGAGACCCTCTTTCTCTGTTTTTATTTATCCTGTGTAGCGAAGTGCTGTCGAGACTTTGCAACCTAGCTCAAAGGAGAGGGGCGCTAGTGGGGATTCAAATATCCAGAAGAGGTCCTAGGATCAACCACATTTTTTTTGAGGACAACACAATGTTTTTTACGAAATCTAACCAAAAGAGTTGTAAGCACTTGAAGAGAATCCTTAAAGATTATGAGACGGCTTCCGGTCAAACCATTAATAAGGATAACTCAGTGATAACTTTCTCAGCGAAGACACCCCAAGAGACAAGGGCTAGAGTCAAAGCAGACCTAGAGATTGACAAGGAAGGAGGATCAGGCAAGTATTTGGGCTCACCGGAATTAGTAGGAAGGAAGAAAAAGAACCTCTTTACTTCGATCGTTGACAAGATTAAGCAAAGGGAGTAAGCTGGTCGACAAAGAGGCTGTCAAGTGCTGGAAAACTCACTCTACTGAAATCAGTACTCATGGCCATTCCAACATACACCATGTCAAGTTTCAAGGTCCCAATAAGCCTTTGCCAAAGAATCCAATCGGCATTGACGAAATTTTGGTGGGATGCAAACCCGGAGAAGAGAAGTATGTGTTAGGTGGATTGGGAGAAGATGATTAAATCAAAAAAGAGAAGGAGGATTGGGGTTTGGAGATGTTGAAGCTTGCAATGATTCCTTGCTAGCTAAAACTAGTTGGAGAATCATCTCAAATCCCAACAGCTTATTAGCAAGAATGGTGCTTGGAAAATATTGCAACAAAGAGGGCTTCTTGGATGTCAAAGCAAAGACTAATATATCTTATGGATGGAGAGGCATCTTGGTTGGGAGAGATTTGATAAAGCAAGGCCTAGGCTACGTCATTGGAGATGGAGAAAGTGCGAGGATATGGGAAGAATCTTGAATTGCTATAGACCGAAAAGAAGTGATATTTGGACCAGCGACGGAGCTGTCTAAGGAATGGAAGGTATCAGCTCTTTTCAGACCTGGAACATGGGAATGGGATGTGGATAAAATCAGATTGATAATGCCGGAAAGAGAGGCGGACATTCTCAGAATTCAACCGAGCACAATGGGAGCCTGCGACAAACTCGTATGGATCCATGATAAATGTGGTACCTACTCGACCAAGGTGGGATATTTCCAAGCTCTGAAAGGCTTAACAAGAATCGAATATGCAGAGGAGCAAACCCAGAACTTCAACTGGGTAAAGAGCATATGGGAAAGAGAATAATCACCTAAACTGAAGATGTTTATGTGGAAAGCCAAACGAAATGCGCTACCAGTGGCTGCTAACTTGGTAAAGCGCAACATTATCCAAGACCCAAGATGGTGTCGATGTGGAGAGCATGATGACGTTACACATATTCTCTTTCACTGTCCTTTCGCAGTGGGAGTATGGTTTAAACAACCTTTTAAGGACACATAAACTCAATGAAGTTGACGGATTTTGATAGTGGCCTGATGAATGCACGAAAGCTGCATGTACTGCCTCCAGTGGGGATTAGCGGAGACACATTATTCTTCTGGACATGCTGGAGCTTATGGACAAGCAAGAATAAGAGGGTGTTTGAGAAAAGACCCATGTCTGAATCGGAGACGGCAGTAGCGACAATAGTGGAAGCAAGAGAGTGGACATAATCTCAATGGGAGATTAAAACAGAAACCAGGAACATCAAAAAAATAAATGAAGAGAGACTGCAAAAACAGAGATGAAGGTAATGTAGCCGCGACCATGGTAAAGATGGATGCAGCTTGGGATGCAAGAACTGGAAATGCAGGCTTATGATGGATATTCAAAAACAGAGGAGGAGCAGAGCAATGGGAAGGCTCGAAAACGAAGAGACATGTGAGGTCACCTTTGGTGGCTGAAGGATTAACATGCTTGGAGGCTTTAAAACACCATAGAGTGATTAAACGGAGCAAGGTTTCGATTTCCTCGGACAATCTAAACCAGATTCGCGTCCTATCCAAGAAAGTCAACCAAAGGAGCTGTATGGGATTATCAGGGACATTGAGAAAATTGAAGAAGACTTTATCTTTGTAAGTTACTCTCACATTTCAAGGAAAGACAATACTGAAGCTGATTTTGTGGCAAAGAAAGCTCTTCAGTACGATCTTGATAATGTTGTTGTCAGGATTTCTGACTGAGTTTTAATGAAGCTTTTAGCATCGGTTCAAAAAAAAAGGGTTAAAGGTTTTTGGTTTGGGTTTAACCTTTAGAATTAGGGTTTAGTGTTTGGGGTTTAGGGTTTAGGGATTAGGGTTTATTGTTTAGGAATTTGGGATTAGGGTTTAATATTTGGGTTTAGAGTTTAGGGATTAGGGTTATGTTTTTGGGTTTAGGGTTTAATTTTTGGGTTTAGGGTTTAGGAATTAGGGTTTAGGGTTTAATTTTTAGGTTTAGGGTTTAGGGATTAGGGTTATGTTTTTGGCTTTAGGGTTTGGAATTTTGGGGATTAGGGTTTAAGAATTATGATTTAGTTTTTTGATTTAGGGTTTAGGGTTTAATTTTTTGTTTAGAGATTAAGATTTATGGATTTTTCCAAGAAGAAGAACATAGTTCGATCTATAACGTAGTTATTTTTAATTATATGTAATATGTAAACTAAGATTACATAATAAAGATGTTCACATGATAACTTGTTAATATAATAGTTATTCTGTTAACAATATGTTAATAATTTAACCGCGTTAATACAAAGTTAACAAGTTAATATTAAATTAATATGTTAACAAGGTAATGATAATTGTGTTAACTGAGTTAACAATAAGTTACTATGTTAACAAAGTACGTATAATTGTGTTAATTTGGGGTTTATATTTTAAGGTTTAGAATTTAGGGATTGTAGTTTAAAGTTTAGTGTTTAGGGTTTAGGGTTTTGGTTTAGGATTTATAGTTTAGTGTTTTGGGTTTTGGGTTAGGGTTTAATATTTAGGGTTTAGGGTTTAGATTTTGAGTTTAGGGTTTAGTGTTTTAGGTTTTGGGTTTAAGGTTTACTGTTTGGGTTTATGGTTTTATGTTTTGGGTTTGAGATTTAGTGTTTAAGGTTTAGGGTTTGAGTTTAGTGTTTAGAGTTATGGGTTTAGGGGTTAGTGTTTAGGGTTTAGGGTTTTGTTTTCTGGGTTAGGGTTTAGTATTTTGGGTTTAGGGTTTATATTTTAGTATTTAGAGTTTAGGGTTTAGACTTTTGGGTTTAGGGTTTATTGTTTTGGTTTTTGGGTTTTGGGTTTAGGGTTTATGGTTTAGTGTTTGGGTCTAAGTTTAGAGTTATTGTTTAGGATTTAGTGTTTAAGGTTTAAGGTAAGGTTTAGTGTTTTGTGTTTAGGATTTTGAGTTTAATGTTTGGACTTTATGATTTAGGGTTAAGCTAAATAGACATATTTTATTCAAGAAACTGAGTTTATGATAATTAACATAACATAGTTAACAAAATATTATTGTTAGTACAATATTTTTTGCCAATAAAATAACAATTAACAATAAATTATATTTTTGTAAAAATGTGATATACATTATGAAGAGTAAAATATACTTATTTAATTTGTATCTCACGTGTAAAAATTAAGTAGGGGACAATGCATTTAATGAATTGGTAGCCAACAAATGTTCTCTTTCTAGGTGACTCGAGATGACGTCATCAACTGTCTCTCTTGTACGGGTAAAACAGGCTACAATGGCTTTCAATAATTGGTCAAATCTAATTAAATGGTCATCGTTCCACCACACCTAATTTATTAAGGATACATTGTCCACCACGTCTTTCTCCCTTTTTTAATCATTTAGTTGATAAAATGTTATTTCTAATGTTATTCCTTTTTTCATATCATAGTATTATGAGATTCTAAAGATTTGATGTTTCAATAATTAATTTAATAAGTTAGTGATCGTTACACGAATATGTAGACTCACACTCAGCTCTTCAAAAGCAATACATAAGTTGAAATCAGCTTTATATATTTGCAATACTAAAATTGTAGGATATGGCTACTAGCAAAATACTAAGAGCCATTCCAAGTTCAAACTTGTTCGATAAAGTTTTTTTTTTCCTAATACATAACTTTTGAGAGGCATTTTCTCTTTCCTATTTTTCTCTTTAGGATTTTCTCCACCGATTTCGATCTCCTCCCCCGGTGCTCTTCGCCGGAGAGAGCGGCCCTTCCTTTCCCTCTGCGCAACCCAAATCTCCTCTTGCAGCGTTAACTCCCTCTTGCGTGGTTAGTTGGCTTGACGTGGCAGCGGTTTTCGTGCTGATGCGGCAACAACGAGCTTCTTGTGACGAAGACGCACTTGCTCCTGTGATTTGCGGGGACCAGATATGGAGCAGTGCTTCCCCCTGTTACCGGTTGTTTCTGCCTTTGTTCTCCGGTGAGTGGTAGCCCTCTTTCTTTTCGGCGCCGGTGCTCTGTTTCGTTGGTTTTCGTTACCCGGTTGGCGGTTTCCCGAAGTTGGTGGATGCCTGTGTTGCTGGGCTCGTCTCTCCCTCTCTCCTGCTCGCTAGAGGTTAGTGACAAGGCGGTGGTCCGACTTTCGCGGCGGTCGTGGTGGACCGATAATAACGGTGGAAATTCGCCGTTCGTCTAGGCATCACAGCCGGCGGTGGACTAACAATGACGATGGCGAGTAGGCTCCTCTCCTCTCCGCTGTTTAGGCATCATAGCTCAAGCTCCGGGTATTCGGTTTCTTCTCTCCGGTCGGTGGATCTCGCGCGCTCTGTTATTCGGTGTCTCGGCGGTGGCACTTTCTCTCTCCCTGGATGGCAGCGATTTCTTCGACGTTCATGGTCTTTGGCTCAACTCTTGCCTCCGTGGCCGCAGCAAATTCCTTGTTCAAACTAGGGTTTTCGCAGGGTTGGGCCTCTTTTGGACTAATAGTCTTGTAGGGTTTGTGTAAATTCAAGCCCATTAAGGATTTATGTTATTGGGCTTGTGTTTCTTTTTTTTCTTGTTCTGTTTTTTTTTTCTTTCTTTTTTCCCCTCCTTTGTCAATGTAACCAATAAAAAAAAACAAAAAAATTTTAATATGAAAGCTCTTTAAAAAAAAGATGAAGTTTTTTTTTGTTTTTTTAACAATTTGGAAAAGTTCTCTAAGGGCCAAGCCCAATTTGCATAAACTCAATACAAAATAACCCAAATTAGAAATATAAGGATCATAATAGAACCAATGTGCAGAGGAAGCGACGATTGCATGTAGCCTAAGTAAGGAAGACTTCGATTTGTAGAGCACGATTGCGATCATGTTATTACGAAATTTCGATTTAGTCCAAATAATTCGGGTTACGATCAAAAAGGTCTGAACTAACGAGAAGAGAATAAACTTTAAGTGAGGTCGGAAACTGTTCTATTAATAATAAGATCCGTTTAGACCCTGCCTCTTTAGGTCATGCCCATGTAAGCCCGTTTAATTTGGTATCTATTGGAGTCCGTTTAACTCAACACTCGCAGACTTAAACGGGTACCGTTTAGGCGCGTTTAAAATTTGTAGTAGAAAAAATAATTATTTAACGCAAAATGACATCGTTTTATTAAAAAATTAAACAAAAAAGCGGAAAAAATTTAAACGAGTATCATTTAAGCTGCAGATTTAACATACTATCTTGTTTAAACCCGTTTATTTTTGTATGTGCATGCGAACCTAAATAGACCTTAATATTATACAGGGTCTATTTAAGTATGTGGGCTTTAAACCTATTTTAACATCTCTAATCACTGTAAGTGTAATGTCATGATTATTTGCTGGTATCCGACGATATTCTAAATTTGATATTTTTTCACTAAAAAACATATAAAATGTTTATACGAAAAACATATGATATAAAAGTGGAAGTCGTAAAACAAATAAATAAATATAAATCATGTGCTGTAAAAACACTATATAAAGAATGTGGTATAATTTAGTAATTATAATAAAAGGAAAATTACAAAATATTTAAATTTATGAATCTCTAAAAAATTATCAACCTTATAATGACTGACGTTTAAAGTAACATTCAAAAAAATTAATGCTTTTATATAAGGATGAATTAACTTAATATACATGGTTGACCAAAAAAATTAATTTCTAACATTAGCAATTTAAATATTAACAAACTAACAGAGACACAGACAATTTTTCTGTGATATCCATCCTTTTCTTTTTATTTAATTACATAGTATGCCACTAAACACTGTTTATCAACTATAATTGGCACTATTCATACGATAACAAAAATAGTGAGCATTTGTTGTTTGATAACAATATTATCTAACATATGTACACCGTGTTAACATATATTATTTAAAAATTATCTATCTTAACATTTTATGTTTAGCAAATATAATTGTTAGCATGCTATTATTATAATAGTTTACCATATTAAATCAGTTAACATATAAATTATCAGATTATAAATTACGTGTTTATTCAATTATCTGATACTTATAACAATACTTGTATTAATTATTATGCTAATAATAATATCGTTATATTGTAACCTGCTAACAACATTATATCAGAAGTTATTAGCATGCTAATATTCACTATAATATGTTATTATATTAGTTCATTATGTGTTAACAATAATAAACAAACACTTAGAAGTTAACACCCGTGTTCATTCTTTCATACTTCTCATCCTTCTTTAATTTTATTATGAAATTTTAATTAATATAAAAATAAATGAAAAGGGTTGTTTAGTAAATTATTTAGTGTGAACACAAATAAAAAGGTGTCAGAATACCTAGCTAATATTTTGATTATTGGTGCATATGCATTCCAATTACTCTTTATATAATGATGTAATTCAATGAAAAATATTAATAATTATAAAATGATGTTTAAATTTCCTTATACCATAGTTAGCTACTAATTGTACATCCAATTAATAGATATGTTTGACAGATCATTGTGCACTGTAACATATGAAATGAGAATATAATCTAAAAGATTTTATCCCTAATATGTAAAACATAGAGATAATTATTAAAAGCTTGAATTGGTAATATACAAATTCTATATGTATTAGAATATTTAAAATAAATTTATTTTAAAATGACAGAATGTTACATATGCGAAGGTAAAATCTCCCTATAAATACAAAATGTATATTTCGTTTTCAACATCAATCTTTTGTTTTTATCGGTTAAATATTTTTGAGAATGGCAGGAATCAGAAAAGGTCGTCAAAAAATACAAATCGTAAAAATGGAGAAGGATAGCAACCTTCAAGTTACTTTTTCAAAAAGAAGATACGGTCTTTTTAAAAAAGCTAGTGAACTTTGCACTTTATGTGGTGTAGAAATTGGATTAATTGTGTTTTCACCAGGTGGGAAAGTGTTTTCTTTTGGTAATCCAAATGTTAGATCCGTTTTCAACTGTTTCAAAAACTATCACCACAATCCTTTTCGATTTACTGAAAATGGTCCAAACGCCAACATCCAGTGTCTTAACAACATACTCACTCAGGTATACTTCAATTTTTTGTTAAATTTCCAAGAATATAAACCATTGATCTACTTTTTTTATACTCCAAACCATAATTTATACACACATATTTTCAATACATATTTGACCTATGTTGTGCACATGAAGTAGAGGTGGACAAATAGCCAATTAAATGGATCTTCTCATCAATTCATAGATCCTTACTATACATATTTGACCTATGTTTTTTTCTATTGTTTGTTTGTTCTTCATGCGGGGACAGGATTCGAACGTGTAATCTTTATCCGTGATTTGATCCATTATTATTCCGTTTTAAAATTTTTGAGTATACGGAATCTCAAATCCAGATCTAGATAATAAAAGTACGGATCTGGCGGTTCCGAATCTGAACTCGGATTGGGTTGTAGAAATTTTTGGATCCGGCAGATATAAACATAAAATTGGCATGAAAAACAAAGAACAAAAAAATTGTATGCTATTGTTCAAAAAAAAAATTGTATGCTCGTTTTTGGAGTCAGATCGTACGTGTTATTTTCTAATCATGATTTATATATGCCGCCGTTTATTTCCCTGACTAAAGTATGTTTAATTATTTACATGTAAAAGTATTAATTAATTACAGAAAATATATTTTAATTGCAGGAGGGGGTTAATTTAGAAAGGGAGAAAGAAAGGAAGGAAAAATTGGATCAGATGAGAAACCAGAGAGAAGAAGCAGGAAAATGGTGGGAGAAACCTCCGAATGAACTTGAGTTGGGTCAAAACACTAATCTAATAAGAGTTTTGGAAAGTCTGAGAACAGAACTGGAAAGTCAACGAGCCCAACGCTTACAAGCCAATGTTCCTCAGAATTATTATGGTGGAAGTCACAACAACATCGTTGGTAACGGTAATAACAATCTTTTCGACCAAAGAAGCATGTACGAGATGAACGCGTTCAACTATAATTCCAACATGATTGTTCCTAATCAAGGACCAATGTTTGGATACAACAACATGAAATCTGAGGTGTTTGATCCGACATTCAATGTGAATTGGCCTGACTATAACCACGGTCCCTACTAGGACCAAGGTCGGAAGGAAGAAGGAAGAGGCAAGATATCATTCAACAAAATCTCAATAATTTAATCTCTCGATAAGAGATTTGTTTTAGTTTGTTTCTTTTTCTTTTGCTGTTTTTTTTCTGTTTGTCGAACATTTTCTTTTCATGTTGTTTCTTTGTGTGCGTTTTGGATCTATGAATAAATGATTTTATATATATTCCAAATTTTATTGATTGTTTTTTTTTGTATTTTTAATACCAAATACTATAATATAATGTAAAAGCTCTAAAGTTACCAGAAAGAAATTTGAGGAGTCATCACCCCCTTCATTCAGAGTTGAAAGCTTTTAATAAGCTATGTCGATAACGATTTCATAGGAGATAATACTTTAGAATTTGAGACAGATTAATCCTAATCATGGAGCTTAATTGCAATCTAAATGTGTGGCTGACAAAAGAATGGTTAAGAATGATCAACGTGGTATTTGTTTCAAAAGGAAAATTTATGAGGTTTTTAGAAATAAATGTTTCTATCATACAATTACAAAAACAAAAGTTTATATTATTTTCTCTTACCTTTTATGTAAGGAGAATAAAAAAATAGCATTTGTGACGTATTAGAGAAAGAGTATTTTCCGGATAATGATTTCATAGGAGATAAATACAATTTTGACTTTGACAACAATAATCACAAATCCTGATAGAGATTCCTAACAAAAACGCAAGGGCATATCGCATTATTGATAAATTATTTCTTCAACAAAAACTTGCTTAAGCGAGTATACCACATGCGTCGGGATTGTTTATAGTTGTAATTTGACCAAACAAATTTTTTCAGATTCTTCTGGAATCTTTGACCTTTCTGGGATCTTAAATCCTTCAAGGACTCTCATATATATATATATATATATATATCACTACCAAGTGATCCATATATGTATACAATTTCAACATTCACAAGGTACATTTCAAGATTTGAGATGTCATTAGGCTCATCAAATACATGAATGTGATTAGATCCATAGCCGGAGAATTTGTTTCATCATAATCAATTTCCGATCTTTGCGAAAAACCTTTGTGCCAAAAGTCGTGCTTTATATCTTGTGACTTCGTTTTTCTCATTTCTTTTTCGCACAAAGATCCATTTACACCCGACAAGCATTAAATTTTTAGGTGTAATAACCACAGGTTCAAACAAATTTCTTTTATTGAGGGAGAGTAATTCATTATTAATGGCTATTTACCATTTCGCCCAATCGGACCTTTTCTGGCACTCCGATACAGACCTTGGTTCTGGATCATTTTATTTTCAAATTATTTGGATATAGAAAAAGCAAACATTTCATCATTATCTTCTATTTCATTTATAACCCATAATTTTTCATGTTGGGCGAAGTTAATGGAATTCTCATACTTTTCTGCATCATATTCGTCTTCTAGCCGAATTCTTTTTATTTAAAATAACTCACTTTTCATAAGATTTATAACTTGGGATACTTGAGGACAATCTTTTCTCTCCAAAGCCTTTTACACCCCCAAATTATCTTTATTAACTTGCGACAACTTTTCATAAGTTTCGCTCTAATAGAGTTTCCGTAAACATATATCATTTGGCCAATACTTTTCTCTCACACTCATCATCGGATTGGAGATTCATAATATTCATATCTGTCAACACTCATATTTGGAGCGGAGACTCATTATATTCATTGTCTCTCTAAACTCATCTTCGGAGCGGAGACTCGTGATCCTCATTTTCTCTACGCTTAACTGCAGTGCGTAGATTCATGGGCGCTATTTTATTCATTTTGTCGACAATCATATCTGTCTTTGGTCCATATTTTCCCGTAATGACATGGTTAATGGAGATCTCTTTATCAATATCATTGATTTCATTCAGGTACCTGATTTTATTATTAACCATGGAAACGGTCTCATTACTCCTCTTCGGGAGTTTAATCCTCATTTCAATAGTCATTTGCTCCTTTTTCTTAGGAGGATTTACTTTAGCTTTGGAACCAAAAGGGGTATATAATGTTCCTCATGTGCCATAGACACACTATCATATAGGAGCATTCTCAGCTGGAATATGGGATTTCTTTGAACTTCAAGTTCATTATTTATTTTTGCAAGGATCACAATGAAATCTCATCCGTCAGCGTTCGCATTAGATTTGCAATATATCTGAATAATGATCCTTTGTATTTTTGAACCTCAAGTTCACATTCATTTTTTAAGGATTCCAACTATTCATGATTCTTTTTATAATGATGGGAGAAAATTCTCACCACAATAATAATATGCAAATCTTACAACGAGCACATCACTGAGTGATACCTCAACATTATTAGAGTGAGATTCATCTCCAGCTCATACGTTCCATCCACTGTGGATGTTACTTATATGTTGTGTGGAAAGCATATATCTTACACCCATGCTAAAACGTGGAGATTAAATTTCACCATAATTGGTTGCAATCCCTTGGATTTGCTTATAAATAAGCTCATTTTGAGTGTGAACATAACCATCTGTATGCATAAATTTATCTCATCGACATACAATAAGTAAAAAATTGCATCACTGAACTCACCAAATTGATCAAATCTAGGATTTCATTTTATCAATATTATCAACTTGCTGTCGATGTAGGATCAGTCTCTCCCTCGAAATGATAACTCGTACAATATATATATCTCGAATGAATCCCATTCTAGGATCAACAACATAACCAACATTGGTCATGAATTACTCTGTTGGATCTTTTTTGAACTTCCACCTCGTGTGATTAGTAGGAGGATCAAGATAAGCCAAAGAGTGAATACACTAGGTGATATCATTTGGTGATTCTCTCAATCCTCCCCAAATGCAGGAAATTCACTTTCATTAAACGATCATACACACAACAAGCCATATGATTCAATCATATTTATAATTCAGAGGACATAATTGGCACTTTTCCAATGTATGTTTCCTCTCCGATGTAATGCAAATATTCTTAATGCAATTTTATCTATCTCTCGATATATCTCCGGAACTTTAACAAAATTTCCCAAGATTTTAGGAGAAAATTTGGTTCCCTTCAGCATTGAAAATCGGCTCATCCATGCCTTTCATAATCTTTGCATTACCAATATGGCACTCACACTTTCAGTGGAGTCCTTTATTTTTTGAGACAAGAGAAATATCGTCTACAATCTGCACTGTAACATGCCAGACCGATATCTTCATCACAAATTCCAATTCATGTCATATCGATATAAGTTCTTTGTTGATCCTATCAACAAGAAACTTGTAACATCAATATGAGTATTATTACATAGGCCATTAAATAAAAAAAATACTCAACCGAGATGAAATCGGTTTAATATCGTTCCTCTCTTCTTATGTAATTTTTCATACAAATTGGTTGAACATTTTGGCATACGACATGTACATATCCAATTTCATGTTATGCCAAACCTGTAAAAAACATTCTCGTTTGTATTTTCATTACACAATTTTTCATTTAATTTATAAGACTGGAATCTCTTTCCACGTCCATGTATATCTCCTGATTCATAAGTGACCACGAACTCTAACGTGTCTGCATTCTCGTTATCGAAAATTATCACAATGACTGGTTGCTACTACATTCATTTTTGATAATGAAACTTTTGAGAATGGAGCCAATCCAGTTGGACGAGCATGATGGTTCATTGATGTGCCATAATCAGCCACAGAGTATGGCATCTGATTCACACAAGATCCTAAGTCACACAGAGAACGCTTGAATCTGTCCTTAGTGATGGAACAGTCGAGCACAAAGGCTCCTGGGTCTTGTATCTTCTATGTAATCTGAATCAGCTTCTTTTCCATCACTTTTATGCAGTTAGCCACTTCTAGCTCCTGTTTAGACAGTTTAGGAACCTTAGGATATGTAACAGAGGGCTTATAGACTCGTTCTAGGACTGTTGCAGGATTCTGGTCTCGTCTGGGATTTGTGTCGACCGATGCACGGTGTGTGTCGATCGACACAAGGCGATTTCGAGCAATTTCATCAGACATATCGGGACTGTGTCGATTGATGCACGAGTTGTGTCGATCGATGCTTGTCTCAGACAGACAGAATTCACCCAGAAAATCCGAGATTATGCTCTCTTCTTCTTCCAGCAAATCAATCTCATCTCTTATGATCACAGCATTAACGTATTGCTTCTGTTCAGCTTTCCCAGCTCCATTTTGCCTTTGTATTGCTCCAGCTGTTTGTTGAACTTGGACATCTAGCTTCTTCACATGTGTGCTCAAAGATTCAAACTTCTCATTCAGATCTTCATACAATGCATCTATCTTTGAGTTGAAGGACACATTGATTTGTTGTTGTCCCTCAAGAAACTGCTCCATCATGGCTTCCAATATGCTCTTATGTGTAGGTGCAGGCGGTGCTTGGTAAGAAGAAACACCATAGTTTCTCGAGAAAGAGTTACCTGCTGGAAGGGTTTCTGAAAAGCAGATTCCTGATTGTAGAATCCAGTCCCTCCAACGTACTTGATAGCTTCTTGCGCATACTTTCCAAGTAGAAGACTATGCAGAGAGTCAACTTTGTTCTTCAGCCCAGCTATCTGCGAGTTGTCAATCTCTGAGCTGAAAAAACCATTCCGATACATCATCCTTACGGATCTCTTAGTCTTTTTAGTGCTTCCGCGAAAGGTGTCGATCGATGCAGAAAGAGCGTCGATCGATGCAATGCGAAAACGATGTCGATCGACACACAGAACCGTGTCGATCGATGCAGTGCGATTCTAGGCGTACCTGGAACGCAAGAAACAGAAAAATCAGTAACCAAAACTGAAAACAAAAAATCTAGTTTAAACCCTAAGTTCAAATCTATCGAAGACTCAAAAGAGTCCCCGGCAACGGCGCCAAAAACTTGATACGATCAGGTTTTAATCCCTAGATCTACACTGCAAGTGCACAGACGTGAACCAGTAGTATATAGGGTATCGAATCCACAGACACTCTAGATTCTTACGATAGATTATAGAATGTCAAGTTAAGCTAGGTAGCAATAGAGAAAGCAGTAAATCAAACAGCAGAAAAGTAAATAGATCGGTTTGTAAGCAAGAAGCGAAGGCGTCAGGTCAAGGGAGTTCTCAGGAAATCATGAACATAGGCAACCAATCAATCGGGATCTAATTAAGAACTGTCCTAGAACTAGAATCACAGAATTATAACAGACCAACTTTCGTTGCGAATATTATCTATGTATAACAACCAAGCAAGCCAACTTTCGTTGCGAATCCTAGAGTTCTAAACAAGAATTAATCTCAAGTTCCTTCGTTCACAATTCTCCTAAGCCAAATTTCTTTGAGAATAGTCAAATTGCTCATCTAGGTTCTTTCTAGTTAATTAACCAACTGTCGTTGCGGAAATCAACCTAACATCATACATCTAAGTGGCCAATTCAGATTAAGCATTAAGAACAACCCTAGATGAAGAACTAACAGATATGAATCCCTACAGATTGATCAACTTATAATTCCATGAAATCCCTAATGAGAATCCCTAAACCTAACAAGTAAACTACTCAGACATGGCAATCATAACAAAAGACATGATGAATAGAATACTGAAAATCATAAAACAGAATAAGAAACAGGGGTTCGAAATCTTCTCTCTGTCGAGTATCTGATCAGCCCCTAAAACTCTCGGAATGTCAAATAAAGCGTAGCCTAAACAATGGCTTAAAAACCCTAATATAATGATCTAATCACGGCTGGGGCTTCTTTGTAATTATGAGAAACTTCTGGGCCAAGTTGCAATTTCCACGAGTCTTCATTAAACTCTCTCGAGAAAGGTCCATCACGCATGTGCATCGATCGACACCAAAGGTGCATCGATCGACAAAAGTATCAAATATCGACAGTGAACTCATCTCTCGGGCAAATGCTCCAAAATGCTCCAGAATGCGCCATAAACTCCAAATCCGCTCCAAACGTACCTCGACCTGTAAACACACCTAAAAGATTCCAAAACATAATAAAAGACTCGATAAATAAGACATATACCATGGTTAAATACCCTAAAATCCATGGTATATCATGGTGGTGGGAGTCAAGGCGGGAGGCTGCTTTTGTGGAGATGGAGGTTGACTGCGACGTCGGACGGGACCGGGAGGTCGTGTCTGATTGAGTGCCTATTCCCAGAGTTGACACTCGGGGTCTAGAGTTTGCTCTTCCCGAGGGGGGATGTGTTGGTTCTGAAGCTTCTGAAACCTTTGCATTTCGAATTTGTTGACGAGGGCTATGGGAATGTCGTTGATCGTTCCCATCGTGCGAGTTTTAGTCCCGTCTCTCGCCGTGGCGGTGGGCTGGGGATCGGTCGGGAACCTGATCCGATGGACTTTACTTGGTTGTATTATCATACGGGGAAGGGTCCTTTGGTGGATGATAAACGTTCTTGCGCCGTTCTTCTCCTGCTAGATGCGGTGAAGTCTCCTAGGAAGTTAATCCCTATCGCCGAGATGCTCAGGCCCCGACCTTCAGGAGGATTTCAGTCATTGTGTTGTAAATTGATAGGGTCAGGTTTTAATCCTATTCTACTGCAAGTGCACAGTTAAGTGATTGTAGTATATAGGGTATCGAATCCACAGAGACTCTGGTCTCGATAGATTAGAACAGTAGGAATTTAAACTAAGAAGAAAGCAATTTGTAGTAAACTAAATAGCAAAGCAAGGAAGTAAACAAGTAGCAGATTATCGGTGGTGAAAGCAGTCAATTAAAGGCGCTAAGTCTAGAGTATTCTCAGGAAATCAGACAAGCAGATAAATCAATCAGTCAGGATCTAAATTAGCACAGTTCTAGAACTCAAATCACGGATATAGAATTAACCAAATCTCTTTGCGAGAATTCTCTAAGTATAAGTGCAGCAATCCAAATTCCTTTGCAATTACTAACAGATTAAACCAGCATTAATTTCAAGTTCGATATGTTCACAATTAAACTAAACCAAATTCCTTTGCGAGAAGTTTAATTGCTCAACCTAAATAGTTCAGATTCTAAACCACACTCTCGTGTCGTATTTAGCAACCTAAAATCTAGATTCTAATTGATCAGGTTAGAACTAGCACTAAGCACAATTTAGATCGAAGAACATTTTATTTATGTGAATCCTTAACTGAATTAAACAAGTCTAGCAAATCATGAAATCCTTAATGAGAAACCCTAAACCTAACTATGAATCTACTCAGACATGATTAATGAAACAGAAATCATAGAATTAATAGATTGCATATAAGAAATTAAATAGATAAAGGGGTTCGAAATCTTCTCCAAAATAGATGAAGTACAGGATTAGATCAGCCCCAAAAGCTCTAAAAATCTCTTAGCTCTAAGTATGAAAGCGTATGTAAAATAAACACAAAAATCCTAATTATATAGGCTTAATCTCGGCTGGGGCTTCTTTGTAAATACTGGAAACTTCTGGGCCAAAGTGCAAAATCTTTATTCTTCATTAAACCGCCAAATCGGCCCAACTCGCTAGTGTGTCGATCGACACCAAAGGTGTGTCGATCGATGCATGATCCCAAAATCGGACAGTGAGCTCAATCTCTCGGCCAATCACTCCAAAAATCCCCAAAATGCTCCAATATCTCCAATTCTGCTCCAAACCTGATTATACCTGTAATAGACTCTAAAAGAACACAAAAGAACACTAAAACACAATTATATCATGGCATAAAACCGGTAAAAACCATGATATATCATAAATGTATGTTTTGTTGGTCTCGCTTATTGTTTTGTTCGGCTATGTACTCGGCTGACCATTTCCCTCTCTTTTTGTAGTCGGCTGCTATTTTTAACCAGCTTATGGATTATTACGAGCTTAACGTAAAACATGCCGGGTCAACAGGTGGCGTTCTCAAGGAGCAGGTCGATGAACTGCGCGGTTTTGCTTGTGAATTGGAGGTGATAGGTCAAGAATTATCCCTATTCTAACTGCATGTGCACATATATGAAATCGTAGTACAAGGGTATTGAATTGATACGATCAGAGTTTTAATCCCTAGATCTACACTGCAAGTGCACATACGTGACAGTAGTATATAGGGTATCGAAATCCATAAAGACTCTAGACCTTACGATAGATTGTAGAACGTCAAGTTAAGCTAGGTGAAATTAATTAGAAAATAAATAGCAAAGCAGAAAAGTAAATCAGTAGCAAGAGTGGTTTGTAAGCAATCAACTAAAAGCGTCGAGTCTAGGGAGTTTTCAGGAAATCAGACAAGCAGATAAACTATCAGTCATGATCAAATTAAGTCCGGTTCTAGAACTCAAACACATAATTAGAACTAACCAACTTTCGTTGCGAGAATTCTCTAAGTCTAATTAGCAGAAACCCAAATTTCTTTGCAAATCCTAACAGATTAAACTAGCCTTAAGTGCAAGTTTGATTTGTTCACAATTCAATTAAACCAAATTTCTTTGCGGATAATTAAATTGCTTAACCTAATAGTTCAGATTCTAAATTACACTTTCGTGTCAATTTAATAACCTAAAGTCTAGAATCTAAGTGATCAAGTTAGAAACTAGTATTAAACACAATTCAGGTTGAAGAACAAATAAGTTATGAATCCTTAACTGAATAATTAAATCTAGCAAGTCATAAAATCCTTAACGAGAATCCCTAAACCTAACTATGAATCTACTCAGACATGATCAATGAAACACAAATCAATGAATAAATAGATTGCATAAATAAAGAGTAAGAATAAAAGGGGTTCGAAATCTTCTCCAAAAGCAGGAAGCAGTACAGGTTCAGATCAGCCCCAAAAGGTCTAAAATCTCTATTCTCAAAGTATGAAAGCGTATCTAAAATTAAACACCAAAAACCTAATTATAAAGCCCTAATCACGGCTGGGGCTTCTTTGTAATTATGAAAAACTTCTGGGCCAAAGTGCAATTTCCAAACTCTTCATTAATCCGCCGAGGATAAGTCTGATTCGCATGTGTGTCGATCGATGCACGAGATGTGTTGATCGATTCAAATCTCTGTTTTGGACAGTGAACTCTATCTCTCGGGTTAAATCTCCAAAATGCTCCAGAATGCGCCATAATGTCCAATTCCACTCCAAACGTGCATGTACCTAATAACACTTGTAAATGACTCTAAAGAAACACCAAAAGACTCTAAAAAATACTTATATCATGGTCTAAAACCGGTAAAAACCATGATATATCAACTCCCCCACACTTAGCCTTTGCTTGCCTTCAAGCAAAACAGTAAGCTAGAATGTGGTGAAGAGGTTTGAAAACTTTCAGAAACTCTTTTTATCTTAGAAGCAACAACACTCAGATTCCCCTTAGTAAGCCACTGAAAGATTCACCTGCAAGACATCAAGACCAACATATACTTCCCCCCCCACACTTAGCAACTGTCCTGAGTAAACTCCACAATCAATCCAAAGCAATTCAAATTCACCCTACTGGCTTCTATTAGCTATTAAGTGCGGTCTCACCTAAGGATTATCGATCAAATGGCACATTGGATTATCGATCAAATGGCCGACACTGAGTTGGATGAACAAGACGGACCAGGCTCTACTAAGAAGCTGACCGACATGTTCCCGACCATGCGAGATGTACCAAGGACGCGTTCGGGACAACGACAGATACATGCCGAGTTCAACAATGCCATGGAGCAGCTGATCTCGAGGACAAACCATTAAGACTAGTATGTGAGGTGACGTATGACTAAGTTTCGTGAAGTCATTGATCTAAGTATCAACGTCAATCACATAGATATATGTTGGTGAACATATGATCGGACATGACCCGCTAATGAGAACTCTACAGGATAGTTATATCAGTGTCATGAGAGGTTCTCATTACGACTATAGAGTATAGTCCTTAGACCTGAGTTCATCATGCTTTCTAGCATGTGAATTGGTACGCTTTGACCTTGTCAAACGTCGTTCGGTAACTGGCTGCTATAAAGGCATTGCTTGGGCGTATCATGAAGTGTGTGAAGAAACAGGGATGGAACAAGATGGGATTTGTCCCTCCTATATAACAGTAGATAAATATCTCAAGGCCCATCGAAGATTAGATACTGAGAAAATGCATGGCCGTGCTCAAACGAGGTGATTGTCAGTCGTTTGTTTTATCAGTATGGATCATGAGTTCGATGAACATGATGTTGGCTATAATAAGGATGACACAGTTTCTTGCCTTATGCCATATCGAGATATAGTGACAAGGGATTAGAGGAATAGATGATTCCAGTACAAGTGGGAGATTGTTGGGATTATGTCCTGAAATCATATTGTACTAACTCTGATAGATAGTTGTATTGTCGAGATCGGACAATTCATGTGATACTAGGTGGTCATAATGTTTTGCTAGAAACCGCTTATGACTTTATGAGCTGTAACTCATTGCTAGTATTATGTGGACCTACAGGGTCACACACCTAAGCAAGTTGGATGTACTTCATAAGGGATTGATCATTGGTGAATGGTCTGGTCAATGTGTATTGGAGACAGATTGAATATTGTGTTTTAGAGGATGTGTCGATCGACACTAAGGGGTTTGTCGATCGACACTATGGACGGACTGAAATTCTTGTTTCGGTTCATGACTTAATTAATCATGGTTTGGTCCATGGATTAATTAGGTCTTGTCAAGGGGCTATATATGATGTTAGCCACGAATTTGAGACCCGATGTTCATTTTCACAGCCACCTCTTAAGACACAGGAATCCCAAGAAGATATGTTATCCCGGCACTAGCATCCCGGTGGATTCCAGCTTGTGTGCGTGTGGACTACGGTAGAGGCGCAGCAATTGAGGCGCTGGAGATCTCGTTTATCTGACCATATTCCGCTGCAAATCTCCAGGTAAACACAAGATCATTCCTAATGATTCAATTAAATAAACCCTAGATCCTAGGCAATATGGAACTCGTGAGGATTCTAATGGCGCTTAGAATGGCTCAAGTTCCTTCACAAGACGGACCAGGCTCTACCAAGAAGCTAACCGACCTGTTCCCGACCATGCGAGATGTACCAAGGATGCGTTCGGGACAACGACAGATACATGCCGAGTTCAAAAATGCCATGGAGCAGCTGATCTCGAGGACAAGCCTAGAAGACATCACGACCCAGCTAGGCCATCTCGACCAAGGACAACCTGTCCTTAACCAGCTGGCCCGGAGGATGATCCATACCGAAGCTGACGGCCCATTTGAGCAGACCACGCCCTGGCCCATACTCCAGACGCACGGACCGACCATGATCTTCTGCATCGAGCCAGATGATTCTTTGACCGGTCTGCCTCCGGGATAAAGATCATACTCTTTTTCCCTTGTGAAGTTTTGTCCCAAATGGGTTTTCTTCACAAGGTTTTTAACGAGGTGATCCGAGGCCCATTCCTTAAAGAGACAGACCGGCCTCTTATCTAGTTTCGACCAAGACTTTCCTTTTTCGTTTTTAAGTCTTATTTCTCTTATTTTCTTTGTCATTTTCGATGGCCCATGTTTCCTTTGGCCCATTTGTTTTCAGTTGTATTACTTAAACACTCTTTTGGTTTTATGAAACATTAAGCAAGTTAGAACCAAGAAAAACCCTACAGGTTTTCGTTTTCACTCTCTCTGCGCGGCTGCCCCTTAGACGAGTGGAACTCTTGGCTTTGCTTGCTGCCTCGATCTTCCTCAGTGTTCCTAGCAATCAGTAGCTCACAAACCACCATTCAACCATCCCTTGACGAGAAGAGAGTGCCATCGGCCAGCTTCTCGTTCCATTCGACCATCACTCTTCCCTTCTCTCCATTCTCGGTCCATCTCTCTCTACCATCATACCATCTCACATCATCTGGTATCAGAGCCGAAAGGTTCCAAATCAGGTTTAATCCCTCCATTACCTTTCGGTTTCGTTGCGTTAGTTCCTTTTGATTATCATTCTTGTTGATTGTCATTGCTGTTGATTATCATAGTTGTTGATTATCATAGCTGTTGATTATCATTGTTGTTGATTATCATTGCTATTGATTATCATTGCTCTTGATTATCATTGTTGTTGTTTCTGAATTTTTACTTCTTTTTTTTTCCGTTTCAAGTTTGCTTGTTTCTTCTTTTCAAAACCGAAAATCAAAAAAAAAAAAAGGAATTTAGGTTGTTAGTTCTCTTGATTATCATTGCTTGCTGCATACTTATTTTCCTTTCTCCTGTTGTGCTTGAATTAATCTGAGAACTCAAGAGAATTTGGTTAGAATTGTTTTGCTCCTGCTGAATTGTTTTGCGGCCGCGAGTAGAAAGCTAGGGTTCTCTGTTATGGTTTGATTTAAGTGAAACTTGGTTTAATATTGGGTTAATTTCTTTCATTAAATCCTGGTTTATCTCTTTCCTTTTATAGTTCTTAGTTTATAAAAAAAAATATTTTCGGTTGATAGAAGTTAAAACCGGCTGCTTAGCTCTTTGCGTGTTTTGATTGTTGTTTGAGTATTGCGGTTTGTTTGCTTGATCACTAATCTGATTTAAGTAAGATTTTCATTCTTGTTTACTGCTTGTTGTTTACTTTCAGATTATTAGTTAAAAAAAAAAATTGGTTTAATTTTGTTTCTTTCCGAATTGGTTGCATTGTCTTTTTTTTAAGTTCTGTCCGTCTCTCTTCGTTGGTACGTTTGATCCGTTTGTTTAAGTGTGCAGAGCCTAATGGCAGAATAACTAAACCAGCAAGGCGTTCCCACTGATCTCACTCAGATCTTAGCTGCTATCCAGACGATCGAAGCCCGACTGGACCGATTGGAACGTCCCGGTGGACATCAGCCACGACCGGATGAGCAACCACCTCGGCCCGATGCTTTTCAGCCTCGGCCAGGAGAGCGTCAGCACGGACCAGAGGCTCTACATCTTAGGAACGATCAGCAACGTCGACCTGGTCAGCATCATGGGCGAGTTGAGCGGCCCGGACGCTTCCAGGATGTCCGACTGGACGATACGGATGACGAGACGGATGAGTTTGAGGATGGACGTCATGGACAGCGACCCCCATACCAGCATGATCCTAATCACCGTGGACGCATATGAGAACCAGAGGTACAACGTCCATATCCTAATGACATCAAACTAAAGCCTCCTATTTTTGCAGGAAAAGTGGACCCGGAGGCATATCTAGACTGGGAGCGGAGAATGGAGCATATCTTCGACCATTACGGATATCCCGAAGCCAGGAAGATATCTTTAGCAGTGGCCCAGTTCACAGGACATGCACTATCATGGTGGGACCGGGACGCTGCGGAACGAAGGCGCCATCGGTACGAACCGATCGCTACGTGGACCGACATGAAGTTCCAGTTAAGGCGAAGGTATGTTCCTGCCCATTTCCATAGAGATTTGCAGAAACGTTTTCGTAAATTGATGCAAGGAACTAAGACGGTTGAAGAGTATTTCGAGGAGTTCGAGCAATTGTGGAATAGGCTTGAGCTCGACGATTCAGAAGAGACTTTGATGGCCCAGTTCGTGGACGGACTGAACGAGAGGATCGCTAGAAAGGTAGAAATCCACCCTTATCATGATATGCCCGAGTTGTTGCACTTGTGTATACAGGTTGATGATAGGTCAAGAATTTTCCCTATTCTACTGCAAGTGCACAGTTAATGCAATCGTAGTATATAAGGTATCGAATCCCACAAGGACTCTCAGTCACACAATAGATTATTAGTAGTTCAGATTAAATTAAGCGAAGCGGATGTGAAAACAGTAACGAAATAGCAAAGTAAATCAAGTGAGTTTGTAAGCAAGAAAGCGAAGCGTTAGGTTTCAGGAGTTCTCAGGAAATCAGGAACGCAAGCAATCAATCTATCTAGATCTAATCAATAACTGTTCTAGAACTCAAAACACAGATATAAAATTAACCAAATTCCTTTGCGATAATTCTCTAAGTCTAAGTGCAGCAAACCAAACTTTCGTTTGCGAAAACTAACAGATTAAACTAGCATTAATTCCAAGTTTGATATGTTCACAATTAACCTGAACCAAACTTCCGTTTGCGAACATTTTAATTGCTTATCTAAGTTCTTTCTAGTTAAATTAACCAACTTCCGCTGAATTAATCAACCTAAAATCATAACTCTGATTAGCTACTTCAGATTAAGCATTAAGAACAACTTAGATAAAGAACTAGCAGATATAAATCTCTACAGATTAATTAAACTATAATTCTCTGAAATCCTTAATGAGAATCCTTCAACCTAACAGGTGATCTACTCAGACATATTTATCGAGACAGAAGATATCATAAGTAGAAAACCAAATATCATATAATCAAATAAGAACTGGGGTTCAAAATCAAGTCTCTTTCGAGAACAAAACCAGCCCCTAAAATCTCCTAGGAGAATAAAACTTAGTTATGAAGCATAGCCTAAACAATGGCTCAAAAACTCTATTTATAACCTAAAACACGTTTTGGGGCTTCTTTGTAAATATCAGGAACTTCTGGGCAGAATTGCAATGTCATCATTCTTCATCAAACCGTCGTTTGGCCCATCTCGCTGGTGCATCGATCGATGCTAGGCATGCAACGATCGACACATTTCTCTGTTTCGGACAGTGAACTCTATCTCTCGGCCAAATACTCCAATTAGCTCCAGAAAGTGCCAAAATCACCAAATATGCTCCAAATGTGCTTGTACCTAATAAACACCTGAAAAGACTCTAAAACATAGTAAAAGACTCGATAAATAACACATATACCATGGTTAAAATCCCTAAAATCCATGGTATATCAGTTGAGCATCACAACAAGCGCAAGTCCGCGACCACAACCCGGCCTAGGACCAACACGCCTTGGACTGCACCAGCTCCACGGCCCGTTGACAAAGGTAAGTCGGTTGAGGTTGAGTCCAGGTTCAAGAACCGACCATTGAGACGTCTAAGCCCAACTGACCAGACCCAGGTAAGCTTACTAGTACGTCCCATTCTAGAGATATCACATGTTTTAAGTGTCAGGGTAAAGGACATATGTCTCGAGACTGTCCAAACCGGAGAGTCATGATCTTGAACGAAGCCGGTGAGTACGAGTCTCAGGATGAACAGGAGGATAAAGACATGGAGGAACTTGACACAGGGACGCCCATAGAGTATCCTGACTCTGGAGAGCTATTAGTGATCAGGAGAGCTCTCAGTGCGCTCATCGATCCCGAGACGGTTCAGCGCGAGAACATCTTCCACACTCGATGTACCGTGAACAGCAAGATATGTAGTCTTATTATTGATGGTGGGTCTTGTACTAACGTGGCCAGCAGGAACATAGTTGATAAACTCGGTCTTCAAGTGACTAAGCACCCACGACCGCACCGACTTCGGTGGCTGAACGATAACACAGAGATCCGGATCGCAGATCAAGTAACCGTACCTTTCAGCATTGGACGATATCACGATCAGGTAGTATGCGACGTGGTTCCTATGCAGGTTGGACACTTATTACTCGGCCGACCGTGGCAGTTCGACAAGGAGTCCTTGCACAACGGGCGGACCAATCACTACTCGTTCATGCACGACAAGTGAAAGTATCAGCTCGCGCCTCTTACACCGCATCGATCCCAAGACGGTTCAGCGCGAGAACATCTTCCACACTCGATGTACCGTGAACAGCAAGATATGTAGTCTTATTATTGATGGTGGGTCTTGTACTAACGTGGCCAGCAGGAACATGGTTGATAAACTCGGTCTTCAAGTGACTAAGCACCCACGACCGCACCGACTTCGGTGGCTGAACGATAACACAGAGATCCGGATCGCAGATCAAGTAACCGTACCTTTCAGCATTGGACGATATCACGATCAGGTAGTATGCGACGTGGTTCCTATGCAGGTTGGACACTTATTACTCGGCCGACCGTGGCAGTTCGACAAGGAGTCCTTGCACAACGGGCGGACCAATCACTACTCGTTCATGCACGACAAGTGAAAGTATCAGCTCGCGCCTCTTACACCGCAGGAGGTGCATGAGATGCAACTACACCTTGCCAAAGATAAGAAGAACCGTAAGACCAATTTAATTATTTCTTCACATTCTGTTTCTAGAGCTATTGATCAGAACACGCAGGTGCTACTAATGGTCTTCAGGGAGGCTTTACATTTGTGTTCAGACGATGTTGAGCTTCCCCGGGAAGTTGTTTCTTTGTTGGACAGGTTTAAGGATGTCTTTCTGGACGAGATACCAGCCGGCCTACCGCCCATACGAGGCATTGAGCATCAGATCGATCTCGTACCAGGAGCGGCTCTGCCCAACCGGCCCGCATATAGGGTAAATCCGACCGAGGCCAAGGAGCTGGAGAAACAAGTACAGGACCTCATGTCCAAGGGTTACATTCGCGAGAGTCTCAGACCGTGTGCGGTACCAGTCTTGTTGGTTCCTAAGAAAGACGGGTCTTGGAGGATGTGTGTCGACTGTCGGGCCATCAACAACATCACCATCAAGTACCGACATCCCATACCACGGCTGGACGATATGTTGGACGAGCTACACGGAGCGACCGTGTTCTCTAAGATCGATCTACGCAGTGGGTATCATCAGGTTCGAATGAAGGAAGGCGACGAGTGGAAGACGGCTTTCAAGACTAAGCAGGGCCTTTACGAGTGGCTGGTCATGCCATTTGGCCTTACCAATGCGCCCAGTACGTTCATGCGCCTCATGAACCAGGTCTTGAGGGCCTACATCGGTAAGTTTGTCGTTTTTTACTTCGATGATATTTTGATCTATAGTCGCTGTTTTGCTGATCATCTGGTGCACCTTGAGCAAGTAATAGATACTCTTCGAAAGGAGGGTCTTTATACGAACCTAAAGAAGTGCACCTTCTGCACTGATAAGCTTGTCTTTTTAGGTTTTGTTGTGAGTTCGCAGGGCTTACAGGTTGACCAAGAAAAGATCAAAGCTATTGAGGAGTGGCCGACCCCGACCACGATCGGCCATGTCAGGAGTTTCCACGGTTTAGCCAGCTTCTATAGACGGTTTGTGAAGGATTTTAGCACGGTGGCCGCCCCACTTACAGCCGTGATCAAGAAGGACGTCCCGTTCAAATGGGGCCAATCGCAGGAGACCGCATTTCAGAAACTCAAGGATTTGTTAACCCATGCCCCTATTTTGGTTTTGCCTAATTTTGATAAGACGTTTGAGATTGAGTGTGATGCTTCAGGTTTAGGAATTGGAGCTTTTCTGACGCAAGGTGGGCAACCGGTCGCCTACTTCAGCGAGAAGTTGAGTGGAGCCACGCTCAACTATCCTACTTATGACAAGGAGTTGTATGCGTTGGTTAGATCCTTGGAGACTTGGCAGCATTACTTGCTGGCCAAGGAGTTTGTTATTCACACCGACCACGAGACGCTCAAGCATTTGAGAGGACAGACAAATCTGAAGAGGAGGCATGCTAAGTGGCTTGAGTTCGTGGAGACCTTTCCGTACATCATTAAGTACAAGAAGGGAAAGGAGAACGTGGTAGATGATGCATTGTCCATGAGATACACACTGATCAACACCATGGAGGCCAAAGTTTTGGGGTTTGAACTTATTAAAGAAGATTATGATACTGACCCTGATTTTGGTGAAATTTTTCAGGAATGTAGCAAAGGACCGAAAGGAGTTTTCTACTTGCATAACTGTTTTCTGTTCAGGGGGAAGCGGCTGTGCATTCCTCAGGGATCGATGAGGGAGCTCCTGATCCGAGAATCCCATGGAGGAAGACTGATGGGACACTTTGGCGTGGACAAGACACTGAGTGTTCTAGTAGAGCACTTCCATTGGCCACATCAGAAGCGAGACACGGAGCGTTTCAGCTCCAAGTGCATCACGTGCCTTAAGTCCAAGTCCAGGTCACATCCTCACGGTCTTTACTTACCTTTGCCTATACCTAACCGACCATGGGTCGATATTTCTATGGATTTTGTGCTTGGTTTGCCTAAGATAAGGAACAAGGATGCGATCTTCGTTGTGGTTGATCGGTTTTCAAAGATGGCTCACTTCATACCGTGTTCTAAGACGAATGATGCGACCCATACAGCCGATCTCTTCTTCAAAGAAGTGGTCAGATTGCACGGACTGCCACGGACCATCGTCTCGGACCGTGACCCGACCTTCCTAGGTCACTTTTGGGGGACGTTGTGGAGGAAGCTTGGTACCAAGCTACTGTTCTCAACCACTTGTCATCCACAGACTGATGGACAGACCGAGGTCGTGAACCGGACTCTCTCAGCCCCCTTAAGGGCCACGGTTGGTAAAAATTTATCACATTGGTTGGATTGCAT
This sequence comes from Orychophragmus violaceus, assembly GCA_030180135.1. Lineage (NCBI taxonomy): Eukaryota > Viridiplantae > Streptophyta > Magnoliopsida > Brassicales > Brassicaceae > Orychophragmus > Orychophragmus violaceus. The sequence goes on along the minus strand of CM058235.1, from coordinate 14,456,284 downwards.
TCCTTTTGTTGAGTTTGCTTATAATGGTACCAAACACTCTGCTACTAAGATGTCTCCTTTTGAGGTTGTTTATGGATTTAAACCAGATACGCCACTTGATCTGAAACCACTGCCAGCATTGGAGTTCATCAATCTTGATGGAGAGCGCAAGGCTGAGGCCGTCGCCAAGCTACACCAGGCGGTTAAGGAGAACATCGAGAAGAGGACGGAGCAGTACAAAAAGCAAGCCGATAAACACAGGAAGGAGATTGACATTAGGCCAAGCGACTGGGTTTGGGTTCACATGCAATCCGAACGGTTCAGAAACAAGAGGAAGTCCAAGCTTTCTCCACGAGGAGATGGACCATTCCGGGTCCTAAAGAAGATCAACGACAACGCCTACCAATTGGAACTCCCAAGTGAGATGAGCATATCGTCGAGTTTTAATGTTTCTGATTTGTCTCCTTATTGTGCAGGTGATACCGTTCTGAGGCCAGAACCTCTTCAAGAGGGAGGGAATGATGAGGACATCAGCTTGGCCGACACTGAGTTGGACGAACAAGATGTTTGGATTAAGTCCTGAAATCATATTGTACTAACTCTGATAGATAGTTGTATTGTCGAGATCGGACAATTCATGTGATACTAGGTGGTCATAATGTTTTGCTAGAAGCCGCTTATGACTTTATGAGTTGTAACTCATTGCTAGTATTATGTGGACCTACAGGGTCACACACCTAAGCAAGTTGGATGTACTTCATAAGGGATTGATCATTGGTGAATGGTCTGGTCAATGTGTATTGGATACACAGTGAATATTGTGTTTTAGAGGATGTGTCGATCGACACTAAGGGGTGTGTCGATCGACACTATGGACGGACCGAAATTCTTGTTTCGGTTCATGACTTAATTAATCATGGTTTGGTCCAGGGATTAATTAGGTCTTCTCAAGGGGCTATATATGATGTTAGCCACGAATTTGAGACCCGATGTTCATTTTCACAGCCACCTCTTAAGACTCAGGAATCCCAAGAAGATCTGTTATCCCGGCACTAGCATCCCGGTAGATTCCAGCTTGTGTGCGTGTGGACTACGGTAGAGGCGCAGCAATTGAGGCGCTGGAGATCTCGTTTATCTGACCATATTCCGCTGCAAATCTCCAGGTAAACACGAGATCATTCCTAATGATTCAATTAAATAAACCCTAGATCCTAGGCAATCTGGAACTCGTGAGGATTCTAATGGCGCTTAGAATGGCTCAAGTTCCTTCAGTGGTATCAGAGCCTTAGGGTTTTTCCATTGAATCAAGCTTGCTAATTGAATTTGATGATTTAAATTCGCACATATGGTTGTATGAAACAGAACTTGTTAGATCGATTTTGATGAAAACGAATTCTGAGTTTTTCGTCTTGTGTCGATCGACGCAGAAAGTGTGTCGGTCGATGCAGCGGAGAAAATCGTAAAGAATTAGGGTTTAATTGAAATCGGCGTCTAGGGTTTTTCGCGTAGTGTCGACCGACACCAAGCTGGTGTCGATCGACACATGAAGAAAACCTAATTAAAATTTTAGGGTTCGATCAAAGGATTGAATGATTCCTGTTGCCCAACTGTGTCAATCGACACAGGTGAGTGTCGGTCGACACAGGCCTTGCGATTGGTTGGTCGGTTCAATTGGATTGAACTGGTTATCACGCTTGGTTTAGTAGGCGAAATCGTGACCGGTTATCGAAATTGTCTTCGATTTAGGTCTATGTCGATCGACATGACCGGTTCAATGAACCGGGTTAATTGGATTAACCGGTTATTGAAGTCCGGTTTGTTTGGTGGTGTCGATCGACAGACTTGGTCTGTGTCGATCGACACAGTGCTCAAAATTCTGGTTATTGAGCCTTGAATTTGCAAAACCAAACTCGACTTAAACCTATTCTGTTAGAACAATTAGAACTCAATTAAAATTAGAAGTTAAACATGTTCTAAACCCATAAAGATACACATTGGATGTGTATTAGATCAAAGCTTAGTTTTCAATATGGTCAACTGTCAAGACTCATTTCGTTGTTGTGATAGTCTTGCCAAGAGCTTGGTGTCCACAATTACATGAGTAAGGCAGGTAATCGTGTTGATGGACTTGCAGTGCTTGACATCAACAATTATGTGACCTAAGAGATTGATTTGCTAACCTTTTCAAGTTCCGTTTCCTCAACTAAATATCAAGTGACCTTGATGTCTTGCCCGATCTTGTCTACTGTCAAGACTCGTTTCGTTGTTGGATAGTCTTGGAGTCCTTGGTATCCACAATTACATGAGTAAGGCAGGTGATCATTGATAGACTTGCAGTGCGACTGTCAATGATCACAAGACTGAAGAGATTGGTTTACTTGACTAGGCTATCAGAAGTTCTGGGCCCAGAGACGTCAGAGTGGATGAGACAAGGATTGTCTTATCTGCGACCAAGAGTTGTACTGGGTACAATTAGCAATGATTTGCTTACCTAGATAACTAAAGTTTGGGTGATGGCGAGTCCTCCACTCAGATTTTGGTGAAGTATGGATCTTGGATCATTATATTCATAGAGGAAACATTGTTTGAATATAATGCGAGTTTTCTTATTAGATAAGATTTCTCATTTCCTGAACTTCATAACTAAAATTTTCTTTTCTTAGATTTCAGCCTATGTCTAAAACTACTTTCTCGTTGCGATCCGTCATTGAGAAGGACAAGTTAAATGGATCCAAATTCCTGGATTGGTATCGGAATTTGAGAATTGTTCTCAAGCAGGAGAGTAAGGACTATGTTCTTGAGAAACCTCTCCCCGAAAAGCTTGGGACCAACGTCTCGCATGCAGTATATGATGCTTGGAATAAGCATTATATTGATGTGGTATATGTGTGTGGTCTGATGTTGGCTACCATGAACTCGGACTTGAAGAGTCAATACGAGAACGTGGAGTCGCCAATAGAGATGATTACCAGCCTGAAACTGATGTTTCAGGAACAGGCACGAGTTGAGAGATACCAGATGGTTAAATCTCTCATTGGGTGCAAGCTACCAAAGGATGCTCCAGTGAGTCCTCATGTCACTAAAATGATGGGTTACATTGATAATCTAGGGAAACTGGATTGTCCTGTTAGCCTAGATTTAGCTACTGAGATCATTCTGCAGTAACTACCGTCAAGTTATGATAAGTTTATCAATAGCTATATCAAGAATGGCTTGACGAAGACGTTTACTGAGCTGCATGGCATGCTCAAGACAGCTGAGCAAAACATCATAAAGGGTAAAAGGTTTGAGAAATCTTGTATAAACAAGGGTAGAGGCAAGGCCGTCCAGATTTGGAATCAGGATAAGCCTATGTCTTCTTATAAGCCCAAGTCCGACCCATCTGATGTTAGTAAGTGCTGCTACTGTGAAGAGTTTGGGCATTGGAAGAGAAATTGCATTAAATTCTTGGAAGATTCACAAGAGATGAAGGAGATGTACGGGACTTCTTCTTCAGGTATTGTGTTATTACTTCAAGTTCTACGTAGGTATTGGATACTAGTTGTGGTACTGATATTTTTGAAATATGCAGGGCCTAAGCAACAGTAGAACGTTGAAGAAAGGACAAGTGGAACTGCGCGTCTGGAATGGAGCAATAGTTGCTGCATTAGCCGTAGGGATTCTCCACTTGCAGGAGCTTTTCAAGCTTGGTTTTAGAATTAAGTAATTGCTACTATGTACCTGCTATAAGCAGAGAAGTCTTTCAATTTCTTGTAAGAATTTGGATGTTTTTCATTTTGATAAAAGACAAGTTTTGCTCTTTTGGTCTTGATGAAATATTATATGGTAGCACCCTTTTTTGAAAAATGGGTTTTATATCTTAAACCAATGTACGCCTGAATATAACATAAATACCAAACGGTTTAAGTCTGATGACTCGAACCCAATTTTTCCTTGGCATAGTCGTTTCAACCAAATCGAGTGAAGCGGATTCAGAAGTTCCATAGTTATGGGCTTTTGGGCTCATTTGATTATAAATCATATGAGATATGAATTCTGCTTACTGGGCCAAATGACTAAGGCTTCTTTAGCAGAGCTAAAAGAAAAAGGGCCAGAGACTTATTGGGCCTTACACATACTGATGTATGTGGCCCGATGAGCATTAGTGCCAGAGGAAATATTCTGTACTTCATTATCTTTATTGATGACTTCAGTAAGTATGGTTGTGTTCATTTGATGAGACACGAGTCGGAATCTTTTGAAATGGTCAAAGGAGTTCCAGAATGAAGTATAGAACCGATATGACGGAAGTATTAAAGATCCTCGATTAGATCGCGGAGGAGAATACTTAAGTCAAGAATTCTGTGATCATCTAAGTGAGTGTGAAGTTGTTTCACGACTCAATTCTCATGAAAACCTCAATGGTGTTTCTAAGAGAAGTAATCGGACCTTATTGGATATGCTCTGATTAATGATGAGTCACACGAATCTTCCATTATCCTTTTAGGAGTACGCTCTTGAAATGTATGTATTTACGCCAATTAGGTTTCTATCAGAATCAGTTGAAAGACACCACATTGGATGTGGACTGAGAGTTTTCCAAGTATGTTTTCCTGATTAATTGGGATTGCAAGGTTTATGTAAAGCAGATGTCAGCAGACAAGCTTGAACCCAAATATGATAAGTGCTGCTTCGCTGGTTGTCCTAAGGAAACCGAGGCTTATTACTTTTGCAACCAATCCGAGAACAAAGTTTTGTTGTTCGGAACTCTGTTTTTCTAGAAAGAAAGTTTCCTTCCAAGAAGAACAATGGGAGTAGAAGTAAAGCTCGAAGAAATTCGAGAAACACAGGAGGCTGCTCAACCTGTTGAGGGAGAGCAGCAGTTGGATCTACAAAGTGTTGTAGGACCTACACCTATGGAGCCTGAAGTTCGCAGATCCGAATGGATCCGTCACTAACCCGAGAGTGATTTCTCGTGACCGATTTCCGTGATCTGTTGATCATTGCAAAGTGTCGAGCCTGCGAAATTCAAGAAGCGATGGTGAGCCCCAACTCCGAAAATTTGCTAGGTATGCATGTTAGCTTCTCCGATCTATTTCCGGATTGAAGCAAACATCTTGGAGTTGGAATCTACGTTCTGTTAAAACGGTCAAAAGTTTTGACTTGATCAGGAACGAATAGGAACCGTGCGTTTACAAGAAGACTAGTGGGAGCGTAGTTGCATTTCTCACATTGTATGTATATGACATACTTATTCTCATAAACGACGTTCCGTCGCTCAAGTCTTATATGACTTGGGTCGGAAGTCATTTTCAACGATAGACATGGGAGAAGCCGCGTGAGCTCTTGGAATAAGGATCTATTGAAATAGATTGGGTAGGCTTATTGGATCATGTCAGAATCCTTATGTTGATAAGGTATTGGACAGTTCCAACATGTATGATTCCAAGGATGGCTTCACACCAAAGGTCTTATGGCAATAATCTTAGCAAGATGAAGTGTCTTGGAAACTGGCTGCGCTAGTATGTATGAGTGAGATTCCTTATGCTTCTGCAATAGAATCCAACATGAATGCCAGATTTTGCACTCGTCTAGATGCAGCTTACGCATAAAGCATGACGAGAAGATACCAATATGTTCCGGTAAAAGTCACTGAACAGTTGTAAGGAATATCCCCAAGTGTTTGAGGAACACCAAGAATAGGTTCTTGTACAACTGAGAAAGTGATGAATCTGTTATGAGTAGTTAGACGGACAAAGACGATTTCCGGTTCCCACCTGGTTATGTCTCTTTGTCTGTGTAGCGGTGCTATCTGTTGGAAGGGCTCCAAGCAGGGGACCGTAGAATAGTGCTTATTAATGAATAGCGGTGTGGTTTGTTGGAATGGTTCCAAGCAAGAACAATGCAGCCTTTTCTCACGACCTAAGCACGAGTTTTATACTGTTGCTGTAGGTATTAGATATCTGAAGACGTGGTCTTGATTCTAGTGGGAGTTATGATAGTTATGATGTTCACATAGACATGCTATAGTCATGTTTATGAAAAACTGACATCAGCATTATTTGATTATTGGATAATTGAATAATGGTCCCAAAGTATTTTATGTTCATTTTATAGGTCATCAAGTTGAGGACTTGATCATGAAACCCTATAAGTGAAAGATGACATAAAATTATGTTTGTCCCTGGTCGTAGGTTGTTAAAGTGGGACACTAACAACCATTAAGACTAGTATGTGAGGTGACATATGACTAAGTTTCGTGGAGTCATTGATCTAAGTATCAACGTCAATCACATAGATATATGTTGGTGAACATATGATCGGACATGAACCGTTAATGAGAACTCTACAGGATAGTTATATCAGTGTCATGAGAGGTTCTCATTACGACTATAGAGTATAGTCCTTAGACCAGAGTTCATCATGCTTTCTAGCATGTGAATTGGTGCGCTTTGACCTTGTCAAACGTTGTTCCGTAACTGGCGGCTATAAAGGCATTGCTTGGGCGTATCATGAAGTGTGTGAAGAAACAGGGATGCAACAAGATGAGATTTGTCCCTTCTATATAACAGGAGGTAAATATCTCAGGGCCCATCGAAGATTAGATACTGAGAAAATGCATGGCCGTGCTCAAACGAGGTGATTGTCAGTCGTTTATTTTATCAGTATGGATCAGGAGTTCGATGAACATGATGTTGGCTATAATAAGGATGACACAGTTTCTTGCCTTATGCCATATCGAGATATAGTGACAAGGGATTAAAGGAATAGATGATTCCAGTACAAGTGGGAGATTGTTGGGATTATGTCCTGAAATCATATTGTACTAACTCTGATAGATAGTTGTATTGTCGAGATCGGACAATTCATGTGATACTAGGTGGTCATAATGTTTTGCTAGAAGCCGCTTATGGCTTTATGAGTTGTAACTCATTGCTAGTATTATGTGGACCTACATGGTCACACACCTAAGCAAGTTGGATGTACTTCATAAGGGATTGATCATTGGTGAATGGTCTGGTCAATGTGTATTGGATACACATTGAATATTATGTTTTAGAGGATGTGTCGATCGACACTAAGGGGTGTGTCGATCGACACTATGGACGGACTGAAATTCTTGTTTCGGTTCATGACTTAATTAATCATGGATTGGTCCAGGGATTAATTAGGTCTTCTCAAGGGGCTATATATGATGTTAGCCACGAATTTGAGACCCGATGTTCATTTTCACAGCCACCTCTTAAGACACAGGAATCCCAAGAAGATCTGTTATCCCGGCACTAGCATCCCGGTGGATTCCAGCTTGTGTGCGTGTGGACTACGGTAGAGGCGCAGCAATTGAGGCGCTGGAGATCTCGTTTATCTGACCATATTCCGCTGCAAATCTCCAGGTAAACACGAGATCATTCCTAATGATTCAATTAAATAAACCCTAGATCCTAGGAAATCTTGAACTCGTGAGGATTCTAATGGCCCTTAGAATGGCTCAAGTTCCTTCACAAGACCGACCAGGCTCTACCAAGAAGCTGACCGAACTGTTTCCGACCATGCGAGATGTACCAAGGACGCGTTCGGGACAACGACAGATACATGCCGAGTTCAACAATGCCATGGAGCAGCTGATCTCGAGGACAAGCCTAGAAGACATCACGACCCAGCTAGGCCATCTCGACCAAGGACAACTTGTCCTTAACCAGCTGGCCCGGAGAATGATCCATACCAAAGCTGACGGCCCATTTGAGCAGACCACGCCCTGGCCCATACTCCGGACGCACGGACCGACCATGATCTTCTGCATCGAGCCAGATGATTCTTTGACCGGTCTGCCTCTGGGATAAAGATCATACTCTTTTTCCCTTGTGAAGTTTTGTCCCAAATGGGTTTTCTTCACAAGGTTTTTAACGAGGTGATCCGAGGCCCATTCCTTAAAGAGACAGACCGGCCTCTTATCTAGTTTCGACCAAGACTTTCCTTTTTCGTTTTTAAATCTTATTTCTCTTATTTTCTTTGTCATTTTTGATGGCCCATGTTTCCTTTGGCCCATTTGTTTTCAGTTGTATTACTTAAATACTCTTTTAGTTTTATGAAACATTAAGCAAGTTAGAACCAAGAAAAACCCTACAGGTTTTCGTTTTCACTCTCTCTGCGTGCTGCCCCTTAGACGAGTGGAACTCTTGGCTTTGCTTGCTGCCTCGATCTTCCTCCTTGTTCCTAGCAATCAGTAGCTCACAAACCACCATTCAACCATCCCTTGACGAGAAGAGAGTGCCATCGGCCAGCTTCTCGTTCCATTCGACCATCACTCTTCCCTTCTCTCCATTCTCGGTTCATCTCTCTCTCTACCATCATACCATCTCACATCAGATTCTTAATCTGTTAGCTCTAGACCACCATACTATCTTTTTCTGGTTCCTTTCTTCTCTTTTCCCTTCCTTAGCAAATGATTTTTCCCCATTGGGTATCATTTTTTTTTTTTTATCAGTGCTCTTCCCGTTATGGACTGTACTTTGGACATATTCCATGAATGCACAGGAGGTAATAGGGGTCTCTATCACTCCCGTGACCACTTCGGAGCTACTAGCTCATCCTCACTTTATTATTCTCTTTTTTTTTTACTTTAAGGAAGGGGAGAAGGGAACCTTACTTGGACAGGTTTACAAGCTGTGTCAGAACTAACAGAGGATTTCGACTCAAGGTATACCAAGCCCTTAGGTGAGAAAATTAAGTCAAAATTAGGGGTGAAGTCAGTAAAGGATCCTCTGAATACCTGAATTAATATGGGTGTCCTCAGTAGGCTGATCCGCATTGGGTTTTCTAATAGACATAGATTGATCCTGCAAGCTCATCCCAATGGTTACTTAAGTTCCTGCAAGTGTTGTTATCTTCTCAAAAATTCAATATTTCCTACTTAAACTGTTTTGACTCAATAAAACAAATTTTTGGACTGACTCTAAGAAAACAAAAGCGTGCGTCAGTAGCTACGTCCCCCACACTTGAAACACATTGTCCCCAGTGGTGTCAAGCCTAGGTTTGGTAAGAGAAAATCGGAATGAAAACAAACCGAAAAAGGGTCAGAACACTTACCTGTCATCGGCATGTGTCGATCGATGCAAGGCGATTATGCCCACGGTTAAGTAGATAACCGGTGTCTGAACCGCAATTGAATCGGCAAAACGTAAATCGCAATTGTGTCGACCGATGCACTATGTGTGTCGATCGATGCAGTGCGATTCTGCATATTTCTCACGCCTCTGAACACACTTAAACAGAAAAATCAAAACACCAAAATCAAAATGAAAAATGAAAAAAAAAAACGAACCTAACAGTGGGTTGCCTCCCACCCAGCGCTCTTTTAACGTCATTAGCTTGACGTTTCAGTTGTCTCAGGCAGAGGGTGCATCGTCCAGAGGCAGAATCTGACCTTTCGGAATCTCGGCCCTAGCCCAATAATGCTTCACCCTCTGTCCATTGACAGTGAACTCCTTACCTTCCTGGCTGATTAGAACGACAGCTCCATAAGGGCATACCTCCTTGATCGTGAAAGGACCAGACCACCTCGATCTCAGCTTACCTGGAAACAACTGCAAACGAGAGTTATACAAAAGTACCTGATCATTAGGCTCAAATTGTCTGTAGACAATCTTCTTGTCATGATAAGCTTTAGTCCTCTCCTTGTACATCTTTGAGTTCTCATAAGCAAAATGCCTAATCTCATCCAACTCATTAAGCTGCACCAATCTCCTTTCTGCAGCTGGCTTAAGATCGAAGTTCATCTGCTTTACAGTCCATGCTGCTTTGTGCTCAAGCTCTACTGGTAGATGACATGCTTTTCCATACAGCAGATGGAATGGAATAGTCCCAAGTGGTGTCTTGAATGCAGTCCGGTAAGCCCATAGTGCATCATCCAGCTTTGCTGCCCAATCCTTCCTTGTCTTCCAAACTGTCTTCTCTAAGATCTTCTTGATCTGTCTGTTAGAGACCTCGACTTTGTTGGGAATGTCCTGAAATCTATTGTTCTTACTCTAAGTGATAGTTGTATTGTCGAGATGAGACAATCATATAATACTAGGTAGTCATAATGCTTTGCTAGAAGCCACTTATGATCAATGAGTTTAGAACTCATTGCTAGTGTTATATGATCCTACAGGGTCACACACCTAAGCAAACTGGGCGTTAAAGACGAGGTTGATCATTAATGTTATGATCCAGTGAATCCATATGTGATATGCATTCGATATCAATGTTCTGGGACAGCATCGATCGTTGCAGAGAGTGCATCGATCGATGCACTCGCGGATTAATCAGATTAATTCGGTTTAATCGCTGGTTAATTCCGTTATGGTTTAAGTCGACATATATAAGATATATGGTCGACCTAAACTGATTTCGAACCTAATTCACAGCCACCAGAACATAGAAACAAACCTCTGAAGAGATTGGATCTCTAAAGGCACTAGCATCCCTGCTGTTCAGTTTGTGTGCGTGTGGATACCAGTAGAGGCGCAGCATTTGAGGCGCTCTAGATCTCGATTATCTACAAATCTTCCGCTGCTAATCACCATGTAATTCTGAGATCCCATAGATTCAATTATATGAACCCTAGATCCTAGGCTTGGAATTCAGACCAGGGTTGCCTAATTGGATTAGGAACTGCTAGAAATTCCTACAGACTTGTCCACTAGTCTGAGGGTGATAAGGAGTAGCAACTCGGTGATGAACTCCATGCTTCTGTAGCAGCTTCTCGAAGACTTTATTAATAAAATGAGATCCTCCATCACTAATCACTATCCGAGGTACTCCAAATCTAGGGAATATGATGGTCTTAAACAGCTTAACAACCACCGAATAATCATTGGTTGGACTAGCTATTTCTTTTACCCACTTAGACACATAGTCCACAACAACCAAGATGAACTTATTCCCATAGGATGAGGGAAAAGGTCCCATGAAATCTATGCCCCAGCAATCGAAAACCTCAACCTCAAGAATGAAATTCTGAGGCATCTCATGCTTCTTACTGATTTTCCCTCTCCTCTGACAGGCATCACATTGAGAGACAAAAGAATGAGCATCTGCAAACAACGTAGGCCACCAGAAACCTGCTTGCAGAACCTTAGACACAATCTTGAAAGTAGCAAAATGTCCAGCATAATCTGATCCATGACAGTGGAATAAGATATCTGGAACCTCTGATTCAGCAATGCATCTCCTGTAAAGACCATCCGAACATTGCTTGTAGAGATAAGGCTCATCCCAATAGTATCGTCTGAGCTCCCTGAAGAACTTCTTCTTGGCATACCCCTTTAACTCATCTGGTTCAGTCTCTGCAGCAAGGTAATTAGCTATATCTGCATACCAGGGTCGATTGGTCGTCGCGACAGCATCAACTTCGAAGTCATAGTGTTCAATTTGAACCTTTAAAGGTTTTGGGCTTGTATTCGCACTGCAACGATCGTCGCACAGGACAGCATCGATCGTTGCGTTCTCGTCACATGCATCGATCGTCACAGATGTGGCATCGATCGACGCAATGCGATCAATCCGACGGTTCTATAAGTTCCTGTCTAAATCCATCTGAAATACTGTCCCGATCATATTGATGTTCTCCTCAGGCAGGAAATCATTAATGGGCACGTCTTCTTCAACTAGAATCCTTGACAGATGGTCAGCAACTCCGTTCTCAACTCCCTTCTTGTTCCTCACTTCAATGTCAAACAGAATCCATCTCAACAATCTTGGCTTAGCATACTTCTTCTGCATCAGATACTTTAGGGCTGAATGATCAGTGTGTACAATCACTTTAGAGCCAACAAAATAGGGGCAAAACTTCTCAAATGAAAAGACAACAGCCAACAACTCTTTCTCTGTAGTGGCATAGTTTTTCTGCGCATCATCTAGTGTTCTGATGGCGTAGTAGATAGCATGAAGCTTTCTGTCCTTCTTCTGCCCCAGAACAGCTCTTAAAGCATAGTCGCTCGCATCGCAGATAACCTCAAAAGGTAAATCCCAATCTGGTGGCTGAACTATAGGAGCACTCACTAATGCTTGCTTGATCTGTTCAAATGGAGTTTGACAATCTGCAGTGAACTCAAACTTGGTATCCTTACACAGCAAAGCAGTTAGTGGTCTAGCAATCTTACTGAAATCCTTGATGAACCGTCTATAGAAACCAGCATGTCCAAGAAAGCTCCTCACAGACTTCACAGAATCAGGCGCTTGAAGGCTGGTCATTACCTCAATCTTAGCGCGGTCTACTTCGATCCCTGCTTCAGACACTTTATGTCCAAGTACAATGTCATCTCTGACCATGAAATGACACTTCTCCCAATTAAGAACCAAGTGCTTCTCCTCGCATCTAGCTAGCACTTTGCAAAGATTATCCAAGCACTCATTATAAGATGACCCATAGACTGAAAAGTCATCCATAAACACCTCCATAAAGTCCTCAATCATATCAGTAAATATGGACATCATGCATCTCTGGAAGGTGGTTGGTGCATTACAAAGTCCAAAAGGCATCCTGCGGTATGCAAATGTGCCATATGGACAAGTAAAAGTAGTCTTTCCCTGATCCTCTGGATGGATGGGAATCTGGAAAAAACCTGAATATCCATCGAGGAAGCAATAGTAAAGGTGATCTGCTAACCTCTCCAGCATCTGATCAATGAAGGGTAAATGGAAATGATCCTTCCTTGTCGCACCATTGAGCTTCCTGTAATCTATGCACATCCGGTGTCCAGTCACAGTCCTTGTAGGAATCAGCTCGTTCTTCTCATTCTTCACTACTGTAACTCCACCTTTCTTAGGCACTACATGGACTGGACTAACCCAATCGCTGTCTGAAATAGGATAAATGATCCCAGCATCTAGGAGCTTCATGATCTCCTTCTTTACCACATCCTTAAGATTAGGATTCAGTCTCCTTTGATGCTCAACAGATGTCTTAGACTCGTCCTCAAGATGTGTATGATGCATGCACAGCTCCAGAGAGATACCTGAAATATCATCAAGAGAATAGCCAAGAGCTTTGCGATGCTTGCGCAGCTTGCTTAGCAGGAAAGTGAGCTCTGTGTTGTTCAAACTAGCATTAACAATCACTGGATATGTCGAATTAGGTCCAAGAAATGCGTACCTTAGCCCGGATGGAAGTTGTTTCAGCTCAATTTTCGGGGCTTTTTTCTCTGCCCAATCTCTGTCGACCTGCAATGATCGATGCACTAACTGTCTCGATCGATGCAAAGTCGCGTCAGACACATCCAACTGCATCACTTGCTCAGCAGAATCCATTAGCCTTGCATAGCAGATTGCGGGCTAGTCTTGCAGGTGCTCCAGCTCCATTATAGAGCTCAGTAAAGCCCTCTCCAGTGGATCTTCTACATGTGTCTTGTGAAAGTAATCCGCAGCCAAATCACTGAGAGTATCCACATAAAAGGTATGTCCGTCGATGGTTGGTCTCTTGATATACCATGAATTTTAGGGCTTTTAACCATGGTATATATCTTATTTATCGAGTCCTTTACTATGTTTTAGAGTCTTTTCAGATATTTATTAGGTACAAGCACATTTGGACATATTTGGTGATTATGGCACTTTCTGGAGCTTTTTGGAGTGTTTGGCCGAGAGATAGAGTTCTCTGTGGACATTTGAGGAATGCATCGATCGACACACCTTTGGTGTCGATCGTTGCATATGCGAGATGGGCCAAACTCGGCGGATTAATGAAGAATGTTGATATTGCAGAAAAGCCCAGATATTTACACAGAAGCCCAAAACGTGTTTTAGACTATATATTAGGGTTTTTAGACACTTGTTTAGGCTACGCTTTTCTTACGCTTTATTTTTATTCAGAGAGAGTTTTAGGGGCTGGTCTTGTTCTCGAAAGAGACTTGATTTCGAACCCCAGTTCTTTATTTGATTTTATAATATTTGGTTTTCTATTCATGATGTTTTCTGTTTCGATGAACATGTCTGAGTAGATTACCTGTTAGGTTTAGGGATTCTCATTAGGGATTTCATGGAATTATAGTTTAATCAATCTGTAGGGATTCATATCTGCTAGTTCTTCGCCTAGGATTGTTCTTAATGCTTAATCTGAAGTAGCTATCCAGATTTATGATAATAGGTTGATTGATGCAACGACAGTTGGTTAATTAGCTAGAAAGAACCTAGATGAGCAATTAAATTACTCGCAAAGAGATTTGGTTTAGTTTAATTGTGAACATATCAAACTTGGAATTAAAGCTGGTTTAATCTGTTAGTAATTGCAAAGAGATTTGGATTGCTGCACTTAGACTTAGAGAATTCTCGCAACGAGAGTTGGTTAATTCTATATCTGTGTTTTGAGTTCTAGAACAGTTTATGATTAGATCCCGATTGATTGATTGCTTGTGTTCCTGATTTCCTGAGAACTCCCTAGACTTAACACTTCGCTTCCTTGCTCACAACTCGCTGCTATTTACTTTCTGCTTGCTGATTTACTGCTTTCCCATATTGCTTTCTCCTAGTTTTAACTTGATCGTTCTAAATCTATCGTTGACCGGAGTCCCTGTGGATTCGATACCCTAAGTACTACAACTACATTACTGTGCACTTGCAGTTAGTATAGGGAATAATTCTTGACCTATCAAGTTTTTGGCGCCGTTGCCGGGGACTCTTTTGAGTCTTCGATAGATTTGAACTTAGGGTTTAGACTAGGTTTTTTCGTTTTTATTTTTTTCTACTAATTTTTTTTCTTTTCTGTTCTTGCGTTTCAGGTACGCCTGTAATCGCCCTGCATCGATCGACACGGTCCTGTGTGTCGATCGTTGCATTCTCGAGCTTGCATCGATCGACGCTACTATGCATCGATCGACACATTGCGAAAGAATGATGGGAATGATGGAACAGATGTTGGAAAATCAGCAGAATAACTCGTTCTGCAGAAGCTATGGTTCCTATTCATTCACCAGAGATTATGAATCTCCATCATATCAGCCTGTTCCTCCTCATAATACACAGTCTAATAAGCTGATGAGCATGATGGAGCAGTTGTTGGAGAAGCAGGAAGAAGATTTGAACTACATCAATAGCTCTGGATTCCAAGGAAACAGGTTTGGTAATCAGCAAGGTAATTCTTATAAGAGAACCTATGGATCGTCCTCATATCAGACACCTCCTGCTGCTAATGCTTATAAGAGCAAGATGAAATCTATGATGGAGCAGTTACTAGAGGATCAGACCAAGTTTGTTGTAGACTTCGACAGGAAGTTGGAAGCTATACATGAAAATCTGAATGGGAAGTTTGAATACTTGAGCACACATGTGAAGAAGCTAGATGTCCAAGTTCAACAAACAGCTGGAGCAATACAAAGGCATAATGAAGCTAGGAAAGCTGAACAGTACAGATCCATCAAAGCTGTGACCTTAAGAGATGAGATTGAGTTGCTAGGTGAAGAAGAGAGCATAATCTCGAATTTTCTGGATGAATATTTTTTGTCTGAGACATGCATCGATCGACACCCCCTTAGTGTCGGTCGACACGCAGTTCTGACGGCAATTTCGAGTTCTTACGACAAACATAATCGCCTTGTGTCGATCGACACACCTACTGCATCGATTGACACAGATCGCAGACGAGACCAGAAGCCTGCAACAGTCCCAGAACGAGTCTACAAGACCATTGTGCCATAGCCTAAGGTTCCTAAACCCTCTAAACAAGAGATAGAAGTGGCTAACTGCATGAAAGTGATGGATAAGAAGATGAATGAAACTCCACCAGCTGAAGCTTCGCGAGTTCATGAAAAGAAGATGATCTCCACTGATGGTGATCTGAAAGAAGAAGTTCAGATTGGTGGAACTACAGTATCTGATAGTGGAGAGAAGAAGATGGCGGTTCCTCTTGAACCTGCTCTAACATCTTCAGTACCTGTAACTGCTCATAAGCAGAAAGCTCCAAACATCAGATCTCCACCAAAGGTAAGGCACAAATCATCTAAGCTTAAACATCATGACCGCATCACTTTGAATGCAGGAAAACGCATTATTCCACCCAAGCTTCGCTCCCGCCCTGATGCTGTTTATTCATTCCTTGGAAAGTCTCATGATCTGAAAGCCTATACACCTCCTTGGATGAAGAGATATTCACAGAGACACTCAAAGTCTCTGTTGAAACCCCCATGAATCTGATCTCTTCCAATAGTCAAGCAACTGACTTTAAACAAGTGCTGAGTGGGAGGCAACCCACTGTTAGGTTCGTTTTTATTTTCATTTTTCGTTTTGATTTTGGTGTTTTGATTTTTCTGTTTAAGTGTGTTCAGAGGCGTGAGAAACATGCAGAATTGCCTTGCATCGATCGACACACCTAGTGCATCGGTCGATGCAGTCGCGATTTACGGTTTACCGAATCGATTGCGGTTTAGACATCGGTTATTCACATAACCGCGAGCATATTCGCCTTGCATCGATCGACACAGGGCGACGACAGGTAAGTGTTCTGCAACTTTTCGGATAGTTTCAATTTGATTTATTTTCTCGCCGACCCTAAGCTTGACACTACTGGGGACAGTGTGTTTTAAGTGTAGGGGAGGTAGCTACTGACGCACGCTTCTGTTTTCTTAGAGTCAGTCCAATTTTCAAAAAATTTTGTTTTATTGAGTCAAAACCAGTTTAAGTAGGAAACAATGAATTTTTGAGAAGATTAACAGCACTTGCAGGAACTTAAGTAACCATTGGGATGAAGTTGCAGATTATCTATGACTATTAGAAAACCCAGACACGGATCAACCTACTGAGGACACCCACATCGCTTCAGGTATCAGAGGATCCTTTTACTGACTTCACCTTAATACTCACTTAATTTTCTCACCTAAGGGCTTGGTATACTTTGTGTCGGATTCCCTTGTTAGTTCTGACACAGCCTGTAAACCTGTCCTATTTGGTTCCCTTCTCCCCTTCCATAAAATAAAAAAAAGATAATAAACTGAGGATGAGTTAGTAACTCCGAAGTGGTCATGGGAATGGTAGCTACAACTTTCATATCCTGTGTATCCATGGAATGTGTCCAAAGTACACCCCTTAACGGGAAGAGCACTGATAAAAAAAAAAATGATACCCAATGGGAAAAAATTAGAATGCTAAGGAAGGGAAAAGAGAAGAAAGGGACTAGAGAAAGATAGTATGGTGGTCTAGAGCTGATAAGGTAAGAGTCCATGTGCCTTTGATCGATACTCCTTAGGTGAGACCGCACTTAAATACTTGCAGAAGTCAGTAGGGAGAATTTGAATGCGTGAATGTGATTGTGGAGTTTACTTAGGACAATTGCTAAGTGTGGGGGAAGTATATGTTGGTCTTGATATCTTGTGATTGATTCTTTCAGTGGTTTACTAAGGGGAATCTGAGTGTTGTTGCTTCTAGGATGAAAAGAGTTTCTGAAAGTTTTCAAACCTCTTGACCACATTTTAGTTCTTTGTTTTGCTTGAGGACAAGCAAAGGCTAAGTGTGGGGGAGTTGATATACCATGGATTTTAGGGCTTTTAACCATGGTATATATCTTGTTTATCGAGTCCTTTACTATGTTTTAGAGTCTTTTCAGATATTTATTAGGTACAAGCACATTTGGAGCAGATTTGGTGATTATGGCACTTTCTGGAGCTTTTTGGAGTGTTTGGCCGAGAGATAGAGTTCTCTGTGGACATTTGAGGAATGCATCGATCGACACACCTTTGGTGTCGATCATTGCATATGCGAGATGGGCCAAACTCGGCGGATTAATGAAGAATGCTGATATTGCAGAAAAGCCCAGATATTTACACAGAAGCCCAAAACGTGTTTTAGACTATATATTAGGGTTTTTAGACACTTGTTTAGGCTACGCTTTTCTTACGCTTTATTTTTATTCAGAGAGAGTTTTAGGGGCTGGTCTTGTTCTCGAAAGAGACTTGATTTCGAACCCCAGTTCTTTATTTGATTTTATAATATTTGGTTTTCTATTCATGATGTTTTCTGTTTCGATGAACATGTCTGAGTAGATTACCTGTTAGGTTTAGGGATTCTCATTAGGGATTTCATGGAATTATAGTTTAATCAATCTGTAGGGATTCATATCTGCTAGTTCTTCGCCTAGGATTGTTCTTAATGCTTAATCTGAAGTAGCTATCCAGATTTATGATAATAGGTTGATTGATGCAACGACAGTTGGTTAATTAGCTAGAAAGAACCTAGATGAGCAATTAAATTACTCGCAAAGAGATTTGGTTTAGTTTAATTGTGAACATATCAAACTTGGAATTAAAGCTGGTTTAATCTGTTAGTAATTGCAAAGAGATTTGGATTGTTGCACTTAGACTTAGAGAATTCTCGCAACGAGAGTTGGTTAATTCTATATCTGTGTTTTGAGTTCTAGAACAGTTTCTGATTAGATCCCGATTGATTGATTGCTTGTGTTCCTGATTTCCTGAGAACTCCCTAGACTTAACACTTCGCTTCCTTGCTCACAACTCGCTGCTATTTACTTTCTGCTTGCTGATTTACTGCTTTTCCCATATTGCTTTCTCCTAGTTTTAACTTGATCGTTCTAAATCTATCGTTGACCGGAGTCCATGTGGATTCGATACCCTAAGTACTACAACTACATTACTGTGCACTTGCAGTTAGTATAGGGATTAATTCTTGACCTATCATCTCTTCACCAACTTGTCCATATCAAAGCTCATCTTCAGATCACCCACATTCAGAATTATAGTCCCCTTTCTGCAGTCAATCATAGCACCAGCAGTCGCTAAGAATGGTCTACCCAAAATCAGTGGATCCCTTGGTTCCTCTCCATACTGTAGAACCACAAAGTCAGTAGGAATCAAACAGTCACCAATTTTTATTGGCACATCTTCCAGCACTCCTTCAGGAATCCTGACTGTTCTGTCAGCTAGGACCAATGAGATCCTAGTAGACATAAAGTCAGTCATCCCAAGCCTCTTAGCAATAGAGAAAGGCATAAGGTTCACACTAGAACCAAGATCACATAGAGATCTTTCAAATATGTCCCTGTAGATACCACAATCCAACACAAAGCTTCCTGGATCTTTCAACTTCTCAGAAATTCTGCCATGAATCACTGCACTACATACCTCTGTGATCATCATTACACTCTCTTCATCAGACCATTTACCAACAAGTAAGTCCTTAAGACATCTCTTCATCATAGGAGTAGTCTCCATATAATCAATCAAAGGCACTTCAATCGTCACCTTTTTAATGATATCTTTGCATTTAGCATACTGCCTATCGTTCTTAGCCTTCCTCGGGTTCTTAGGAAAAGGGACCTTAGGCTTGTAGACCCTTTCATTCGATTTCTTCAGCTTTTCTGCGTTTGAACTCTCGGCAGTCGCCTTGCGTCGATCGTTGCTAGTGTTGCATCGATCGTTGCTGGGCTATTCTGTTACGACCTCTGCGTCGAGCTTGGGTTCAGCATCTCCACTTTCGACTTGCATCGACTGTTGCTTGGGTGCGTCAATCGATGCATTGCAAATTCCGCGGATCTAATCTTCCATTTCTTCAATTTCCACGATTTCTTCTAAGCTCAACTGCTTTTTCTGGGCAGGAAACAGCTCCTTGCCACTTCTCAGCGTTACTGCATTGCACTGGTACTTAGGATTAGCATCAGTTCGTCCCGGAAGAGATCCATTTGCCCTCTTAACATATCCAGCAGTCTGCGCAACCCGAGCATCAAGCTCTTTCACATGTGTGCTCAAGGATTCAAACTTCCCATTCAGATCTTCATACACAACATCCAGCTTCTTGTTGAAGTATACAGCAGTCTTAGTCTATCCTTTCATCAACTGCTCCATCATTGTTTCCATCTTTCTCTCATGAGCACTAGCAGCAGGAGATGCCTGATATGAGGATGATCCATAAGTCCTCTGATTACCTTGCTGAAAAGGCTTTTAAAACCAGCAGTCTGTCCATATCCAGAAGAGTTCTGGTTGCTTGTGAAAGCACTCTTCTGTCCACCATTGAAGAACCTATTACCTTGCTGATTTCCAAACCTGTTTCCTTGGAATCCAGAGCAACTAATGTAGTTCACATCCTCTTCCTGGTGATCTTCTTCAGCTCCAAACACCTCAACATCCTGAGCAAAGTGGACAGCCTTCTTTGCAGTCAACAAACTGTGAACAGTGTCCAGCTTGTTCCTAATATCAGCAATCTCCAGATTATCAATCTTTCCATCAGACTCCTTCCTTCTCCTATCAGCAGTCTTGGTGCTATTACTTCTCACCAAGTTATCAATCAGTGTCTTAGCCTGCTCAGGAGTCCTTGTATTGAAATTGCCATTGCTGGCATTATCCAATGCAGACTGATAATGTAGATCAATGCCTCTGAAGAATATGCCCAGCAGCGTCACTTCAGAGAATCCATGGCAAGGACAGTCACGTTGGTACTTCTTAAACCTCATCCAAGCAGACTTAAGAGGCTTTGTAGGACCTTGGGTGAAGGTGAGAATATCCTGTCTCGACTGATCAGAGCGTGCATTATCATAAAAGTGCCTCAAGAACTCTCTCTTCATAGCATCCCAAGTAGTAAACTTACCAGGTGTAAGTTGTTTCAGCCAAGCTGCAGCCTCTCCAGCGAGAGAATAGGGGAAAAGCTTAAGGTAGAGAAAATCATAGTTCACCCCATTGTACTTCATTCCAGTGAAGAAGTCCTCAAAGTCATCAATATGATCCATCGGCTGCTCGTGTGGGAGACCATGGAAAGGGTTATGCCTCAGCAGAGAGTAGTAGACAGTCTTGATCTCAAAATCATTCCTCTCAAATCCAGGAGGTACAATCGTTGACCGGTTAGCATATAACTCATCCGGACGGTTGTAGTCAGCAAGAGTCCTCTCAGCAACAACACCCTGCCTTTGACCTTCAGGTTCAGGTTCAGGTTCAGGTTCAGGGATCACTCGTCCCTCAGCATCAATCCTTTGCCCAGCAGCATTGTACGGGTTGTTCTGTCGGTCTCTCAGAACACCTTCAGCATCAGGTATCAGAATCAAGCGATTGTTGTTCATCCTTGCTCGTTGACCTTTTCTGTTTGTTCTCTCTAGTCTAGCAAGTTCCTCAAGCCTGAGATTCACGAGATTCGAGTTCGGATTACTTCTGGTCTTACGCGTCTGCATAAACCGTCGGTAATCGCTGTGCAACGATCGATGCTAAGATGCAATGATCGATTCAACTCAAATTCACCTTGTGTCGATCGATTCAGAAGATGCGTCGATCGATGCTAAGCGAAAATCAGACCTGCGACAGAGAAAAACAGAGAAATTAGTAACAAAAATATAAAAATACGAAAAACCTAGTATAAACTTTAAATTCAAATCTATCGAAGATTTAAAAGAGTCCCCGGCAACGGCGCCAAAAACTTGATATGATCAGAGTTTTAATCCCTAGATCTACACTGCAAGTGCACAGACGTGACAGTAGTATATAGGGTATCGAAATCCACAGAGGCTCTAGACCTTACGATAGATTGTAGAACGTTAAGTTAAGCTAGGTGAAATTAATTAGAAAATAAATAGCAAAGCAGAAAAGTAAATCAGTAGCAAGAGTGGTTTGTAAGCAATCAACTAAAAGCGTCAAGTCTAGGGAGTTCTCAGGAAATCAGACAAGCAGATAAACTATCAGTCAGGATCAAATTAAGTCCGGTTCTAGAACTCAAACACAGAATTAGAACTAACCAACTTTCGTTGCGTGATAGGCTCAGAGTTTTAATCCCTATTCTAAACTGCAAGTGAACAACAATGTCAAAGTAGTATATAGGGTTATCGAATCCACAGGGACACTAGGTCTCAATAGAATCAGAAACGTAGAGATTAATACTAGAAATAAGCAGATGGTGAAGTAAATAAATTGCGAAGCAAGAAAGTAAACAGTAGCAAGCTGGTTGTGAAAGCAATAAACTAAAAGCGTCAAGCCTAGGGTATTCTCAGGAAATCAGACAAGCAGACAGTTCATTCAGCAAGGATCTAATTAAGCACAGTTCTAGAACTCAAAACACAGATATAGAATTAACCAAATTCCTTTGCGATAATTCTCTAAGTCTAAGTGCAGCAAACCAAACTTTCGTTTGCGAGAACTAACAGATTAAACTAGCATTAATCCCAAGTTTGATATGTTCACAATTATCCTAAACCAAACTTCCGTTTGCGCAAAGTTTAATTGCCCAATTTAATTAGTTCAGATTCCTAAACCCCACTTCCGTGACGTATTTAGCAACCTAAGATCTAGATTCTAATTGATCAGGTTAGAACTAGCTTTAAGCACAATTAAATTGAAGAACAGATATAGTTATGAATCCTTAACTGAATTTGAACAAGTCTAGCAAGTCATGAAATCCTATGTGAGAAACCCTAAACCTAACTAGGAATCTACTCAGACATAGATAATGAAAACATAATCATATGATGAATAAATTGCATAAAAGAAAAAGAGTAAAAGGGGTTCGAAATCTTCTCCAAATACAGATGATGTAACAGGTTCAGATCAGCCCCAAAAGCTCTAAAAATCCTCTGCTCTTAATTATGAAAGCGTATCTAATAAAAACAACTAAAACTTGATTATATAGGTATAATCTCGGCCAAGGGCTTCTTTGTAAATATCAGGAACTTCTGGATCAAAGTGCAATATCTTGATTCTTCTAAACCGCCGAGTTTTTGGCCCATCTCGCTGGTGCATCGATCGATGCTAGGGTGCAACGATCGACACCTTTCTCTGTTTCGGACAGTGAACTCTATCTCTCGGCCAAACACTCCAAAAATCTCCAATTCAGCTCCAAACCTGATTATACCTGTAAAAGACTCTAAAAGAACACAAAAGACACTAAAAACACAACTATATCATGGCATAAAACTAGTAAAAACCATGATATATCAACTCCCCCACACTTAGCCTTTGCTTGCCCTCAAGCAAAACATAGAACTAAAGCATGGTGAAGGGGTTTGAAAACTCTTCAGAAACTCATTTCATCCTAGAAGCTACAATACTCAGATTCCCCTTAGTAAACCACTGAAAGAATCAATCACAGGATATCAAGACCAACATGTACTTCCCCCACACTTAGCAACTGTCCTAGGTAAACTCCACAATCACATTCAAGCATTCAAATTCTCCCTACTGACTTCTGCAAGTATTTAAGTGCGGTCTCACCTAAGGAGTATCGATCAAAGGGCACATGGATTCTTACCTTGTCAGCTCTAGACCACCATACTATCTTTCTCTAGTCCCTTTCTTCTCTTTCCCTTCTTTAACAACTGATTTTTCCCCACTGGGTATCATTTTATTTTTTTAATCAGTGTTCTTCCCGTTATGGGGTGTACTTTTGACACATTCCATGGATCACATGAGAGAAAATAGTGTTTGCTACCATTCCCATGACCACTTCGGAGTTACTAACTCATCCTCAGTTTATTATTATTTTTTTTTTTACTTTATAGAAGGGGAGAAGGGAACTAAATAGGATAGGTTGACAGGCTGTGTCAGAACTAACAAGGGAATCCGACACAAAGTATACCAAGCCCTTAGGTGAGAAATCTAAGTCAGTATTAAATTGAAGTCAATAAAAGGATCCTCTGATACCTGAAGTGATGTGGGTGTTCCCAGTGGGTTGATCTGTGATGGGGTTTTCTAATAGTCAGAGATAGATCCTGCAACTTCATCCCAATGGTTACTTAAGTTCCTGCAAGTCTTGTAAATCTTCTCAGAAAATCATAGTTTCTTACTTAAACAATTTTGACTCAATAAAACAAAAAAAATTTGAAAAACGGACTGACTCTTAAGAAAACAGAAAACAAAAGTCAGTAGCACCTCCCCCACACTTAAGACACACTGTCCCCAGTAGTGTCCAGCGAAGGATTGGTAAAAAGAAAATAAAAAATTGAAAAGATGAAATTATGTCTGTCGGGTTACCTCTGTCGCTCAGGCATCGATCGTTGCACTAAGTGCATCGACCGTTACTTGGCGATTTTCGTGTATGGTCGATCGTTGCTCAAGAGCGCAACGATCGCTGCAATGCGATTCCGATCGTGTTGTGACGATCGACACAGAAGTGAGTCGATCGTTGCACTGCGATTTATCCGAGACCTGCAAACATAAACTCACCAAAAACAAAAACAAACGTAAAATCCTAACAAAAACACCAAAAATTAAGTAGAAAAACACCAGTACCTAATGGTGGGTTGCCTCCCACCCAGCGCTTGTTTAAGGTCAATAGCTTGACCGGACGGATGGGAAATTTCAGGTACCAGGAGGTCCTGACAGAGACTTTTTCTGTCTCTGTTCAAGTCTCCTCAACCAAGGTGGTGAGTAGGCTGTTGCGGAATGCTCATGTCCAAGAAAAGATGGAGTGAAATGTGCTCCAGGATCTATAACCATGGTATTATCCGGCTGCTCAAAATCTGCGTCCCTTATGGTGAATGTCTGCCCATCTATCAGTGGCTTTCGCAGCTTATCCATCTCGTAGTGCAGTGGTTCATCTCCCAGATGGAGGTCTATCAAGCTGTTCCTAACATCAATCAACGCTCCTGCTGTAGCTAAAAAGGGTCTCCCAAGCAATAATGCTTCATCCGGATCACAGTCATATCTCAGCACAAGGAAGTCTGTTGGAACTAAGTAGTTTCCAACTCTCACCGGAATGTCCATAAGGAGTCCTTCAGGAACTCGTATGGACTGATCATCTAGGACAAGAGAAGTCCTAGTAGGAGTAAAATCCAACATACCCAGCTTCTCTGCCACAGAGTAAGGCATTAAACTTCCAGCAGCTCCTAAATCACACAGAGAGCGCCTAAAGCTATCCTCAAAGATAGAACAATCCAGCACAAAGACTCCAGGATCAGGAAGCTTCTTCGGGACCTTAGTTAGCAGAACATCACTAATATGATGAGGAACTATTATCACCCAGTCTTTCAGATCATCATCCAGGGGCAACATCTTGTTCAGGTACCTCTGCACACATGGATGATAAGGCGGATCATCAGAGGTTGGAATTTCTTCCAATTCTTCACCAATCTCCTCTAACTTCTTCAGCTCTTCAATCTCTTGCCTAATCACTTCAGACACAGAGGAGTGTTGTCTAAAAATCTGTTCGTAGATCTCCTGTTGGGTAATATCAGAGGCTCCATTGAATAGGCGATCAAGCTCCAAGTCAGCATCTATGCCATTATCATCCGACAGTTCTGTCTGTTCACGCCCTGCAACGACCGACACTAAGGGTGTGTCGATCGTTGCCATCCCGACTGGTGTATCGATCGGCACAGATGTTGCATCGATCGACGCACTGCAGCAGATTTCACCCGAGAGTTTTTCAAACATATCCGAAAATTCTTGTTCTGTCACCAACTCAGCTGTACTTAGCTCAAATCTTTCACCTAGGTGAGATCCATCATTAATGTACACAGACCAGGCCTTAACGTGAGTGTCTGCCACTCCTTTTCCCTTCAGTGAGCTGGACATCTGGTTCACCTGAGTGTCCAACTGCTTCAAGTGAGTGCTCATAGACTCAAACTTCCCATTGAGGTCTTCATAGACAGCGTCCAACTTCTTGTTGCAGTCCACAGAAATCTTGGTCTGACTCTCAATCAGTTGTTCCATCATAGCCTCCATTTTGCTCTCATGGGCTGTAGGTGCAGGAGGAGTCTGATAGGATGTAGATCCATAGGTTCTCTGAGTACCTTGTCCATAGGTCTTCTGAAAACCACCAGTCTGTCCTCCATTAGAGAATCTGTTCCCCTGTTGATTACCAAATCTATTACCTTGGAAACCAGAACCTCCTATGAAATTCACATCTTCTTCCTGAGTGTCCTCCTCAGTCTTAATCACCTCTACATCTTGGGCAAAGTGGACAGCTTTCTTACTTGTCAGGAGATTGTAAACTGTGTCCAATCTGGATCTTATATTAGCTATATCAGAATTCTCTACAGTTCCACCAGATTTCTTCCTCCTTTCATCCATTGTCTTGCAACTGTTGCTGCCAATCAGGTTCTCAATCAACTGCTTAGCTTGTGTAGGAGTCCTGGTGTTGAAATTAGCATTACTGGAATTATCTAGCGCAGTCTGATAAGGGAGATCTATGCCTCTGAAGAAGATACCAATCAGCTGTACTTCTGTGAATCCATGGTGTGGACAGTCATGCTGATACTGCTTAAATCTCATCCAGACAGTCTTCAAGGGCTCCACAGCTCCTTGGGAAAAAGTGAGTATGTCCTGTCTGGACTGATCCGAGCGCGCATCATCATAAAAGTGACGCAAGAACTCACTCTTTAAGGCTGCCCAAGTAGTATACTGACCAGGTGCCAGTTGTCTCAGCCATGCACTAGCGTCTCCAGCAAGACTGTGCGGAAATAGCTTAAGGAACAGATAGTCCGGGCATACTCCTTCATACTTCATGCCAGTGACTATGTCCTCAAACTTGTCAATGTGATCCATAGGCTGCTCTGCTTGAAGGCCATGAAAAGCAATCTGCCTCATCAGCAGGTAGTAGATGGTCTTGACTTCAAAATCATTCCTCTCAAAAGCAGGAAGCACTAGAGCTGCTCGGTTTGCATGAAACTCATCAGGTCTGTTGTAATCAGCTAGTGTCCTCTCATGAACCACCATCTCTCTACCTTGGGCCCGTTCCTGACCCTGGTTTTGGTTCTGCTCCTGTTGCAGTTGCTCAGGAATGACATTTCCTTCAGCATCAACCCTCTGCCAGTCGGCATTGTAGCGGTTGTTATCTCGGTCCCTCAGGACACCTTCAGCATCGCGTTCCAGAATCAAACGCTCTCGCATCATTCTTTCTCTTCTTTCTCTTCTGTTAGCTCTCTCTAAACGTCCAAGCTCCTCAAGATCGAGATTAACCAAGCTCGAGTTCGGATTACTTCTAGTTTTCTGCGTTGGCATAAACTGTCTGTAATCGTCCAGCAACGATCGATGCTATCAGTGCAACGATCGGTTCAATCTCAAATCGCCTAGTGTCGAACGATGCAAGGGATGCAACGATCGACGCAAGGCGAAAGTCGTACCTGCGACAGAAAGAAACAGAGAAAAAGTTAGCAAAATATAAAAACAAAACGAAAAAAGCAAAAATAAAAAGAAAAATTTCTAGTAAAAACCCTAAGTTCGGTCCTATCGAAGACTCTAAGAGTCCCCGGCAACGGCGCCAAAAACTTGATAGGCTCAGAGTTTTAATCCCTATTCTAAACTGCAAGTGAACAGCAATGTCAAAGTAGTATATAGGGTTATCGAATCCACAGGGACACTAGGTCTCAATAGAATCAGAAACGTAGAGATTAATACTAGAAATAAGCAGATGGTGAAGTAAATAAATTGCGAAGCAAGAAAGTAAACAGTAGCAAGCTGGTTGTGAATGCAATAAACTAAAAGCGTCAAGCCTAGGGTATTCTCAGGAAATCAGACAAGCAGACAGTTCATTCAGCAAGGATCTAATTAAGCACAGTTCTAGAACTCAAAACACAGATATAGAATTAACCAAATTCCTTTGCGATAATTCTCTAAGTCTAAGTGCAGCAAACCAAACTTTCGTTTGCGAGAACTAACAGATTAAACTAGCATTAATCCCAAGTTTGATATGTTCACAATTATCCTAAACCAAACTTCCGTTTGCGCAAAGTTTAATTGCCCAATTTAATTAGTTCAGATTCCTAAACCCCACTTCCGTGACGTATTTAGCAACCTAAGATCTAGATTCTAATTGATCAGGTTAGAACTAGCTTTAAGCACAATTAAATTGAAGAACAGATATAGTTATGAATCCTTAACTGAATTTGAACAAGTCTAGCAAGTCATGAAATCCTATGTGAGAAACCCTAAACCTAACTAGTAATCTACTCAGACATAGATAATGAAAACATAATCATATGATGAATAAATTGCATAAAAGAAAAAGAGTAAAAGGGGTTCGAAATCTTCTCCAAATACAGATGATGTAACAGGTTCAGATCAGCCCCAAAAGCTCTAAAAATCCTCTGCTCTTAATTATGAAAGCGTATCTAATAAAAACAACTAAAACTTGATTATATAGGTATAATCTCGGCCAAGGGCTTCTTTGTAAATATCAGGAACTTCTGGATCAAAGTGCAATATCTTGATTCTTCTAAACCGCCGAGTTTTTGGCCCATCTCGCTGGTGCATCGATCGATGCTAGGGTGCAACGATCGACACCTTTCTCTGTTTCGGACAGTGAACTCTATCTCTCGGCCAAACACTCCAAAAATCTCCAAAAAGCTCCATTATCTCCAATTCAGCTCCAAACCTGATTATACCTGTAAAAGACTCTAAAAGAACACAAAAGACACTAAAAACACAACTATATCATGGTATAAAACTAGTAAAAACCATGATATATCATTGCGAGAATTCTCTAAGTCTAATTAGCAGAAACCCAAATTTCTTTGCAATTCCTAACAGATTTTTTTTTTGTCGTCGACCCATCTTGATTAAGCCAAGTTTAATCCGCTGAAAGGAAGGCTCCGGAGAGATCCTTCAGTCGAGACAATCTGGCTTATATGGGAGAATAACACGTCTCGGGCCCGGGCTTCCATCGCTAATGAGTCAGCACGGAAGTTCTGGGCACGGGGAATAAAACGTAGATCAAAGAACTCAAAACTCTGTTTCAAAGAGAGTAATATATCCAATTCTGACGAGAATAATGGTCAATCCTCGGGATCGTCAATCATCTTTTCCAATGATGAGCAGTCAGTCTCAAAGTGTACCCTCAAGAGACCTCTCTCATGGAGACAGGAGGCTGCCCAGAGAAGGCTGTCTAGCTCGGCGTGTAATGCCGAGAGGCTTCTACGACACCCTTTGAGACCGCTTACTTCTCGCCCCATACAGTCCTTATAGCACCATCCTAAACCACTGATAAGGCCATGGTCAATCCATGATGCATCAACTTGGCATATCAGGGTTTGGATGTCAGTAAGGGGGGCAACATGCTCTTGAGACTCTTGTGTCTCTTCACTTTCCTCTTCATTGTCTTCAGCTCGGGCTAGTCTCCAACTTTCCGCTTCAAGAGAAGCCAGTTGGAGGGTGGTCCTAGGGGAAATTTCTTTCCCGTTGAAGATCTTATCATTCCTCGCTTTCCAAATAAACCATAAAATCCATGGATATGTGGAGTTTTGAGGCTCTGAGAGACCCAGCTCTCTTGTTCTCTAAAAGAGAAAGTCCATATTACTGTAAATAAAGGAACTGGGGAAATTCCCCGGAATGGACGGGAAGTCCGATAGGGCCCAAACCTGTAAGGCTGGTGGGCATTCAAAAAGAAGGTGGTTTATAGTTTCTTCTGTGCAACCACATCTAGGACAAGTCTAATCAGTGGCCAGATGCCTATAAGTGAGTCTCTCACACGTCGGAACACAACCCGATAGGGCTAGCCACATAAAGTGTTTGAGTTTCGGGGCTGTTCTGATCTTCCAAACATGCTTTTTCAGGACTGTAATACTTGGCTTAAGTGCAAGTTTGATTTGTTCACAATTCAATTAAACCAATTTTTTTTTGCGGATAATTAAATTGCTCAACCTAAATAGTACAGATTCTAAATTACACTTTCGTGTCAATTTAATAACCTAAAGTCTAGAATCTAAGTGATCAAGTTAGAAACTAGTATTAAACACAATTCAGGTTGAAGAACAAATAAGTTATGAATCCTTAACTGAATAATTAAATCTAGCAAGTCATAAAATCCTAAATGAGAATCCCTAAACCTAACTATGAATCTACTCAGACATGATCAATGAAACACAATCAATGAATAAATAGATTGCATAAATAAAGAGTAAGAATAAAAGGGGTTCAAAATCTTCTCCAAAAGCAAGAAGCAGTACAGGTTCAGATCAGCCCCAAAAGGTCTAAAATCTCTATGCTCAAAGTATGAAAGCGTATCTAAAATTAAACACCAAAAACCTAATTATAAAGCCCTAATCACGGCTGGGACTTCTTTGTAATTATGAGAAACTTCTGGGTCAATGTGTAATTTTCAAACTCTTCATTAAACCGCCGAGAATAAGTCTGATTCGCATGTGTGTCAATCGATGCACGAGATGTGTCGATCGATGCAAATCTCTATTTTGGACAGTGAACTCTATCTCTCGGGTTAAATCTCCAAAATGCTCCAGAATGCGCCATAATGTCCAATTCCACTTCAAACGTGCATGTACCTAATAACACATGTAGATGACTCTAAAGAAACACCAAAAGACTCTAAAACATACTTATATCATGGTCTAAAACCGGTAAAAAACATGATATATCACGAATCCACAGAGACTCTAGTTTCACACGATAGATTGTATGTAGTCGAATTAAGCTAAGCAAGATATGTGAAAGCAGTAAACGGAACAAGTAAACAAACGGTGTGTGATCAATGAACGAAGGCGTTAGACTTAGGAAAATTCTCAGGAAATCAGGAACACAGATCAACCAATCAACATGATTCAGATATCGATGTTCTAGAACTAGAATCACAATCATATAACAAACCAACTCTCGCTGCGAATGCTAACTATGTCTAACAACCTAGAAAACCAAATCTCTTTGCGAATTCTAGAGTTCTAAACATGCATTTAATTCAGGTTCTTTCGGTCACAAATTTCCTAAGCTAAATCTCTTTGTGAATAGGTAATTTGCTCAGCTAGGTTCTTTTCTAATCAATTAACCAACTCCCACTGCTCTAATCAATCTGATATCAATAATCCAAGTAGCTAATTTAGATTAAGCATTAAGAACAACTTAGATGAAGAACTAGATGCTTTGAATCCCAGTTAATCAATCAATCTATAATTCCATGAAATCCCTAATGAGAATCCCTAAATCTAACAAGAAAACTACTCAGACATGGCAATCATGACAATAGACATAATCAAAGTAGAAATCATATAAATCAATAGAATAAGAAAAGGGGTTTGAAATCTCTTCTCTCTCGAGTACAAGACCAGCCCTAAAATCTCCTAATCTCTGATAGAATAAAGCTTAGCCTAAACAATGGCTCAAAAACCTAATTAATTGTCTAAAACACGATTTGGGTCTTTCTGTAAATATAGGAAACTTCTGGGTAAATCTTGCAAATCTCCAAAATCTGTATTTTTGACGCGCAAGAAATTTCGTCCTTTAGTGGTGTCGACCGATACCAAGTGCAGACGCACCCAGTGAACTCTGTGAAAACCATGTATGCTGCAAAATCCCTCCAAAAGCTCCCAGAATCTCTAGATAAGCTTCAAACGTACCTAAACCTACAAAGGACTCTAAAGACTCCAAATACAAGGTTAAAGACTCAATATATACACCTATATCATAGTTGAAAACCTATAAAAACCATGCTATATCAACTCCCCCACACTTAGCTCTTACTTGCCCTCAAGCAAACATAAAACCAAAGTATGCAAAAAGAGGTTTGAAAACACAAAAACTCATTTCGTCTTAGGAACATCGCATTCACATTCACTTAGTAAACCACCTGAAAACATCCCTCCAGAGATCAATACCACAATGTACTTCCCCCACACTTAGCAACTGTCCCAAATAAACTCCACAATCAAGACAGAGCATCCAAATTCACCACACTAACCTCTAATATATTTAAGTGCGGTCTCACAGAGGGAGTATTGATCAGAGGACACATGGACTCAACCCAGTCAGTACCTGATCACCAAACTATCGGTTTCTGGTTCCTTTCTTCTCCCTTTCTCCCTTAGCAACTGATTTTTCCCCACTGGGTATCATTTTTTTCTTATCAGTGCTCTTCCCTTTTTATTCGGGCTGCAACTTTGGACATGTTTCCATGGATTCACAGGAGGTAATAGGGGTCTCTACCACTCCCGTGACCACTTCGAAGCTACTAGCTTATCCGCAGTTTATTTCATTTTACTTTCAAAGGAGGGGAGAAGAAAACCATACTCAAACAGGTTTACAAGCTGTGTCAGGCACGTCAGAGGAATCCGATCCAGAGATACCAAGCCCCTCGGTGAGAAAATTAAGTCAAGATTAGAGGTGAAGTTAGTAGTGGATCCTCTGAATACCTGAGAAGACATGGGTGTACTTGGTAGGTTGATCCGTGTGTGGTTTTCTAACAGTCATAGAGCTACTGCAGGTCTGTCCAATGGTCACTTAGTTCCTGTTCCAACGAAAAATTTCCTCGAAAAATCATAGTTTCATACTGATTTTGACTCAATAAAACAAATTTAAAAACAATGAACTAAGAAAAGAAAACATAATCAACTACCTCCTCCACACTTAAACAACACTGTCCATAATGTTATCGCAGCTTGAGATCGGGAGAACAATGTATAATCCAGCGAAAAGTTCGGAAAATCAGAAACCTTACCTGCTAGTGTGGCTGGTGTCGACCGACACACAACCAGTGTCGAACGACACAAGGCTTGGGTCGACACCTTCTGATCCGAATCGAGCGTCCTCGATTATGGTCCGTGTTATGGTGTCGACCGACACGAAAGGGTGTCGATCGACACTTCTGTCTGCAAACCTGTTCATCACGTTCTAAAACACCAAAAACCAGAAAAATCAAAAAAACAAAACCAAAAAATAAAAAAATAAAAAAAAGAAAAGAAAAACTGACCCAACAGTGGGTTGCCTCCCACTCAGCGCTTGTTTTTAGTCATTAGCTTGACTATGGTATGGAGATCAGGCTCCTGTGGGTTTCAACAGAGGCTGTGAGTGCCTCTGTGAAACTCTCATCATCCATGGCAGTGTGTAAGTTGTAGCAGCATGAGATCGTCCAAGGAATGAGGGAATAGAGTCAGGGCGGGAGCGAAGCTTGGGTGGGATAGAGCGTTTCCTTGCATTCACAGCAATGAAGTTAGGAGGATTACTTTTAGAAGTTGCGTACCTTCGCTTTGGTGGATGTTTGATGTTTGGAGCTTTCTGCTTATGAGCAATTGCAGGCTCTGAAGATGTTATAGTAGATTCCTAAGGAACCACCATCTTCTTGTCTCCAATATCAGACATTGTAGCCTCACAAATCTGAGCTTCTTGTTCTAGCTGAACACTGAAAGGTTGACCATCAATTGTGGATTTTTGCATCTTATCCATCTTGAAGTACAGAGGCTTATCTCTCAGGTGGAGATCAATCACGTCAATTACTGCTCCAGCTGTAGCCAAGAAGAATCTGCCAAATAGCAGAGGATCATCCGGTTCCATATCATATTTCAGCACCACGAAGTCTGTTGGAATCAAGTAGTTTCCAACTCTGATAGGGATGTCCTCAAGAACTCCTTCTGGGATCCTCTTCGATCGATTAGCTAGGATTAGAGAGATCCTAGTTTTTTTGAATTCCAGCAACCCCAACCTCACAGCCACAGAGTATGGCATGAGATTCACACTAGATCCCAAATCACATAGAGAGTGTTTGAAGCTGTCCTCGAAGATAAAGCAGTCTAGCGCAAAGACTCCTGGATTTGGAAGCTTCTTTGGAATCTGATTCAGCAGCACAAAACTGACTCGCTTAGATACAATCATCACCCCTTCTTTCAAATGACCATCAGTGGAGATCATCTTCTTCGCATATCTCCGCACACAAGGATGAACTCGCAAAGAATCAGCTGGTGGAGTTTCATTCAGCTTCTTATCCATCACCACCATGCATTTGACTGCACTCTGCTCCTGTTTGGACCTCATAGGAACTCTAGGGAAAGGTACAGGGGTTTGTAGACCCTCTCTTTAGCAACAGCATTAGATTCTGACGAGATTGGCTTGGTCTGACCGTAGTGTCGACCGACGCAGAAGTGGTGTCGGTCGACACTAAGTGATGCCGACCCTTCAATGTAGGGCATGGTCGATTTCTATTTGTCATGAGAATTCAAAATTGCTGTCAGAACTTGGTGTCGACCGACACAAAGAGGGTGTCGATCGACACCGAGAGCTATAGTCAAAAGATCAATGTCGATCTCCGTCGTTTTCGGTCCGTCGAAACTATTGAACTCGGGTGTTTCAGTGGGTGTCGACCAACACTGAGAAGGTGTGTTGAACTACATTGAGTCTGCAGGCTCGGATTCTTCTCTGTTTTCCACGATTTCCACAGCCTTAACTCCAAACTCTGCTTCCTGATCAAGCCTATCTTCAACCTGAGCCGAGATAGCATTGATGTGGGCATTTTGAACATTCTTCCCTTTGATTGAGCCTGAAATCTGAGCCACTTGTGTATCTAGCTGCTTCACATGAGTGTTCAAGGACTCAAACTTCCCATTCATATACAGCATCAAGCTTCTTGTTGAAGTCCACAGTGGTCTTTGTCTGCCCCTCAAGTAACTGATCCATCATAGCTTCCAGTCTACTCTCATGAGGATTAGTAACAGGAGGCGTCTGATAAGAAGAAGCTCCATAGTTCTTGTGAAGGAATTGTTCTGCTGCTGGAAAGGCTCCTGGAATGCAGATTTCTGAGTGAAAGAAGAAGGATTTTGAGTACCATACTTCTGAAATCCAGACCCTCCAATGTAATTCACAGCTTCATGTGCACATTCATCAGCTACAGATGCCTCATGGGGCTGCTTCTTCCCAAGAAAAATGTTGTGGACAGAATCAATCTTGTTATTCAACTCAGCTATATGCGAGTTATTAGCTTTGCCACAAGTCTTCTGTCTCTCCACATCAGCATTCTTGACACTATTGCTAGTTACCAAGTTATCAATAAGCTCATTGGCTCCTTCTGGAGACTTAGTGTAGAAGTTTCCATTACTTGCTGCGTCCATAGCCATCTGATACCACAAATCCACACATCATGCTCAGCAGCTGAACCTCAGAGAAACCATGGTGTGGACAATCTCTTTGGTACCTCTTGAATCTCACCCAAGCTACCTTAAAAGGTTCTGTAGATCCCTGCTTGAAGGTAAAGAGATCCTGTCTAAGCTTATCAGATCTAGCATCATCATAAAAGTGTCTAAGGAACTCCCTCTTGACCGCATCCCAAGTAGTCAAATATCCTGGTGGAATCTGCTTCAGCCAGTTAGCCGCTTCTCCTCCAAGAGAGTGAGGAAAAAGCTTGCAGTGTAGGTAATCATAGCTTACGCCATTATGCTTCATGCCAGTGACACGAGACTCAAAGTCCTCTATGTGGTCCATAGGATGCTCGTGTGGGAATCCATGAAAGAGGTGTTATCCAACAAGTGTGTAGTAGGAAGTCTTCAGATCAAACACATTCCTCTCAAAAGAAGGAGGTACAATCGCAGACCTGTTAGCATAGAACTCATCAGGCATGTTGTAGTCAGCTAGTGTCCTCTCAGCAGGGGGATTAACAATTTGTAGATCAGGTTCAGGGATCACATTTCCTTCAACATCAATTCTCTGTCCCTGAACATTGTAGGGGTTGTTCTGCAAATCTCTCAGAACACCTTCTGCATCCCGAGTCAACACAACAACATTCGGATTCATCATCCTTGCAGACTTCTGAGCCTTTATGTTTGTTCTCTCAAGCCAAGAAAGTTTCTCAAGTATGAGGTTCAAAAGCTTATCGTCTGGTTTGCTTCTAGTGTGGCGATTTGGCATCAACTAAAAATCAGACTGCTTCCGTGAAGGATGTCGATCGACGCTGACAGTGATGTCGATCGACACTAAGTTCTCTCGCTCGCTCTTCTCTGCAGGAACAAAGACAAACGAAAACGAGTCAGTAAACAAGAAAATAAAATACTTAAACTAAATTCTAGTACAAAATCTATTGGCAAACTCAAAGATTCCCCGGCAACGGCGCCAAAAACTTGATAGGTCAAGAATTATCCCTATTCTAACTGCAAGTGCACAGATATGCAATCGTAGTACAAGGGTATCGAATCCACAGAGACTCTAGTTTCACGCGATAGATTGTATACAGTCGAATTAAGCTAAGCAAGATATGTGAAAGCAGTAAACAAAACAAGTAAACAAACGGTGTGTGATCAACGAACGAAGGCGCTAGACTTAGGAAAATTCTCAGGAAATCAGGAACACAGATCATCCAATCAACATGATTCAAATATCGATGTTCTAGAACTAGAATCACAATCATATAACAAACCAACTCTCGCTGCGAATGCTAACTATGTCTAACAACCTAGAAAACCAAATCTCTTTGCGAATTCTAGAGTTCTAAACATGCATTTAATTCAGGTTCTTTCGTTCACAAATTCCCTAAGCTAAATCTCTTTGCGAATAGGTAATTTGCTCAGCTAGGTTCTTTTCTAATCAATTAACCAACTCTCACTGCGCTAATCAATCTGATATCAGTAATCCAAGTAGCTAATTTAGATTAAGCGTTAAGAATAACTTAGATGAAGAACTAGATGCTTTGAATCCCAGTTAATCAATCAATCTATAATTCCATGAAATCCCTAATGAGAATCCCTAAATCTAACAAGAAAACTACTCAGACATGGCAATCATGACAATAGACATAATCAAAGTAGAAATCATATAAATCAGTAGAATAAGAAAAGGGATTCGAAATCTCTTCTCTCTCGAGTACAAGACCAGCCCCAAAATCTCTTACTCTCTAATAGAATAAAGCTTAGCCTAAACAATGGCTCAAAAACCTAATTAATAGTCTAAAACACGATTTCGGTCTTTCTATAAATATGAGAAACGTCTGGAGAAATCTTGCAAATCTCCAAAATCTGTATTTTTGACGCGCAGGAATTTCGTCCTTTAGTGGTGTCGACCGACACCAAAGTGGTCTCGACCGACACCAAGTGCAGACGCACCCAGTGAACTCTGTGAAATACATGCATGCTGCAAAATCCCTCCAAAAGCTCCCAAATCTCTAGATAAGCTCCAAACGTATCTAAATCTACAAAGGACTCTAAAGACTCCAAATACAAGGTTAAAGACTCAATATATACACCTATATCATGGTTTAAAACCTATAAAAACCATGATATATCAGGAGGCTGCTCGTGAACAGCTTGGGGAAGCTGAGAAGTCTGCAGCGGCTTTGGTGCTTGAGAGGCGAGGCATTGCGGATCTCGAGAAGGGGGTTGCGGACCTCGAAGGTGTAAACTGTGACGGGCGTCTTGAGGTCAATCGTCTGAGGTCGGATGCTAGTCGCCTAAATTCTCAGTGCAGAGAGATGCGGGCTTCCTTTGATGAGTGTATTTTGGTTGAGTGAAGAGTTCTTCATGAAGTGATTTCTGATCATCTTGTGAAGTTGAGATCGGAGAGGGAGAAAGAAGAGCGTTATTTTGCGAAGCTTCTCGTTCTGAATCAAGTGGTTGCCGTTCTAGGTGCATACTTATTGCTTGTTCAGGAAGGAATCCATGTTCCTCCCGCTCTAATTGCTCAGTTGGAGGGGGACGAACCTTTGCTTCATCAAGAAGTCAATGCGTTGAAGCTTGTTGTTCATGGTCCTCGTGACCCATTTTCTTTGCCTTTTCCTGGGTTGTCTAGCGATGGAGCCATTGTTTACGGAGCGGCAGGGAGTTGTGGAATGGGGGCTACGTCTGTTGAGGCCGCAGTTTTGTAAGTGACTATGTTGTCTTTTGGTTTTGTGGGAGGTGCCCAGTTGTGGGCATTTTCTTTCCTTCGTTTTTTGTAGCGAACTTTGGCGGTTCCTGGCCATGTGTAAATACTTATTCTGCTTTCCCTTGTGATTGCTTTTGGCATTGCGATCTCAATTTATAGCTCGTGTTTGTTTAGAAGCGCCTTGGTGTATTTTGGCAGTATTTTTCTTCGGTTTCTGAGGTTTGGTCATGCGTCTTTATTGCTTTTCAACAGTTGTTTCTTGGGTTTTGTGGAAGGGTGACTCTCCATTTTTGCATTGAAGGTTGCGTTGGTAATCGTTGTGCTGCTTTGAATGTGCTGCTTTGGGAACCGCTCCCATTTTTGGTTATAAATCCCTGTTGGGATTGTGTCCTGAAATCACACTTGTACTCACTCCTGATGATAGTTGTGTGTCGAGATCAGACATTTGTATAATACTGGGCGGTTGCAATGTTTTGCTAGAAGCCTCTTGCAATCTGTAAGTTGTATACTTACTGCCAGTATTATATGATCCTATAGGGTCACACACCTACGCAAACTGGAAGCATAATTATGGGAATGATCATTATGGTAATGATCATGTTGATGTGTATTGGATACACATTAATATTGAGTTATAAGAGGTGTGTCGATCGACACCAGTGAGTGTGTCGATCGACACAGGTCGGGTTTCGAAACTGATGTTTCGGTTTGATGACTTAAACGAATTGGATTAATCTAATGATCGGTCTTAGTCATTCCAGGTCTATATAAAGGCTTATATGGTCGACCTGGAACCCTAGATGTTCCTGTTTTTCGCAGAGAAAAGCCTAGCCACCAAAACTCAGTGATTCCTAGATCTGGCACTAGTATCCCGGCTTTCCAGCTTTGTGTGTGTGTGTATCTGGTAGAGGCGAAGCACCTGAGTCGCTGCTGATCTCGATTACCAATCCATTCCGCTGCCATCTTTGAGGTAAACACGAGATCTATGATTCAATAACTCAAACCTTAGATCCTAGGCTTAGAACTTGTAGGATTCTGAAAGCTGTTAGAATTGCTCAAGTTCCTTCAGTGGTATCAGAGCCTTAGGGTTTTAATCATTGAATCGGAAGCATGTAATTTGAATAATGATGTATTTGAATAGATTTATGCTTGCTAAATCATGTTTTGAACAAGTAAAACTCGGTTTAAGTCTGTGATTCAAAACGATGAACTTGTGTTTTCGCACGGTGTCGCTCGACACTAATCTTGTGTCGGTCGACACACCGCGAAAATGCTTATAATTTTTTTAGGGTTTCGATCTTAGAGATCGAGTTTCTGTTACCCTACTGTGTCGATCGACACACTGAATTGTGTCGGTCGACACAGGCTATGCGAATGGATAGATCGATTCAATTGGATTGAACTGGTTATCTCGCATGGTTATGTCGGTTAAATCGGTTCAATTGGATGAACTGGTTCAATTAAATTGGACTGATTATCTCAATTAGTTTAGAACCGATTTAATTGGTTGATTTCGGTTAAATTAGATTTACCGGTTATCAACCCGGTTCAATTGGATTGAACCGGAAAAACCAATTTGGTTCTGGGTAGGTCATGTCGACCGACACAGTGATGTGTGTCGATTGACATGGATCATTAAACCGGACCGGTTCAATTAGATTGAACCGGTTAAGGAAATTTGATCCGGTTTGACCGGCTATCGAAGTCCGGTTTAAATTGGGCTGTGTCGACCGACGCCAATGGTTGGTGTCGATCGACACACCACTCGCAGATTTAGTTATTGAACCTAAATTTGCAAATACCAGACCAAATTTAATCCTATGTTCTAGATTAACTTAAACTTAATAAATCTAGATGTTTAAAATCAATTAAAACACTTCTTGGATGCATATTGGATATGTATCAAGATTAAAAGTTCTTTTCCTCAACTAAATATCAAGTGATCTTGATGTCTTGCCCGATCTTGTCTACTGTCAAGACTCGTTTCATTGTTGGATAGTCTTGGAGTCCTTGGTATCCACAATTACATGAGTAAGGCAGGTGATTATTGATAGACTTGCAGTGCGACTGTCAGTGATCACAAGACTGGAGAGATTGGTTTACTTGACTGGGCTATCAGAAGTTCTGGGCCCAGAGACATCAGAGTGGATTAGACATGGATTGTCTCATCTACGACCAAGAGTTGTACTGGGTACAATTAGCAATGATTTGCTTACCTAGATAACTAAAGTTTGGGTGATGGCTAGTCGCCCACTCAGATTTTGGTGAAGTATGGATCTTGGCTCATTGTATTCATCTGAGGAAACATAGTTTTGAATACAATGCGAGTTTTCTTATTAGATAAGAATTCTCATTTCCTTGAACATCATAACTAAAACCTCTACCTCTTTTAATTTCAGCTATGTCTGTCCCAACTCACATCAACACTTTCTCGCTAAGATCCGTCCTTGAGAAGGACAAGCTTAATGGATCAAATTTCTTGGAATGGTATCGGAACCTGAGAATAGTTCTCAGGCAGGAGAACAAGGAATATGTCCTTACAAGAGTTCTCCCCGAGAGGCCACGTTCCAATGCCACGCAGGCAGACAAGAATGCTTGGGATAAGCATTATGCTGATGTCAAAGACGTTAATTGTCTAATGCTGGTGACTATGAACTCTGAGCTGCAGAAGCAATATGAGAACGTAATGTCACCGATTGAGATGATTAACAGCCTGAAAGCCTTGTTTCAGGAGCAAGCTCGCACAGAGAGATACCAGACGGTTAAATCTCTCATGGATTGCAAGCTGGCTAAGGACAGTCCAGTGAGTCCTCATGTCCTTAAAATGATGGGTTACATTGATAACCAGGGGAAACTGGACTGTGCCATTAGCCAGGAGCTAGCCATTGACATGATTCTGCAGTCTTTGCTGTCATGTTTTGATCAGTTCATCTTGAACTACAACATGCAAAACATGACTAAGACATTGACTGAGTTGCACGGCATGCTAAAGACAGCAGAGTCGAATCTCAAGAAGGCGACTCCTAATGTACTGATGGTACAAGGGGGTAAAAGGTTTAAGAAACCTAGTAAGGATAAGGGAAAGGCTAAAGCTGTCCAGACTGAGAGTCAAGACAGGCCCAAGCCCAAGCCCAAATCCGGGCCTTCTCCTGAGGACAAATGCAACTACTGCAAGCAGCTAGGGCATTGGAAGAGAAGCTGCAAGAAGTTCATGGAAGATATGAAGAAGCTGAAGACGACGTATGATGCGTCTGATTCAGGTATTTATGTTATCGAACTTAATGTTATGACTCCTATTTCTTCTTCGTGGGTATTGGATACCGGCTGCGGTGCTCATATTTGTACTGATATGCAGGCACTAAGAAACAGTAGAACGCTGAGGAAAGGACAAGTGGAGCTACGGGTCGGGAATGGAGCTAAGGTTGCTGCACTGGCCGTAGGCACTTATGATTTGTCTTTACCTTCTGGCATGGTTTTAGAATTGAATAATTGCTACTTTGTACCTGCGATTAGCAGAAACATAATTTCAGTTTCCGTTTTGGATTTGGAAGGTTTTGATTTTTCTATTAAGAATAAAGTTTGTTCTTTTCATCGTGATGGTACGTTTTATGGTAGCGCCCTATTAGATAATGGGCTTCTGGGCTCATTTGATTTTGAATCATGTGAGAAATGCGAATCTTGCTTGGTGGGCAAAATGGCTAGGGCTCCTTTCAACAAACCGACTGAAAGGGCCAGTGATTTATTGGGCCTTATTCATACTGATGTATGTGGGCCAATGAGCACTATTGCCAGAGGAAATTACAAGTACTTCATTACCTTTACTGATGACTTCAGTAGGTATGGCTATGTCTATTTGATGAGACATAAGTCAGAATCCTTTGATAGATTCAAGGAGTTCAAGAATGAAGTACAGAACCAACTTGGCAAAAGTATCAAAGTTCTGCGGTCGGATCGCGGAGGAGAATACTTCAGTCAAGAGTTCAGTGACTATCTGAGCGAGTGTGGAATTGTTTCACAACTCACTCCTCCTGGAACACCCCAATGGAATGGAGTGTCAGAGAGGAGGAATCAGACCTTATTAGATATGGTTCGATCTATGATGAGTCATTCAGATCTTCCATTATCCTTTTGGGGATACGCTCTAGAAACGTCTGGGTTTACACTAAACAGGGTGCCATCTAAATCAGTTGAAAAGACACCACATGAATTGTGGACTGGGAATGTTCCAAGTCTGTTTTTCCTGAAGATTTGGGGTTGTGAGGCTTATGTCAAACATTTAATCTCTGACAAGCTCGCACCCAAATCAGATAAATGCTACTTCGTTGGTTATCCCAGGGAAACCAAGGCATACTACTTTTACAACCAATCTGAGAACAAAGTCTTTGTTGCTCGGGACTGTTCTTCTTGAGAGGGAATTTCTTTCTAAGAAAAGCAGTGGGAGTAAAGTACATCTCGAAGAAATTCAAGATGCACAGGAGACTGCTCAACCTGCTGAGGAAGAGCACCAGTTGGATCCACAAAGTTCTGTGGAGTCCATACCTGTGGAGCCTGAAGTTCGCAGATCCGGAAGGATCCGTCACGAACCCGAGAGATATTATGGATTTCTCGTAACCAATTGCAATGATCTGATGATCATTGAAAGTGACGAACCTGCGACCTTCGCGGAAGCAATGATGGGCCCGGACTCCGAAAAGTGGCTTGGAGCCTCTAAATCCGAAAAGGGATCCATGTCAGAAAACCAAGTATGGTCATTGGTCGATTTACCTAATGGTGCAAACAGATTCATGGTGTTGACTATGATGAAACCTATTCCCCAGTCGCTATGCTTAAATCCATTCGGATTCTTCTAGCAACTGCCGCTTATTATGATTATGAGATTTGGTAGATGGATGTCAAAACCGCCTTCCTGAATGGAATTTTGGAAGAGGATGTGTATATGACACAGCCTGAGGGTTTTGTAGATCCTAAGAATGCTGGGAAGGTATGCAAGCTTCATAAATCCATTTATAAATTGAAGCAAGCATCACGGAGTTGGAATCTTCGTTTTGATGAAGCAGTAAAACAATTTGGTTTCATCAAGAATGAAGAAGAACCATGTGTATACAAGAAGACTAGTGGGAGCGAAATTGCGTTTCTCGTATTGTATGTCGATTACACACTTCTTCTCGGTAATGACGTTCCGTTGCTTCAGTCTATTAAGACTTGGCTCGGAAGTTGTTTTTCCATGAAAGACATGGGAGAAGCCGCGTACATCCTTGGAATCAGAATCTACAGAGATAGAGCGAATAGGCTGATTGGACTGTGCCAGGACACTTATATTGATAAGGTGTTACACAGATTCAAGATGCATGATTCCAAGAAGGGCTTCATACCGATGTATCATAGCATTAGTCTCAGCAAGAAGCAATGTCCGGCGACACAGGCTGAGCGAGAACGCATGGGTAGAATTCCTTATGCTTCTGCAATAGGATCTATCATGTATGCCATGCTTTGCACTCGTCCAGATGTAGCTTACGCGTTAAGCATGACGAGTAGATACCAATCTGATCCAGGTGAAGATCACTGGACAGCAGTCAAGAATATTCTCAAATATTTGAGACATACCAAGGATAAGTTCTTGGTATATGGAGGAAGTGAAGAGCTTGTAGTGAATGGATTCACTGATGCGAGTTTTCAGACGGACAGAGACGATTTCCGATCACAGTCTGGATATGTCTTCTGTCTAAATGGAGGTGCAGTGAGCTGGAAGAGCTCTAAGCAGAACACCGTAGCTGATTCCACGACGGAAGCTGAATATGTTGCTGCTTCAGAAGCGGCAAAAGAAGCTGTTTGAATCAAGAATTTCGTGACTGAACTTGATGTGGTTCCTAGTATCTTGGAGCCAGTGGCTTTGTTTTGTGACAACAATGGAGCCATTGCTCAGGCAAAAGAACCTAGGTCACACCAGAAGTCCAAACACATAGAGAGGAGATATCATCTGATTCGTGATATCATCAATAGAGGAGAAGTGAAGATCAGCCGAGTTCCGACGGACGAGAATGTCGCTGATCCTCTGACTAAGCCACTCCCAAGGCCTAAGCATGAGAGTCATACTACTGTTGTAGGCATTAGAGATCTTAAGATGTAATCTTGATTCTAGTGGGAGTTCTTGTTTTTTTATTTTAGTTATATTAAGATGGTCTTGTAAACATACTTTTGGATATGTTTAATGAAATTTGATTTCAGCATTATTTATTGTGATCTAAATAATGGTCCCAAAATAAGTTTATGCCATATTATAGGTCATCAAGTTGAGGACTTGATCATGAAACCCTATAAGTTATAGATGACATAAATTATGATGTGTCCCTAGTCGAGGTTGTCAAAGTGGGACACTGACAACCGCGAGAGACTAGCTTGTGAGGTGACTGTTGACTAAGTTTCATGGAGTCAGTGATATGAGTATCACAGTCAGTCACATAGATATATGTTGATGAACATATGATCGGACGTGACCCGCTAATGAGAAATCTCCAAGATAGTTATATATGTGTCATGAGAGATTCTCATTACGACTATAGAGTATAGTCCTTAGACCTGAGTTCATCATGCTTTCTTGCATATGAATTGGTGCACTTTGACCTTGTCAAACGTCGACCCATAACTGGCGGCTATAAAGGCATTGCTTGGGTATATCATGAAGTATGTGTAGGAACAGGGATGGAACAATATAGGATTTGTCCCTCCTGTATAACGGGAGATAAATATCTCAAGGCCTATTGAAGATTTTATACTGAGAAAATGTGTGGCCGCACTCAAACGAACTGTAGTTCAGTTGTTTGTCTTGTTCAGTATAGATCAGGAGTTCGATAAACACAATGTTGGCTTAATAAGGATGACACTAATCTTGTCTTATGCCAAATCGAGATATAGAGACAAAAGGATTATAGGAATTGATGATTCCAGTACAAGTGGGAGATTGTTGGGATTGTGTCCTGAAATCACACTTGTACTCAACCCTGATGATAGTTGTGTGTCGAGATCAGACATTTGTATAATACTGGGCGGTTGTAATGTTTTGCTAGAAGCCTCTTGCAATCTGTAAGTTGTATACTTACTGCCAGTATTATATGATCCTATAGGGTCACACACCTAAGCAAACTGGAAGCATAATTATGGGAATGATCATTATGGTAATGATCATGTTGATGTGTATTGGATACACATTAATATTGAGTTATAAGAGGTGTGTCGATCGACACCAGTGAGTGTGTCGATCGACACAGGTCGGGTTTCGAAACTGATGTTTTGGTTTGATGACTTAAACGAATTGGATTAATCCAATGATCGTTTTTAGTCATTCCAGATCTATATAAAGGCTTATATGGTCGACCTGGAACCCTAGCCGTTAATGTTTTTAGCAGAGAAAAGCCTAGCCACTAAAACTCAGTGATTCCTAGATCCGGC
Source organism: Orychophragmus violaceus (assembly GCA_030180135.1). Lineage (NCBI taxonomy): Eukaryota > Viridiplantae > Streptophyta > Magnoliopsida > Brassicales > Brassicaceae > Orychophragmus > Orychophragmus violaceus. The sequence goes on along the minus strand of CM058235.1, from coordinate 14,411,435 downwards.
ACTAGCATCCCGGCTTTCCAGCTTTGTGTGTGTGTGTATCTGGTAGAGGCGAAGCACCTGAGTCGCTGCTGATCTCAATTACCAATCCTTTCCGCCGCCATCTTTGAGGTAAACACGAGATCTATGATTCAATAACTCAAACCTTAGATCCTAGGCTTAGAACTTGTAGGATTCTGAAAGCTGTTAGAATTGCTCAAGTTCCTTCAATCCCCCCCCCCCTTTCTTTTTGTTTTGTTGAATGGGGTTGAACTTTGGTTGACAGACGGCCACATTCAGGTGGATCTTGGCAGCGAGGCTATTCTGCCGACGATCTTGTCAAACAATATCGATGCTTGGGTGTATACCGATAGCCTCCCTTGCTTGTTGTCTTTGCGAGCTTGAAGGCGGTTTTGATGTGTCGCTGAATTTCGTATTGCGCCGGAGGCTGTCCTGTCTTGAGCTTGTCGCTTTAATGTGAACGTGTGGCCCGTTTGTTGGATGTTTGTGTTATTCTTCCTCCCTGCTTTTGCGTCGGTGTTTTCTTTTAATGTTTTTTTTGCAGAGCGACGAGCAGGGGGTCGGGTTGGCTCTTCTTCCTTCTTGCGAGGAAGACATCCTTTTGGAGGGTGTGGCCGCCGTCGGACTGTTCAGGAGATCCGTGGGGTCCGTCCCTTAAGCTTAATCGTCCCTTTTGGCGTGGGGAGGTCGACTTTTATCCCAGCTTGGACTACCTCGGCTAGTTGCCTTTGTTCGGATCTTCTGCCTTTTGAGGACAGCCTTGCAGGGAACAAACATTCGACGCAGTGTTCGCGTGCGGATTGCTGTTTGTTTGTTTCTATTGTTTTGTTTGGGGTTTCCCTTGTTATAGAGAATGTGAGTTCTGGTTCGGATGAAACCGTCTTTCAAGAAATTAGATTCCCTTTTGGTATGTGTATATTTCTTTTGTTTGTTTCCTTGTAATTTTGACAAGAATGAAATGGAAGAAAAAAGAGACGTTGGTTGTTTCTTTATCCTTTTCCCTCCTTTTCTTTGATTGGTGCGAGTCGTTTCTCGGCTTAGGGCGAGATCAAATTTTAGGTGCGAGTACATGCCCGGCTTATCCTGTTTTTGAAACAATGCTCGCCCATTTGTTTACAGATGTTTGTGGGTGCGAGCTTTGGCTCGGCTTATCTCGTCATTTGTTTAGTTACCTAGGTGCGAGTACGTGCTCGGCTTATCATGTGGAGTCCTCGAACATAGTTGTGCGAAGGAGGTTCGGCTTATGAAACTTTTCCTAAGGACTCATGCAGGGTCTGGGCCCAGCTTACAAGGATGAGATGCAATATGTCATTGTGCATGGAAACATGTTTATTTGATCGATCATTTGGCCAAAATATCGATGGTTAGTTGTTAGGGAGTGTAGTCGTGTGAAAGGATTTTTGATTTAAAATATGAAAGCGATTGCACCCTGTACGGGTTGCCAACGTACTCTCCGAGGAGAGATCAAGCCGAGCATAGTTCTTTTTGGTTTTTACAATAACGAGGAAATGCTTGTTTTACCTTTCGTGGTTGTGGTTCGGTAATGCCGCTTTTTAGAGAGTTCTGGAGTGCTCCGAGCTGATCGACGCGTTTTGTCTATCCGTCGTGGGGTTTTATCTGCTCTTGTTCGTTACGATTATCTGCTCGACGTGCCCTAACAGTTCGACTGCTTCGGCCATGTCACCGGTGGGGTCGGCGGAAATTTTTTGTGGCTCTGATACTTGCGATGTTCTCTTGAAGGTGAGGTTGATTGAGCTATTAGATTTCAGCGTGATTTTGATGGCCTTCTGATCGCCAGAGCAAAAATTGACAGTAAGCGAGTCGTTATGGACTATCCCGAGATTCGCTCGGTTCTTCGTGGTGGGAGTGATTTCCTCGTTGCTTCTCCATCCCTCGGTGATGGCCTTGTCCGCCCGTCATTGTGTGCTGACGTCCTGAGCGCATGCTTGTGCTGATCGCTCCGAGCTGGTTCGAGCTGATGACCCTCTGGTAACGCGTGAGCGCGTCTGCTTGGCATGGCGGTTTCTTTGTTGTATGTGTGACGAATTCGCTTAAGCTGTGTCACGGCGGTTGTTTCATGTTCGTCCTGCTGTTGGTCAGGTTGTTCCAACTGCTCCTCTTCACGTATTGGTTGTTGCTCCATTTTTTGACTCCCGAGGGGGGTTGTTAGTGTGATTTGATTGGTCGGGACTGTCTCTTTGCATTGGTACTCGCTGAGTAAAAGACTTCGTAGATACCAACACTCGGTGGTGTTGTGTCCGGATCGTTGGTGAAAAGTGCAGAAGAGCCAATCTTGGTTGTCGACTCGTATGGGCTTTCTTCGTGCCCGGTTTTGCAGGCCGATACTGCAGTGCGTCCCTGGCCTCTTCCTTTTTTCCTTGAGGCGCCCTTGTGCAGGCTCCTTTACGCTCTCGGTCGAGGAGAACTTTTTTATCAACGAGTTCCTTTTTTCTTCTGTTGCGGCGAAGGCTGACGCCCAGATGAGGGCGTCTCCGAGGGTTCGCGGCTTGTTCGTCATCAGCTCGTAGCGGAAAGGTGACTCGTGCCAGAGCCCGTATCGCAGCGCCGGGAGTCTTTCCTCGTCAACTACTGGGATTTTGGAGGCGGTGGCTTCGAACCTATCGATATATGACCTAAGGGATTCCTTTGGTCCTTGGTTTATGGCCCAGAGATCGGTGTTAGGATTTTCTTCCTGGCTACTCCCGATCTAAATCAAGCCGGTTTTACATGAAGAAGATTTTACTCAGCATGTTCTATTCGATATGGGTAGGAGAACGCGGAGTGGTGCTCGAGAAATATGGTAGTTAATTGGTGATAGCTATCGATAGAGTGCCTTTTTAAGCATAAGAACCAGTCAAGAGCGGCGCCACCTAATTGTTGGAATTGTGTCCAGTAATCTCGGTACTGTCTCTAGAAAGTAAGAGTATGTCAATGATCAGACATAAGTCATATAATACTGGGGGTCATGATGGCTTGCTAGAGTCCGCTCATGATCTATAAGTCTTGGACTTATTGCCTTTATTATATGATCCCATATGGGTCACACGCCTAAGCTAACAGGAAAATGTGTAGGAACGGTTTAGCAGAAGTACGGTAAAAGTGCTAGGCATTTACTGTACTTAGAGAGAATAAAACGGTTTAGCTACTCTGTGTCGATCGATACACAAGGTGTGTCGGTCGACACAGTGTGCGAATGCCGTCTAGTTAATTGGTGTTTGGGCCAAATGGCCCAAACGAAATCAGACAAGTTTTATAAGCTAAAACTCGAGTTTCTGATCAATTAACCCTAACACTCCAGCCGTAAACTCTCTGTCTCTGCGCCGAATTCCTCTAGTGGTCTAGCAGCCGTTTCCTGTGATCGCGTGTGTGAACCTTTGGAGGATTCATCCCTCGGTGTTTCTCTGATCTCAGACATACCATCTATTTCCGCTGCAAACAGGTATAAGGTGAGATCATCATTTGTTTCTATTCTGAGAAGAACCTAGATCGCATGTTTAGGTTGATATGAATCTAAGAATTGAATCAGGATCAACTAAACAATCCTTCAGTGGTATCAGAGCCAATGGTTCTGGTTTTTCTTGTTTAGATTCAATGTTTAGGATTGTTTTCTTGTTTAAAAGTGTTTTGAATCAACTACTGATAAGAGAAACTACTTAAGTAACAAGAATTGAAATCTAAACACATGAAAAATCGCATGATCAAACTATATTGATTTGGTATGCGATCTGATCCGAGAGAATGAGAATCGGCTGGGATTGCATGTATCGATCGATACGATCGCATGGATCGGTCGATACAATTCGAAGATCGCATGGATCGATCGATACGATCGCATGGATCGGTCGATACAGTCTATCGGCTAACCCTGTTAACGCGTGAAAGCATCGATCGATGCAGGATCGATGCAGGTTCGATATTGGTGCATCGACCGATGCGGTTGGTGCACATCGATCGACACGGTTAGGGTTTTGGCTCGGTTCAGTGCATGCGTGAGAGCATCGATCGATACAGGATCGATGCACGATCGATGCAGGATCGATGCTGAGAGCATCGACCGATGTGGTTGATGGATCGATCGACACGGTCGGTTCATCGATCGACATGGTTGGTTTAAAGGCTCGGTTTAATTTTGATTAAAATTAATTCGTCCTGGTTTAATAAACAGATTTAATAATTTTATTAAGTCTGGTTAAACCGGGACAAGAAATCCAATGTCGAAAGAATTATTGGATTTAGTGCCTAAACCAGGATTTTCTAATTTGATTTGGTTGGACCAAATAAATTGAGAAAATCCGGTTTAGTAAATAACCGGTTGACAATTGTGGTCATCGTAGTAATTAAAATTTGGTTAGACCAATTTTAATGAACCAGACCGGTTATGTCATTTAATTGGACAATTGGGTCATGTCTTGGACATGGACCAATTCTTGGGCCTCGGGCCAAGAAGTTAAAACAATTGGGCCAATTATTTGAGTCTTTCTTCAGATTAATTTAAAATTTATTTTATAAAATTATAAAGTCGATTTTAAATTAAAGTTTCCGATATTTTGAAATTAGAAAGTTTCTTATTTTATAGAAGTTTCTAGATTTGCATGATTCGGATTTTAAGAAATTTCTAAAGTTAGAAAGTTTCCGGTTTTAGAAAGTTTCCAATTTTAGAAAGTTTCCAAAAATAGTAGGTTTTCTAAAATGGAAAGTTTCCCGAAATAGTAATCTTCTATTTTGGGAATGAGATTTTAAATAAACCTACGAACCTCAAATAATATCAAGCGTTGGATGTCTTGTCCATTCTATGTCAGCTGTCGAAGCCCATTCAATTGCATTCATGGCCTTACAGTGTGAGGGTGTCTGCTTTTGCGTGGATAAGACGGTTTGTGATTCATAAATGTCATTGGGAGTCCCAGACATTAATGATTACATGACTGTATAGTCTGGTTTTCTTGACTGGGCCATCGGGAGTCCCGGGCCTTGAGACATCAGAGTGAATTGGGCCTCGGGCCCAGATTCACAACCAAGAGTTATATCACGGATATAATTAGCCGATATAGGGATTACCGATATAAGCTAAGGTTGGGTGACGGCCAGTGGCCCACTTTAATCTTAGTTATATGTGGATCTTGGAATCATTATATTCTATTGAGGGTAACTTATGTTATTGATTATAATGCGTGATTAATCATATTAAATTTAATACGAGATTAATCATATTGAACATTTTAACTAATAACCTTTTTATCTATATATTTCAGCTATGACTACTACAAGCACACAAAACACATTCTCGATCCGGTCTGTTCTCGAAAAGGAGAAGCTGACTGGAACGAACTTCCTGACGTGGTCAAGGAACTTGAGGCTAGTCCTCAAGCAGGAGAAGAAGGATTATGTCCTTCGTGATCCTCTCCCCGAGAGGCCTCCTGCCAATGCCGCCAGGACTCTGCATAATGCTTGGGAAAAGCATTCGTCAGATGAAAATGATGCCTATTGCCTGATGTTGGTGACAATGACTCCGGAGCTGCAAAAACAGTTCGAGAGTGTATTGTCACCCATCGAGATAATGGCAAGCCTGAAATCACTTTTTCAGGAGCAGGCTAGGACTGAGAGGTTTCAAACAGTTAAGAACCTCTTGGACTGCAAGTTGGCTGCGAATGCGGCAGTGAGTCCTCATGTCTTGAAGATGATGGGTTATCTCGATCATCTTCAGAAACTCGACTGCCCAATCAGCCAGGAACTTGCCTGCGACATCATTCTGCAGTCATTACCTGCAAGCTATGATCAGTTCATTCTGAACTTTAACATGCATGGCTTGAGTAAGACATTGCCTGAGCTTCACGGAATGCTCAAGACTGCGGAGCCCAATTTGAGGAAAACCGCCAAGGACCCCAATGTGCTTATGGTGCAGAAGGGCAAGGGGTTTAAGAAATCCTCTGCTAAGGATAAGGGAAAGGCCAAGGCTGTCCAAGTCGCGGACAAGGACACGCCAAAGCCCAAGCCCAAGTCCAAGGCTGGGCCAACTGACATATGCAGGTTCTGTAAAGAACCAGGGCATTGGAGGAGAGAATGTAAGAAATTCCAGGAAGGTCTAAAGGAATTGAAGAAGAAGACTTATGAGACTTCTTCAACAGGTATTTTTGTTATAGAAGTTAATACAACTACTTCTGATAATACCTCATGGGTTATGGATACTGGTTGTGGGGCTCATATTTGTACTAATATGCAGGCACTCAGCAACAGTAGAAGGCTGAAGCAAGGACAAGTGGAGCTACGAGTTGGGAATGGAGCGAAAGTTCCAGCGCTAGCTGTAGGCACTTACTTGTTGTCTTTACCTTCGGGATTGATTTTAGAACTCAATAATTGTTATTTTGTACCTGCTATAAGCAGAAATATTATTTCAATTTCTTTGTTGGATTTGGAAGGTTATGATTTTTCAGTTAAGAATAAATTATGTTCCTTCAATCGCAACAATTTGTTCTATGGTTCTGCCCCTCTTATGAATGGGCTTTACATACTCGATCAATCCGCGCCAATTTATAACATTAATACCAAACGGTTCAAACCTAATGAGGAGAACCGAACGTTTCTATGGCATTGTCGTTTGGGGCACATCAGCGAGAAACGCATCAATAGGCTCCATTCGAATGGACTTCTTGGCTCATTTGACTTTGAGTCATGTGAGAAATGCGAATCCTGCATGATGGGCAAAATGACACGGGCCCCCTTTAATAAACCTAACGAGAGGGCCAGTGACTTATTGGGCCTGATACACACTGATGTGTGTGGCCCAATGTCCACAAATGCAAGAGGAAACTATCAGTACTTCATTACCTTTACTGATTATTTCAGTAGGTATGGATATGTTTATTTAATGAAACATAAGTCTGAATCTTTTGAGAAGTTCAGAGAATTCCAAAATGAAGTACAGAACCAACTTGGCAAAAGCATTAAGGCTCTTCGGTCCGACCGAGGAGGAGAATACTTAAGCCAAGAATTCAGTGATCATCTGAGAGAGTGTGGGATCGTATCCCAACTCACTCCTCCTGGAACACCTCAATGGAATGGTGTGTCTGAAAGGAGAAATCGGACCTTATTGGATATGGTTCGATCTATGATGAGTCACACAGACCTTCCAGTATCCCTTTGGGGATATGCTCTGCTAACAGCAGTGTTCACTCTAAATAAAGCGCCATCGAAAGCAGTAGCAAAGACACCATATGAATTATGGACTGGAGAAGCTCCAGTGCTGTCTTATCTCAGAATTTGGGGTTGTGAAGCCTATGTCAAGAGATTGATCTCAGACAAGCTTACACCAAAATCTGACAAATGCTACTTCATTGGTTATCCACGGGAAACCAAGGCTTATTACTTCTATCTACGTTCCGAGAACAAGATCTTTGTTGCCCGGGATTGTAACTTTCTTGAGAGGGAGTTTCTCTCTAAGAAAGACAGTGGGAGTAAGGTACTGCTTGAAGAAATTCAAGATGAACAGGATACTGCTCAACCTAATGAGGAAGAGCAGCAGGAGGACCTACAAGAAATTGTAGAGCCTGAACCTGTAGTACCTGAAGTTCGAAGATCCGGGAGGATCCGTCACGAACCCGAGAGATATCAAGGATTCCTCGTGACTGACTGTCATGATCTTTTGATCATTGATGGTGATGAACCATCGAACTTCAATCAAGCCATGATGGGCCCAGATTCCTCTAAGTGGCGCAAGGCCACTGATTCCGAAATGGACTCCATGTCGGTCAACCAAGTGTTTTCGTTGGTTGACTTACCCGTTGGTGTAAAAGCCATCGAGTGCAAATGGATCTTCAAGAAGAAGATTGACGTGGATGGAAATGTCCAGATTTATAAAGCCAGGTTGGTGGCAAAAGGTTTCAGACAAGTTCACGGTGTGGATTACGATGAAACCTATTCACCAGTGGCTATGAGGAAATCTATTCGGATTCTACTAGCAACTGCAGCTTTTCATGATTATGAAATTTGGCAGATGGACGTGAAAACCGCCTTCCTGAATGGAATTCTGGAAGAGGATGTGTATATGACGCAACCTGACGGTTACATAGATCCAAAGAATGCTGGGAAAGTATGCAAGCTTCATAAATCCATTTATGGATTGAAGCAAGCATCGAGGAGCTGGAATCTTCGTTTTGATGAAGCGATCAAGCAATTTGACTTCATCAGAAACGAAGAAGAACAATGCGTGTATAAGAAATCTAGTGGGAGAAAGATTGTATTTCTTATTCTGTATGTCGATGACATACTGCTTCTCGGAAACGACGTTCCAATGCTGAAGTCGGTAAAGGACTGGCTTGGAAGTTGTTTTTCCATGAAAGACATGGGTGAAGCCGCATACGTTCTTGGAATCAGGATCTACCGGGATAGATCTAGAAGGCTGATAGGCTTGTGTCAAGATTCATACATTGACAAAGTCCTACAAAGATTCAGCATGAAGGATTCCAAGAAGGGCTTCACGCCGATGGTACATGGCACAACGCTAAGCAAGAAGCAGAGCCCTACGACGGCTGCTGAGCTTGAGCGCATGAAGAATATTCCTTATGCATCTGCAATAGGATCTGTCATGTATGCCATGATCTGTACTCGTCCTGATGTTGCTTATGCATTGAGCATGACGAGTAGATACCAGTCAAATCCAGGTGAAAACCATTGGATTGCCGTAAAGAATATCTTGAAGTATCTAAGACATACTAAGGATAAGTTCTTAGTGTACGGTGGAAGTGATGTGCTTAAAGTCAGTGGATTCACGGACGCAAGTTTCCAGACAGACCAAGATGATTTCCGGTCACAGTCCGGTTATATCTTTTGTCTGAATGGCGGTGCAATCAGTTGGAGAAGCTCCAAGCAAGACACCGTTGCAGATTCCACCACAGAAGCTGAATATATCGCCGCCTCAGAAGCTGCGAAGGAAGCTGTTTGGATACGGAAGTTCATTATTGAACTAGGTGTGATACCAGATGCGGCTGAGCCTCTGGCACTGTTTTGTGACAACAATGGTGCTATAGCTCAGGCAAAGGAACCAAGATCACACCAGAAATCCAAGCATGTTCTAAGAAGATTTCACTTGATACGTGACATCATTAATAGAAAGGAAGTCAAGATCAGCCGAGTTCAGACAGATGATAACGTCGCTGATCCGTTGACAAAGCCACTCCCAAGGCCTAAGCTCGAGTTTCTGACTGAAGCTGTAGGCATTAGAGACATAGAAATGTAATCTAAATTTGAGTGGGAGTTTGAGGGCTTTTATTTAGTTATTTGATATGTTCTTGTAAAACATTCTTATGTTTAATGAAATTATTATTTCAAGATTATTTTAACTGTGATGAAATAATCGTTCCAAAGTGATATGAACCATTTTATAGGTCATCGAAGTAAATGACTTGATCTTGAGTCATCGAAGTCATTTAGCTTGATCATGAGACCCTATATTTGATAGATGTTTTATATCATCCCGTCCCTAGTCGAAGGTTGTTGAAATTGGAACACCAACAACCGTGTGAGACTGGATTGGTACGTGACTTATGACAAAGTCTCAGTGTGTCATAGATGCGCGGCATCAAAGTCAGTACATAGGTGTATGTTTGGGAACATACGACCGGACAAGACCCGCTTATAAGAACTCTTCAGGATATTTATATCTGTGTCATAAGAGATTCTTACTACGACTATAGAGTATAGTCCTTAGACCTGAGTTCGCATGCATGTGACTGCACATGGACTGATGCACTTTGATCATTGTCTAACGCTATCGTTCTGCGATAGTTATAAGGACCTTGTTTGGGTACATTATGAAATGAATAGTTTACAGTGATGGAACAAGACGGAATTTGTCCCTCCAATATAAATGGAGTGAATATCTCTAGGCCAATCGGAGATTTGAATACTGGAAAATGCATGGCCATGCTCAAACGGACTTTCCCGAGTCGTTTGGATTGTCAGTATCATATCAGAGTCCGATGAACAAGATTAGGCTTTATAAGGATGACACCAATCTTGCCTTATGACTAATCGAGATATTGTGACAAAAGGATTATGAATACAGAGATTCCAGTACAAGTGGGAGATTGTTGGAATTGTGTCCAGTAATCTCGGTACTGTCTCTAGAAAGTAAGAGTATGTCAATGATCAGACATAAGTCATATAATACTGGGGGTCATGATGGCTTGCTAGAGTCCGCTCATGATCTATAAGTCTTGGACTTATTGCCTTTATTATATGATCCCATATGGGTCACACGCCTAAGCTAACAGGAAAATGTGTAGGAACGGTTTAGCAGAAGTACGGTAAAAGTGCTAGGCATTTACTGTACTTAGAGAGAATAAAACGGTTTAGCTACTCTGTGTCGATCGATACACAAGGTGTGTCGGTCGACACAGTGTGCGAATGCCGTCTAGTTAATTGGTGTTTGGGCCAAATGGCCCAAACGAAATCAGACAAGTTTTATAAGCTAAAACTCGAGTTTCTGATCAATTAACCCTAACACTCCAGCCGTAAACTCTCTGTCTCTGCGCCGAATTCCTCTAGTGGTCTAGCAGCCGTTTCCTGTGATCGCGTGTGTGAACCTTTGGAGGATTCATCCCTCGGTGTTTCTCTGATCTCAGACATACCATCTATTTCCGCTGCAAACAGGTATAAGGTGAGATCATCATTTGTTTCTATTCTGAGAAGAACCTAGATCGCATGTTTAGGTTGATATGAATCTAAGAATTGAATCAGGATCAACTAAACAATCCTTCACTAATTTCTCCACGAAGAGTCGGCAAAATCCGGCGTCTCGTTCTTCTGGAGGGAGTTGCGTTCGTGCTAATGCGGTGTTGAAAAACATCAGCTATTGGCGGAGGTCTGAAGTTCCTTCGTAGACTGGTAGCTTGATCCCTTCGAGGTTCCTGACCGGCCTGTTCATTATTCTTACCGTGAATGTCGTGTCTTGCTCCTCTTCGAGGGATTGGTCATCTTGGGACGAGTTGGGTGTTCCGTATTCGTATGGCGCTTCGCGGGTCGGTCATGTCCCCGACAGTTTAAGATCGCCTTGTCTGCTAGTTGTTGCTTGATACTGGGCTATTTCTCCTGCTGACTGGCCGGGGTGGCTGTTGTTGTTTTCGGCCAGTTTGTCGACCAGTGTTACTAGAGTCTTGATGAGTGAAGGGGTGCCTTGGTTTTGGACGTCGGGAGCTCTGTCTCTTAGCTCTAAACCTTGAGGGATATAGGCTGCCATGATGTGGTCGCCCTGAGAACCGACAGGTAGGGTCGACGGCTGTATCTTGTTTAACGGGCTCGGGGAGTTCAAGCTTTGGATGAGCGGGCTTCGAATGGTAGGGCCCGGAGTTCGTGTGTCTTGGTTCGGAAAGGGTCATATCATCTTGGCTTCGTCTTAGAATGTAGAAAAGTTTTTGATTCCCCACAGACGACGCTAATTGTTGTTACGGAAATTAGATCTAGTAATAAAGACGGGCTACGATCGGAATTTTCTGAACTACGAGGTGAGATACAAACTTAAAGTGAGGTCGAAATGGTTCTTTATTGATCTTAAGGCCGAAACCGAGCTATGAACAGGATGGTATGAGGTGGGAATCCGTCTAATGACGTGCCCTCTAAATCTTGCTTGATGTCGGAGTTTTATAAAAGTAGTTCGGCACTCTCGCAAGTTACAATGTCCCTCAAATGAAGAGTGAAGAGTCCTATTTATAACGTTTGGATGTTGACTTCTCTTTGGACCGTTGACTCCTTATCGGGCTTATCTTCTTGGACCGAAATGATTTTGTCGTCTAACAAGATTTTCAATGGGTTTATGGATATGTGCTAAACCTATATCCAACATCTTGTTTTTTCCCACTTTTGGAACAAAGTGTAATGTAGTCTGTGTAAGGTATTTGCAGAGTATTGATAAGCTTTGAAAATGTGAGAACGGAAACCATCCACAATCTGGTTTGAATCATAGGATTTAGCATAAAAATTTATTAAGTCAATATGTTTTTGCAAGTAAAAGAGACATTTTATGTAAATGATCTCAAGTCACGATGTCCGCTAGTTTCTATATCCTCACATTACTCATTTTTCGAGTTGTGTACAAAATACTATGTTAACATTCTTGAGTCAAACTTTAGCTGCTTTGACTCTCCCTTTTGCTTTGTTTGTATTTCCCACGTCTTATAGACATGGACTTCATCTGCCTATGATTAGGGATCTTATCATGCAGTTTAATCACAGGGTTAACTCTAACTCTGTCTCAAAATTTATAGTCATAATCTTGAAATATATATATATATATATATATATATATATATATATATATATATATAGCAAGACTAAAAACACGGAGTTATAATTAATTCTTAAGGTTAAGTTAATCATTTATCATACAATCATTTATATAATATCTAAAAACAAACTTAGTTATTTTTTCAAAATATGTAAAAAAATTTACTGAAAATGCAATATTAAGTTTTCATATAAAAGAGTAAAATCTTGATTTTTTCCAACATACAATATTTTGATGTAATGCCAAAAACCCGTAAAATCAATTTTTTCGTCAAAACAACAAATTTGAGTTTTCTTGTCACAACCGCAAATAAGTTTTCGCGTCAAAGTTGCAAAATCAAGTTTTCCACCAAAAACCGTCAAATCAAGTTTTCCCTTCAAACTGTAAAATTAGGTGATTTGCCAAAACCATGAAATCTTGTTTCCGGTCAAAAACGCAAAATCTCGATTTTCCGTCAAAACTGTAAAATTGTGTTTTCCTGCAAAATCATATTTTCCGCTAAAATAGTAAAATCTTGATTCCCACCAAAACCATAATACCTTGATTTTAGGCCAAAACCGTAAAATATTAATTTTCGCCAAAACCGTAAAATCAAGTTTTTCATCAAAAACACAAAATCACAATTTTCCGCCAAAACCGCAAAATCTCAATTTCTCGTCCAAATTGCAAAATCTTGATTTCCTGCCAAAAAGTAACATCTCGATTTTCCGTCAAAATTTCAAAATCTCGATTTCCCGCCAAAAACACAAAATCTCGATTTCCTGCCAAAATTGCAAAATCTTGATTTCCCGCCAAAACCATAAAATCTCTATTTTCCACCATAACCGCAAAATCTCGGTTACCCGCCAAAATTACAAATCTCAATTTTATGCAAAATTGAAAAAATTGATTTCCTGCCAAAAATGAAAATATTGATTCCTCCAAAAATTGCAAAATCTCGATTTTCCGCCAAAAACAAAAAAAAAAAAAAAAAAACCGCAAAGTTTTTAATTTTCCGCCAAAAATGCAAAGATTTTCCGCCAAATTGCAAAATCTTGATTTCCTTCCAAAACCGTAAAATATCATTTTTCGTCAAAATCATAAAATCTCGATTTTCCCCCAAAATTACAAATCTCAATTTTCCGCAAAAATAGAAAAATCTTGATTTCGTGCCAGAATTGCAAAATCTCGATTTCTCGGCAAATCGCAAAATCTTGATTTTCTGTCAAAACCACAAATTCTCGATTTTCCGTCGAAATTGCAAAATCTTGATTTCTACCAAAATTGTAAATCTTGATTACAAGCCAAAACCGTAAACTCTTAATTTCCCACCAAACACACAAAATCTTGATTTGCTGCAAAATTATATATTATCGATTTCTCGTCAAAGCCGCAAAATCAATTTTTTCTCCAAAACCATAAAATTTTGATTTCTCTTCAAATCCGGAAAATCTCATTTTCTGCTAATATTAATATTTAAAAAAAAAAATTGATGGATGAGAAAGAATATAAAATACACAAAACTTATTTTACATAAATAAAAAAAATAAAATTAAATATTAATTAATCTAATTTATTTATTTTAAAGAAAACAAACTTAATAGGGGCTATGTTAACTTTCGGACTAACCCTGATTTTGATATAAAAAAAAAAAATACAAGGCTAAAGCAAGGTTAGGGTTGTAATAGGATTGAACTTATATTTAATAGGGTTGGGCTGATTTCAAACCATGGATTTAACATTCCTACCTATGGGTCACCGCCAGTGGCAGAGCCATCTTTGAAGCTGTGGCTCAGCTCACCCGGTGAAAAAAAACAAAAAAAATAGAATTGTAATGATTCGAATCATGACCTATTTGATTTTTGCCCCAAGAGGCCTATGAAATTTATTCTCCTCTTCCTCGTTTTAGCTGACTTCCGAGAAAGAGAGGGAGCTCTCCCACGTCATGAGGTTTGTGTGTTGAACGAGGTCATTGTGATATCCGTTTGCTTCAAGCAACAGTCTTGCGACTATGTCGAAGACGTTGTGTAGCTGCCGTTGGTTTCATTCTTTGTCACCTGATCCACTGTTCGTGCATGCTCCGATCTCTTTTTCTTTTGCCGCTATCATCGCAGCCTTGCACCTTTCGTTGCGTGCCCTTCTAACCGACAACATTCTCGCGATATAATGTACATTCGACCAAGAAAAACATGCAGAGAGGACAATTATGTGTGGAGAGGAACAAAACATGGGAACCAACAATATCAAGTTATCATGCGGCTTTGGAAGATAGAGAACAAGACCAAAACCAAGAAGATTTCAATTGGATTCAGAGATGTGGAGCACCAAAACTATGCCGAAGTTAAAATTGTTCTTATGGAAATTAGTAAAAGATGTGTGCAAACTGAGTGAAAGACAGATCCAAACTTTAGGGGAATGCATTAGGTGCAACAAGGAGGAAACAACAAACCATCTGCTATTCCATTGTGAGTTTGAGAGAGATATGTTAGATTTGATGCCTTTTATAGTGAAACCTCATGTACAAGAAGGAGAAATACTGCAGAAATTAAGAATGTGGCAGAGCCTACCACCATTGGGACTTAACACTGGCCCCTTGTCCTGGGAGATTTGGAAAGTGAGAAACAAGAAAATGTTCGAGAACAGGGGAAAACATTATTAGATCCCAAGCCCAAGTTAGCACATCAAGTCCATTATCTCATTTAGTTAGGGTTTCTAGCAAACTATTCTCATATATATACGAGCATTAATCAAATTCAACTTAGGGTTGCCGATTGTGCAACCTTTCATCTCATTTTGATATTTGATTAATACAAAAACAATTTGCTATTGCAGACAATAAAGTCCTTTTCTTTTACATTTCTGTTTAATAAAGCTCTCAATGAGCTATTTCATTTGAATAATCTTATGTGAGCAAATCTATTCTTGTTTTGAATCTGTCAACAAACATCACATGAAATAGCAACCAAAGAAATGGTGGCAGCCAGAGAATGGACTGAAGCCCAACAGAAAAGCAACGAAGAAGTAAAGGAAAACAGAGTCTTGATCAGCCAAAAGGAATATGGTGAATTGGTGTGCAAGACAGACGCTTCTTGGCAAGCGGAAAGCGGCAGAGCCGGATTAGGATGGATTCTTGTGAATGAAGAAAACGTTATCACAAGGTAGAGAAGCTTAGCTCGGAATTCATGGCCACATCGCAAATGTCTGAAGAAGCAACAATTTCGGCGCCATTGAAAGATGCACAATCACTGAATATCAAGAAGATGAATAGAGTCGGATGCAACAACACTGATCAAGGCAATAAACTCAAATAACCCTCCCATGGATAGCTATATAATCGTATGAAACATTATCAACATGCGAACTCTTTTAATAGGTGCTTATTTACCTTTGTACCAATGATTGAGAATATAGGTTAAGGCAATTCAACACCTCAACCATTGTAATATACTAGTCTTCTTTCTAAGCTAATGAAATTTCAATTGACCAAAAAAATTACGTATGTATGTTTGTATATATAATCTACTATTTTTTTATCAATTTGGTTTAATTTCCTAAATCTGGTTTAAATCAATTAATCCGATTTAGTCGGTATAATTCGGTTTAATAAATTTGGACGGTTTTATTTAGTATGATTTGGTGTCGGTCATTTGACCCGGTTCAATTCGGGTTGGGTTTGTATTGACCGAGTTTACTTTAGTCGTTGACTGTTAACTTTGACCGGGTTAGCATGTTATCTGTTTTTCTCATTCGAAAGCCGTTATGACTAGATGTTTTCTCGTGATTCCAGATTTAGTGTTCGTTCGTGTATTCGGAGTCTCGAAAGCGATTTTTTCCTATGCTAAGGTGATGGTTATTTCGCAACTTTCGTACTTAGTCTATAAAGCTTCTAATATATTTGTGTAGTTCTAAATGTAATTCATCTATTTTCTAAGTCTAATTAGGTTGTTTGTTAAATCGGAGATAGGATTATAGAAGATTCAACTTAATGATTTTGTTGTCATTTAAATTGTTAAATAGCATGTTATATATAAGATTCATGGTAGAGGTGTAGTTGTATGAGGAGGGGAGAATGCAGTGGGAACTCTTCCATCAAAAATCTAGGGTCATTGTTTACTGCTTAGATGTTTTAGGTGTTGTGTTTCTTCATGTTTAGAGTAGGCCGTTATATTTGGAGAGGAAAAAGTTTGTGGACTTGCATTTTAGTATCTCATACTTCTTTAAGCGAATCCCTTATTACTCACTCCTCTTTTTTTTTCCCTTTCAAGTGAGCTTATCGAAAAAATGAACGCCTAACTGGATCTGGATCTGTTTTGAGATTTTTTATCTTGTTTTCCACATTTTAATTTTTGTTGTGTTATGTTTAGTTACATTTATGGACATTGTTAGATTAATCAGTTTATATTGGTTATTAGAAATACTTGAGTCTTACGTTAAAATTGGTGACACTATATCTCGAGAATTGAAGAGATGACATTACAAATATTTTTGTAAGGAAAACAATAAAAAAAATTCTGCGGAAATAGTATTTGTTTTTTTTTCTAGTCGGCAATCTTTTGATATTCATGAAGCCCAATGGGCATAGTTTACATAGTTACAGAACCCAAAGATGAAGTATGTAAATTAAAACAAAGCTAGTGGGCCGAAGGCCCAAAAACTGTGTGAACCGAAGAGAGTGTTCGGATAAGCACGAACGTGTCTCGGGACTCTCCAATGCCACGCGTCCGCATCACGAGCGTTCTCGGCATGCAAAACACAGGCGAGAATCGCGGCTACCCAGGATGCTTGCACCGCTTCATCTTCAAGCTTCTGCCGATCTCGTTCACCACAGACCATCAACCATCCGCTGCATAGTGATAGAATCTTTCGCCGTTACTGTACCACTGCCGTTATCTGCGCTTCATAAAGATATATCCAAAACTGGATAAAATCAAAGATAGAAAGTTCCGGTCGAGCCCATTCAACTCGATTGGGCCATCGATCCAACGACCCCAAGCGCACGGTGACCCGGGAGAAAGGTGAAAGAGTGGCGACAGCGATGTGACAGTAAAGCACCGGTGAAAGGATCGAAATCTGGAGCTAACCGGAGAAACACCCGATGTTAATCGGATTTATTGAAATCTCAAAGCAAAACAAAGTCGTCGAATCCATCACTTATTGAATAAGAGAACATCGGAGGATTCGAACGAAGCAGAAGGCGACAGAAGTCGCAGCTTATGTTACAAAACAAAAGTAACCAGACCGCCGGCGTGGCAACAACCACCGCCGACGGCCGGAACTGAAATTCGCCGGGAGAGGGTTAGAGAGAAGTGAGAGTGAAAGTAGAGAGAGAAAGATTCTCCTGGTGGTTTTGTAGTATTTGTTTAGGTTATGGTCCCTCTAAACTCAAGTTCAAGTTGCCAAATGACCCATTTACTCTATATATTAATAGTCATTCTTTTATTTTTTAAAATTACAACATATATGCAATACTTTTCTTACCTTTAAAAAAGTATGGCCCATAAAACATTTTGTCTAGGTTTACTACATTTTTAGATAAGCAAAACAATATAAACTCCAAAAATTTATGTATATTTTCTGTTGTGATATATTGTAAATTATTTAATATATATTTCTAATATTTATATATCATGATTCGGATAAAAATATTTTTTGGCTCCATCACTAATCACCACTACTAATAAAAAGATAACCCTTCACCTTCTTCTCACCAACCTTCCTCACCTCCCCAAATCTTTCCGGCTTCAAGCAAGATTATCAAATATCACATCTTTCAAATTTGTGTGAGAGGTGATTGTTATCCGTGTAGATGTCTAGATGAATCTTACCACACGAGGAGAAATGCCATTGAAATGTGATAACGATATTGCCTAGAACCAAATTATTTCCACGAGGATTGGGATTGGAATCCTCTAGAGCATATACAAGGATATTTGTTAATGTTGCTTGCATAATCTCAATATGGAAGGAGCTCAATGATTTATTTCAAGACTTGAGAGGTTTAGGTAGGTGAGGAAGGCTGAGGAGACGAAGGTGGAGGACCAGCATCTAATCCCTTTCCCGGAGGTGGCAACCTCAAATGGTATGAAACTATATGAAACCGTCAAAAAGTAATAGACATCATGACAAGATCAACTACAAAAATAATAATTGTCTGGTTTACTTGCAAAAATTGATCGTTTGATTTATTTGTCAACACTCGTAGTAAATGATACAAGACACTTATGATATTTTTATTTCTTGTAAAACAGGCGAAAAAGAAAGGCTAGAACCAATTGAATGAAATTAGCCGTTCGTTTTTACAACAACAACAAAATATTCCTAGAAAATTTCACTTGTTTTCTCTATATTTTTATATATATATATATTTCAAAGATAGTTGAATATGTCAAAATAAACCCAAAAGATGATTTTAAGTAAAAGGGAAAAAAAACTGTGGCTGTGAAAAATGCGGATTTAATCTAATAGTACCTACTAAATTGATCGTACATTAGTTATGGGAGCTATAATGAAGGAACCTTCAATTCGAAATAATACTCCTTACATAAATTGGTTAAAAACAAACACGAATCATGTTCTTCTGTAAATCATCCTGACCCTTCGGCGCTAATCAGGACGAATGGTTGCTCCCGAAAAAAAAAAAAGGACTAATGTGGCTTGTTTTGTCAAGAACGGAGATAGTGTTACTCTCTTCTGTGTTCGTTTGGGGATTGTGATTAAGAGGGATAATGTACCAATTATGGCTTCATATACGCTAAGGCATTACATCTAATCGAACCTTAACGAGTGATTCTATGGCTACTTATTGATGGTACGTTAAGTTTCTTCAAATGTCTAAATTTGAAAACATTAGGTGTATATAGTGTTTAATAATAATTAGGGGTAAAGAAAATATCCGCACTCAAAGATCCGAACCAAACTCAATCCGAAAAAATGATACTGAACCGAACTTGTAACCGACAAAATTTTCGAACGGATCTTAAAATCCTATATCCGAAAAACCAAACCCAAACCGAAAATCGATTGATACCCAAAATACAATTACATATAAAAAAATATTAATTGTATTTTGATTTAAAACAACTCAAATATCTAAAACTATTATTATAAATTAAAAACTTACCAGTTATTTGAAGATTAAAATAATTGAAATACAAAAATAACTTACATATTTTAAAATAGTTAGTTATAATTGTCAAAACTTAATCAAATTTTTTTTTAGATTTAACTAATTTTGTTTCTTATATTTTCGGTATTTCTATCTGAACTCGAATAGAACCAAACTAAAATTCTAAAATATCCAAATAGATTTTTTATTTTTGTATCAACAAATTTAAATCGAATTCAAATGGATATCCGAATATCCAAACATATATATATATATATATATATATATATTTGTATATAACCACCGTTAAGGAATAGTACGATTTGCACTCGATAATGTGTTAATCAGCATTAGAAAGAATTTGAAAGCCTATAGCTCAAACAAGTGCTTACGAAAGAAAATTGCCACATTGTTTTATCTATACTCGTTTGAGATCATTTGTAAAATTCATTTTTTTACTTCCATCTTTCATCCATTTAATTTGTTTGCTACATAATTTTGGTGTTTGAAGTGAATGTTAAAATTATTCAAATCAAATGTCTTTGTTTACAATCAAATGCAGCATCTTGTATGAAGTGTTAAGCTATAAGAAATATTTACAACATTTGAAAGAGAATTAGTACGTCGCTCATGCTATGGTCATGTTGCAAACCATAGAAAATGACCTTCTTCAGAAGGTGAGTCGCATCGATTCTGCAGACAAAGAATGTGATTTCTGACATCTTTATCTATCAACTTTAGAGTTTTTCCCTTGGAGACAGAGGTTTTCTATGGGTACAATTTGATTACCATTTTTTGGAATAAAATTAAGTGAAGTGGATGATTTTATAAAAAAATTACTATTTGCTTTGAATGAAATAAAATGGAATGAAATTTAATGAAATGATCATTCCATCAATTCCAAAAATTAAAAAAAAAAAAATCTCTCTACAAGTTTGATGAGGAGTGAATTAGATGGATTTATTTCATTTTTTTCATAACTAATTTATTATTATTTCAACCATTCTATTTTATGCTAATCACGTCTTCTGACATTCTTCTTTCTCCAAATGTGATATATAATGGCTTGTAGAGTATCCTGAAGATTTTATTTTATGTTGTATGCATAGAAGCAAAAAGCAGGATGTCGAAATTTTTTTTACATAAGAGCAAACCAGATTTCAGCTGAATAAGGGACTCCAATAATAGATTTTCTTATTGTTTTTTTTTTTTTGCAACTGAGTTTTATAAGAGCAATTAATATTTTATATTTTATGTTTTTCTAATTTCAGCTAAATTTTCTTTATGTTTTTATTATTGTTATTAAGGAGAATCAGCTAAAGAAAGGATGTATATGAATTTATGGGGAAAAAATCATATTATTAAGCTGTAGGTTTTTTTGTCTCGAAGTTTGAGGGCTAGCTTCGTAGGAGGCCTGTGGTAACAATGATGAGAATTCCGGTTCTTTCGAACTGCGGCAAAACGGGATGATTAGTGTTTCGATGTTGATTGATGCTTTCTCGCTTTGTATTGATTTGTTCTTCAGATTTTTTTTTCCAGCTTTCTTCCGTCTCTATAATTTGACTTTTGTGATCGGGTGTTCTCTTGTTGGAGCCTAGTCGGATTTGTAGTTTTCGGTTTTCTGTTTTTTTTTTGTATCTTTGTAATGAAGGATTGTTTAGTTGATCCTGATTCAATTCTTAGATTCATATCAACCTAAACATGCAGATCTAGGTTCTTCTTGATTAGAAACTGTGATTAGATCTCACCTTATACCTGTTAATTGTAGCGGAAGGAGATAGAATAGGTCAGAGATCAGAGAAACACCGAGAGATGAATCCTCCAAAGGCTCACACACGCGATCACAGAAAACGGCTGCTAGACCAAGCTGAGGAGGCGTCGCAGTAGAGAGAGAGTTGGCGGCTCAGTTAGGGTTAAAGAAGAAAACAGACTCGAGTTTTATTTATAAAACTCGTCCGATTCCTCTTGGGCCATTTGGCCATTCGCGCACTGTGTCGATCGACACATCATGTGTATCGATCGACACACAGTGGCTAAAACCTTTTATTCTCTCTAAGTACAGTAAATGCCTGGCACTTTTACCGTACTTCTGCTAAGCCATTCCTACACATTTTCCTGTTAGCTTAGGCGTGTGACCCATATGGGATCATATAATAGAGGCAATAAGTCCAAGACTTATAGATCATGAGCGGACTCTAGCAAGCCATCATGACCCCCAGTATTATATGACTTATGTCTGATCATTGACATACTCTTACTTTCTAGAGACAGTACCGAGATTACTGGACACAATTCCAACAATCTCCCACTTGTACTGGAATCTCTGTATTCATAATCCTTTTGTCACAATATCTCGATTAGTCATAAGGCAAGATTGGTGTCATCCTTATAAAGCCTAATCTTGTTCATCGGACTCTGATTCGATACTGACAATCCAAACGACTCGGGACAGTCCGTTTGAGCATGGCCATGCATTTTCCAGTATTCAAATCTCCGATTGGCCTAGAGATATTCACTCCATTTATATTGGAGGGACAAATTCCGTCTTATTCCATCACTGTAAACTACTCATTTCATAATGTACCCAAACAAGGTCCTTATAACTATCGCAGAACGATAGCGTTAGACAATGATCAAAGTGCATCAGTCCATGTGCAGTCACATGCATGCGAACTCAGGTCTAAGGACTATACTCTATAGTCGTAGTGAGAATCTCTTATGACACAGATATAAATATCCTGAAGAGTTCTCATAATCGGGTCTTGTCCGGTCGTATGTTCCCAACATACACCTATGTATTGACTTTGATGCCGCGCATCTATGACACACTGAGACTTTGTCATAAGTCACATATCAATCCAGTCTCTCACGGTTGTTGGTGTTCCAATTTCAACAACCTTCGACTAGGGACAGGATGATATAATCCATCTATCAAATATAGGGTCTCATGATCAAGCTAAACGACTTTGATGACTCAAGATCAAGTCACTTACTTCGATGACCTATAAAATGGTTTATATCACTTTGGAACGATTATTTCATCACAGTTAAAATAATCTTGAAATAATAATTTCATTAAACATAAGAATGTTTTACAAGAACATATCAAATAACTAAATAAAAGCCCTCAAACTCCCACTCAAATTTAGATTACATTTCAATGTCTCTAATGCCTACAGCTTCAGTCAGAAACTCGAGCTTAGGCCTTGGGAGTGGCTTTGTCAACGGATCAGCGACGTTATCATCTGTCTGAACTCGGCTGATCTTGACTTCCTTTCTATTAATGATGTCACGTATCAAGTGAAATCTTCTTAGAACATGCTTGGATTTCTGGTGTGATCTTGGTTCCTTTGCCTGAGCAATAGCACCATTGTTATCACAAAACAGTGCCAGAGGCTCAGCCGCATTTGGTATCACACCTAGTTCAATAATGAACTTTCGTATCCAAACAGCTTCCTTCGCAGCTTCTGAGGCGGCGATATATTCAGCTTCTGTAGTGGAATCAGCAACGGTGTCTTGCTTGGAGCTTCTCCAACTGATTGCACCACCATTCAGACAAAAGATATAACCGGACTGTGACCGGAAATCATCTTGGTCTGTCTGGAAACTTGCGTCCGTGAATCCACTGACTTTAAGCACATCACTTCCACCGTATACCAAGAACTTGTCCTTAGTATGTCTTAGATAATTCAGGATGTTCTTGACGGCAATCCAATGGTTTTCACCTGGATTTGACTGGTATCTGCTCGTCATGCTCAATGCATAAGCAACATCAGGACGAGTACAGATCATGGCATACATGATTGATCCTATTGCAGATGCATAAGGAATATTCTTCATGCGCTCAAGCTCAGCAGCCGTCGTAGGGCTCTGCTTCTTGCTTAGCGTTGTGCCATGTACCATTGGCGTGAAGCCCTTCTTGGAATCCTTCATGCTGAATCTTTGCAGGACTTTGTCAATGTATGAATCTTGACACAAGCCTATCAGCCTTCTAGATCTATCCCGGTAGATCCTGATTCCAAGAACGTATGCGGCTTCACCCATGTCTTTCATGGAAAAACAACTTCCAAGCCAGTCCTTTACGGACTTCAGCATTGGAATGTCGTTTCCGAGAAGCAGTATGTCATCGACATACAGAATAAGAAATACTATCTTGCTCCCACTAGTTTTCTTATACACGCATTGTTCTTCTTCGTTTCTGATGAAGTCAAATTGCTTGATCGCTTCATCAAAACGAAGATTCCAGCTCCTCGATGCTTGCTTCAATCCATAAATGGATTTATGAAGCTTGCATACTTTCCCAGCATTCTTTGGATCTATGTAACCGTCAGGTTGTGTCATATACACATCCTCTTCCAGAATACCATTCAGGAAGGCGGTTTTCACGTCCATCTGCCAAATTTCATAATCATGAAAAGCTGCAGTTGCTAGTAGAATCCGAATAGATTTCATCATAGCCACTGGTGAATAGGTTTCATCGTAATCCACTCCGTGAACTTGTCTGAAACCTTTTGCCACCAACCTGGCTTTATAAATCTGGACATTTCCATCCACGTCAATCTTCTTCTTGAAGATCCATTTGCACTCGATGGCTTTTACACCAGCGGGTAAGTCAACCAACGAAAACACTTGGTTGACCGACATGGAGTCCATTTCGGAATCAGTGGCCTTGCGCCACTTAGAGGAATCTGGGCCCATCATGGCTTGATTGAAGTTCGATGGTTCATCACCATCAATGATCAGAAGATCATGACAGTCAGTCACGAGGAATCCTTGATATCTCTCGGGTTCGTGACGGATCCTCCCGGATCTTCGAACTTCAGGTACTACAGGTTCAGGCTCTACAATTTCTTGTAGGTCCTCCTGCTGCTCTTCCTCATTAGGTTGAGCAGTATCCTGTTCATCTTGAATTTCTTCAAGCAGTACCTTACTCCCACTGTCTTTCTTAGAGAGAAACTCCCTCTCAAGAAAGTTACAATCCCGGGCAACAAAGATCTTGTTCTCGGAACGTAGATAGAAGTAATAAGCCTTGGTTTCCCGTGGATAACCAATGAAGTAGCATTTGTCAGATTTTGGTGTAAGCTTGTCTGAGATCAATCTCTTGACATAGGCTTCACAACCCCAAATTCTGAGATAAGACAGCACTGGAGCTTCTCCAGTCCATAATTCATATGGTGTCTTTGCTACTGCTTTCGATGGCGCTCTATTTAGAGTGAACACTGCTGTTAGCAGAGCATATCCCCAAAGGGATATTGGAAGGTCTGTGTGACTCATCATAGATCGAACCATATCCAATAAGGTCCGATTTCTCCTCTCAGACACACCATTCCATTGAGGTGTTCCGGGAGGAGTGAGTTGGGATACGATCCCACACTCTCTTAGATGATCACTGAATTCTTGGCTTAAGTATTCTCCTCCTCGGTCGGACCGAAGAGCCTTAATGCTTTTACCAAGTTGGTTCTGTACTTCATTTTGGAATTCTCTGAACTTCTCAAAAGATTCAGACTTATGTTTCATTAAATAAACATATCCATACCTACTGAAATCATCAGTGAAGGTAATGAAGTACTGATAGTTTCCTCTTGCATTTGTGGACATTGGGCCACACACGTCAGTGTGTATCAGGCCCAATAAGTCACTGGCCCTCTCGTTAGGTTTATTAAAGGGGGCCCGTGTCATTTTGCCCATCAGGCAGGATTCGCATTTCTCACATGACTCAAAGTCAAATGAGCCAAGAAGTCCATTCGAATGGAGCCTCTTGATGCGTTTCTCGCTGATGTGCCCTAAACGACAATGCCATAGAAACGTTCGGTTCTCCTCATTAGGTTTGAACCGTTTGGTATTAATGTTATAAACTGGCGCGGATTGATCGAGTATGTAAAGCCCATTCGTAAGAGGGGCAGAACCATAGAACAAATTGTTGCGATTGAAGGAACATAATTTATTCTTAACTGAAAAATCATAACCTTCCAAATCCAACAAAGAAATTGAAATAATATTCCTGCTTATAGCAGGTACAAAATAACAATTATTGAGTTCTAAAATCAATCCCGAAGGTAAAGACAACAAGTATGTGCCTACAGCTAGTGCTGGAACTTTCGCTCCATTCCCAACTCGTAGCTCCACTTGTCCTTGCTTCAGCCTTCTACTGTTGCTGAGTGCCTGCATATTAGTACAAATATGAGCCCCACAACCAGTATCCATAACCCATGAGGTATTATCAGAAGTAGTTGTATTAACTTCTATAACAAAAATACCTGTCGAAGAAGTCTCGAGAGTCTTCTTCTTCAATTCCTTTAGACCTTCTTGGAATTTCTTACATTCTCTCCTCCAATGCCCTGGTTCTTTACAGAACCTGCATATGTCAGTTGGCCCAGCCATGGACTTGGGCTTTGGCGTGTCCTTGTCCGCGACTTGGACAGCCTTGGCCTTTCCCTTATCCTTAGCAGAGGATTTCTTAAACCCCTTGCCCTTTTGCACCATAAGCACATTGGGGTCCTTGGCGGTTTTCCTCAAGTTGGGCTCTGCAGTCTTGAGCATTCCGTGAAGCTCAGGCAATGTCTTACTCAAGCCATGCATGTTAAAGTTCAGAATGAACTGATCATAGCTTGCAGGTAATGACTGCAGAATGATGTCGCAGGCAAGTTCCTGGCTGATTGGGCAGTCGAGTTTCTGAAGATGATCGAGATAACCCATCATCTTCAAGACATGAGGACTCACTGCCGCATTCGCAGCCAACTTGCAGTCCAAGAGGTTCTTAACTGTTTGAAACCTCTCAGTCCTAGCCTGCTCCTGAAATAGCGATTTCAGGCTTGCCATTATCTCAATTGGTGACAACACACTCTCGAACTGCATTTGCAGCTCACCAGTCATTGTCGCCAACATAAGGCAATACACATCATTTTCATCTGACGAATGCTTTTCCCAAGCATTATGCAGAGTCCTGGCGGCATTGTTAGCAGGCCTCTCGGGGAGAGGATCACGAAGGACATAATCCTTCTTCTCCTGCTTGAGGACCAGCCTCAAGTTCCTTGACCACGTCAGGAAGTTCGTTCCAGTCAGCTTCTCCTTCTCGAGAACAGACCGAATTGAGAATGTGTTTTGTGTGCTTGTAGTAGTCATAGCTGAAATATATATAAGATAAAAAGGTTATTAGTTATTATGTTCAATATGATTAATCTCATATTATATTTAATATGATTAATCACGCATTATATTCAATAACATAAGTTACCCTCAATAGAATATAATGATTCCAAGATCCACATATAACTAAGATTAAAGTGGGCCACTGGCCGTCACCAAACCTCAGCTTATATCGGTAAGCCCTATATCGGCTAATTATATCCGAGATATAACTCTTGGTTGTGAATCTGGCCCGAGGCCCAATCCACTCTGATGTCTCAAGGCCCGGGACTCCCGATGGCCCAGTCAAGAAAACCAGACTATACAGTCATGTAATCATTAATGTCTGGGACTCCCAATGACATTTATGAATCACAAACCGTCTTATCCACGCAAAAGCAGACACCCTCACACTGTAAGGCCATGAATACAATTGAATGGGCTTCGACAGCTGACATAGAATGGACAAGACATCCAACGCTTGATATTATTTGAGGTTCGTAGGTTTATTAAAATTTCATTCCCAAAATAGAAGATTACTATTTCGGAAACTTTCTATTTTTGGAAACCTACTATTTTTGGAAACTTTCTAAAATTGGAAACTTTCTAAAAACGGAAACTTTCTAACTTTAGAAATTTCTTTAAAATCCAAAATCCGCAAATCTAGAAACTTCTAATATAAGAAACTTTCTAATTTCAAAATTTCGGAAACTTTAATTTAAAATCGACTTTATAATTTTATAAAATAAATTCTAAATTAATCTGAAGAAAGACTCAAATAATTGGCCCAATTGTTTTAACTTCTTGGCCCGAGGCCCAAGAATTGGTCCATGTCCAAGACATGACCCAATTGTCCAATTAAATGACATAACCGGTCTGGTTCATTAAAATTGGTCTAGCCAAATTTTAATTACTACGATGACCACAATTGTCAACCGGTTATTTACTAAACCGGATTTTCTCAATTTATTTGGTCCAACCAAATCAAATTAGAAAATCCTGGTTTAGGCACAAAATCCAATTTTTCGACTTTGGATTTCTTATCCCGGTTTAACCAGACTTAATAAAATTATTAAATCTGTTTATTAAACCGTGACGTTTATAATTTTAATAAAATCATTAAACCGAGCCTTAAACCAACCATATCGGTCGATGAACCAACCGCATCGATCGATCCATCAACCGCATCGGTCGATGCTCTAAGCATCAATCCTGCATCGATCGTGCATCGATCCTGTATCGATCGATGCTCTCACGCATGCACGGACGGTTATCAGGTTTGGCCGAGATATTCTCGGATTGTGTCGACCGATCCATGCGATCGTATCGATCGATCCATGCGATCACAGCCGATTCTCACTTTTGAAAAATCGCATTCCAAATCAATATAGTTTGGTTTTTGCGATTTCAGATGTGTTTAGGTTTCAATTCCTTGTTGCTTAAGTGATTTCTCTTATCAGTAGTTGATTCAAAACACTTCTTAAACAAGAAAACAATCCTAAACTTGAATCTAAACAAGAAAAACCAGAACCAATGGCTCTGATACCACTGAAGGATTGTTTAGTTGATCCTGATTCAATTCTTAGATTCATATCAACCTAAACATGCAGATCTAGGTTCTTCTTGATTAGAAACTGTGATTAGATCTCACCTTATACCTGTTAATTGCAGCGGAAGGAGATAGAATAGGTCAGAGATCAGAGAAACACCGAGAGATGAATCCTCCAAAGGCTCACACACGCGATCACAGAAAACGGCTGCTAGACCAAGCTGAGGAGGCGTCGCAGTAGAGAGAGAGTTGGCGGCTCAGTTAGGGTTAAAGAAGAAAACAGACTCGAGTTTTATTTATAAAACTCGTCCGGTTCCTCTTGGGCCATTTGGCCATTCGCGCACTGTGTCGATCGACACATCATGTGTATCGATCGACACACAGTGGCTAAAACCTTTTATTCTCTCTAAGTACAGTAAATGCCTGGCACTTTTACCGTACTTCTGCTAAGTCATTCCTACACATTTTCTTGTTAGCTTAGGCGTGTGACCCATATGAGATCATATAATAGAGGCAATAAGTCCAAGACTTATAGATCATGAGCGGACTCTAGCAAGCCATCATGACCCCCAGTATTATATGACTTATGTCTGATCATTGACATACTCTTACTTTCTAGAGACAGTACCGAGATTACTGGACACAATTCCAACATGTAATACTGTCACTATTAAAAAATGATATAAAATTTAACATTTTTTCCAAAAAAAAAAAATCCATATTATTAAAAATCTATGTACCTAGAAAAAGAAAGGTGGATGATTGACTCAGTGATAAATTAGATTTTGGTCATAACGAAATCAGGCAGTAAAATTTATGGTTTAACACGATCGTCTTCTGTTGGATTTATTCAACCAAAGAGAAGTAGAATCACGTTGGGTCGTCACAAATGATACAAATCCCAATTTAATGACAATAGATTTATTAGGATCTACGGCACGTAACTGTGACGCGTGTATGAGGGAGAAATAAATGTCCATCTGTCTGGAGTGGCAAATTTAAAGAGAGTGGCAAAAGTGGTTTTTATTTCGATTTTGGACCGCTTTGGTTCCTACTGTCACTTACCTGTCTCTATTTATTACCCTTTTAGTTCTTTCCTTTTTAGATTTCTCAATTATTATTATTTATTTATTATTATTATTATTAATTCAAATACTATATTATTAACACTTTCATTTCCCATCAATTTGTATTATATTATAAATGCAACTCATCAAAATGTATTTCCACAAAGAAGAGACTGAGAAACCCATATAAAATAAACTGATCTCCAACCAAATGTACACAGTTAAAAAAAATATTGATCCTGTATCACAAAATTTATAATATATAATGTAAACAATACTTTAGAAAGAAGTAGCAATGATCTTGTATAATAGAAAAATAAAAACACACCATAACCTTTTATAAATTAATATAATAATTTAATATAATTTCTGTTTTAAATTAATTTCTTATCTATCTAATTTTTTGATAAAATAATATCTCATAAAATTTAGATAGTATTATAATTCCGACATTATTAATTTATAAAAAAAATTACTATATATAACAAACAGTCCAATTCCAGATAGCCCAATAAATCTCAGTTTTTATGGTAAAATCTGATTCAGAATATTTACCATAGAAAACATATATCCTGATGAAATTCTTTTATAAAAATTATTAACAAATTACTAATTTAAATTTCTTCTAATTTAATTTCCCGGTTTTCATCCGAAGAACAAGGGATTGCATTTCTCGTTGGACACAATGTGTCTGTTTACTTTTACCATTTAATGGATTTTAAATGCAAAATATGGTCTCTCGTTTTCTTTTCTTTTTGTAGTAAGAACTGGAACTATATTGAATTTGTTACAGAGATTAGAGACACTTGGTTCATAAATTATATTGAATTCGTTGAACTGGAAGTATGAGTCGTCTCTCACCGGAAAATATCATTATCATAATTTTTTATTTGCGAAATATTAAAATATTCGAAAAGTACTCATTTAAAAAAAATAAAAATATATATGATGTTTAGTTTAGTACTTTGCGAATAAATGAATATTTTTATGAGATAATGATGTTTAGTAAAGATTCATTCTTCCCCGATTACTAAATACGTACGTCACAACCAAATCAGTCCTAATTTGGGCATTTGTTAATACTCCCTCTGTTTCTAATTGATTGATGTTTTAGAATTTTCACACATATTAAGAAGACAAATTAAAACATGTTCATAAATGCATTATTTTTTGTTATTTATAATTTTCTATAATTTTAAACCAATAACAATTTAATAAATTTTATTATCTCTCTTGAAGTTTACGATTTATCATCATTAATGAATAAAAAATGCATAAAAAACATAAAACATTAATTTTTATGAAATAAAAATAAAATTTAAAAAATTAATTTTTTAGGAACGGAGGGAGTATTATTCTTTTGTCGTGAGTCATGAGTGAACAAATGCTAATATTATTCTTTTGTCGTGAGTCATGAGTGAACTTATTATGCATATCTATTTAAATGAGCGGTTGAGGTAGTCCAACTGGTTGAGGGGCTCGTGGTGGCTAGAAACCACCCGGGTTCGAGCCCAGGCGGAAACAAAAATGCCTCCTCTGCTCACCCACATGGATATGGGCCCATTGCTTACGGCCCATTTGAATACCCGGAGAGAGGGTCTATCCATGGGCTGCACCTCCCCTTGGGGATTAGTCTGGGCCCTTCCATAGGCCCGGGATACCCCCAGGTTAAAAAAAAAAAAAAAAAAAAAAAAAAAAAAAAAAAAAAAAAAAAATCTATTTAAATACATATATTAACAAGGGATGTCTATTAATAATTGCCATTTTGTCATTTTTGTGGAGAAAATGGGGCCCGGGATATGGTTGTGAAATGAAATGCTCATTGAATGTTTGCTTACCAAACAAACTCGTTTTCAATTTATTGTCCATCATTTTTCCTGCATTTTCATTCTTTTATTAAAAAAAGAAAGTTAACATGAACAATTGTCTCTCATGTAAATGTAAATGTGATTTCAATAACAACAAAAAGTAGATTAAGACATGTAACGGAATCTGAACATCATAATTCAGAAGTACACTGCCGACTCTTTATTTACCAACTTTTAATATACTTCCAATTGAAAAAATAGTCCCCAAAAACATACATATATTTAATTTATATGTACTGGTTTTCAACCAAACAGTTGAAAATATGCAATCACATAAAAAGAGGAGTTGAATAAATTTGTAACTTGAGGAAAACTTCAGTAAATGCGAAACAATAGTACAAATTAAAGTTGAAAGGAACATTAAAAATAAATAAACTAAACTGATACAACATTTAACATAAGAAAAAGAGGGCAGCATTCCAATAGGATGGCAAATTAGTAAAACTTTTCATCCTATTGGAGGTGCTTGCCCTAAATTATTTAACAGTGTAGAATTAACAAATTATAACACAAAAAAATTATATCAAGTAAAGCGAAATCGAAGTTTCTTTTACATGCATTCATATCCCCTTTCCAATCTCATTCTTTAAAACAAGTAAAATTTTAACTAAGAGAAAAATAAAAGAAAAAAAGAAAGAGAATATTGTCACCTTTGCTTTGTTTTTCGCGTTTGCGTTTTTGTGCGGAAACGTTTTAAAGAAACTCGTCAGGGATCTTGAAAGTCTCAAGTTCTTCATCTTGAATCCAACCAAACTTTTCCAAATAAGGATTCGAAATCGATTTAGGTGGATAGTCATTAATGCAATGATTCCACACATTCTCTTTTGATCCTCCAACGGTTAGATCTCTCACAACTTCCCAAACGCAGCTATTACACTTAAAACCAGCTCCAAAGCTTATCATAAACACTCTATCACCTCTCTTTAGTCTCTTCTTAGCCTCCATGTAAGCCAACACATACCACAAACTACTAGCCGAGGTATTCCCAAACCGGTGAAGAGTCATCCTCGCCGGCTCAATATCATACTCACTTAAATCCAAGCTATGTCCAATCCCATCAATCACAGCTTTTCCTCCGGTATGAATGCAGAAATGTTCGATCCCGGTCTTGAAGTTGATCCCTGCCTTTAGTGGAGTTCCCGGTGGGAGATTCGTGGAGCCCTTGCTAGGGTTTTGACGCATCTTGATTTTCTTGATGAGAAGCTTTAACATGAACCTCAAGAGCTCGGTTACGGGAAGAATCTTGGGTGTTATAACCTTGAGATTGTCTACAAAAGCGCGAGTAGCCGCTCTTGGTAGATTCTTCCCCAAGTAAAACCCTACACGGCCTTGTTCATCCTCGGACTGAATACAACAATTGTAAGAGTCCTCTCTAGCTCCATGGTGAGTACGTACCATACACTTGAGCCTAAACATTGCTTTCTTTCTCAAGCTACGTTTGTTAGTCAAGAGCATAGCACAACCACCGGATCGGAACAAGCAATTAGCTAGAATCATCGAACGGTTGTTTCCGCTGTACCAATTAGGGCTTAAAGACTCGGAGGTAGCAATGAGAGCTAATTTGTTTGCATAGCTCTTGAAAATATTCTTCACAATGTCTACAGAGATCAGACTCGCGCTACATCCCATCCCGGTCAAGTTGAAGACTTTGACGTCTTCTCTCATCTTGTAATGGTTTATGATTCTTGACGCTAGAGAAGGCATTGAAGAGAGCATGGAGACGTTGACAACGAGGATGTCAACTTCTTTAGGTGAGATTTGTTGTCTTTCCAGGAGTTTTCCGATGCAGTCTATGTAGAACTCTTCCATCTCCGAGATCCCATCTTGTAATGAAGGACGCTCTTCTCGGCCTTCGAAGACGAGTCTTGGAGCGTAGGTTTGTTCTCCGATCCCGGAGCTTACGATGGCTTTGAGAAGGAACTTGTACTCGTTTAAGCCAAGGTTTTTGTTTCGATGAATGATCTCCCCGCTGAATTGAGTGCTCACCATTCGATCGTCGGATGGTTTATGACATTGGTAGTCTAAGATGTAGCAATCTTTGTCTTTCTTTGAGTCTATGAGTTTCCAGATCTTGAAGAAGAGATAAGAGAGAAGAAGGGAGAACAAGAGAAGGAGAAGATCCATATTCTTTTTCTTTCTTTCTTTTCTGTATTTTTTTGTTTGTTTATGTGTTTGTTTTTTTTGGGTTAAGAAGAGATGATGAAGTGAGTAAGATGCATGAGAATGAGGTGGAGATTGTGAAGGGGGTTATATAAGAGAACCATAAGACTGGATGAGGAAACGACAGCTATGAATGTTTCAGTGGGTTCTACTTCACCGTTGAATTTTGTTTTTTATATAATTTTAATATTTTTGAATAAATAAAATTTGAATTAAACTTTCTACAGCCAAGTTTGCGGTGAAATTTTTGACTTAGGATTTAGGAGATAAGTGGGGATGCGTTGATGTTGATGTTGAAGTTGATGTACGTGCAAGGTGGAAGAAGTCTTCACTTGTTCCTTTATTAAAACACAACAAGTCTACCATTTACCATTATGTAGTATTGTAATATTTATAGCATTGTTTGATATTCATTTTCCTTCTATAGTTGAGTTGTCGAATCTTATCTGTCGGACATGAACATGTTGTGATTACACGTCGGCTGGACATAACATATGCTCCTTTTCATAGTTTTTATTTTTCTCTTTATTCAATCGTATCGTCGTTCTGTTATGAGTTGTAGAATGGGAGAAAATTGTAAACTTCTGTTTTGAATCATAGAAAAGTTCGCAGCGGAGAAAATATAATATATTTTGATTAATTTCTCACATTGAAATTTTACCATTATGCAATTTTTATCTACCTATACTTTGTTGGTTTTAGTTACTTTCTGAAAGCTTCGATTTGGGATCAACATTAAGTCGTTAATTACTAATATATGCTGATTTTTAAAAAAAATATGAAATTATAGCAAAAGAAGAGGCTGCAAAAGTATTGAGCTCATTTTCTCTGTTTGGTTATGCAGTGTCATTGTCACATGCTATAAAACTTTTCCAGATCGAATATTACGTATATGCTAAGAGATATTCACTAGACCGCATTTCTGTTGATGAATTTTAATTTGGTAGTTTGGCTCGATGAGCTATAAGGAAAGAGAATGTAAAAATGTGGTTGGAGAAGAATGTGAGCATAGAAAAGAAGTGAAGAAGATGAGATAAGTAACACAAAAATTAAATAAAAATAGAGACACACAAATGTGAGCGAGTGAAGTTGTCTTGAGTCATCTCAACCTCCACCAACCGAATGTGGTTTAAGTAAGAGATTACGTATTAATCTTTAATTACTAAACACTTTCTGCGTGCGTTTCTTAGTACTTCTCTCTCTCTCTCTCTCTCTCTCCTCTCTCTCTCTCTCTCTCCTCTCTCTCTCTCTCTCTCTCTCTCTCTCTCTCTCTCTCTCTCTCTCTCTCTCTCTCTCTCTCTCTCTCTCTCTCTCTCTCTCTCTCTCTCTCTCTCTCTCTCTCTCTCTCTCTCTCTCTCTCTCTCTCTCTCTCTCTCTCTCTCTCTAGTCTTTACTTAATTCATCTCACTCCAACAAAGTTAGGTGTTCATGTGTATATATACTTTATGTGTATTATATATACATCTCCGGAAACTTACTGATAAGCAATTAATCAGTTCCTCTTCACTTATTTCAGTTGCAAGTATACAACTTAGTCGTTACAGTTTTGAGGTGTCAATCCACTCGGGTGATTAAACGCACTAAGAATGCAAGTGTTCTCTTAATCTAAGTGCAACCAATTTGCTTGTGTGTTTTGTATCTAATAACCAAATTCCAAATGTAATTACTGAATAAAAATACAATTCACAAGTACATAAAACAGAGTAAAAACAGAGCAAGATAGTTGTTAAAACAGATGATTAAAAGCTAAGTTCCTTGGGTTGAGTTTCGGTTTGGGTGATCATTATTTAGTTCAGAAGCATTTAGCAAACAATGGGTGATTTCTTAGGCTAAGAACAACGATTTCCAGTTAATCCACTCTCGTGATAATAACCCTATACCTATCAAGCATTAACATCAACTCTCGTTGGCAATTTCAAGATAACTATGCAATAAGATCAAGTTCTTACTACCACTAAACACCTTAAACATCAATTCTCATTGGTTAAGAATGTAAAGCACTTGATAGAGATTCAAACATAAACTACACCTCTCGGTGCTAGCAACATTTAAGATCAAGGAGTTGATTGGCCATTTCAATCCTAGCATTAAGAACTTCTAGCAAGTAAGAAACCACTATTCCCAAGTTATTAAACAACCTAAACCATTTTCTAGATCATCCTTACCTCAGATCAAACCCAGAAACTTAAGGGAAACTACTCACTAGCCATAGCAACAATCAGACAAGACATGATTAAACAAGATAAACAAGAAGAACTCAAAGAAGAATCTCAAGAACACAACTCAAATTGCATAAAATATCAAGAAAACTAAATTGTTTGAAGTAATTGTTTACAAGAAGTGATATGGCTCTTCATACACACTAAGAGCCCTTAAATAGATCTAAAACGTGCAATGGTCGACCACAAACACATGGGGTGGTCTACAAGCCGAAAGCAAAAAGAAAAGTGGCATGTGTGAAAAAGTAGGTTCACAGCGGCCTGGGTAGCCCGCTATGGCACCCCGCTGTGAGGTCACAGCGGCCTGGGTAGGCCGCTGCGCAGGCTGCTGGAGAAATGGGTATTCCGCAGATCCTTCACAGCGGCCTGGGTAGCCCGCTATGGCACCCCGCTGTGAGGTCACAGCGGCCTGGGTAGGCCGCTGCGCAGGCCGCTGGAGAAATGGCGCTTCCGCTAGTCCTTCATAGCGGCCTGGGTAGGCCGCTGTGAGTTCCTTCCTCGACCCTTAGCTGTTTTTCCACCTTGTTTGGGTGCTCTTTTGGTCCCTACCTCCTCCATTGTCCTTTGCTGCTTCTTTGGGTCATCCACCACCTACAAAAAGAAGAAACAAAGCAAACCAAACCTAATGATGCCTAAATGCACTAACCTAAAGCTAAGACACAATAATGTTGTCTAAATGCTTTTCCTAAAGCTAAATCACACTCTTAATCATGCCTAAAAACACTCAAAAACACAACACATCAACTCCCCCAAACTTGTTTCCTTGCTTGTCCTCATGCAAACAACAATAAGAACAAAGGAGAGAGGTTTGAAGTTGGAGACTCATAACCAAAGAAATTTAGCAAGCCTTCAATATGATGTCCTTAGAAAATAATAACATGTTGCACAAAAAAACTTTCTAATCCACTCTAATTTCTCTAGGCTTATCAACACACCAAATTTTATTCTCTTAAGCTCATTGTCAAGATTCAACCACTCAACATTCCACCAACTCTTACATTCATTCATCTTATCAAAGTGAAGTCTCACAAATGGGAATTAGATCTCAATCAATTGGCTTGGCATTAAAAGGCTTCAAATGGTGTTTAGAGGAAGGCTTTTATCTCTTATTTTTTGTGGCTAACTCTCAAGAAAAAGGAATGCTAGACATTATGCAAAATGTGGCAAGACAAGAACAATTCATGCATACAATTCTTAGCTCTCAAAATCTTACCCAAAGTGTTTCCCATTCCCAATTAGCTAATCTCCCTTCATTCTCTAACTCAACCATTTTGACTTTTTTTCATTTTTGGGTCTTGACAAGTTAATCTTTTCTTTAAACGCTTTATCTTTCAATCTCATTTTTATTTTGCACTTAGAGTTTTCCCATTTCATGTCTCTTTCCCAAGTGTTTCCCTTCTTTTTACAAGCCATTGGTCTTTTATTCTTTTACTCCCCATTTCACTCTTTCTTTTCTCATTCCCAATCCCATTCCAAGTGCTTATACCCCAAATGCTAAACCAATATGTGAACTCCTAGACTAGCTTATGAGAGCTAATCATTGTCGTTCTCATACTTTTAACCTTTTGCACATGTTAACATTATCAAAAAGAGGCTTCACTCAATCAATTAAATGTAGGTTTGAAAGAAAAGGGTAGGGTAATAATGTGTGGAAACCATTCTAAGAGTGAGAATGGCCACTTGGATTAACAAAGAGTGGTAAAATGAGGTAAAGATAATCCAAGTGTGTGTGTATTGACCATGATCAAGCATCTAAAACCCATAAGTGAGAAGATTAAATCCATTAAAGTCCAATAAGTGAGTTGGTTTCAAAGTTGAGGGTATCCTACTTGACTAACGGATTGGAGTGGTGTGATCAAAGCTCGAAATTTACAAGTGTTTTAAGAGATGTTTAAGCAACATGGTATGATTAACAAGGGTATCATATTGAGTTCTAAAATCTAGATTTCTTGCAAGGCATTTATATCATTGTCTCCTATGCAAATGCTTCCTAGAATGCTACTAGACTCGATCATAAGAAAGCGACAAATATGAAACTAAATGCTCTTTTTTTTTTCAAATTTTTCAAATTTTTTTTTTGGTTTTTTTTCAAAAGCATAACTATTCACAATGCATCACACAAAAGTAAAAGACTCAATCACGAAGATAAAACAAAAGAAAATGATTAGATGATCATCCGCCCAAACTTACTTCACACCGTCTCGGTGTGAAAGCAAATCTAGGAGGGCTAAAGATGGTAAAAGAAAAAGAAAAAGAAAACTATGTACAAAGTGGTGGTGGTTACCTCAGTAGTAAGGATGTGCGGTGTCGTCCTCTTCCTCTCCTAAGGATAGGGACTCATTGCTGGAGCCGGGTGATGGCGGTGGGATGTGGCGTCTGGCTCTGCGGCGTCGCTCATCAAGGGGAGCGCGACCAGGTGCTCTGCTAGACGAGCTGGTACCTTATCCTTGGTACTGCTGCCTTAGGAAATCCTCCGAGCTTGCCTCTTCCTCGCTTGACGAGTATCCTTCGGGCTTTTGCACCTTCCCCTTCTTCCTTGTCAGCATGTAAGCCATGTACTTAACCTGACGCTTCAGTGCCTTCGTCTTCTCCTTGTATACATTCTTTGTCTTGCGTCCAAGATCCACCAGCTTCCCAATAGTCCTATCCTGAAGCTTGTTCCAGCGTTCCAACTTCCGGATGTAGCTATGAGCCCTCCTCAACTGTGCTCCCTGAATTACCTCGTCGGAAGCATGGAGACGATAACGGGCAGTCCCGTAGACCGGACTCGGTGGTCTGATCTGCTCAGCATCCTCTACTGGCTCAGTAGTTTGACTTGTTCTGCTGCTTGCACCTTCTCCCATACCTTGTGAAGAGCCCTCAGTGGCTTTCCTTTTCTTCCTTTTGTTCAGCGACTCAAGCGGTTCTTAAACGGTGCTGTGGAAGTAGCGTGGGTCAGGTGAGAACATGATGTTGTTCTTGTCCTGCAAAGAAGTAATGGCCAGATTTGGGAGAAGCACATTCGCGGTTTGCCGCGGACCGGCCCTGAAGGTGTAAGCGATTCTGTCATGTATCTTTCCAGCAAGGAAGTAAGTCCTGTTGAGATGGCTCTCGTCCAACCTTGATGATGCTTTCCCATTGACCAGCGGGATTCCTAATGCCCTGAAGATCGGTGTCAATAGTCCTCCAAATCTGAACACCGGTGTCCTGTCATGTGACCTCAATGCCTTCTTTCTCATAGCCGATAATTGTTTCATGAAATATCCTACCATACCCAGCTCATGGTAGTTCCCGTAGTTGATCTTCGGGACATCAAACTCTGTCATTACCGGCTGTAGACCCACTGCCAAAAACCTCAGCCCTTCTTCCAATACCTTGTTGTTTTCCCTCCTCGCAAACAAGATGTATGCTAGTAACTTCTCCACATAGCGGATGGCTGGATGCGCAATGTCGGAGTTCTTCATCTCTCCGGTTTGGTATGGAGTCCTGGATATCGTGCTCCACATCACAGTGGGGAGGAGTCCAATTTTCGGCAGCTGGTTGACCCACATATCTCTGAATCCAAGTAACTGGGATATCTGCTTGAAACCTATTTGGTGCCTTTGCCCGTTGCAGATGAAGGTTACGTGTCCAAATCCATTTTCCTCGGAAGGTCCATCCATGTATTCCACTACCTTGAACGTACACATAAACTGATGGTATGCTGTCCTATATACCAGATAGATTTCTCCCATCAAGCTTTCCAAGCTCATGGCTTGCAGCATAGTCATCACATCATCATAGATTCCCAGCTTCTTACAGATTTTGGGATCCCCGAACTTTGTCTCAGTCCACGTGTATGGTTCCAGCTTGGTCCGTATCTGTCCAAAAGGGTAGCTCTTAGGGACCTTCTTCTTCTTTTTTGCTGGTTTCTTGGCTGGTTTCTGTGCGGGTTTCTTTGCCTCTTTCTTCCTTTTCTGTTTCCCTATCTCTTCGTCACTACTCAGGAGCGGAGCCAAGTGGAGGGAAGGGGGGTCAGCTGACCCCGGTTAAATATCATAAATTAAATTAGTAAGCTTTATTTGTTTAACTTTAGTGGCACAGTTGGTGTAAATTTCTTCCCTTGACCCCCCTCTGCATGAGTTTAAACCCTTCTCTGACCCCAATATATCTTTTTCTTTCTATTTAATTCTCTTTTTGTCAATCCTTCTATTTGAATTTTGATCATTAACTGTGTCACTATGTGTACGTTTTCCTTCTTTATTTTTTCCTATAAATATTTTTTAATATTATTTCCTTACAAATATCTCTTATAATACTTCTTCCTTTTTTTGTTTCTTCACCAAGATTCAAAGACATTTATTTCTTTGTTCTTCTTGTTAATTTTTTTTTTTGTTTTTTTTGCAAGTTTTCCATAAATAATATTCTTTCATCTCGTTTTATTGTCCCCTCACCAAAATACAAAGAATATTTTTTTCTTTATCAACATTAATTATTTCCTATTTTTTGTACAATATGTTTATATATATAATAACAACTAAATATAAATTTTAATAAATTTAAGACTTTTTAATTTATTTTATTGAGTATACTATCATTTAAAAAATCAAAAATATACCAAACTTAAATTGGAATAATATTATATTTTAAATATATATAAATAATATTTATTTTAGTTATGACCCCGGTTAAAATATTTTATGGCTCCGCCACTGTCACTATTGGTTGAGACTTCAAGCATTTCCTCTTCCTCCTCATGCTCGACAACGGGTGCCTTACCCGAGCGATGAGTTTGTGTGCTTTCCTCCTCCTGGCCAGCTCGCCTTTTGGTCTTTGTCACCTGCATAGATGCAAATTCAAAGTGATCAATCTATATTTTTAACAACAACCCAAAAATAATGCCTAAAGTCTGAGCATTTTAATTTTCAATCAATAACTACTCAAACATTCCACATATAGGCAATTACGAAGTCCAAACATTATCTAGAAATCATTTTCAACTCAAATTCCAGCAACATTTCAAGTTTTTCATCATGTTCTTCATTAGGTTCTCTCTTTTTCCACATAAATTTCAATGCTTTATGAATTTGGCATGGTTCCTTTTGCAAACTATGATCAAGACATCCTAACAAAGCCTAAGGAACAATCAAATCACATTTTTCCCAAATTTCAATTTTTCACACCAAGAACCCTAGAATCTGAAAATTCGAATTCAATGGAATTTAACCGATAGTTTTTCGAATTGACAGCATGGGTGTGTCTAGAATCATTCAGTGAGCAAGTTCAGAGCATCAAACACCATAAAAACCGAAATCAAAATTTTGCCATGAAGAACAATGGTTTCGAAATCTCATACCTTGGTTCGATTTGATGACAGTTTATGATAATAGACAAGAAGCTTATGAGAAATCGTGAGTTAAAGCACAAGAAATCGCTGAAATTGGTCTAGAATCGAGAGAGAAATCGAGTTTTTGAAGCTCTGAAACGAAAATGGAGTTTTGAGAAGGAGAGAGAGAGAGAGAGGCTGGGTCGCGATGGTTATGGGCAAAAAATATACTCACAGCGGCCTGGGTACCTCGTTGCCAGATGCCGCTGTGAGTTTTCCTTACCTGTAGCGGCCTACGTCACTCGCTGGATGGGCCGCTGCGAAAAAGCCTGGTCCGCAATTTTTCTCCACAGCGGCCTGCGTACCTCGCTGCGCCCGGCCGCTGTGGATTTTTCTTACCTGTAGCGGCTGGATGACCCCGCTGCGCCTGCCGCTGCGAAAATATGTCTTTCGCAAAATTTTCCTCACAGCGGCCTGGGTACCCCGCTGCGCCTGGCCGCTGTGAGTGTTTTTTGTCCGTAGCGGCTGGCCGTCCTCGCTGTGCATGCCGCTGCGGAAATTGTTGTTCCGCATGTACCTCACAGCGGTCTGGGTACCTCGCTGTGGGTGGCCGCTGTGAGTTTCTTTCCCTGAAAACTTACACACAAAACTAAAACACACATAAAAATCATACAAAAACACACTAATCAAATCGAATCAAAGAAAATTCACACAGTATGTACAAAGGATAACATGGGAATGCCTCCCAAGCGCGCTTGTTTTAAGTCTCGAGCTTGACTTTTCTTACTTCTTAGGTTGTGGTTGGTTCCGCGAGAAGAATCGTTACCTCTTCTTCCACGGGGTTTGAGGCTGAGTAGACCTTGAGACTTTGTCCGTTCACTGTGAACTCACTTCCGTCCTTGTTGAGAAGAACAACGGCTCCATAAGGTCTTACTTCTTTGACTGAGAATGGACCTGACCATCTTGATTTGAGTTTCCCGGGGAATAGTCTCAACCGGGAGTTGTACAACAGTACTCGATCTCCTGCTTTGAATTCCTTCTTGCAATCTTTTTGTCATGAAATGCCTTGGTTCTTTCTTTGTAGATCCTTGAGTTCTCATAGGCATCTAGTCTGATTTCATCAAGTTCATGGAGTTGGATAAGTCTCTTCTCAGCTGCCGTCTTGAGGTCAAAGTTCAGTAACTTCACCGCCCACATCGCCTTGTACTCCATTTCGACTGGTAAGTGGCATGATTTTCCATATAAGAGGTTGAATGGGGTAGTGCTGAGAGGTGTCTTGAATGCTGTTCTGTATGCCCAGAGTGCATCATCTAGCTTTTTAGCCCAGTCCTTCCTAGAGCTTCCGACTGTCTTCTCCAAGATGGCTTTTATCTGCCGGTTAGACACTTCAACTTGTCTCTGAAATTGTTGATTACCTTGATAGTTCCCTTGGTTGTTGTTGTACTGTTGGCGTGATTGGAAGTTGCCTTGGTTGTTG
Organism: Orychophragmus violaceus; assembly: GCA_030180135.1. Classification (NCBI taxonomy): domain Eukaryota; kingdom Viridiplantae; phylum Streptophyta; class Magnoliopsida; order Brassicales; family Brassicaceae; genus Orychophragmus; species Orychophragmus violaceus. The sequence goes on along the minus strand of CM058235.1, from coordinate 14,369,331 downwards.
TAAGGTTGCCTTTGCTGGAAGTTTCCGTTGTTGTTGAAAGCCGGTTTTGTTTGGAAGTTTCCTTGAAGTGTTGTTTGGCTCTGTTGCTTGAATGGAGGGTAAGACTGATCTTGTGGGTTCTCCACATTGTTACTTCGGTATGAGAAGTTTGGGTGGTTCCTATAGTTCTGGTTGAATCCTTTGTTGTAGCCTTATCCTCCAATATAATTCATCTCAGCTTGTCCATCAAAACACATCTCAGCATCATCTTCCATGTACCCTTGGTGTTGATCAAAGTCTCCCACAAAGCTAACATTTCTTTGGTTTTCTTTAAGCAACTTGTCCAGTTTCTCATTGAGGGCTTTGATCTCTTTCCTTGGATCATCTCTGTCTCCTCCTTCTCTGTATGTCCTGTCATAGTCCTGTTGGAATTGTGTCCAGTAATCTCGGTACTGTCTCTATAAAGTAAGAGTATGTCAAAGATCAGACATAAGTCATATAATACTGGGGATCATGATGGCTTGCTAGAGTCCGCTCATGATCTATAAGTCATGGACTTATTGCCTTTATTATATGATCCCATATGGGTCACACGCATAAGCTAACAAGAAAATGTGTTGGAACGGCTTAGCAGAAGTTCGACAAAAGTGCCAGGCATTTGTCGTACTAAGAGAGAAAGATTAATGGGTCTGATTAAATGGGATTTAATCAGATTGGTGTTTTGGGCCCATAAGCCCAAAAGGGAAAGAGAAGGCTTTTAATGATCAAAAGCCAAGTCTCTTTCTCCCAACCCTAACCCCAGCGCCGATTTTCTCCTCTCCCTGCGCCTCCCATCAGCTCGGTCTAGCAGCCGTTTTCTGTGATCGCGTGTGTGAACCTTTGGAGGATTCATCCCTCGGTGTATCTCTCTGATCTCTGACCTGTTCTATTCCTTCCGCTGCACTAAACAGGTAAAAGGTGAGATCATCTAATGTTTCTATTCAAGAGAACCTAGATCTGTATGTTTAGGTTGAGATGAATCTGTGAATTACATCAGGATCAACCAAACGAATTCCTACAGTGGTATCAGAGCCATTGGTTCTTAGGATTTCTTGTTTTAGATTCATGTTTAGGTTGTTTAATCTGTTTAGAAGTGTTTTGAATCCATTACTGATAAGAAAAACACTTAAGATACAGAATTGAAATCTAAACACATTAATCGGATCACAAACAAGCTATATGACTTGTTGTTGTGATCGGCCGATGGCTTGAATGCATGGATCGATCATGGATCGATCGCATGATCAGCCGATCGACCGTGAGCGCAACGATGGCCGATCGCTTGCGTGAGAGGATAAGCAAGCGATCATGTGGATTGATCGAACGCGTCGGTTGGACCGAGCTACGATCGTCCCATGATGGTCTCGGCATCGTCCCGGACGATCGCGTGGAGAAGGGCCGAGGATCGCATGGATCGAGCAATGGCCGATCGCATGGATCGCCTCTCGTCCCGCCTGCATCGTCCCACGATCGTCCCGCCTGACCCGAGCTCGTCCCGACCGTCCCGCGTCCCGTTCCGTTGCGATCGTCCGATGCGGCTGCCCGGGTGTAGCCGCGATTGTTTCAAAACCCTAATGGGCCGGTTCGATTTCGGTTAGGTGGTTCGGTTCAAAACTTAATTAAAATCATCGTTCTGGTTTAATAAACAGATTTAATAATTTTATTAAATCTGGTTAAACCGGGATAAGAAATCCAATGTCGAAAGAAATATTGGATTTAGTGCCTAAACCAGGAATTTCTAATTTGATTTGGTTGGACCAAATAAATTGAGAAATTCCGGTTTAGTAAATAACCGGTTGACAATTGTGGTCATCGTAGTAATTAAAACTTGGTTAGACCAGTTTTAATGAACCAGACCGGTTATGTCAATTAATTGGACAATTGGGTCATGTCTTGGACATGGACCAATTCTTGGGCCTCGGGCCAAGAAGTTAAAACAATTGGGCCAATTATTTGAGTCTTTCTTCAGATTAATTTAAAATCTATTTTATAAAATTATAAAGTCGTTTTTAAATTAAAGTTTCCGAAATTTTGAAATTAGAAAGTTTCTTAAAATAGAAGTTTCTGGATTTGCGGATTTTGGATTTTAAAGAAATTTCTAAAGTTAGAAAGTTTCCGGTTTTAGAAAGTTTCCAATTTTAGAAAGTTTCCAAAAATAGTAGGTTTCCAAAAATAGAAAGTTTCCCGAAATAGTAATCTTCTATTTTGGGAATGAATTTTAATAAACCTACGAACCTCAAATAATATCAAGCGTTGGATGTCTTGTCCAGACTATGTCAGCTGTCAAAGCCCATTCAATTGCATTCATGGCCTTACAGTGTGAGGATGTCTGCTTTTGCGTGAGTAAGACGGTTTGTGATTCATAAATGTCATTGGGAGTCCCAGACATTAATGATTACATGACTGTATAGTCTGGTTTTCTTGACTAGGCCATCGGGAGTCCCGGGCCTTGAGACATCAGAGTGGATTGGGCCTCGGGCCCAGATTCACAACCAAGAGTTATATCACGGATATAATTAGCCGACTTAGGGCTTACCGATATAAGCTAAGGTTGGGTGACGGCCAGTGGCCCACTTTAATCTTAGTTATATGTGGATCTTGGAATCATTATATTCTATTGAGGGTAACTTAGGTTATTGAATATAATGCGTGATTAATCATATTAAATAGTAATACGGGATTAATCATATTGAACATATTAACTAAAATCCTTTTATCTTAATTTTCAGTTATGACTAGCACATACAATCAAAAAACTTTCTCGATCCGGTCTGTCCTTAAGATGGACAAGCTGAACGGATCAAATTTCTTGACTTGGTCGCGGAACCTGAGGCTAGTCCTCAGACAGGAGAGAAAGGACTATGTTCTTGAGAGAGCTCTCCCCGTGAGAATCGGGTCCAATGCTTCTCATGCAGTATATGATGCTTGGAATAAGCATTATAATGATGCGGTAGATGTGCGTGGTCTGATATTGGCTACCATGGACTCAGACTTGCGGAAGCAATATGAGAACATGGAGTCGCCAATAGAGATGATCAGCAGCCTGAAATTAAAATTTCAGGAGCAGATAAGAGTGGAGAGATACCAGTTGGTTAAATCTCTCACTAGCTGCAAGCTACCAAATGATCATCCAGTAAGTCCTCATGTCAGTAAAATGATGGGTTACATTGATAACCTGAGGAAACTGGATTATCCAGTTAGCCAAGAGATGGCAACTGAAATCATTCTGCAGTCACTGCCGTCAAGCTATGATAAGTTCAGAAAGAACTATATCAAGAAAGGCTTAACGAAGACGCTGACTGAACTGCATGATATGCTCAAGACAGTTGAGCCAAACGTGAAGAGTACCCTGTACAATCTCATGAATGAGAAGGGTAGGTTTACTAAACCTAATGCTGACAAGGGTGAAGACAAAGTTGTCCAGATTTTGAATCATGGCAAGCGTGTGTCTTCTGAGCCCGAGTCAGATACCTCTTGTGTTGGTAAGTGCTGCTACTGTAAGGAGACAGGGCATTGGAAGAGAGATTGCATTAAATTCATGGAAGATGATGAGGAGTTAAAGTCGATGTATGCGACTACTTCCTCAGGTATTCATGTTATTACTTCAAGTTCTACCTTAAAGGTATTGGATACTGGTTGTGGCACTGATATTTGTGATAATATGCAGAGCCTAAGCAGCAGTAGAACGTTGAAAGAAGGGCAAGTGAAACTACATGTCTGGAAGGAGCTTGGGATGCTGCCTCAGCCGTAGGGTTTTTCACTTATAGATCCCTTTGAGGCTTGGTTTTGTATTAAGTAATTGCTACAATGTACCTGCTTTAAGCAGAGTTGTCTTTCATTTTCTTGTAAGAATTTGAATGTTTTTCATTTTGATAAAAGACAAGTTTTGTTCTTTTGATCTTAATGAAATATTAATTGTAGCACCCTATTCATGGAATGGGTTTTATATCTTAAACCAAAGAGTGCCTAAATGTAACATAAATACCGAATTGGTTTAAATCTGATGAATTAAACCTGATTTTTCTTGGCAAAAGTCTTGGTCACATAGAGTAAGTCGGATTCAGAAATCCCATAGTCATGGACTGTTGGGCTCATTTGATAAAATATCTTATGAGACTTGAATTCTGTTTACTAGACCAAAAGATAAAGGGCCTATCTTAGCCGAGCTAGAGAAAGGCCCAAAGACTTATTGGACCTAGAACATACTGATGTATGTGGCCCAATGAGCAGTAATGCCAGAGAAAATCTCCTGTACTTCATTGTCTCTACTGATTACTTCAATGAGTGTGACTGTGTTCATTAGATGAGACACAAGTCGGAATTCTTTGACATGGTCGAAAGAGTTCCAGAATGAAGTATAGGATCTGAATGACAAAAGTATTAAGACTCTGGATTAAATCACGAGTGAGAATACTTAAGTCATTGATTGTGTGATCATCTTAATGAGTGTGAAATCGTTTCACAGCTCATTTCTCCTGAAAACCTGAAGGTGTTTCTGTGAGAAAGAATCAGATCTTATTAGAAATGATTAAAGATGAGTCACACGAATCTTCCATGATATTATTTAAAAATAACGCTCTAAAATATCTAAGTTTACGCTGAAATAGTTCCACAAATATCGGTTGAAAGACACCACGTTAATGTGGATTGGAATCGATCCAAATTTGTCTTTACTGAGTATTTGTAGTTGTGCTACTTCGCTGGTTGTCCTAGAGAAACTAAGGCTTGTTACTTTTACGTCCAATCTGTTTTCTAAGAAGGGAAGTTATTTTCCAAGAAGAACAGTGGGAGTAAAAGCATAACTCGAAGTTTTCAAAGGGAAACCAAGGCTCGGTACTTTTACGACCATTCTGTTTTCTAAGAAGGGAAATTACTTTCCAAGAAGAACAGTGGGAGTAAAAAGTATTTTTACGACCATTCTGTTTTCTAAGAAGGGAAGTTACTTTCCAAGAAGAACAGTGGGAGTAAAAGTACAACTCGAAGAAATTCGAGAAATACAGGAGGCTGCTTTACCTATTAAGGGAGAGCAGCGGAAGGATTTACAGATTTCTGTAGAATCTACACCTGTGGAGCCTGAAGTTCGCAGATATGAATGAATCAGTTACTAATCAGAGAGTGATTTCTCGTCATTAGTTGAACCTGATAATCATTGAAAGCTCGCATGATCTGATGATCATTGAAAGCGACGAATCTGCGAAATTCAAAGAAGCGAAAGTAAGCCCGGACTCCGAAAAATTACATTTTATGTAAGTTAGCTTCATCGATCCATTCATGGATGGAAGCAAACATATCGGAGTTGGAATCTTCGTTCTGTTGAAGTAGTCAAGTTTTTGACTTGAACAGGAACGAAGCGGAACTGTGTGTTTACTAATAGATAAGTGGGAGCGATATTGCATTTCTCAAAGTGTATGTCGATGACATACTGATTCTCGGATATAACGTCCCAACGCTGTAGTCGGTAAAGGACTAGCTTGGGAGTTGGTTTAATGAATGACATGGGTAAAGCCACGTAGTTTTGGATTTTGGATCTAAAGATAGAGATCCAAAAGAGCTGATAGGACAAAGTCAGATTCTTAAATTGACAAAGTCCTACACGTTTTGAGCAATCCAAGAAGGGTTTTATGCCAATGTCACATGGCATTAAGTTAAGCAAGATACAGTATCCTACGATAACTGCTGAGCTTAAATGCATGGATGAGATTCCATATGCGTCGGCAATTGGATCTATCATGTATGCCATGAAACATACTTGTTTGATGTTGCTTTAATGTTAAGCAAGGCAAATAAAGACCAGTCAAATCCAGCAAAGAATCAAGTTTCCTAAAGTATGTCCTAAAGTATTTGAGGAATACTAAGGATAAGTTCTTGATTTACGGAGAAAGTAAGGTGCTATAAGTCGATAGAGTCTGAAAGGCAAGTTTCCAACAGACAAAGATGATTTCCGGTCACAGTCTGGTTATATCTTGTGTTTGTTTCGGCGGTGCACGGCACTGTTGCTGACTCCATGACTTAAGCTGAATCTTTCGCAGCTTGGGAAGCGGCGAAAGAGTTAGTTTGGAAAGAAGAGTTCATCACTGAACTTGATGTGATTCCAGCATAGATGAAACTAGCTGCACATCAGAGGTCCAAACACCTTGAGGATAGGTATAACCTATTCCGTGAGATAAATGACAGAGATGTTAAGTAGATCAGCAAGTTTCAACGAATGAGAACGTTGCTAATCTATTAACGAAGCCACTCCTTAGGCCTAAGCACGAGTCGCGGACTGTTGCTGTAGGATAAGTGAAATTAAGATGTAGTCTTAATTTCAGTGGGAGTTGTTAAAGGGCTTTATTTAGTTATTGATATGTTCTTGTAAAACATTTTTATGTTTTAATGAAATTATTATTTCAAGATTATTTTAACTGTGATGAAATAATCGTTCCAAAATGATATGAAGCATTTTATAGGTCATCGAAGTAAGTGACTTGATCTTGAGTCATCAAAGTCATTTAGCTTGATCATGAGACCCTATATTTGATAAATGTTTTATATCATCCTGTCCCTAGTCGAAGGTTGTTGAAACTGGAACATCAACAACCGTGTGAGACTGGATTGGTACGTGACTTATGACAAAGTCTCAGTGTGTCATAGATGCGCGGCATCAAAGTCAGCACATAGGTGTATGTTTGGGAACATACGACCGGACAAGACCCGCTTATAAGAACTCTTCAGGATATTTATATCTGTGTCATAAGAGATTCTTACTACGACTATAGAGTATAGTCCTTAGACCTGAGTTCGCATGCATGTGACTGCACATGGAATGATGCACTTTGATCATTGTCTAACGCTATCGTTCTGCGATAGTTATAAGGACCTTGTTTGGGTACATCATGAAATGAGTAGTTTACAGTGATGGAACAAGATGGGATTTGTCCCTCCAATATAAATGGAGTGAATATCTCTAGGCCAATCGGAGATTTGAATACTGGAAAACGCATGGCCATGCTCAAACGGACTTTCCCGAGTCGTTTGGATTGTCAGTATCAAATCAGAGTCCGATCAACAAGATTAGGCTTTATAAGGATGACACCAATCTTGCCTTATGACTAATCGAGATATTGAGACAAAAGGATTATGAATACAGAGATTCCAGTACAAGTGGGAGATTGTTGGAATTGTGTCCAGTAATCTCGGTACTGTCTCTATAAAGTAAGAGTATGTCAAAGATCAGACATAAGTCATATAATACTGGGGATCATGATGGCTTGCTAGAGTCCGCTCATGATCTATAAGTCATGGACTTATTGCCTTTATTATATGATCCCATATGGGTCACACGCATAAGCTAACAGGAAAATGTGTTGGAACGGCTTAGCAGAAGTTCGACAAAAGTGCCAGGCATTTGTCGTACTAAGAGAGAAAGATTAATGGGTCTGATTAAATGGGATTTAATCAGATTGGTGTTTTGGGCCCATAAGCCCAAAAGGGAAAGAGAAGGCTTTTAATGATCAAAAGCCAAGTCTCTTTCTCCCAACCCTAACCCCAGCGCCGATTTTCTCCTCTCCCTGCGCCTCCCATCAGCTCGGTCTAGCAGCCGTTTTCTGTGATCGCGTGTGTGAACCTTTGGAGGATTCATCCCTCGGTGTATCTCTCTGATCTCTGACCTGTTCTATTCCTTCCGCTGCACTAAACAGGTAAAAGGTGAGATCATCTAATGTTTCTATTCAAGAGAACCTAGATCTGTATGTTTAGGTTGAGATGAATCTGTGAATTACATCAGGATCAACCAAACGAATTCCTACAAGTCCTCCCCATAGTTGGTGTCACTGATTGCCAAGTTCTCCACCAGCTGCATGGCTTCTCTTTCATCTTTTTGCAGGAAGTTGCAGTTGCTAGCAGTGTCTAGCATCATCCTGTACTTTGGCAGTATGCCCCTATATAAGGTGCTGAGAAGACTCTCCTTAGTGAAACCGTGGTGAGGGCATTGGTTGGTGTAGCTCTTGAATCGTTCCCAAGCTTCTCCAAAGTTTTCTGCTGTTTTTCGTTTGAAGCTTGAAATGTCATTCCTCAACTTTGCGGTTCTTGATTTGGAGAAGAATTTGGATAGGAAGATTATCTTGCATTCATCGCAAGAAGTGATTGAGTTTGGTGTAAGGTTCTTCTCCCATAGATGGGCTTTATCACCAAGTGAGAAAGGAAACAATATGAGTTTCATTGCATCTTCAGAAATCCCGTTGAAGCGGACAGTTCTACAAGCTCTGTCAAAGTTGTGAAGGTGGTCTAGTGGATCCTCCATAGGTACGCCATGGAATTTTTTTATTTCCACCATGTTGATGATGCTTGCCTTTATTTCATAGTTGTAGTTTTCCACTGCCGGTGGGATGATTCCAGAATTGTAGTCGTTGATGCTAGGTTCGTCATAGGCTCCAATGGCTCTAGTCACTCTTGGTGGATGTTGTGGTCTTCGTCCTTCGTTGTTTGTTTCACCTCCATGTTGTTGGTGTCCCTGGTCGGCCATATTGATTCGTTCTCCAGTCAACCTTTGTTCTTCTCTTCTTTTTCTTGAAATTTCTCTTTCAAGTGCTTTGATATCTTCAACTCGTGGTACAAGGTTTGTTGGTCCCCTGCTCCTCAATTTCATTCACCTGCAAAACAAAGGGAAAGAAGGTAGAGAAGATTAGTATCTTTGTAACCAAAAGACTTAGTCTCAAGCAAACACCAAATCCTAATGGCTTAATTAACACCCAAGATGGCAACGGCGCCAAACTTGATAAGCAATTAATCAGTTCCTCTTCACTTACTTCAGTTGCAAGTATACAACCTAGTCGTTACAGTTTTGAGGTGTCAATCCACTCGGGTGATTAAACGCACTAAGAATGCAAGTGTTCTCTTAATCTAAGTGCAACCAATTTGCTTGTGGGTTTTGTATCTAATAACCAAATTCCAAATGTGATTACTGAATAAAAATACAATTCACAAGTACATAAAACAGAGTAAAAACAGAGCAAGATAGTTGTTAAAACAGATGATTAAAAGCTAAGTTACTTGGGTTGAGTTTCGGTTTGGGTGGTCATTATTTAGTTCAGAAGCATTTAGCAAACAATGGGTGATTTCTTAGGCTAAGAACAACGATTTCCAGTTAATCCACTCTCGTGATAATAACCCTATACCTATCAAGCATTAACATCAACTCTCGTTGGCAATTTCAAGATAGCTATGCAATAAGATCAAGTTCTTACTACCACTAAACACCTTAAACATCAATTCTCATTGGTTAAGAATGTAAAGCACTTGATAGAGATTCAAACATAAACTACACCTCTCGGTGCTAGCAACATTTAAGATCAAGGAGTTGATTGGCCATTTCAATCCTAGCATTAAGAACTTCTAGCAAGTAAGAAACCACTATTCCCAAGTTATTAAACAACCTAAACCATTTTCTAGATCACACTTACCTCAGCTCAAACCCAGAAACTTAAGGGAAACTACTCACTAGCCATAGCAACAATCAGACAAGACATGATTAAACAAGATAAACAAGAAGAACTCAAAGAAAATCTTAAGAATACAACTCAAATTGCATAAAAGATCAAGAAAACTAATTTGTTTGAAGTAATTGTTTACAAGAAGTGATATGGCTCTTCATACACACTAAGAGCCCTTAAATGGATCTAAAAAACGTGCAATGGTCGACCACAAACACATGGGGTGGTCTACAAGCCGAAAGCAAAAAGAAAAAGTGGCATGTGTGGAAAAGTAGGTTCACAGCGGCCTGGGTAGCCCGCTATGGCACCCCGCTGTGAGGTCACAGCGGCCTGGGTAGCCCGCTATGGCACCCCGCTGTGAGGTCACAGCGGCCTGGGTAGGCCGCTGCGCAGGCCGCTGGAGAAATGGGTCTTCCGCAGATCCTTCACAGCGGCCTGGGTAGCCCGCTATGGCACCCCGCTGTGACCAGGTCACAGCGGCCTGGGTAGGCCGCTGCGCAGGCCGCTGGAGAAATGGCGCTTCCGCTAGTCCTTCATAGCGGCCTAGGTAGGCCGCTGTGACACCTCGCTGTGAGTTCCTTCCTCGACCCTTAGCTGTTTTTCCACCTTGTTTGGGTGCTCTTTTGGTCCCTACCTCCTCCATTGTCCTTTGGTGCTTTTTTGGGTCATCCACCACCTACAAAAAGAAGAAACAAAGCAAACCAAACCTAATGATGCCTAAATGCACTAACCTAAAGCTAAGACACAATAATGTTATCTAAATGCTTTTCCTAAAGCTAAATCACACTCTTAATCATGCCTAAAAACACTCAAAAACACAACACATCACTTACTACTACTTATATATTATAGTTTCAATATACTCGTTTCTGTTAATAGAGTTTTTACACTTTCTGCCATGTTGATTGCGGTGGCCAAATAAATTATGAATTCGAACGTATTTGATGTTTGCAATTTGAGATCACTAATTCAGTTACCATCATATTTTTTCTCCAACAATATGCATTTTGTAAGAATGACCAACTTATGTTATAGGAGAGAAAATACAACGGTTGTGGAGTCTAATTTCAGAGTCCAATAATAATAAAAATAATCAATAATATATTTAGATTTCTAAAGATATACAAAATGAAATTAGCCCAAGAAAAAATGTTATACAATTGGTTTTGAATGTCTTTTAAAACCGTAAGAGTTTCAGACATTTGGCTTATAACTTTTTCGGTGTCCGGAATCAATTTTTCATATGATCCAGAATCAGCTATTAAATATTCTAGTTTATATACTCCCTCCGTTTCATAATGTTTCATGTTTTAGAAAAAAAATTTGTTTCATAAAGATTTATGTTTTAGGTTTTCTATGCAATTTTTACTAATTAATGTTTACAAACTGTGAGTTCCAAAATCTATATTGAATTATTATTGGTTAATAGTTATTGGAAAGTGTTTTTATGAAAGAGAAATATGCATTTATAGTTAGATATTAATTATTTCTTAATTTGTGTGAAATGTCTAAAACATGAAATATTGTGAAATGGAGGGAGTAACTTTTTGTTCCAAAATGTTTTGAATCCGGCACACAAATGAAAACTAACCCCATCACACCGTTGGTAATTGATGTTCAATGTTGATGCATCAGTTTTTTTTTTGGCAAAGTTGATGAATCAGTTTAAAAAAAGAAATTATCAAGTAAAAGCCATTTAAGTATATACTTGTTAGTTATACCTAATATTTATTAATCCATTTTGTAAATTATAAACAGTCGTAAATTCTAATTTGACTTTCACATAATGGTATAGATAGAATCATAGTAAGCCCATTGAAAAGTTGGGTATCTTTTTGTCAACCATTGAAAAGTTAGTTGGTTGATAGATAACGACGAAATATCTATAAATGCAGTCAACTAGGCTGCTAGAAATTGTCTAAAAAAATACATTTATACAAAAGAAAACGAATTTTGTAATTAAGAGTTTCGGAGACTGAGATTATAAATGAGGAGACGACATTAGTAGTCAAGCAAGGACTTCATCCGACTTTGTTCCACTGATTTGCTTTAAAAATTCGATTCATGCCAACCTGTAATCGCCGTTATAGCCCCAATAAATACACATTCATAATAATACATGGATCTATCAAATGCATAAACTTGGAGGTGCAAAATAAATAGTGACAGAGATTGATACCAGACTCACTAATATTCTTCACATTGTTACATGCCATCCATTATCTGCTTGGTCAACGCTGTATATTATCACGCTTACTTGGTCATATAGTGTAAGTACATACTATCACTCCATTTAAGACCAATTAATATTATTATTTTTTTTCTTTCAAAACCTCTTTAATTAGTTCTAAACTCAATGTTGATATAAACTGATTTTGAGATTTATTTAAAGAAAAAATTGTCAATTTTTTATCGGTATATCTATAGAGATATCGGCAAGTCCAATAGCCAAACTATTACTCCTCCGGTTTTTTTTCGTTTAAGGTTTGGACACATAAGTTAAAAATTCATTTAATTTTTTTATTTTTTTAAAACAAAAACATCATTAATTATCTACATAAACACAATTCAACCAATGATAAAATAAACTGTAGAATACAAATAGTCACAAAACTTAAAAAGTTAATAAATTTTATATTGAAAATCGAAAACGACATCTAATTTAAAACAAAATAAAATATATAAAACGTCAAATAATTCAAAACGAAGGGAGTAGTTGATTTCTAAAATCTTTGTTACATCATAAAATTTTGATTAATCGAAACACTACACCGTTTCGAATTCGATCACCTGATGCGTAAAATTATTATAAAGTTTTACTTTAATCTATTTATCTATTCGAAAAAGATCTCCATGAATTATACATTTTAAAAAAAAGATTAGTGTGGATCTTTTTATAGATCCGGAATCTCATGATAAGAAAATCGATTAATAAACATAGCCAATAGCTACATGTAATAAAAAATGCGCAGCTGAATTATTGAATGCCATAAAGTAATATGGAAGAATTATTGAAACTTTCTTTTGGCGGCATGAAAAATATGTATTATTTGATTTAATTAGAAACTAAATTAATATCTCGTGATTTAAAAGATAGTTGATAGGGTTGCAAGTTTCAAGTCTTTTTTTCTCATTTGGATGCTTGACCAAAGACATATTTTAAAAAGATACCACTTGTTGGTGTCCCGTCGCGATGTATATACCATACTTGTCCATACCACTGCATGGGCGAAAACGGGATATGTGTAAAATTTTTTTTTTTTTTTGTCAACTATGTGTAAAATTTATACAGTGTAACCTATTTAATATATTTTTTTTTGGTCAAAAGAAAGTTTCAATAATTCTTCCATATTAACGGGTATATTTGTGGTTTTAACGGATACCATTTATTTAATTTTCGGTTTTTAATTTTCAACTTTTGATTTTTATAAAACGACATCATTTTATTTTATGTATCATTTAAAATATGTTTTTCACACAATGTATCTAAATGGGTAGGCTAAAAAGCTCACTGAATCTAAAGAAAACATTTCAGTTTTAATTTTAAACGACATTGTTTGTGTAGCACATGAAATATGTTTTTAAACAATGGACATAAATGGGTCGATTAAATCCTATCGAATCTAAAGTTAACTAAACATGCTTAAATGGATACAAAATTAAACAAATTTAAATAGGGATTATCTAAACAGATTCAAACCTAAAAAGACATATATATAATCTAAACGAACCAAATCCGCCTGTTTTAATATCATTATTTTTTTACAATACCAAAGGTTTCCTTCGCTGAAGGTTTTTCTCTCAAATGCGCGTCTCAGTCAAAATCCCAACTTTTCCGTTGATCCTCTCACCGACGCTTCCGATGGCCGGAGCTCCGGTCCCGAAGCCTGTCCCGCCTCTTCCGCCGAACTCACTCTCCCCTATGGATGTGTTGTCTCCTTCTTCTCCGATCTCACGTCCTCCTGTCTTGCCTCTCCGGGATTCAGAGAGGACGGATGTTTCTGGATCTCCTGTTTCGGGTTCGCCCCTTCCAGCTTCGTTGACGGCGCTCGAATCAAACTCTGCTCCGCTTTTTCCGAATCCTGCGGTTTGTTTTTCTTCGACCAGTGCGTCGTTGCCTAAATCGTCTGCTCACGCGCCGCCAGTTGCGGCGTCTCAAACCACTACTGCCTCTTCCTTTAACTGGGCTTCTCGTGTTAGGTCTGGTTCAAAGTACCCTAAATCTACTGTTCCGGTAACCATCTTTGAATATGGTGCACCGCGAATTAAGGTTTCTAATGTGGTTTTTGAGAGAGGTGCTCGGTTTCATTCAAATTTTATTGTGGGAATTTTTTACGGTAATGCTCCGTCTTATGGAAAGATTTGGGGCGTTCTCAATTACTTGTGGGGAAGGGATCGTCGGGTTTCGATTCATAATCTTTCAAAGAACGCCTTCTTATTCTATATCCCCTCTGCTTCGCTCAGACAGAAGATCTTAAAACATGAACTGTGGAGGGTTGGGGACTCTCCTTTCTTCGTTACGGAGTGGAAAGCTTCTTTCTCTCTGGATCCTCCCTCGCTGAATAAAGCTCCGGTTTGGGCGTCCTGTAGTTCCTTTCGATCTCATCACAAATGAGGGTCTTAGCATCATTTCCAAGCCTCTTGGCGAAATCATTGATGTGAAGCCTTTTTCTAGCATTAGTGCTGTCGAGATTAAGGTGGTGGTTGATCTTACTAAGCCGCTTCCGGAGTTAGTTGAAGTGGAAAGGGACAATAGAGATGTAGATGTTATTGCAGTTTCTTACCCATGGCTTCCACCTCTTTGCCCAGTCTGTAATGAGATCGGCCATAAGGAGGCATTCTGCCCAAGTAAGGTTATCCCTCCTAATGATGCAGGCATGAAAGATAAGCCATTGGGTAAGAAGGTGAATCTTTCTGCTCCGGGTCCTACTCAATCTGTTCCTCGTAAGGAGGGTGGGGTCGACATAACTCAACCTATTCACAAACCCCCTCCTGTTTCTCATCCGGCTTGGAAGAGAAAGGATAATCAGATTGTTCAGTCCTCTGCCGTTGTTTTGGCTGATCCTCAGGTTGTACCAGATAAGGTTCACGATTCAGTGGTTGTCCCCTTTGCTCATTCAGCTCAGGCTGGCCAACTAGCTCCGGTTGGTGAGCATATGTCGGTCTCTCAAGAAATTCATGTTGATCCTATGGAGACTTCTTTCATTGCTGCAACTAAGACAATCTCGTCTCAATCTATGGATGTGACCAGCAGTGAAGTTCAGCCTCCCAGCATCTCCAATCCGTTTGATATCCTTCTTTTAGAAACGGGTTCGGAGACTCCAATTCCTGAGCAAGTGGAAGAGGGAAGTTTGGCTTTAATTCCTAAAGGTCCTGTTATCTCCTCCACTGTTTCTCCTCAGGCTACTAAGAAGAGAAAGTATGCTACTTGGTCCCCAGTTTCTGGTGGTGATTATCCTCGTTTGGAGGATTGTCCCCCCACCTAATCTCCTTATGACTGATACCTTTTTTTGGAATGTGCGTGGCATCACCGATCTAATTAAGCATAGACCCCTTCTCTCTTGGGTCAATTCTCGTAAGCTCAGTGTTGGTGCCCTTTTGGAAACGCACATTAGGGAGTTAAATATGCAAAGTTTTTTGGCGGCTTTAGGCTCGGATTGGAAAGTTATATCTAACTACTCATTTTCAGACTTGGGAAGGATTTGGATTGTGTATAGGAATCCTACCATTGTCTCTCTTTTATTTGCGGTTGCCCAATCCATTACGGTTCATGTTGTGGAAGAGGATGGTTCTTCTTTCTTTTTCACCGCGGTCTATGCTTCTAATGAATTAGTGGAGCACATGCTTTTATGGAACTCTCTCAGGGATACTCATGTGGCGTTTGATATGAGTGCGAAGCCTTGGTTAGTTTGTGGGGATTTTAACGAGATCATCTGTCCTGAAGAATCTTCTAATCCCCTGGTGGTGAATTCGACGCATCTCATGCGTGAATTCAGTTCCGTTCTCTCTGACATTGGTCTTATGGATATGGCGGCTCAGGGTCCTAAGTTTACTTGGTCCAATCACCGTCCATCTGCGCCAGTGGCTAAGAAACTTGATCGATGTCTTATCAATGAGACTTGGCTGGTCCAGTACCCTTCTTGTCATTGCAGTTTTGAACCTCCTGAATTTTCAGATCACACTCCATGTTACATCCGGATATCTTCCCGTCCTCCATCGTTTGGCACTAAACAATTTAAGTTATTCAGTTTCGTCACTACTCTCCCGCAGTTTGTGGAATCTATCCAAACCGAGTGGGAAGGTTTGGCCAATTTGGCTACCAATCTTACCAGCCTCTGTTTTAAATTGAAGCGAATGAAGAGACCTCTTAAGACATTATGAAAGGCTGCTTTTAGTGATATTGAGAAAAGGGTTTGTAGTGCTTATGAGGAACTCAAAGAGTGTCAAGCAGTCTCTCTTCTTTCCCCTAGTTTTGAATTGATGGAGAAAGAAAGACTGTGTCGGGGAATGTTTCTTTCGTCATAGATCTCAGATTCGATGGTTGGAGATTGGTGATTTTAACACGTGTTTCTTCCACCGTATTATTGTTGTGCGTAATGCCTCAAATGCGATCAAGTACCTGCTTCGAGCAGATGGTTCCCGTTCCTCTTCATTGGAGGAAATGCATTTTGTGGCTATCTTGCACTTTTCTTCTCTGTATGGGACTCCTAAAGGCCAGTTCTGCTCTGTTTTGAAGGCTTTACTGCATCGGATTCTGGTCGTTAAATGCTCTCCAACTCAGAAAGAGCAGTTGTCTGCCCAGGTTTCGTCTGATCAGATCCGTACTACTTTGTTTGGTCTTCCTCTGAATAAAACTCCAGGACCAGATGGGCTAACGGCTGAATTCTATAGAGCTTCCTGGTCTTGCTTAGGCGAAGAGGTCATCTCAGTGGTGAAGGGGGTTTTTCATGCCCCATTTATGCCCTCTGCCCTGAATTCTACAAACCTGGTTCTAATTGCTAAGCGGCCTGGGACAGAGGATCTTAAAGATTTTCGACCGATTTCATGTCTTAATACTCTATACAAGCTCATCACCAAGATTTTGTCTGCCCGTTTGAACTTAATCCTCCCTATGATCACTTTATCCATTCAGTGTGCTTTTGTTCACAATCGTCTTCTCCTTGAGAATGTTCTCCTAGCTTCTGAAGTTATCCAGGGTTATTCCAAATCAGAGATTTCACCAAGGATGACTCTAAAGGTTGACATCTCCAAGGCCTTTGACTCAGTCCGTTGGGATTTCATTTTAGCAGCTCTAGAAGCTCTCAATCTCCCTTTGTGTTTCATTCAGTGGGTTCGTGCCTGTATTTGCACTCCTTCTTTCTCCCTGAGTATAAATGGAGTTACGCCTGGATACTTTAAAGGGAAAACTGGGCTTCGTCAGGGCGACCCTTTATCTCCTCCTTTATTTGTGATAGTGATGAATGTGTTATCTACAATGTTGAATAATGCGGCGGCTGATGGCATTTTCAACTATCACCCGGGCTGTGCAGTGTCCATGCTTACTCATTTGGCTTTCGCATATGATCTCTTGATCTTCCTCGAAGGTACGTCTCAATCGCTTGCAGAGGTCTTTTCGGTGCTTTCTCAATTTGAAAAGCTCTCTGGTCTTGCGGTTAATATTCACAAGACGAGTTTGTTTACTGCTGGAGTCACGCAACCATCTTTGGTTGAGATTGAAAGTCGTTTTGCCCTTAAACAATCGCATTTGCCTATCCATTATCTTGGACTTCCTCTGTGTTCCCGAAGGTTGAGCATTCACGAATTTGATCCCCTACTTTCTCAAATCAGGCGCAAACTTAGTGGATGGACTCATAAGCACTTAAGTCTTGCTGGTAGACTTCGGCTTATCAGTTCAGTAATCCCGGGAATTATTGGTTTCTGGTTTTCAGCGTTTATCATCCCTAAGAAGGTTTTATTGATCATTACTCGTCTAACCAGCTCCTTCTTATGGCATGGTGTTGGAATTGTGTCCAGTAATCTCGGTACTGTCTCTAGAAAGTAAGAGTATGTCAATGATCAGACATAAGTCATATAATACTGGGGGTCATGATGGCTTGCTAGAGTCCGCTCATGATCTATAAGTCTTGGACTTATTGCCTTTATTATATGATCCCATATGGGTCACACGCCTAAGCTAACAGGAAAATGTGTAGGAACGGCTTAGCAGAAGTACGGTAAAAGTGCCAGGCATTTGTCGTACTTAGAGAGAGATTAATGGGTCTGATTAAATCAAAGGGATTTAATCAGATTGGTATTTGGGCCCAAAAGCCCAAAAGGGAAAGAGAAGGGTTTTATAAACTAAAACCCAAATCTCTTTCTCTCTAACCCTAGCCCCCAGCCGCGATCTCTCTCTCTCCCTGCGCCTCCTTCCTCGTGGTCTAGCAGCCTTCTTCCTGACGGTGTGCGTGTGTGAGTCTTTGGAGGATCCATCTCTTGGTGGTTCTGCTGATCTCTGACCTGTTCTCTCTTTCCGCTGCATAAAACAGGTATAAGGTGAGATCCATAAAGTTTCTATTCAAGAGAACCTAGATCCACATGTTTAGGACTGTTTAATCTGAAGAACTGAATCAGGATTAACACCAAAACATCCTTCAGTGGTATCAGAGCTATTGGTTCTGGTTTTTCTTGTTTAGATTCATGTTTAGGATTGTTTTTCTTGTTTAAAAGTGCTTTTGAATCAATCTACTGATAAGAGAAATCACTTAAGCAACAAGAATTGAAACCTAAACAAACTATTGAAAAATCGCATGACCAAGCTATATTGATTTGGTATGCGTCGGTTTGATGATGCACGGACCGATCGCGAAAGGATCGAGTCGCGTGATCATCCGATCGCGAGACGAGGATCGATCGGCCGAATGGATCACACGGCGATCGTGTTCTGCCGTGTCTCGAGCGTCGTCTCGATCGGTGATGATCGTGCGAGGATGGACCGTGTGGATCGATCAAACGATCGCGGTCGATCGTCTCGGCATCGTCCCGACCGTCCCTGTCCCGAACGTCCCGATGGATCGTCCCGTCCGCAGCTGGGCATCGTCTCGATCTCGGATCGTTGGCGCACGGTTTGCGGCTGGGCATGGTGATCGTGGAGCTAGGTCACAACCATAATTGGTTCGTGACAATTTCGGTTCGGTTCGGTTTAAAATTTGATTAAAATTAAACGTCTCGGTTTAATAAACAGATTTAATAATTTTATTAAATTCTGGTTAAACCGGGATAAGAAATCCAAAGTCGAAATATTGGATTTTGTGCCTAAACCAGGATTTTCTAATTTGATTTGGTTGGACCAAATAAATTGAGAAAATCCGGTTTAGTAAATAACCGGTTGACAATTGTGGTCATCGTAGTAATTAATTTTGGTTTAGACCAATTTTAATGAACCAGACCGGTTATGTCATTTAATTGGACAATTGGGTTATGTCTTGGACATGAACCAATTCTTGGGCCTCGGGCCAAGAAGTTAAAACAATTGGGCCAATTATTTGAGTCTTTTCTTCAGATTAATTTAAAATTTATTTTATATAATTATAAATCGATTTTAAATTAAAGTTTCCGAAATTTTGAAATTAGAAAGTTTCTTAAATAGAAGTTTCTAGATTTGCGGCATGTTTTGGATTTTAAGAAATTTCTAAAGTTAGAAAGTTTCCGGTTTTAGAAAGTTTCCAATTTTAGAAAGTTTCCAAAAATAGTAGGTTTCCAAAAATAGAAAGTTTCCCGAAATAGTAATCTTCTATTTTGGGAATGAAATTTTAATAAACCTACGAACCTCAAATAATATCAAGCGTTGGATGTCTTGTCCAGGCTATGTCAGCTGTCGAAGCCCATTCAATTGTATTCATGGCCTTACAGTGTGAGGGTGTCTACTTTTGCGTGGATAAGACGGTTTGTGATTCATAAATGTCATTGGGAGTCCCAGACATTAATGATTACATGACTGTATAGTCTGGTTTTCTTGACTAGGCCATCGGGAGTCCCGGGCCTTGAGACATCAGAGTGAATTGGGCCTCGGGCCCAGATTCACAACCAAGAGTTATATCACGGATATAATTAGCCGACATAGGGCTTACCGATATAAGCTAAGGTTGGGTGACGGCCAGTGGCCCACTTTGATCTTAGTTATATGTGGATCTTGGAATCATTATATTCTATTGAGGGTAACTTAGGTTATTGAATATAATGCATGATTGATCATATTAAGTATAATATAAGATTAATCATATTGAACATATTAACTAATAACCTTTTATCTTATATATTTCAGCTATGACTACTACAAGCACACAAAACACATTCTCAATCCGGTCTGTTCTCGAGAAGGAGAAGCTGACTGGAACGAACTTCCTGACGTGGTCAAGGAACTTGAGGCTGGTCCTCAAGCAGGAGAAGAAGGATTATGTCCTTCGTGATCCTCTCCCCGAGAGGCCTGCTAACAATGCCGCCAGGACTCTGCATAATGCATGGGAAAAGCATTCGTCAGATGAAAATGATGTGTATTGCCTTATGTTGGCGACAATGACTGCTGAGCTGCAAATGCAGTTCGAGAGTGTGTTGTCACCAATTGAGATAATGGCAAGCCTGAAATCGCTTTTTCAGGAGCAAGCAAGGACTGAGAGGTTTCAAACAGTTAAGAACCTCTTAGACTGTAAGTTGGCTGCAAATGCGGCAGTGAGTCCTCATGTCTTGAAGATGATGGGTTATCTCGATCATCTTCAGAAACTCGACTGCCCTATCAGCCAGGAACTTGCTTGCGACATCATTCTGCAGTCATTACCTGCAAGCTATGATCAGTTCATTCTGAACTTTAACATGCATGGCTTGAGTAAGACATTGCCTGAGCTTCACGGAATGCTCAAGACTGCAGAGCCCAACTTGAGGAAAACCGCCAAGGACCCCAATGTGCTTATGGTACAAAAGGGCAAGGGGTTTAAGAAATCCTCTGCTAAGGATAAGGGAAAGGCCAAGGCTGTCCAAGTCGCGGACAAGGACACGCCAAAGCCCAAGCCCAAGTCCAAGGCTGGGCCAACTGACATATGCAGGTTCTGTAAAGAACCAGGGCATTGGAGGAGAGAATGTAAGAAATTCCAAGAAGGTCTAAAGGAATTGAAGAAGAAGACTCTCGAGACTTCTTCGACAGGTATTTTTGTTATAGAAGTTAATACAACTACTTCTGATAATACCTCATGGGTTATGGATACTGGTTGTGGGGCTCATATTTGTACTAATATGCAGGCACTCAGCAACAGTAGAAGGCTGAAGCAAGGACAAGTGGAGCTACGAGTTGGGAATGGAGCGAAAGTTCCTGCACTAGCTGTAGGCACATACTTGTTGTCTTTACCTTCGGGATTGATTTTAGAACTCAATAATTGTTATTTTGTACCTGCTATAAGCAGAAATATTATTTCAATTTCTTTGTTGGATTTGGAAGGTTATGATTTTTCAGTTAAGAATAAATTATGTTCCTTCAATCGCAACAATTTGTTCTATGGTTCTGCCCCTCTTACGAATGGGCTTTACATACTCGATCAATCCGCGCCAATTTATAACATTAATACCAAACGGTTCAAACCTAATGAGGAGAACCGAACGTTTCTATGGCATTGTCGTTTAAGGCACATCAGCGAGAAATGCATCAAGAGGCTCCATACGAATGGACTTCTTGGCTCATTTGACTTTGAGTCATGTGAGAAATGCGAATCCTGCATGATGGGCAAAATGACACGGGCCCCCTTTAATAAACCTAACGAGAGGGCCAGTGACTTATTGGGCCTGATACACACTGACGTGTGTGGCCCAATGTCCACAAATGCAAGAGGAAACTATCAGTACTTCATTACCTTCACTGATGATTTCAGTAGGTATGGATATGTTTATTTAATGAAACATAAGTCTGAATCTTTTGAGAAGTTCAGAGAATTCCAAAATGAAGTACAGAACCAACTTGGCAAAAGCATTAAGGCTCTTCGGTCCGACCGAGGAGGAGAATACTTAAGCCAAGAATTCAGTGATCATCTAAGAGAGTGTGGGATCGTATCCCAACTCACTCCTCCCGGAACACCTCAATGGAATGGTGTGTCTGAGAGGAGAAATCGGACCTTATTGGATATGGTTCGATCTATGATGAGTCACACAGACCTTCCAATATCCCTTTGGGGATATGCTCTGCTAACAGCAGTGTTCACTCTAAATAGAGCGCCATCGAAAGCAGTAGCAAAGACACCATATGAATTATGGACTGGAGTGGCTCCAGTGCTGTCTTATCTTAGAATTTGGGGTTGTGAAGCCTATGTCAAGAGATTAATCTCAGACAAGCTTACACCAAAGTCTGATAAATGCTACTTCATTGGTTATCCTAAGGAAACCAAGGCTTATTACTTCTATCTACGTTCCGAGAACAAGATCTTTGTTGCACGGGATTGTAACTTTCTTGAGAGGGAGTTTCTCTCTAAGAAAGACAGTGGGAGTAAGGTACTGCTTGAAGAAATTTAAGATGAACAGGATACTGCTCAACCTAATGAGGAAGAGCAGCAGGAGGACCTACAAGAAATTGTAGAGCCTGAACCTGTAGTACCTGAAGTTCGAAGATCCGGGAGGATCCGTCACGAACCCGAGAGATATCAAGGATTCCTCGTGACTAACTGTCATGATCTTTTGATCATTGATGGTGATGAACCATCGAACTTCAATCAAGCCATGATGGGCCCAGATTCCTCGAAGTGGCGCAAGGCCACTGATTCCGAAATGGACTCCATGTCGGTCAACCAAGTGTTTTCGTTGGTTGACTTACCCGCTGGTGTAAAAGCCATCGAGTGCAAATGGATCTTCAAGAAGAAGATTGACGTGGATGGAAATGTCCAGATTTATAAAGCCAGGTTGGTGGCAAAAGGTTTCAGACAAGTTCACGGTGTGGATTACGATGAAACCTATTCACCAGTGGCTATGATGAAATCTATTCGGATTCTACTAGCAACTGCAGCTTTTCATGATTATGAAATTTGGCAGATGGACGTGAAAACCGCCTTCCTGAATGGTATTCTGGAAGAGGATGTGTATATGACGCAACCTGACGGTTACATAGATCCAAAGAATGCTGGGAAAGTATGCAAGCTTCATAAATCCATTTATGGATTGAAGCAAGCATCGAGGAGCTGGAATCTTCGTTTTGATGAAGCGATCAAGCAATTTGACTTCATCAGAAACGAAGAAGAACAATGCGTGTATAAGAAAACTAGTGGGAGCAAGATAGTATTTCTTATTCTGTATGTTGATGACATACTGCTTCTCGGAAACGACGTTCCAATGCTGAAGTCGGTAAAGGACTGGCTTGGAAGTTGTTTTTCCATGAAAGACATGGGTGAAGCCGCATACGTTCTTGGAATCAGGATCTACCGGGATAGATCTAGAAGGCTGATAGGCTTGTGTCAAGATTCATACATTGACAAAGTCCTACAAAGATTCAGCATGAAAGATTCCAAGAAGGGCTTCACGCCAATGGTACATGGCACAACGCTAAGCAAGAAGCAGAGCCCTACGACGGCTGCTGAGCTTGAGCGCATGAAGAATATTCCTTATGCATCTGCAATAGGATCTGTCATGTATGCCATGATCTGTACTCGTCCTGATGTTGCTTATGCATTGAGCATGACGAGTAGATACCAGTCAAATCCAGGTGAAAGCCACTGGATTGCCGTAAAGAATATCTTGAAGTATCTAAGACATACTAAGGATAAGTTCTTGGTATACGGTGGAAGTGATGTGCTTAAAGTCAGTGGATTCACGGACGCAAGTTTCCAGACAGACCAAGATGATTTCCGGTCACAGTCCGGTTATATCTTTTGTCTGAATGGCGGTGCAATCAGTTGGAGAAGCTCCAAGCAAGACACCGTTGCTGATTCCACTACAGAAGCTGAATATATCGCCGCCTCAGAAGCAGCGAAGGAAGCTGTTTGGATACGAAAGTTCATTATTGAACTAGGTGTGATACCAGATGCGGCTGAGCCTCTGGCACTGTTTTGTGATAACAATGGTGCTATAGCTCAGGCAAAGGAACCAAGATCACACCAGAAATCCAAGCATGTTCTAAGAAGATTTCACTTGATACGTGACATCATAAATAGAAAGGAAGTCAAGATCAGCCGAGTTCAGACAGATGATAACGTCGCTGATCCGTTGACAAAGCCACTCCCAAGGCCTAAGCTCGAGTTTCTGACTGAAGCTGTAGGCATTAGAGACATTGAAATGTAATCTAAATTTGAGTGGGAGTTTGAGGGCTTTTATTTAGTTATTTGATATGTTCTTATAAAACATTCTTATGTTTAATGAAATTATTATTTCAAGATTATTTTAACTGTGATGAAATAATCGTTCCAAAGTGATATAAACCATTTTATAGGTCATCGAAGTAAGTGACTTGATCTTGAGTCATCAAAGTCATTTAGCTTGATCATGAGACCCTATATTTGATAGATGGATTATATCATCCTGTCCCTAGTCGAAGGTTGTTGAAATTGGAACACCAACAACCGTGAGAGACTGGATTGGTATGTGACTTATGACAAAGTCTCAGTGTGTCATAGATGCGCGGCATCAAAGTCAGTACATAGGTGTATGTTGGGAACATACGACCGGACATGACCCGCTTTAGAGAACTCTTCAGGATATTTATATCTGTGTCATAAGAGATTCTCACTACGACTATAGAGTATAGTCCTTAGACCTGAGTTCGCATGCATGTGACTGCACATGGACTGATGCACTTTGATCATTGTCTAACGCTGTCGTTCTGCGATAGTTATAAGGACCTTGTTTGGGTACATTATGAAATGAGTAGTTTACAGTGATGGAACAAGACGGGATTTGTCCCTCCAATATAAATGGAGTGAATATCTCTAGTCCAATCGGAGATTTGAATACTGAAAACGCATGGCCATGCTCAAACGGACTTTCCCGAGTCGTTTGGATTGTCAGTATCGAATCAGAGTCCGATGAACAAGATTAGGCTTTATAAGGATGACACCAATCTTGCCTTATGACTAATCGAGATATTGTGACAAAAGGATTATGAATACAGAGATTCCAGTACAAGTGGGAGATTGTTGGAATTGTGTCCAGTAATCTCGGTACTGTCTCTAGAAAGTAAGAGTATGTCAATGATCAGACATAAGTCATATAATACTGGGGGTCATGATGGCTTGCTAGAGTCCGCTCATGATCTATAAGTCTTGGACTTATTGCCTTTATTATATGATCCCATATGGGTCACACGCCTAAGCTAACAGGAAAATGTGTAGGAACGGCTTAGCAGAAGTACGGTAAAAGTGCCAGGCATTTGTCGTACTTAGAGAGAGATTAATGGGTCTGATTAAATCCAAGGGATTTAATCAGATTGGTATTTGGGCCCAAAAGCCCAAAAGGGAAAGAGAAGGGTTTTATAAACTAAAACCCAAATCTCTTTCTCTCTAACCCTAGCCCCCAGCCGCGATCTCTCTCTCTCCCTGCGCCTCCTTCCTCGTGGTCTAGCAGCCTTCTTCCTGACGGTGTGCGTGTGTGAGTCTTTGGAGGATCCATCTCTTGGTGGTTCTACTGATCTCTGACCTGTTCTCTCTTTCCGCTGCATAAAACAGGTATAAGGTGAGATCCATAAAGTTTCTATTCAAGAGAACCTAGATCCACATGTTTAGGACTGTTTAATCTGAAGAACTGAATCAGGATTAACACCAAAACATCCTTCACATGGTTCATTGGACCATCCGTCTGGTGCTAAAGTGGCCTGGAGTGAGTTATGCTATCCCAAGGCAGAGGGCGGTCTTGGTCTGAGGCCCTTCTCTTCTTGGAATCTAGTTTTGGGCCTCAAGCTCATTTGGCTTTTGTTTTTTCGGGCTGACTCTCTTTGGGTGTCCTGGATGCGGAAACATTATCTGCCCGGTTGCAGTACAGTTTTTACACACTAAAGTGGGAAGAGGAGATTCAACGTATTTCTGGTGGGATCCTTGGAATTCCCTAGGTCCACTGATTGAGCATATTGGACCTCTTGGTCCCATGGACATGGGCATTCCGACGTCTTCTTTAGTCTGTCACTTTGTTTCTGAGCTCTCTTGGAAACTTCCAGCAGCAAGATCGGATAACCAGGTTTAGATGTTGGCCGCTATTTCTGAGATCTCCCCTTCGACAGAGTGCGATCATATGTGTTGGAGTGTTAATGGCACCTCCGGAACGAGTTTTGTTACCAAACATGTGTGGGAAGCAACACGGTTGATCAAGCCAAAGGTTTCTTGGTGGAAGCTGGTTTGGTCTCAACATGCTATACCTAAACATTCCACTCTTGCTTGGACTTTTGTTCTTAATAGAAATGCTACTCTTGACCGACAAATTCTCTGGGGCTTTGACGTCAAGCCTCTTTGTCTTCTGTGTGGTAATGCTCCCGAATCTAGGGACCATTTGTTTTTCAGGTGTTCTTATTCATCTGAAGTCTGGACTTCTTTGCTGCGACTACTGCACTTGGCCAATGTTCCGACGGCCTGGGAGGATATTCTTGTGTGGATTCCTTTGGCATCTCCCAACAAGACAATCACTATTGCTCTGAATCAGCTCTGGTTGGCTGCTATGTATCATATTTGGCAAGAGAAGAATGAGCGATTTCATTCTGGACTTTCTCATCCTCCTTCGACAGTTTCTCTTAAAGTCTCAAGTGTTGTGATAAATAAGGCTACTGCTCTCCGCAATCTTGGATCACGGTTCGGTTCGTACTTGATTCTCTTTTGGATGGGTCGGTTGTTGTCCGAATAATTGTTCCGGTTTTTTTCCTTGGTTTACTCATATGCTCTGTATTGTAGGCAATTCAGAGCCTCTCTTTTCCTTCTTTTCACGTTTTCATTTCCCCTGTTTTTGTATAGCTCTGCCATATATTTTTTTTTTTTCCTGAGTCTACTACTCTCTCGTTTATTAATTTTCGCTTAATTTAATCCTTCCATGTAGTCCCATACGGACTCAATTTGATTCTCTCTTTCATATAAATTTTCGGTACTTGATTATATATAACAATCAATAAATGAGTACCATCGTAATTCAGAAATCCCCATCTGTATTTTTATAAACTAACAATATCACAAAACAAATTTCTAATATTGGTCCAGCATGCTGCATGTGATCAAGTTTTATAGACTAAACACGATAATATATATAACATGTAAAATTATTCATATCTACAGAAAAAGCAAGACATTATATTTGGCCCGGGGTTACGGTTGGAATGTCATTGATGTTCTTGGAGTACTTCGTTATTGTTTTTTTTTTTTTGTCAACGAGTACTTTGTTATTGATGAAAGAGAATCCAGAAGATACAGAATAATGAATTTAACTATTTCCAAGTACGCAAAAGTATTTATTACTAAGTTAAAGGTATTTTATAAGTATATATATAGTTGCCAAATTTTAGAGGAAGTAAATTCGAATGGTGTCAATGCGGGAGGGTCACGATGGGGAGATTGTGTCTAGATATGACATTAACGTGAATTTGATTAGTGTTTCCCTAATTGTGCCTGCTAACTACCAGCAGTTAAAGAGACCAGATTCATAATATTTACTGCAAAATTTAGCGCTAAAGCTTTGCCACAGTTAAAAGTGTATTTGTAACATACCCAAACCTAGGTCCAAAAATTTTTGTTTAAAAAGAGAAAAAGCCCAGCCCAATCCCAGTTTCTTTTTTTTAAAAACCTAGGATTTCCAGAACCTCCCTATAAATATGCCTCCTTTTTCCACCAGAAATCATTCTCTTCTTTCTCGGCGAAGCTCTGCCAAGATCTGGAGGCGTTCGAAGCAGCAAGAAGCCAAAACTCGTTTTCTCTCTCCTCCTTTCTCACCAGGTAACCCCGGGAACCAGATCTGAACTTTTTAAAACCAAAAACGTTTTCAAACCTTCGCAACTTTCAAAATACTCAAAATCTCGTGAAACCGAGCCCACAATCGTGACCGTCGCGACGAGACGAAGCCGGAGCCGCCAAGCCGACCCCGACGCGCCACCGCACGCGCCGGAGGAGTCACGAGCGCGTGAGATCCACGCGCGCCGGAGGAGCCACGCGCCGGAGCCCACGCACCGATCGCCGGAGCCACCGCCGCCGCCACGCGCCGCCGCCGCCGCCGACCGGAGCCGCCGCCCGCCGCCGGAGACCCGCCGGAGCACCGCCGTCGCCGCCGCCGGAGCGCCGCCGTCGCCGCTGCCGCCGTTGACCGCCGTCGCCGCCGCCGTTGACCGCGCCATCGCCGCCGTTGACCGTTGACCGGACCCGTTGACCGCTGACCGGTCCGGGTCGGGTCGGATCGGGTCGGGTCGGACCCATTCGGGTCGGATCCTTGACCGGGTCTGGTTTGGGTTGACCGGCTGGTTTAATCCGGTTTAGTCAAATCCAATTTCAATCTCCCAATCTCGATTTCAATTCCCGGTTTAGATCGGTTTAGCTGAGTTGAGTGGGATATTTTCAATCGATCGTATCTAGCTCATCCCAAGCCCGATTTAAGCGATTCAAAAGCCCATCTCACTCGATTTCTCGTCCTCTTTTCAGAACCGATGTCCGTTCGGGTCAATGGGGCTGCTAATTTTACGATTTTTCCCTCTTCTTTGGCTAAGGTGAGGACCGAACGTGATCTCCCTTACTTCATTCGATTCCGGGCGATAGTCCCTTGTTAATGTTATCTTTCCTAGGTAGTCTAGGGTAGTAGAGATCTCAATGTGATTGTTTGAGAACGTAGAACTGCTAGGTTATCGCTGAGCCTGAAAACGTTGTTTGTGTGTGATGGATATGGTTGATAGTTGTGGTAGGGCCCCCGAAAGGGTGTTTCGTGGCAGGGCGCGTATAACGAGTTTTGGTACGCGCCCTTTAAATCGTCGGATGGGAGGTGTTGGCGAGCCTCCCCTGGTACAAAGGCCGTGGGCCAAGAGATGCCGGGTGGGCCGGTTGTGTGAGCCTTCGGGCTAGAGAGGGGTTCACGAGTGTGAAAGCACGAGTGGATGTAGTTTGCGTGGTGAAAGCCTTCGGGCCTGTTTGGAAGGAATTTCTAGCAGTTCTAATCAGGTTTAGCAACCCTAGTCTGAATTCCGAGCCTAGGATCTAAGGTTCATGTAATTGAATCTATTGGGATCTCAGATTTACCTGATGATTATGCAGCGGAAGTATTTGCAGATAATCGAGATCACGAAGCGCCTCAAGTGCTGCGCCTCTACTGGTATCCACACGCACACAAACTTGACCGCAGGGATGCTAGTGCCTTACAGAGATCTAATCTCTAGAGAGGTTTCTATCTGTGTTCTGGTGGCTGTGAATTAGGTTACCAACGAGTTTAGGTCGACCATATATCTTATATATGTCGGCTTAAACCACAACGGAATTAACCAACGATTAAACCGAATTAATCTGATTAATCCGCGAGTGCGTCGATCGATGCACTAACTGCAACGATCGACACTCCCCAGAACATTGATATCGAATGCATATCAAATATGCATTCATTGGATCATTACATTAATGATCAACCTCGTCTATGACGCCCAGTTTGCTTAGGTGTGTGACCCTGTAGGATCATATAACACTAGCAATGAGTTCTCAACTCATTGATCATAAGTGGCTTCTAGCAAAGCGTTATGACTACCTAGTGTTATGTGATTGTCTCATCTCGACTATACGACTTTCACTTAGAGCAAGTACTATAGATTTCTGGACATTCCCAACAATCTCCCACTTGTACTGGAATCATCTATTCTTTTAATCCCTTTGTAGCTATATCTCAATCTAGCATAAGGCAAGCACTGTGTCATCCTTATTCAACCAGATTACGTTTATCGAATCCCGATTTGTACTGATGAAAAAACAAACGACTGACAATCACCTCGTTTGAGCGCGGCCACGCATTTCCAGTATCAAATCTTCGATAGGCCCAGAGATATTTAACTCCTGTTATATAGGAGGTACAAATCCCATCTTGTTCCATCCATGTCTCTTTTATATTTCATGATACGCCTAATCAGTGTCTTTATGATCACCAGTTACGGCTGACGTTTGACAAAGTCAAGACGAACCAATCCATATAAGAGAGGACATGATGAACTCAGGTCTAAGGACTACTCTCTTTAGTCGTAATGAGAAACTCTTATGACACTCATATAACATCTTGTAGAGTTCTCATTAACGGGTCAAGTCCGATCATGTGTTCTCTAACACATATCTATGTGATTGACTTTAATACACTTATTAATGACTCTACGAAACATGGTCATCAGTCACCTCACATACTAATCTCACGTGGTTGTTAATGTCCCACGTCAACAACCTCGACCAGGGACCATTTATAATTTATGTCATTTATTGTTTATAGGGTTTCATGATCAAGTCACATACTTGATGGCCTATAAAATGTCATAAATTACTTTGGGACAATATATATATTTAATTAACACAATTAAATAATGCTGAAACAATTTCATTAAAATAACATAACTATTATGTCTTTATGAACATCATGTCATAACTAAAACAAATACAACTCCCACTGAAATCAAGATCATATCTTAAGAAATCTAATGCCTACAGCAGTTGTATGAAACTCATGCTTAGGCCTTGGGAGGGGCTTGGTCAGTGGATCAGCAACATTCTCATCCGTATGGACTCTGCTGATCTTCACATCTCCTCTATTTACAATATCACGGATAAGGTGATATCGCCTTTCTATGTGTTTGGATTTCTGGTGTGATCTAGGTTCCTTTGCTTGCGCAATGGCTCCATTGTTGTCACAATACAAAGCCACTGGCTCATAAATGCTAGGAATCACACCAAGTTCAGTGATGAACTTCTTAATCCAAACAACCTCCTTTGCCGCTTCAGAAGCAGCGAGGTACTCAGCTTCAGTTGTGGAGTCTGCTACAGTGTCCTGCTTGGAACTCTTCCAGCTTACTGCACCGCCATTCAGGCAGAAGATGTAACCAGATTGTGATCGGAAATCATCTTGGTCTGTCTGAAAGCTTGCGTCTGTGTAACCACTTACTACCAGCTCATCACTTCCTCCATACACCAAGAATTTATCCTTAGTATTTCTCAAATACTTCAGAATATTCTTGACTGCTGTCCAGTGACTTTCACCTGGATCCGATTGGTATCTACTCGTCATGCTTAAAGCACAAGCAACATCTGGACGAGTACAGAGCATGGCATACATGATGGATCCTAATGCCGAGGCATAGGGAATCCGACTCATGCGATCTCGCTCAGCAGGTGTCTCAGGACACTGCTTCTTGCTGAGACTTATGCCATAAGACATTGGTATGAAGCCCTTCTTGGAATCTTGCATTCTGAACCTGTGTAAGACCTTATCTATATAAGTGTCTTGACACAGTCCAATTAACTTGTTTAATATATCTCTATAGATTCTTATTCCAAGAATATACGCGGCTTCACCCATGTCTTTCATTGAAAAACAACTTCCGAGCCAAGTCTTAACAGACTGTAACAACGGAACGTCATTTCCGAGAAGGAGTATGTCATCTACATACAACACGAGAAATGCAACTGCGCTCCCACTAGTCTTCTTGTAAACACATGGTTCTTCTTCGCTTCTGATGAAATCAAACTTTTTGACTGCTTCATCAAAACGAAGATTCCAACTCCGTGATGCTTGCTTCAATCCATAAATGGATCGATGAAGTTTGCATACTTTCCTAGCTGCATTTGGATCGATGAAACCTTCGGGTTGTGTCATGTACACATCCTCTTCCAGAATTCCATTAAGGAAAGCTGTTTTCACGTCCATCTGCCAGATCTCATAATCATAATGAGCAGCTGTTGCTAGGAGAATCCGAATGGATTTAAGCATGGCGACAGGTGAATAGGTTTCTTCATAGTCCATACCATGAATTTGTTTGAAACCTTTTGCCACTAGCCTTGCTTTATATATCTGAATATTTCCATCCACATCAATTTTCTTCTTGAAAATCCATTTACACTCAATGGGTCTTGCACCATCGGGTAAATCAACCAAAGTCCATACTTGGTTCTGTGACATGGATCCCATTTCGGATTCAGCGGCTTTCAGCCACTTTTCGGAGTCAGGGCTCATCATTGCTTCTTCGAAATTCGCTGGCTCGTCACTGTCAATGATTAACAAATCATGACAATTGGTTACGAGAAATCCATATCTCTCGGGTTCGTGATGGATCCTTTCGGATCGGCGAATTTCAGGCTCCACAGGCGCGGGTTCTACAACTCTTTGTAGATCCAACTTTTGCTCTTCCTCTACAGGTTGAGCATTTTCCTGCGGTTCTCGAACTTCTTCGAGTTGTACTTTACTCCCACTGTTTCTCTTGGAAAGAAACTCTCTCTCAAGAAAAACGCAGTTCCGAGCAACAAACACTTTGTTCTCGGATTGGTTGTAAAAGTAGTATGCCTTGGTTTCCTTAGGATAACCAACGAAGTAGCACTTGTCTGATTTGGGTTCGAGCTTATCTGTAATTAATCGCTTAACATAAGCTTCACAACCCCAAATCTTCAGGAAAGACACACTCGGAACATTTCCAGTCCACATCTCATGTGGTGTCTTTGCAACTGATTTTGACGGAACCCTATTAAGTGTAAACGCAGACGTTTCTAGAGCGTATCCCCAAAAGGATAATGGAAGAGTTGAGAGACTCATCATTGACCGAACCATATCTAATAAAGTCCGATTTCTCCTCTCAGACACGCCATTCCATTGTGGTGTTCCAGGAGGAGTGAGTTGTGAAACAATTCCACAATCTCTCAAATGATCACTGAATTCTTGGCTTAAGTATTCTCCTCCACGATCTGATCGAAGAGCCTTAATACTTTTGCCAAGTTGATTCTGTACTTCATTTTGGAATTCTTTGAACTTTTCAAAAGATTCCGACTTATGTCTCATTAAATAGACATAGCCATACCTGCTGAAATCATCAGTGAAGGTGATGAAGTATCGAAAATTTCCTCTGGCACTTGTGCTCATTGGGCCGCATACATCTGTATGTATAAGGCCCAATAAGTCACTGGCCCTTTCATTTGGTTTGTTGAAAGAGGCCTTGGTCATTTTGCCTAGTAAACAAGATTCACATTTCTCACATGATTCATAATCAAATGAGCCCAGAAGCCCATCACTATGGAGCTTTTGGATCCGTTTCTCGTTTATGTGGCCCAAACGACAATGCCAAAGAAAAGTCTGATTCGTGTCATTTGATTTGAATCTCTTGGTGTTAATGTTATAGATTGGTGCGTTTTGGTCTAAAACATAAAGCCCATTCTCTAATGGGCTGCTACCATAAAATATATCATTGTAATCAAAAGAACAACATTTATTCTTAATTGAAAACTGATATCCTTCCACATCCAAAATAGGAATGGAAATAATATTTCTGCTTATAGCAGGTACATAGTAGCAATTATTAAGCTTTAAAACCAAACCAGAAGGTAAAGACAAGTTATATGTTCCTACGGCTAATGCAGCAACTCTTGCTCCATTCCCCACGCGCAGGTCCACTTGTCCCTTTTCCAACTTCCTACTGTTGCTTAGGCCCTGCATATTTGTACAAATATGAGCACCACAGCCGGTATCCAATACCCAAGAAGTAGAACCAGAAGTAGTAACATTTACTTCTATAACATAAATACCTGAAGATGAAGTCTCGAAAGTCTTCTTCTTCTTCTTCTTCTCTTCCAAGAATTTATTGAAATTTCTCTTCCAATGCCCAGACTCTTTACAGTAATGGCACTTATCAGTCTCAGATGGGCCCGGCTTGGGCTTTGGGGCTGACGCCGGCGTGTCCTGGTTCTCAACCGGGACTGCCTTGCCCTTTCCCTTACCTTTGCCAAGTTTCTTAAACTTCTTACCCCCTTGTACCATAAGTACATTAGGAGTGCCCTTCTTGATATTTGGCTCAGCTGTCTTGAGCATGCCATGCAGCTCAGTCAATGTCTTTGTCAGGTTATTCATGTTATAGTTCATAACAAACTGATCATAACTTGACGGCAGTGACTGCAGAATGATGTCAGTAGACACCTCTTGGCTAATGGGACAATCCAGCTTCCCCAGGTTATCAATATAACCCATC
Organism: Orychophragmus violaceus; assembly: GCA_030180135.1. Classification (NCBI taxonomy): domain Eukaryota; kingdom Viridiplantae; phylum Streptophyta; class Magnoliopsida; order Brassicales; family Brassicaceae; genus Orychophragmus; species Orychophragmus violaceus. Next base: position 14,335,713 of record CM058235.1, on the reverse strand, counting down.
ATCTTAATGACATGAGGACTGACTGGACTGTCCTTTGGTAGCTTGCATTCAATGAGAGATTTAACCGTCTGGTATCTCTCAGTTCGTGCTTGCTCCTGAAACATACTTTTCAGGCTAGTGATCATCTCCACGGGCGACTCCACGTTCTCATATTGCTTCTGCAAATCCGAGTTCATGGTAGCCAACATGAGACAATTCACATCGACCACATCATTAGAATGCTTATCCCAAGCATTCCTTTCTGCATGTGGAGCATTGGCTCTCGGTTTTTCAGGGAGAACATTTTCAAGGACATAGTCCCGCTTCTCCTGCTTGAGAACAATTCTCAAGTTCCGATACCATTCGAGAAAATTCGATCCATTTAATTTGTCCTTCTCAAGGACGGATCGCAGGGAGAATGAATTATTATGAGTAGTAGTCATAGCTGAGAACATAGAAAAGAAAAAGGTTTAGTTATGATGTTCAAGAAATGAGAAATCTTAACTTTTAAGAAAACTCGCATTATATTCAATCAATGCTTCCTCAGATGAATATAATGATCCAAGATCCATATTTTACTAAATTCAAGTGAGCCACTGGCTATCACTCAACTTTAGCTATTTAGGTAAGCAACAACCTTGCTAGTTATATCCAATATAACTCTTGGTTGTGGATCGACATCTTATGTCCAATCCACCTGATGTCTCTGAGCCCAAAACGATTTTGATGGCCCAGTCAAGTAAACCAATCTCATCAGTCACGTAATTGTCGATGTCTTGCACTACAAGTCCATCAACACGATTACCTCTGCCTTACTCATGAAATTGTGGACATCTTGCACTGCAAGTCTATCACACAACTAAATGGGTCTTGACAGTTGACAAGATTGGAAAGACATCAAGTATCACTTGATATTTGGTTGAGGAACGGAACCATTTAAAACGTTCAGTTTTACTATGTTTTAATTCTTATAATTAATCCGCGATGACCGATCAATCCAATTGATCCGGTTTTGAATACCGGTCAGCGTCGATCGATGCTACATTAGCATCGGTCGATGCCAACCTAATCAAACCAATCGCATTTAAACCATTCACAGTGTTCGACCATTATTAACCAAGCTCGATAACCGGTCCAATCCAATTGAACCGATCCAACAATCTCGCAAGGCTGTGTCGATCGATGCAACAATTGCGTCGATCGTCACTAGGCGAAAACTAGGTTTATTCGGGTTTTCGCCCTGCATCGATCGACACCATGCGGAAAAACCCTAAAATTTATTCGGGTTTTTCGCCCTGCATCGATCGATGCCGGATTGGCATCGATCGACACCATGCGAGAAAACCCATAAACGTTTTCGATCAGAACCCTAAACTAGGTTTTCAGGAAAACGAATTTTAGCATGCTTGTATCATTTATACAAAGATCTAGATTCAACTAATCTAATCATCATGCTACAGATTCAATGGAACCCTAAAGCTCTGATACCACTGAAGGAATTTCTAGCAGTTCTAATCAGGATTAGCAACCCTAATCTGAATTCCGAGCCTAGGATCTAAGGTTCATGTAATTGAATCTATTGGGATCTCAGATTTACCTGATGATTATGCAGCGGAAGTATTTGCAGATAATCGAGATCACGAAGCGCCTCAAGTATTGCGCCTCTACTGGTATCCACACGCACACAAACTGGACCGCAGGGATGCTAGTGCCTTACAGAGATCTAATCTCTAGAGAGGTTTCTATCTGTGTTCTGGTGGCTGTGAATTAGGTTACCAACGAGTTTAGGTCGACCATATATCTTATATATGTCGGCTTAAACCACAACGGAATTAACCAACGATTAAACCGAATTAATCTGATTAATCCGCGAGTGCATCAATCGATGCACTAACTGCAACGATCGACACTCCCCAGAACATTGATATCGAATGCATATCAAATATGCATTCATTGGATCATTACATTAATGATCAACCTCGTCTATGACGCCCAGTTTGCTTAGGTGTGTGACCCTGTAGGATCATATAACACTAGCAATGAGTTCTCAAATCATTGATCATAAGTGGCTTCTAGCAAAGCGTTATGACTACCTAGTGTTATGTGATTGTCTCATCTCGACTATACGACTTTCACTTAGAGCAAGTACAATAGATTTCAGGACATTCCCAACATGGACTAGCACCGGAGATCCGAGAGGGGATGACGGATGGGAGTGAGTACGGAGAGTACAGTATGGTTGCGATGGCTGCTAGGTACGCAGAGGCTGTGGACAGGAACCAGAGGGATCCAGTGTTTCGGCAGAAGATGAGGGAGAGGCGTCGTAGCGACGAGGACACCCGGCGCCAGGTCATGGCCGAGCAGCAAGCTATTTGGGACGAGGAGCTGCGTCTGAAGCGAGAGCAGGAGATTGCAGACCGGGCTCAGCTGGCGGAGCAGAGGGCCGCCTTGGAGCGTATCCAAGCGAGGTTTGAGCAGCAGAGGGCAGAGCAGGCCCGGCAGCAGGCTGGCGTGGACCGAGAGCGGGAGCAGTGGGAGCAGGGGATGCAGCGGGTACGGGAGGACCGAGAGTATGTCTGGCTGGATAAGCAGATGAACATTCTTGAGGAGGGACCGGATGGGTTTGACCAGCAGTGGACTACACCGAGTCAGGAGCCGGCAGCAGCACCTCCAGTGATTGTCATCTCAGATTCAGAGCCGGAGCCAGAGTCAGACCCCGAGGAGTATGACAGCGAGGAAGGCCTGGTGTACCGTGGAGACTTGGTCCTTGAGCTGCGGACCCCGGGATCAGCGAGTGGCTAGAGTCGGGGGGCGTGGGGGAGTTTGTTGGGAGTAGGGCGTAGTTATTCGTGTTAGAGTTTTGGGATTTTATTTTTCGTTGGTTTTCTTTCCGCGGTTTTCGCGTAGCTGGTTTTTCTTCTTTTGATTCGAACCTCGTGTAGCCCTATTCCTTATTCTATTGATTCTTTATTTACATCGTGCCCTCCGAACGGATTTCCTAATGTGTTAGTTCGACGCCCGAAAAGAGCAATGCCCTTGAGTTCAGAGGTGATCGGGAAACCGCCCACCTTCGAATTCGGGACGAATTCCTTTCAAGGGGGGGGGGGGGAGAATTGTAACATACCCAAACCCAGGCCCAAAAATTTTTGTTTAAAAAGAGGAAAAGCCCAGCCCAATCCCAGTTTCCTTTTCCTAAAAACCTAGGGTTTCCAGAGCCTCCCTATAAATATGCCTCCTTTTTCCACCAGAAATCATTCTCTTCTTTCTCGGCGAAGCTCTGCCAAGATTTGGAGGCGTTCGAAGCAGCAAGAAGCCAAAACTCATTTTCTCTCTCCTCCTTTCTCACCAGGTAACCCCGGGAACCAGATCTGAACTTTTTAAAACCAAAAACGTTTTCAAACCTTCGCAACTTTCAAAATACTCAAAATCCCGTGAAACCGAGCCCACAATCGTGACCGTCGCGACGAGACGAAGCCGGAGCCGCCAAGCCGACCCCGACGCGCCACCGCACGCGCCCGCACGTGCCGGAGGAGTCACGGGCGCGTGAGATCCACGCGCGCCGGAGGAGCCACGCGCCAGAGCCCACGCGCCGATCGCCGGAGCCACCGCCGCCGCCACGCGCCGCCGCCGACCGGAGCCGCCGCCCGCCGCTGGAGACCCGCCGGAGCACCGCCGTCGCCGCCGCCGGAGCGCCGTCGTCGCCACCGCCGTTGACCGCCGTCGCCGTCGCCGTTGACCGCGCCGTCGCCGCCGTTGACCGTTGATCGGACCCATTGACCGCTGACCGGTCCGGGTCGGGTCGGATCGGGTCGGGTCGGATCCATTCGGGTCGGATCCTTGACCGGGTCTGTTTTGGGTTGACCGGCTGGTTTAATCCGGTTTAGTCAAATTCCAATTTCAATCTCCCAATCTCGATTTCAATTCCCGGTTTAGATCGGTTTAGCTGAGTTGAGTGGGATATTTTCAATCGATCGTATCTAGCTCATCCTAAGCCCGATTTAAGCGATTCAAAAGCCCATCTCACTCGATTTCTCGTCCTCTTTTCAGAAACGATGTCCGTTCGGGTCAATGGGGCTGCTAATTCACGGTTTTTCCCTCTTCTTTGGCTAAGGTGAGGACCGAACATGATCTCCCTTACTTCATTCGATTCCGGGCGATAGTCCCTTGTTAATGTTATCTTTCTTAGGTAGTCTAGGGTAGTAGAGATCTCAATGTGATTGTTTGAGAACGTAGAACTGCTAGGTTATCGCTGAGCCTGAAAACGTTGTTTGTGTGTAATGGATATGGTTGGTAGTTGTGGTAGGGCCCCCGAAAGGGTGTTTCGTGGCAGGGCGCGTATAACGAGTTTTGGTACGCGCCCTTTAAATCGTCGGATGGGAGGTGTTGGCGAGCCTCCCCTGGTACAAAGGCTGTGGGCCAAGAGATGCCGGGTGGGCCGGTTGTGTGAGCCTTCGGGCTAGAGAGGGGTTCACGAGTGTGAAAGCACGAGTGGATGTAGTTTGCGTGGTGAAAGCCTTCGGGCCTGTTTGCAAGGTGATATTAGCTTAGGACTTGTGATCCGTAGTTGTGTGGTGTAAGCGGGATAGCGGACTCCCTAGATCCGTCCTCACTGGGTGATTGTGTTTGAAACAATTGCTCAGACCTCTTTCCCCTTTCATGTCCCCGTTTTCTTGCAGGTCCGGATGCGGGATCGATACAGTCGAGTGACGTCATTAGTGGTTTTCAATAAGAAGGAAGCGCCGGGTCCTGAGACAAGTTGAGATGACGTCCCAGTTGGATCATCTTCGGTTCAACGGGCGTCCTAATGCCGCGTCTCCGGTTATGCCGGGAGACGGGTGTTACAGTATTATCATATCAACAAGTCATAAAGCCGTTTCAGTTTGTAACATATATACCAGTAGTAAACTGATTACCAATAGTTTTGTAATAATTCTTGATTATTAATCATTTATCACCCGAAAAAATTCTTTGCAAATTTTTTTTTAGCAGATCCTTTTTCATATCAGAACGTTCAACAACTTGCACAATTATATACCAGGTTCAATATTTTATTATTGAATACTGACCAACCTAACAACAAGATGTCGGATACAATCATTCGTACTCTTGTTTATTGAATCACCAGAGAGGCAAGCTGACTCGACCTATATTAACTCTTAATACAGTATATGTCACGGAAAGTCATTAGACTCGTCGAATATGTCTGAAATATCTATTCTGCTAGCAGATATGTACTTCACGTTTGTGTTAAAACTGTCTTAATCCGTTCTGTTAGCAGGTACGTTGTTCATTCACTTTCGCAACTCGTTAGAATTAATTATATAACATGCATGAATAAGTCATACTATCTAAAAACCTTCTTTAAAATATATTTGTATATAAGGGTTGATAAACAAGTCAACGCGACTCATGATTACATTTAAATTCAGTAGCTTAGATACATTGGTAACCTCAAGGGAGGTTCTTAAAGAATTTTTTTAATATTTTTTTTTTTGAAAAGTATAAAAAAAGCAAAAAAAAGAAGAACCAATAGTATTCAGCCACGTGGCCTCAACAGTGCAAGGATCGGTCCTTGCAGAAGAGCTTTTAGGAACTCAGGTCTTAAGTTTAATAATTTTTTTATTCTTTCTGTCTTAGAAACCGGGTCAAGAACCCCTTTAAAAACTCCAATGTACCTGCTCTTACAAAATAATAGCTTCGGGCGCATCTTATTAGGTTTGAGCGTTTGAATATCTGTTCAAATTCCATTCAGATTTTTTGGGATTTCAGATCTATGTATATAAGACTTATTTAAGTATTTTATAATTTTGATATAGGTTTGGTTTAGTTCCATTCGGGTTCAATTTGGTTTCGAATACCCAAAAAATCTTAAAACAAAAACAAAAATTAGTTATTTTTAAACAAAAATTGTCAAATTTTGACAAATATAACAAAATCTTCATATATTTTATTTATTTTTGGTATTTTAGTTATTTTAATCTAAAATAACGAATATATTTGAGTTTATAATTGTATTTTTGAATAATTTAGTTATATTAAGTCTAAATATAATTAATATTTTAGTAAATACTTGTAATTCAGATATTTCAGATATCTATTCGGTTTTTGGTTCGGTTCAGATTTAATTTCAGTTTCGTCTCTTTGGATATAATAATTTAGGATCCGTTCCAGTATTTTGTTGGTTAAGATTCATGTTCAATTATACTTTTTCGATTCGATTCGATATTTCGGATTCAGATATTTTATCTATGCTTAATCTTATCAATTACTATTCAAATAAAAATGATTCTCTATTATAAAATGTGATACTAAGATTTTAGAGGTCCTTGAGATGTGTACCAATTCCTCAAGTACTGATCGAGTAGTACGAGGTATCGAATCCAAATCAGGATGGGAATAGCCAACATGAATGCACTATACCAAGACAGTCAAGCAAGAATCAAATTGTAGTTCTAAACTCCTAATAGCAACCAAATGAAAAAAATAAGATAATTAAGCAAGCAAACAAAAGATTAAAGACACAAATTCAATGATAAAGAGCAAGGCTGATGGGTCAAGGTCAATGGATAGAGTGATCTAGAGCTATTGTGGATGCTAATTCACACATCAAAGATGCTAATCCTTAAGCAAAGAACACAAATACCAACTAATCCAATCTCTTGGTACTAATCACTTTATCTAATCCCTAATCAAGATCAAATTCTCATTTGTGAATCAAGGATAGACAAGCATTAATCTCAAGTTCTCTATAGCTAATAAGCACTTTAGACATTCATTCCCAACAGCTAAAATATGCAAATCCCTATCAAAGTCATATCTAGCATTTCATCAAACACTTGGTGTGCAACAAAAGCCATAACATCATAATCAACATGATCATGGTTAATCAAACATTAAGAACACTTAAATAGGAAGGATAAAAGACAATCTAGCCCGAAGCATCCATGAATCACTCTAAATCACCTTAATCCTACCTAACCCACAAACCTTAAAGAGACTACTCACTAATCATGCTCTCAACACAATAATCCATGAGAATCATATGTTAAAAGAGAGACATAAGAGAGATTAAGAAGATAAGCAAACTGAAATCAACAAACTTGCATAAAAATGGCAAAATCCCAAAAAAGTTTAGATGTTTACAAGAAGGTGAAAGAGAAGAGATAGATTTAGGGTTTTTGTACCAAAAATCTATTTAAAGGGGTCTATTTTCGAGCTGGGTCGGCCCAACAAACCTGGATCAACCCAAAAACACAAGATAGAAAGACTGGTCAAAGGTCAAAGTCAACATAAATCAGACTCGCCAGCGGTTGTAAAGTAACCGCTACATGAACCGCAAGGGTGTTTGTGGTTTCCTCCTAGCCGCGACGTGAACTGAAATCAAGCCGCAAAAATGTCCTCTATTTGCTCGCGGTCTTCTCTTCTCCGCGACATGAACCGCTGGCTTCCTTGCGGTTTTCTCCCGACCGCAACATGAACCGCGGATATGCCACATAAAAATCGTGAAATAGCTTGCGGTTGTGGTTTTGATCGTTGCACGGATCTCTAGCAAGCCACATAACTTCCTATTCGGTCGCGGTTTCTTCCTGCCCGCAACACGAACCACAACGCCTCCAAATCGCCTATTTCTTCATGATTCTCCATTCCAACTAGCTCCAAATGCTCCCTAGTCATCATAGTACCCATCCAACACCTGAAAAGGATCTATGCAAAAGCAAAATGCTCATAAACATGGCTAAATGCAAGATCCTAACTCTAAATGCAAGATCCTAAACATGCAAGATCCTAACTCTAAATGCACTTAATGGTTAAATGTAACAAAGGACAAGAAAAGCACAAGAATGAATGCTAAATGAAACCAAAACATGAACTTAACACACGCCTAAATGCATCAAAATGCAAGAATATCAGAATACTACACAAAATGCTAAGATTATATTTGTAAAATGAAAATGATTAGATATATCTTGAACGGTTTTTTTTGTCGTCAACAAATTTGATTAAGTAGGTGATAGGTCCAATGGAAGTGTTTAGTACAGAGAAAAGACAATTACACGGAATTAAAACAAAACAGAAAAATGGTTCAGACACAGCCCATTCAATTTGAGAAGACGGACGAAACAGCCACGTGGTGCTTATTGTTCATTAGGATGAGAAAATATATTTAAAAGAAAAACTAGGGTCGTAGGATCAAATCTTGGAAGACCGTATAATATATCCTATATTGAAGATCTAGGATATTATATGATATCATTTTCAGGCCGAGGGAAAGAAATTGAAGAGTACCTATAATGTGTTCACTGACTGACCACAATAATAGATGCCATTTTACATGTAAACGAAATATTAGAAAGTAATATTTTGAATTTATTGAAGATCCAAAATTTGAGAGGGTCGAAATGCATCAGTTTTATTTTTTTATTTTATCAAACAACAACTTTCATTAAAATTAAGTCTTAACTTCCATTAGAGGAGGAGAAAATCCAACCTTACACAAAGAAAATATTACAAAGTACAACAACAAATACACAAAGGCACACCAAAGCATGATTAAGAGATGATAGAAATTAGATAGTTCATCAAAGAACACCATAAAAGATCGACCAGTAGAGCCGAACTCAGAGACTTCTTGATACAACATATCAGGTTCTACAACAAACACAGACGAGACAACTAGCCAGGAGAAAGATCCTTGCAATACCGACACGTCTTAAACATCCACTCCACTCCATATAAGAGGGAAATTTGGGATAACAAACTGCTCCTCAAGGGAGATCATAGGATACCAAGTACCCAAGAGAGCCACATTCACCATAAGAAGCATAAAGTTTAGGTTCTTCTCAACCTGCAAGAGATAGACCAAAATCATAGTAGCAAACAAAGGATTAAACGTCCGCATACTGCGGTAAAGGACCCGCATACTGCGGTAAAAGATCCACACACTGCGGTAAGAGATCGCAACAAAACAATATAAATGCGACAGAGACACACAAGAGGAGAAACATAGGGAGCAACAACACTCCATATAGAATCAACCGAAACCAGACACAACAAATCCATTGACGTCCTAATCCTCGCAAAGCAACTACGTTCCAGACTCACAGTGAGAGGAATAGAACGACGGCGAAAAGGACTGCCGAGTTTTTGTGGGTCAGTGGCGAGCAATGAGAGGACATATGAGCCGAAAAGGATGGTTAGACGAGGAGGTGGTCACAATCTCACCGAACTTGTTGTCCACATCAGCAGGCAAAAGAGAGGCCAAGGCGGAGGGGATACAAACAATCAACAAAAGATGAGGCCAACAAACTCCAATCCAAAGAGATCTACAAATTTTTAAGGCTTGCGAGACCATCAACTTTGAAGGAAAACTTCATGTACCCAAGCAGCAGAGGCAGTGGAGTGGAGATAACAAGTAGACCAAAACCTCGACAAAGAACACATCAGCCAAAACCACTAACACAATCGAGACCTTAATCTATACAATCGTAGTTTGACCCCAAAAAAAATATATACAATCGTACAATCTCGAGACGTAGAGCAAAGCTAACACCTCGGAGGTGAGGTCGAGAGAGGCTGGAATGTGAGCATAGATGGCGGCAGAGATGTGGAAAATCCGGGTAGTGGAGGCGGAGCGGAGGAGAGCTACCTCGACGGAGCAATGAGCCGAGGGAGAGATGAGGCCGACTGTGGAGGCGGGGAGACATGTTGAGGCTGGAAGGGGAATGAGGGAGGCGGAGGAACAGAAAAAGCGTAGGAGGAGACAACTCTAAAGGAGGTGGCAACGGAAAAGATGGAGACGGCTTTTCAGAAGGAGACAGTGGCAGATCTGGAGACGACTTTGCAGAAGTAGGGGATGGTGGATCTGCAGAAAACCAGGGAAACAGAGGACGAGCTGAGGGAAGCATGAGCGGCAGAGGCGGAGGTGGATGCGTGAACTGAGACTTGAGCAGAGGAGGGAGGCGGCTGGGAGGCGGGGGCGGAGGATCAGGTGGTTCAGGAGGTTCGGAGGCTGGCATCTCACCGTAGTACAAGGTGGATCCGAGAATTAGAAGATGCGGCTAGACGACAGGTGCAATTTGGCGTCGATTAGCAGTCGAAAAGGCACGGACTCGCGCCGGCAGGGCCTGCATCGGGAGCGTAAAAAACATTAGCTATTTTGAGCAATTGGAATGTTGGAGAACTATTATATAGTGCACTTAGTTACTTTAAATTGCTTCAGCCAGTAACTAAATTCCCAATTTCTGATGAGGTCCTAGCTGATGAGATTGCAACACAACAACCGGATCCACAGCAAAAACCAGAGATACAAGAAGTATTTAAGGGAGCAGTGACCATATCAAGAGCTAAAGTTCTTCAAAGAAGTTTAATCAGAGCATCAAAAGAGTGTTGGAGCAAGAGGAACATAAGCAAGCAGATAATCAGATCATCATGTTCACTAACCAAGAAGAACTCGGTTTAGAAGAGAACATGAAACCATGTGTCATACAATGTGGACCGACCCCAGCATCAATACCACTACTCAAAGAGCAAAGGAAGGTTTCCATATTTGTTGTAACACCACTTAATTGGAACGTAGCACTTTAGCCATACTTGTCCAAACACCTCAAAACGCAGCGTCTCCACTTATAGACCATCCACAAAAGCTAAGGTATGGTTTGAATACATTTTATTTAAATTTTATGGCCATTTCTTTTTTTGTTTGTAGCTTTATTCTTTTAAGTTTTCTTTAGTTTATAACAATAGGAAGTAGCCGTTGCATTTAATTCATTAGGTCCCAATTTTGAGTCTGTTTTCCTTATTTGTGTCATTTGCTTCAAGACCTCTAGAAGGACATAGCTGAATGACTATTTATAAAGTCCCCATGCAGCCTTGTATCATTTACCTCATATCAATAAACAAACTGAATTTTCTTCTGTTGCTTTGCAAATAAACTTGACCTTATTTCTAGTGCTTTGTTAAGACCAAAACCTCCATTGCATCAGGAAAACGTGTTGTATCACAAGTTCTACCATAGCTTGTGTGATGCACTTCAATCCATCCTCCTCACTCATCAATCGGTTTTTTGGTTTGATTAGATCAATCATTGAATCACTATCTTTCCAGAACATAAGCCTTTGAGTCTAAGATCATACAAGCCTTGACATCATGTACTTGTATCAATTTTGGTATTAGAGCTGAAGTTCCTTTCACCCCCAGGTTGTTTCTATCAAACATATTCTCTTAGTTGCATTCATTTGATTCGGTTTTCATACTTGCATCCCTATAAACCAAAAGCCATAAAACATTTCATTCTGCATTATGTTTTATCATTGTTTTTCATAGATTGCATTCCATTAAATCAAAACTCATAAAATTTTTGTTTCTGCACTTGTTCTTCATAGTTTGCACTCAATTACACCCAAAAACTCATAAAAATTCACTTCTCCATTTGTTTCTTCAGTGTTTGCATTTTGTTCTTCCTAGTTCTTCATATTAAATCTATTAGATCTTTCAAAAATCAAAAATACAAAAAATCGTGTTAAAGACTCATAAAATCCATATTTCCTATTTCTATCTCATTGTGATTTTATCTAGCCTTTTTTTGCTTAAATTTGAATTTTTTCCTTTTATTTTGATACCATTCTAAATTGCATTCTTATTTTACTACTTTTCAATTAGATTTTGAACGTTTTCCTTTTTTCACCTTAAGTTAAAAAAAACAAAGACCATAAACTTTTTTTTTTACTTTCTCATAAGTTTACCTTCCTTTCTTGATATATTTCGAAAACCTTATCTAAGTTGGGTTATTATCTTTTGTTTTCTGTTGCAGAACAACCACAACATCCATAGGAGATGACAACAACAACCTTAACAACAACACCAACTCTCAGGATGCTTTGATGCAACTGGTGAATTGAATGAGAGAAGAGATGAGGTCTATGAGACAAGAACTTGAAGAGAGGATGAACCGCATTGAGCAGGCTCCTAGAGCATCACTCCAACCCATCCGCAATGTGGGAGGATTAATTAGGACCCACCAGCCTTTTTGGAGAACCACTTTTTGGGCCAGAAAACAGAAGCAATGACATCCACATTCAGGATGAATCTGGCCCAAGCAACCATGCACCAGATCAACATCATCCTGCTGATGATGATCCTGACCCGCAACCTCAAAGAAACCAGAGAAGAGGAGGACGCCTAAGAGGTTATGAGTATGATGAGAAAGAATATTTCACTCCAGCACCACCAATGCAAGTCTACAAAGACAACATCAAGCTCACAACACCTAACTTTGGTGGCCAGGTAGATCGTGAAACTTATCTTGACTAGAAAAGAGAATGGATCATATCTTTGATTACTACAATCATCGTTGTCCAAAGAGGATTGCACTTGTTGTAGCTCAGTTGACTGATAATGCACTTATCTGGTGGGATAAAGTCATATCAGACCAAAGAAGAAATAGGCTGAGAGCAGTTGATTCATGGGTGGACATGAAAGACATAATGAAGAAAATATTGTCCCACCTCATTTCCACAGGGAATTGCAAAGAAGATTCATAACACTCAAGCAAGGTACCAAAATAGTGGAGTATTATGAAGAGTTTGAAAAGCTCAAAAACAAATTGGAGCTTCAAGAGGATGATAAAGCTTTAATGGTTCAGTTCATAGATAGTCTTCAAGACAAGATCGACCGTAAGGTTGAGATGAAAGTATACCAGGACTTCAAGGATCTGTTTCATCTCTCCATTCAGGCTGAACAACACATTGAGAGGAAGTCCAACAACAACAAGAGCAAACATAACACTTGGGCACAAAACTCATGCAAAACACAGAACACTTGGACATCCAACTTACATGTTCAGAGTTTAATTCCCTAAATTACACTGCAAGTGGACATGCAAATGTAGTATATAGGGGTCAAACCACAAAGACTCAAGAATCATACGATAGACTATAAGGTATCAAGAATATCTAAGCGAAAGCAATCAATAAGTAGTAAATAGATCAGAAAATCGATGTGTTTATCAATACTAAAAGCGCTAGGTCAGGGGCGTTCTCAGGAAATCATGTCATGTATATTAACAATCACTCATGATCGAATTAAGTACCGTTCTAGAACTCAAACACATATGTTAAACTAACCAACTTTCGTTGCGAGAATTTTCTAAGTCTAAACACTAGAAATTCCTAACAGATTAAACTAGCATTAAGTGCATGTTCGATTAGTTCACAAATCAGTTAAACCAAATTTCTTTGCAGATAACTAATTTGCTCAACCTAAACAGGTCAGATTTTAAATCACACTTTCATATCAATTTATAAACCCTAGATATAGATTCTAATTGATCAGGTTATAAACTAGCTTTAAGCATAATTTAGGTTGAAGAACTAACATGTTATGAATCCTTAACTGATTAATTCAATTTAACATGCCATGAAAACCCTATGAGAATCCCTAAACCTAACAATGAATCTACTCAGACATATTGAATGAAAAACAACATAATATGAATATATTACATTAAAGAAAGAGTAGAGAATATAAAAGGGGTTCAAAATCTTCTCCAAAAGCAGTACACGGTACGGATCAGCCTCAAAGCTCCTAAACTCTCTCTAACCAAAAGTCCGAAAAGTGTCTCTAGAATAAAACACCAAAACCCTAATATAAAGTGTATAACACGTCTTGGGTATCTTTTGTAAATATTAAAACTTCTAGGTCAAAACTGTAATTCTTCAAATCTTCATTAAACGCCTGCGAATTGTGGATTCGGGAGCTGCGTCGACTCGAAAGACACTACAAAAGACTCAAATATATACTTATATCATGGCTTAAAACAACTAAAAACGATGATATATCAACTCCCCCACACTTAGCCTTTGCTTGCCCTCAAGCAAACATAAAACCAAGATGAGGAGAAGAAGTTTGAAAACTTCAAGAACTCGTTTCATCGTTGAAGTACTACACTCAGATTCCCTTTAGTAAACCACATGAAAAACGAACTTTCAGACATCAAGACCAACATATACTTCCCCACACTTAGCAATTGTCCTAATTAAACTCCACAATCACATTCAGAGCATTCAAATTCACCATACTGACTTCTAATATCTAATAAGTGCGGTCTCACCTAGAGAGTATCGATCAAAGAACACATGGACTCTTACTCTGTTAGCATCTAACCACCAAACTATCATTTTCTGGTTCATTTCTTCTCGTTTTGCTTCCTTAGCATCTGATTTTTCCCCATTGGGTATCATTTTTTCTTATCAGTGCACTTCTCGCATTGGGATGTACTTTGGACACATTCCATGAATGCACATGAGGTAATATGGGTCTCTACCACTCCTGTGATCACTTCGAAGCTACTAGCTTATCCACAGTTTATCTTTTTTTTTTTTTAACTTTAAGGAATGAGAGAAGGGAACCATACTTAGACAGGTTTACAAGCTGTGTCAGAACTAACAGAGGAATCCGACTCAAAGTATACCAAGCCCCAAAGTGAGAATAATTGAGTCAAGTTAAAGGTGAAGTCACTAATGGATTCTCTGAATACCTGAAGTGATATGGGTGTCCTCAGTAGGTTGATCTGCGTTGGGTTTTCTAATAGTCAGAGATCATCTGAAACCTCATCCAATGGTCACTCAGGTTCCTGCGAGTGTAGTGATCTACTCAAAAAGTCATAGTTTCCTACTAAACTGTTTTGACTCAATAAACCAAACTCAACTGACTCTAAGAAAAGAAAAATATTATGTCTGTACCACCTCCCCCACACTTGAAACACACTTTTTCCAGTGAATTCAAATCTTATGATCGGTAAAAGATAAAAAAGGACAGAATGTACTTATGTTCTGCGTTTCTTACATGACTCGCAACTGCGTCGACCGACACAAGGGTGCAACGGTCGACACATGTTTTCAGATTGGTTGCAATGATCGTTGCAGAGGACCGCAACGATCGACGCACTGCGTATCTGTTCTTGAATTTTTTGCAAACAACATTTGTTCTGTGAATAATCACAAAAGCTCAACCTGTAAGCTATATAAACCAAAGACAACACATAATCAAAGCAACCAGATAGTCATAAATAGCAAAGTACATCAGTTCCAAAGTATAAAGACAGACATAGACTCAAGAAAACATAAAAATGACTCAAGAAAAAATAAAAAGAATGAGAGAAAAGTACATAACCAAAGTCATGGAAATATGGAGCCAGAATCAAATCTCATCACTCTCGGTCTCATCATCAATGCCATCATATCGATCAAAGCTACTAGTAGTCTCATGTGTAGGCAAACGTCTGCGTCGAGGAGCAAGTACAAGTACATGGACTCTCTGTTGACGTCTGCAAGAGCAGCTAGCTAACATCTCCCAAAGACCCCTCACTCTGTCATTCAGCATAGACTGGAAAGCTCCCTGAGACATCTCAGTAGGATCCATAGGTGGAGGAGGATATGGAATAGGCACAAATCATCATCTCCCTCAGCAGGGGCAGGTGCAGGAGGAAGTGCAGTAGATGTAGAAGCTCTAGAAGTAGAAGCACGGAGAGGGTTAGAAGTGGTAGGTACTCTGCGCAGATAGTTCCTGTGAGGCTCAAAGCTCAAAGCTTGCAATGTATCCACCTTCGTGAGCTCCGATAATGGAAGCTGCATGGACCGCTTGCGCAAGTATGCATCATGGAAAACCCAGAGGTTTCCATCCTTCATTCAAGTGGCACTCCTCAAATGAGCATCATCCATCCATATCCTCTTGGTCTCACACTGTCCCATCCATAGGAATCCTGAAATGCTGGAAAATAGGAGTAAGCAGATTGGCCACAGTTTCAGTCTTCCTGTCTGCAAATGCCTTCTTCTTCAAACTGCAGAGATGATCAGCGAAGACTGCTCCCAAATTAAGCCCAGGTGCAGGATCATTCAAGGCAGTGTCCTCGAACAAGTGACTAATCCCACTGTAAAGCATCATAAGCTCTTTCTCCCTCATCTTGTTTGCTTCAGACTTGCATTAAAATGTGTACCCCAAAATGTGCACGACATACCTTAGGACCGAATGTCGTATAGCTGTCTGCTTGGAGGTCCGCGAGTAGTATTGCTCGTTCCCAAAATGAGTCCAGAAAAACTGAGTGTTTGAGTCATCCCACTCAGCAATGAGAATGCATCGAATAGGCTCAAAACTGAACCCGTAGAGGCGACAGAGGTCTAGAATCGAAATGCGGTACCTGACTCCCATACACATGAATGTAAAGTTCCCTTCTGATTCTCTCTTGCGTAGCTCATTAGTGTAGTACACTCTGAATGTAGACAACAGCTGTCTGACCAAGTCTAGGTAAAGCTCATAACTCCTCATAGGCATAGTTCCTAAGCCTATCCTCTGTACCAGCCTCTGGACATCCTATGTGATACCCAGCATCTGACAAGTCCTGTAATGAGCAAAGCGTGTAGGCTCGATATCGATGTCAAGCCAAGCATTGTAGAAAAATGTATCGTACTCATCCCACTGCTAAGATATGTTCCTATCTGTGCAATCAACACTCTCTGTCTCTGTCTTAGGACCATTCACCCACTGTCTCACCATAGGGATCAGATCGTTCTCTCCCTTAGGCCAAGGGGACTGTATCGCTCCATGAACACGCTGAATAGGTGCATGAGGTGATGAGCACGTGAGAGCCAGTCTGCAAGCACATCAGAATCATCTGAGACATTCCTACGCTTTCGTGGAGGCATATGCGATCAAAGACATAAGAAAAAAAACTTGCAATTTAAACAAAAGCTCTAATATCAACAAACACATCAAAATCAGTTTCAATCATCACAAGCAGCCATCAGCAACAGCAAAATTAGTATCAATTCTCCTAAATCCGTCCTAAATTCACCCTAAATAAGAGAATCGCAAGTGTTCGTCATCAAATCAAAGATTTTCGAAAAACTTGCAAAATATGTCCATGCAATTACTAAGGCAACATGAATTCATCACTAACAACCTTAAACAAGCATCAATAGGCCATGAATCAACCAAAAACGTGACGAATTTCAAATTTTCACCTTAGGACAGAAACCTAAAAATCGAGATTCAGAGTACAAACCTTGGAATCAGATGAAATGAGTGATAAATATGAGAAGAGGGGTAAAAATCGAGTGGAATGGAGCATTGAATCACCAAAAACGAGTGAGAAATGAAGATTTTAGGTTGGGGGCGATTTTGCTCTCGGGTCGTGAAAGGAGAAGAAAAATGAGGAAGAAGAAGAAATAAAGAAATTTAAGGCACTTACCTCTCGTGTATGTGCATCGATCGACACATGGGTGTGTCGATCGTTGCATATCGCGATTAATGAACCGAGCCGGTTCAAGTTGAATTTCTGGTTCAGAGCATACCTTTTGATTTCTTCTGATTCAGACTAGGTGCATCAATCGTTTCACAGGACCACAATAATCAACACACTTCGTTCCCTTCTTCCTTGTGGTTTGATTTCATCCGCTTCTTAAACCGCAAATTAAACGACATAAATTCGTTATGAACTCGTGGTTAGTTCCTTCTGCTCGCCAAACCGTATCAGCTAGTGCATCGACCAGCGCACAGGTCCGCGTCGATCGATGCAAGGCGATTTCCATACTCCCGACTTAGCTCTGTACAACAAAAATACCAAAAACGAAAAACACCAAGCAAAATCAAATTAAAAGCACCAAATTAAGTATGTACAGACTTACCAGTGGGTTGCCTCCCACTCAGCGCTTCTTTAACGTCATTAGCTTCACTGAAAGGAGATCATGCAGAGGGTGCATCATCTATAAGCAAAATCTCACCTCTTGGAATCTTGGTATTAGCCCAATAATGCTTCAGCCTCTGTCCATTGACCGTGAGTTCCTTCCCTTCTGAGCTAATCAGAACAACATCTCCATACAGACGCACTTCTTTAATTGTGAAAGGACCTGGCCATTTAGAACGCAGCTTACCTAGAAACAATTGCAAACGAGAGTTATACAAAAGTACCTGATCATTTGGCTCAAACTGTCAGTCAGGAGACAATCTTCTTGTCATGATATGTCTTAGTCCTCTCTTTTACAACTTTGAATTCTCATAGGCATGATGCCTAATCTCATCCAACTCATTCAGCTACACCAATCTCCTCTCTGCAGCAGATTTCAGATCGAAGTTCATCTGCTTCACTGCCCATGCTGCCTTATGCTCAAGCTAAACTAGAAGGTGGCAGGCTTTCACATAGAGAAGGTTAAAAGGTGTAGTCCCAAGTGGCGTCTTAAATGAAGTCTTATAGCCCCATAACGCATCATCCAACTTTGCAGACCAATCATTCCTTGTCTTCCCAACTGTTTTCTCCAAGATCTCCTTAATCTGTCTGTTAGAGACCTCTACTTGCCCACTAGTCTGAGGATGATAAGGAGTAGACACACAATGATGAACACCATGCTTCTGTAGCAGCTTCTCAAAGACCTTGTTGATTAATAAACATGGTTTTTAGGGCTTTTGACCATGGTGTATGTCTTTGTTATCGAGTCTTTCTATGTGTTTTAGAGTCTTTTCAGGTGTTTACAGGTTTAAGGACATTTGGAGCTTAATTGGACATTTTGGAGGCATTTGGAGCAATTCTGCAATACTTAGAGATTTCACAGAGTTCACTGGCTGCGTTTTCACCTTCCATCGATCGACGCAATATGTGCATCGATCGACGGAGGGTGATCCAGAATTCTGCGCACAAAAATCTGCATTTTAGGAGAAATTACAAATTCCGCCCAGAAGTTTCTCAGACTTACAAAAAGGTCCAAAACGTGTTTTAGACTATATATTAGGTTTTTAAGTCATTGTTTAGGCTAAGCATTATTTTAAATTCAGAGAGATTTAAAGAGCTTTTTGGGGCTGGTATTGTACTCGACAAAGAAGAGATTTCGAACCCCTGTTTCTTTACTTCTTTTATGATATTCAGTATCTATTCATCATGTCTGTTGTTATGATTGCCATGTCCGAGTAGTTTACTTGTTAGGTTTAGGGATTCTCATAAGGGATTTCATAGAATTATAGGTTAATTAATATGTAGGGATTCATACTTTCTAGTTCTTCATTAAGGGTTGTTCTTAATGCTTAATCTGAATTAGCTACCCAGATTTATGATGTTAGGTTGATTTCCGCAACGATAGTTGGTTAATTAACTAGAAAGAACCTAGATGAGCAATTGAGCTATTCGCAAAGAAATTTGGCTTAGGAGAATTGTGAACGAAAGAACTTGAGTTTAATGCATGTTTAGGATCTCTAGAACTCGCAACGAAAGTTGGTTTGCTAGGTTGTTAGATATAAATAATACTCGCAACGAAAGTTAGTTTCTTATGCTCCTGTGATTCTAGTTCTAGAACAGTTCTTAATTAGACCTTGATTGATTGATTAGCATGTATTCTTGATTTCCTGAGAACTCCCTTGACCTGACGCTTCGCTTGCTTGCTTACAAACCGATTGATTTACTTTCTTGCATTATTTACTGCTTTCTTACTACTGCTGCCTAGCTTAATTCGAACCTCTATAGTCTATCGTAAGATTCTTGAGTCTTTGTGGATTCGACCCCTATATACTTCTAGTCACGTTTGTGCATTTGTAGTGTAGCTCTAGGGATTAAAACTCGAGCATATCAAGTTTTTGGCGCCGTAGCCGGGGACTCTTTTGAGTCTTCGATAGATTTGAGTTTAGAATTTAGACTAGGCTTTTCGTTTTTATTTTACTAATTTATTTTCTATTTTTTCTGTTTTTGCAGTTCAGGTTCGCTAGAATCGCTCTGCATCGATCGAAACCTACACGGAATCGATCAACACACACTCACGATCAGCATCGATCGACGCACTGCTAGCGTCGGTTGACACATTTGCGTGAACGAAACAGTTTATGCCTGATCGCACCTTAAGGAGTAATCCGGACGGGGAGCTCGTGAATCTTGAACTTAAGGAGCTTGCAAAGCTAGAGAGGGAGAACAGGAAAGCTCAGAATCTAGTTAAGATGGCTAATCCCAATCCTGTGATCTTAATTCGAGATGCTGAGGGTGTTCTGTGGGATTTGCAGAACAATCCTTATAATGCTTAGGGACAGAGGATTAATGCTGATTGAAACGTGATTGTTCAAGAGATTGTTCAACAACCACATGCTGAAGCACCACCCAGAGCACCAGAGCCTACGGCTAGGAGGACATTAGCTGATTACAACATGCTTGATGAGTTCTATGCTAACACGTCTGCGATTGTACCTCTTGCATTTGCACAAAATGAGTTTGAGCTGAAGACTTCTTACTACACTCTTGTGGGACAGCATCTCTTTCATGGACTCCCACATGAGCACCCTATGGATCACATTGAGGATTTTGAGTCTTTAGTCACTGGGATAAAGAATAATGGAGTGAGTTATGACTACTTACATTGCAAACTTTTTCCTCACTCTCTTGGAGGAGAAGCTGCTAATTGGCTGAAGCAGATTCCACCTGGGACTCTGACTACTTGGGATGCAGTGAAAAAGAGGTTTCTGAGGCATTTCTATGATGATGCTAGATCTGATCATCTTAGACAGGATCTCTTGACTTTCAAGCAGGGACCTACAGAGCCCCTGAAAGCAGCTTGGGTAAGATCAGGATGTACCCAAGAGATTTCCCTCATCATGGTTTCTCTGAGGTTCAGCTGCTGGGCATTTTCTTCAGAGGAGTTGATTTGTGGTATCAGATGGCTATAGATGCTGCAAGTAATGGGATCTTCAACACTAAGTCTCCAGAGGAAGCTAAGGAGCTGGTTGAGAACTTGGTGACTAGTAATAGTGTCAAGAATGCTGTTGTGGAAAGGCAGATATCTGGTGGAAAAGCTGATAGCTCACATATAGTTGAGATGAAGAACAAGATTGATTTTGTTCATAGCATCCTACTTGGAAAGAAGCTAGATGTTCAGGCTGATGAGTCTGAGGACGTCAATTACATAGCTGGAGCTGGTTATCAGGGTCAGAGGTATGGAAATCAGCAGGGACAGACTTCTGGTTTCACACCAAAGTCTGCATTTCATAGACCCTTTCAGCAGAATAGCTCATTCTCCAGAGATTATGGCTCTTCTTCATATCAGACACCTCCTCCACAAAATGAGCAATCTGATAAGATGATGGGTCTGTTGGAACAACTCTTGGAAGGTCAGCAGAAGAGTACAGTGGATTTCAATGGAAAGATAGATGCTCTGTACCTTGATTTGAATGGGAAGATTGAATCTCTGAGCACTCATGTAAAGAAGCTGGATGTTCAAGTACAACAGACTACTCCAGAAGCGCAAAGGCAAAATAAAACAGGAAGAGCTGAACAAAAGCAATTCGTCAATGCTGTGATTGCAGAGAATGAAGTTGATTTGACATATGAGGAAGAGGATATCATAGCTGATTTCCTCGATGGATTATCTCTGTCTGCGCCAAGCATCGATCGACACACCCTTGGTGTCGATCGACGCATACCCGATACGAAGGATGAATATGCTCTTAATCGCCCTATGTCGATCGACACCCCTGATGCGTCGATCGACACTGATCGCAGACGAGAACACAAACCTGCAACAGTCCCTGAACGAGTTTACAAGCCTCCTGTACCATATCCTAACGCTCTTAAGATGTCCAAACAGGAGCTAGATGAAGAAAAATTCGTGAAAATGATGGAAAAAGCTGATTCAGATCTCATAGAAGCTTCCAGACCCAGGAGTCTTTGTGCTAGACTGTTCCATCTTTAAGGACAACTTTAAGCGTTCTCTGTGTGATTTAGGATCTGGTGTGAATCTCATGCCATACTCTGTGGCTGTGAGATTGGGACTGATGGATTTCTAGCCTACTAGGATCTCTCTTATCCTAACTGATCGTCCGAAGAGGTATCCAGAAGGAGTTCTTGAGAACATTCCTATCAGAGTTGGAGACTACTTGATTCCAACAGACTTTGTGGTGCTGAAGTATGCGGTTGAGCCGGATGATCCTTTGTTGTTTAGTAGATCCTTCTTAGCTACTGTTGGAGCAGTGATTGATGTGAGACATGGTTTGATTGATCTCCACCTGGGAGATAAGCCTTTGCTGTTCAAGATGGATAAGCTGCAGAGATCCACCATAGATGGACAGAGCTTCAGTGTTGAAGTGGAGCCTGAGATAGAGATTGGAGAAAAGAAGATGGCGGTTCATTCTGAACCTGCACTAACATCTTCAGAGCCTGCAACTGCTCATAAGCAGAAAGCTCCAGACATCTCACCTCCACCCAAGCAAATGTATAATGTCTCTTAACTTAAACCTCCAAACGCCACCCTGTTTTTTTTTCGCTCATTTCCTGGGAAGTCTCATGATCCCACTGCTTATACACCACCTTGGATGAAGAGACCTTCACAGAGGCACTCCAAGCCTCTGTTGAATCCCCCATAAGTACGCTCTCCTTCCCATAGTCAAGCTACTGACTTAAAACAAGCGCTGAGTAAGAGGCAACCCGCTAGTAGATATGTTTTTCTTATTATTTTCGTTTTGATTTTGTGTGCTTTAATTTTTCTGGTTTTGGTGTGTTCAAGGTGTGACAATTGTTAGATTCGCCTTGCGTCGATCGACATGATCCTGTGTGTCGGTCGACGTAGAGAACTTATACGGTTTAGGCATGTTATTCTCATAACCGCGAGCAAAAACGATCAGCATCGATCGATGCAGTCCTGCGCATCGATCGACACAAGCCAACAACATGTAAGTATTCTGACCTTTTCCGGAATCTGTTCAATCTAATTTATATTCTCACCGAGCCCAAGCTTCTATAACACTGCAGACAGTGTTGTTTAAGTGTGGGGGAGGCAGCTACTGACGCACCATTTTCTGTTTTCTTAGAGTCAGTCCAATCTGTTTTATTGAGCCAAAAATTGAGTAGGAAACAAGGAATTTTTGAGGAGATTACCACACTTGCAGGAACTTAAGTGACCATTGGATGAGCTTGCAGATGAATCTATGACTGTTAGAAAACCCAACACAGATCAGCCTACTGAAGACACCCATATCACTTCAGGTATTCAGAGAATCCATTACTGACTTCGCACTTAACTTGACTTGCTTTTTGTCACCTCGGGGCTTGGTATACTTTGAGTCGGATTCCTCTATTAGTCCATGCACAACTTGTAAACCTGTCTGATTTTGGTTCCCTTCTCCCCTTCCTTGAAAGAAAAAAAGAGAGATAAACTGAGGATAAGCTAGTAGCTTCGAAGTGGTATCGGGAGTGGTAGAGACCCCTATTACCTCATGTGCATCCATGGAAATATGTCCAAAGTACACCCCAATGGGGGAAGAGCACTGATAAAAAAATAAAATGATACCCAGTGGGAAAAAAATCAGTTGCTAAGGAAGGAAAAAGAGAAGAAAGGAAACAGAAAATGATAGTATGGTGGTCATGAGCTAACAGAGTAAGAGTCCATGTGTTCTTTGATCGATACTCCCTAGGTGATATAACACTTATTAAATTACAGAAGTCAGTGGGGTGAATTTGAATGCTCTGAATGTGATTGTGGAGTTTACTCATGACAATTGCTAAGTGTGGGAAAAGTACATGTTTGTCTTGATGTCTGCATGTTCGTTTTCATGTGGCTCACTAAGGGGAATCTGAGTGTGGTGCTCCTACGATGAAAGGAGTTTCTGAAGTTTACAAACTTCTTCTCCTAATCTTGGTTTTCTGTTTGTTTGAGGGCAAGCAAAGGCTAAGTGTGGAGGAGTTGATATATCATGGTTTTTAGGGCTTTTGACCATGGTATATGTCTCTGTTATCGAGTTTTTCTATGTGTTTTGGAGTCTTTTCAGGTGTTTAGAGGTTTAAGGACATTTGAAGCTTAATTGGGCGTTTTGGAGGCATTTGGAGCAATTATGCACTATTTAGAGATTTCACAGAGTTCACTGGCTGCGGTTTAACCTTGCATTGATCGACGCAGTATGTGCATCGATCCACGCGCAGGGTGATTCCAGAATTCTGCGCACAAAAAATCTACATTTTTAGAGAAATTACAGTTTTGTCCAGAAGTTTTCCAGACTTACAAAAGGCCCAAAACGTGTTTTAGACTATATATTAAGGTTTTTAAGCCATTGTTTATGCTAAGCATTATTTTATATTCAGAGATATTTAGAGAGCTTTTTAGGGCTGGTCTTGTACTCGACAAAGAAGAGATTTCGAACCCCTGTTTCTTTACTTCTTTTATGATATTCAGTATTCCATTCATCATGTCTGTTGTTATGATTGCCATGTCTGAGTAGTTTACTTGTTAGTTTTAGGGATTCTCATAAGGGATTTCATGGAATTATAGGTTAATCAATCTGTAGGGATTCATACTTTCTAGTTCTTTATCTAGGCTTGTTCTTAATGCTTAATTTGAATTAGGTACCCAGATTTATGATGTTAGGTTGATCTTCGCAACGACAGTTGGTTAATTAACTAGAAAGAACCTAGATGAGCAATTGAGCTATTCGCAAAGAAATTTGGCTTAGGAGAATTGTGAACGAAAGAACTTGAGTTTAATGCATGTTTAGGATCTCTAGAACTCGCAACGAAAGTTGGTTTGCTAGGTTGTTAGACATAGATAATACTCGCAACGAAAGTTGGTTTCTTATGATTATGTGATTCTAGTTCTAGAACAATTCTTAATTAGACCCCGATTGATTGATTAGCTTGTATTCCTGATTTTCTAAGAACTCCCTTGACATGACGCTTCGCTTGCTTTCTTACAAACCGATTGATTTACTTTCTTGAATTATTTACTGCTTTCTTACTACTGCTGCCAAGCTTAATTCGAACCTCTATAGTCGATCGTAAGATTCTTGAGTCTCTGTGGATTCGACCCCTATATACTACTAGTCACGTCTGTGCACTTGCAGTGTAGCTCTAGGGATTAAAACTCATATCATTGATAAAGTGGGATCCTCCATCACTTACCACAATCCGAGGTACTCTAAATATATGGAAAATGATGGTCCTAAACAGCTTAAGCACCACAGAAGAGTTATTGGTTTGACTAGCTATTGCTTCCACCCACTTAGACACATAATCCACAACAACCAATATGAAATTATTCCCATGAGATGAGGGAAAAGGACCCATGAAATAAATGCCTTAGCAATCAAAATCCTCAACTTCAAGAATGAAATTCCGAGGCATCTCATGCTTCTTACTGATTTTCCCTCTCCTCTAACAGGCATCGCATTGAGAGACAAAGAAATGAGCATTTCTGAACATAGTATGCCACCAGAAACCTTCTTGCAGAACCTTAGACACAGTCTTGAAAGTAGAAAAGTATCCAACATAATCTGATCCATGACAATGAAATAGAACGTCTGGAACCTCTGATTCTGCAATGCATCTCCTGTAAATGCCATCCGAACAATGCTTATACATATAAGGCTCATCCCAATAGAACCTTCTTAGTTAGATGAAGAAGTTCTTCTTTGCATACCCCTTGAGATCATCTGGTTCAGTTTTTGCAGCTAGGTAATTCACAATATCAGCAAACCATGGTCGATCGGGCGTCGAAACATCGTAAAGATCCATGTTGTAGTGACCAATCTGAACCTTCAGAGGTTCTGGATTCGTAATCGCCCTGTGTCGACCGACACATGGGTGTGCGTCGATGTACTCAGCCTCAAGACGTTTGTCGATCGTTGCTAAGGTAGCATCGATCGATGTATTCTCTGCAATCCGTCAGTTCTGCAAATTTTTGTCCAAATCCGTTCTGAACATTGTCTCAATTAAATTGACGTTCTCCTCTGGTAGAAATTATCAATGGGGACGTCTTCTTCAACCATGATCCTTGAAAGATGATCATCAACTCCATTTTCAACTCACTTTTGTCTTTGACCTCAATATCAAACTCTTGAAGAAGGAGAATCCATCTAAAAGCCTTGGCTTTGCATCCTTCTTCTGCATCAAGTACTTCAAAGCTGAATGGTCTGTATGTACTATCCCCTTTGATCCGACCAGATAGGGGCGAAATTTCTCAAAGGCAAAGACAACTACCAAAAACTCCTTCTCCATAGTGGCATAGTTTCTCTACGCATCATCTAGTGTTCTGTGATATACCATGGTTTTTAGGACTTTTAACCATGGTATATGTCTTATTATCGAGTCTTTTAGAGTCCTTTGTAATCCTTTTATCTATGTTTTCAGGTCTAGACACGTTTGGAGCATATTTGGACATTATGGCAAATTCTGGATCATTTTGGAGCATTTGGCCGAGAGGAAGAGTTCACTGTCTATATCAGACTATTGCATCGATCGAAAACATGTGGCATCGATCGATGCATATGCGGATCAGGCTTTTCTCGCGAGCGTTTAATGAAGAATTTGGAAATTGCACTTTTGCCCAGGAATTTCTCATAATTACAAAGAAGCCCCAGCCGAGTTTATATTATTATATTAGGGTTTTTAAGCCATTGTTTAGGCTACGCTTTACTTACGCTTTATTTTACATTGAGAGAGTTAGGGGCTGATCTTGTACTCGAGAGAAAAGAGATTCCGAACCCCAGTTTCTTAATTTATTTTATGCTATTTGGTTTTCTATTCATGATGTCTTCTGTTTCGATGATCATGTCTTAGTAGTCTACATGTTAGGTTTAGGGATTCTCATTAGGGATTTCATGGAATTATAGGTTGATCAATCTGTAGGGTTTCATATCTGTTAGTTCTTCATCTAGGGTTGTTCTTAATGCTTGATCTGAATTGGCCACTTAGATTATTGATGTTAGGTTGATTTCCGCAACGAAAGTTGATTAATTAACTAGAAAGAACTTAGATGAGCAATTTGACTATTCGCAAAGAAATTTGGCTTGCTAGGTTGTTAGACATAGATAATATTCACAACGAAAGTTGGTCTGTTATAATTCTGTAATTCTAGTTCTAGAACAGTTCTTAATTAGATCCCGATTGATTGATTAGCTTATGTTCCTGATTTCCTGAGAACTCCCTAGACTTGACGCTTTGCCTTCTTGTTTACAAACCAATTTATTTACTTTTCTGCTCTGATTTACTGCTTTCTACTGCTTACCTAGCTTAACCTGAAATTCTACAATCTATCGTAAGAATCTAGAGTCTCTGTGGATTCGATACCCTATATACTACTGGTTCACGTCTGTGCACTTGCAGTGTAGATCTAGGAATTAAAACTTTGATCGTATCAAGTTTTTGGCGCCGTTGCCGGGGACTCTTTTGAGTCTTCGATAGATTTGAACTTAGGGTTTAGACTAGGTTTTTCGTTTTTGTTTTTGGTTACTAATTTTTTCTTTTCTTGCGTTTCAGGTACGCCTGTAATCGCACTTCATCGATCGACACGGTCATGTGTGTCGATCGTCACATCTTCGCGCCTTGCATCGATCGACGCTTCTCTTGCATCGGTCGACACATCTGCGTAACTGAGACAGTTTATGACTGATCGCGACTTGCGAAGTAACTCGGTTAAGGAGCTCGTGAATCTTGAACTTGAGAAGCTTGCTAAGCTAGAGAGAGAGAACAGAAAAGCTCAGAAGAAAGCTAAGATGGCGAACGTTAATCAGGTGCCTTTGATTTTGAGACCTGATGCTCAGGGTGTTCTGAGATACCAACAGAACAACTCGTACAATGATGCTTGGCAAAGGATCGATGCTGAGGGATGTGTAATCCCTGATCCTGAACCGCTCCAAGGTCAAAGGCAGATGATTTATCCTCCTGCTGATGAGAGGACTCTTGCTGACTACAACCGAACAGATGAGTTCTATGCTAACCGGTCAGCAATTGTACCTCCTGGTTTTGAGAGGAATGATTTTGAGATCAAGACTGACTACTATTCTCTATTGAGACAGAATCCTTTCCATGGTCTCCCACACGAGCAACCGATGGATCACATTGATGACTTTGAGGACTTCATCACTGGAATGAAGTATAATGGGGTAAACTATGACTATCTATATCTCATGCTTTTCCCCTATTCTCTCGCTGGAGAGGCTGCATCTTGGCTGAAACAACTTCCAACTGGGAAGTTTACTACTTGGGATGCTGTGAAGAGGGAGTTTTTGAGGCACATTTATGATGATGCTCGCTCTGATCAGTCAAGACATGATATTCTAACCTTCACCCAAGGTCCTACAGAGCCTCTTAAGTCTGCCTGGATGAGGTTTAAGAAGTACCAACGTGACTGTCCTCATCATGGATTCTCTGAAGTGACGCTGCTAGGCATATTCTTCAGAGGAATTGATCTACATTACCAGCCTGCATTGGATAATACCAGCAATGGAAATTTCAATACAAGGACTCCTAAACAAGCTAGGATGCTGATTGATAACTTGGTGAGCAGTAATAGCACCAAGACTGCTGATAGGAGAAGGAAAGAGTCTGGTGGAAAGATTGATAATCTAGAGATTGCTGATATCAGGAATAAGCTGGACACTGTTCACAGTTTGTTGACTGGAAAGAAAGCTGTCCACTTTGCTCAGAAAGTTGAGGTGTTTAAGGCTGAAGAGGAAAACAAAGAAGAGGATGTGAACTACATTAGTGGCTCTGGATTTCAAGGAAACAAGTTTGAAAATCAACAAGGTAATTCTTACCAGAGGACCTATGGGTCATCCTCCGATCAGACACCTCCTGCTGCTAGTTCTCATGAGAGCAAGATGGAAGCTATGATGGAACAATTGCTGGAGGGTCAGACTAAGACTGCTGTGGACTTCAACAAGAAGCTGGATGCTGTGTATGAAGATCTGAATGGGAAGTTTGAATCCTTGAGCACTCATGTGAAGAAGCTAGATGTTCAAATCCAACAGACATCTCAAGCAGTGCAAAGGCAAAATGGAGCTGGGAAAGCTGAACAGATACGTCTGATGGAGCATAATCTCGGATTTTCTGGGTGAATTTTGTCTGTCTGAGACAAGCATCGATCAACACAACTCGTGCATCGATCGACACAGTCCCGATACGTCTGATGGATTTGCTCGAAATCGCCTTGTGTCGATCGACACATCACTTGCATCGATCGACACAGATCGCAGACGGGGCCAGAAACCTGCATTAGTCCTAGAACGAGTCTACAAGCCCTCTGTGCCATATCATAAGGTTCCTAAACTGTCTAAACAGGAGCTAGAAGTGGCTAACTGCATGAAAGTGATGGAAAAGAAGGTGATTCAGATCACAGAGAAGATACCAGACCCAGGAGCCTTTGTGCTCGTCTGTTTCATCTCTAAGGACGAATTCAAGCGTTCTCTGTGTGACTTAAGATCTTGTGTGAATCTCATGCCATACTTTGTGGCTGAGAGATTGGGAATGATGGAATTCCAGCCTACTACGATCTCTCTTATCCTAGCTGATCGATCAAAAAGGTATCCAGAAGGAGTTCTTGAGGATGTTCATGTCAGAGTTGGGAACTACTTGATTCCGACAGACTTTGTGGTGCTGAAGTATGAGATTATGCCAGATGATCCTATTCTGCTTAGAAGATCTTTCTTAGTTAGTGCTGGAGCTGTGATTAATGTGAGACATGGACTGATTGATCTCCACCTGGGAGATGATCCATTGCGGTTCAAAATGGACAAGCTGCAGAAATCCACCATTGATGGACAGAGCTTCAGTGTGGAAGTGGAACCAGAGATTCCTGTTGGAGAAGAGAAGATGGCAGTTCATTCTGAACATGCTCTAACATCTTCAGATCCTGCAACTGCTCTTAAGCAGAAAGCTCCAAATCTTTTACATCCACCAAAGCACAGGTATGACTCTTCTAAGCTCAAACCTCCTAACCGCATTGCTTTGAATGCAGGAAAACGCAGAATCCCACCCAAGCTTCGCTCCCGCCCTGGTTCTACTCCTTCGTTCCATGGAAGATCTCATGATCCGAATGCTTATACGCCACATTGGATGAAGAGACATTCACAGAGATACTCCAAGTCTCTGTTGAATCCCCCATAAGTCTGATCTCCTTTCCATAGTCAAGCTACTAACTTTAACCAAGCGTTGAGTGGGAGGCAACCCACTAGTAGGTTCGTTTTTGTTTTTCATTTTTCGTTTTGTTTTGGTGTTTTTGATTTCTCTGTTTTGGTGTGTTCAAAGGCGTGAGAAACAAGCAGAATCGCACTGCATCGATCGACACACAAAGTGCATCGGTCGACACAGTCGCGATTTACGGTTTGTGATATATCATGGTTTTTACCGGTTTTATGCCATGATATAAGTCTGTTTTAGTGTCTTTTGGTGTTCCTTTAGAGTCTTTTGCAGGTTTTATTAGGTACACGTACGTTTGGAGCAGAAGTGAAGATTATGGAGCTAATTGGAGCACTTTGGAGATTTGACCCGAGAGGTTGTGTTCACTGTCCGAAACAGAGTACTGTGTCGATCGTTGCATACCTGCATCGATCGATGCACAACGAGTTGGGCCAGACTCTTGGCGGTTTAATGAAGATTTCTAATATTGCAAAGATGCCCAGAAGTTCCAGATATTTACACAGAAGCCCCAAGTCGTGTTTTAGCTATTTAATTAGGTTTTAGCTTCAGTTTTACATAGGCTATCATAACTTAGAGCAGAGAGTTTTTAGAGCTATTGGGGGCTGATCTGATCCTGTACTACATTCATTTTGGAGAAGTTTTCGAACCCCTTTTATATTCTAATCTCTTTTATGATTTCTATTAATTCATTGATTATGTTTACATCATCTATGTCTGAGTAGTTTCTGTTGGGATTATGTCCTGAAATCACATTGTACGAACTCTAGAAATAGTTGTAATGTCGAGATTGGACAATTCATGTGATACTAGGTAGTCATAACGTTTTGCTAGAAACCGCTTATGACAAATGAGTTGTAACTCAATTCCAGTATCATGTGAACCTACAGGGTCACACACCTAAGCAAGTTGGATATACTCTGCATGGGATAGATCATTGGCATATGGTCTGATCGATGTGTATTAGATACGCATCGAATTAAGTTTCAAAGAGATGTATCGATCGACACCATTATGTGCGTCGGTCGATACAAGACTTGTGTCGATCGACACCAATGGATGTGTCGGTCGACACAGTGGCGAATCCGAAACTGATGTTTCGGTTTATGACCGAGTCGATATATAAGTGATCTTATTATTCGACCTAAGATACATGAGCCGCCCAGACAGTTTTCTGAGACAGAAAACAGAAGCTCTTCCTCTAGAAACTAAAGTCCCAGAGAGATCCGAGCACCGGCGCTAGCAACCCGGCGGATTCCAGCTTGTGTGCGTGTGGACCACGATAGGCGCAGCATCTGAGGCGCAGTAGATCTCGTATTACCTAATCCATCTTCCGCTGCCAAACACCAGGTAATCACGAGGTGAGATCAGGATTCAATTAACTAGACCCTAGATCCTAGGCTATCGGGAACTCGCGAGAATTCTGAATCTGTTAGAATTGGCTCGGATTCCCAACAGTGGTATCAGATTCGCAAACTAGGTTGTTTGAATAAGAACAGGTAAGATCGATTTGATCGATCTGCGAATCTGTGTTTTCGCACTGTGTCGATTGACACACGAGGTGTGTCGGTCGACACAAGGTGGCGAAATCGACAGATTCGGCGGCTAGGGTTTTTCGCGAAGAAAAACCGAAAGCTTTCTGTGTCGATCGACACAGGTTGTGTATCGGTCGACACAGAACAAATTCGGTCGAGTATCGATCGACACAGGTTAGCGTCGGTCGACACAGACCAAGCGAATGGTTAATCGGTTCAATTGGATTGGACCGGCTATCATGCTTGGTTAAGTCCGAATAGATCGGTTTGAATTGGATGAATCGGTTCAATTGGATTGAACTGATTATCTCAATCAGCATGAACCGATGGGTTAAATCAGTTTGATTGGATAATACGTTTCAATTGAATTGGACCGGTTATTCCAATCAGTTGAAACTGGTTTAAACGGTTTAAATTGGATGAATTGGTTCAATTGGATTGAACTAATTATACCAATTAGTATAAACCGATTGGTTAAGATCAGTTTGATCAGATAAGTCGGTTAAATTGGATTGGACCGGTTATCAAAATGATCTTCGGTTTAGGTCTATGTCGACCTTCACACATGGGTTGTGTCGATCGACATGACCGGTTCAATGAACCGGGTTAATTAGATTAACTGGTTATTGAAGTCCGGTTTTGTTTGGTAGTATCGATCGACAGACATAGTCTGCGTCGATCGACGCAGTATTCGAAATTCTGGTTATTCAACCTTGAATTTGCAGAAACCAAACTAGACTTAAACATTGATCAAAGATTAGCTTCAAAGTGGTCAACTGTCAAGACTCGTTTAGTTGTGTGATGGTCTAGCCAAGAGCTTGTTGTCCACAATTACGTGAGTAAGGCAGGTAGTTATGTTGATGGATTTGCAGTTGCTAAACATCAACAATTACATGACCCAACAAATTGATTTGCTAACCTTCAGAGTTTAGTTTCCTCAACTAAGTATCAAGTAACCTTGATGTCTTGCCCAACCTTGTCTACTGTCAAAACTTGTTTCATTGTTGGATAATCTTGGAGTCCTTGGTATCCACAGTGACAATGAGTAAGACAGGTGGTCATTGATAGACTTGCAGTGCAACTGTCAATGATCACAAGACAGAAAAGGATTGGTTGTACTTGACTGGGCTATCAGAAGTTCTGAACCCAGAGACATCAGAGTGGATTAGACATAGTTTGTCTCATCCACGACCAAGAGTTGTACTGAGTACAATTAGCAATGATTTGCTTACCTAGATAACCAAAGTCTGAGTAAGGCGAGTCGCCCACTCGAATTTTAGTAATCTGAGGATCTTGGATCATTATATTCATAAAGGAAACATTGTTTGAATATAATGCGAGTTTTCTTATTTGATAAGATTTCTCATCATATACATAACTAAATCTTTGTTTTTCTTGGATTTCAGCTTATGTCTATGACTACTTTCTCGTTGCGATCCGTCCTTGAGAAGGACAAGTTAAATGGATCCAACTTCCTGGATTGGTATCGGAATCTGAGATTCATTCTCAAGCAGGAGAGCAAGGACTATGTCCTTGAAAAGGCTCTTCCAGAAAGGCTTGGGACCAATCGCTCGCATGCAGCATATAATGCTTGGAATAAGCATTATATTGATGTGGTAGATGTGCGTGGTCTGATATTGGCTACCATGAACTCGGACTTGAAAAGTCAATACGAGAACGTGGAGTCGCCAATAGAGATGATCACCAGCCTGAAGCTGAAGTTTCAGGATCTGGCACGAGTAGAGAGATTCCAGGTGGTGAAGTCTCTCACTGAGTGCAAGCTACCAGAGGATGCTCCAGTAAGTCCTCATGTCATTAGACTGATGGGTTACATTGATAACCTGGGGAAACTGGATTGTCCTGTCAGCTTAGAGTTGGCCACTAACATCATTCTGCAGTCACTTCCGTCAAGCTATGACAAGTTCGTTAAGAACTATATCAAGAAAAGCTTGACGAAGACGTTGACTGAGATGCATGGTATGCTCAAAACAGCAGAGTATGACATCATAAAGGGTAAAAGATTTGAGGAATCCTGTGTTGGCAAGGGTAGAGGCTGGGCCGTCCAGATTTGTAATCAGGATAAGCCTGTGTCATCTTATAAGCCCAAGTCAGGCCCATCTGGTGTCAGAAAGTGCTTCTACTGTAATGAGTTGGGGCATTGGAAGAGAGATTGCATAAAATTCTTGGAAGATTCACAAGAGATGGAGAAGATGTATGGTACTTCTTCTTCAGGTATTGTGTTATTATTTCAAGTTCTACATAAGTATTGGATACTTGTTGCGGTACTGATATTTTTGAAATATGCAGGACCTAAGCGACAGTAGAACGTTGAAGAAAGGACAAGTGGAACTGCGTGTCTGGTTGAAGCAATGGTTGCTCCATGAGCCGTAGAGATTCTCCACTTGTAGGAGCCTTTCCTACTTGGTTTTTGAAATTAATTGCCACCATGTACTTGCTATATGCAAAATGTCTTTCATTTTCTTTTGAGAATTTGGATGTTTTTCATTCTGATAAAAGACAAGTTTTGTTCTTTGGATCTTAATGAAATATTCTATGGTAGCACCCCATTTAGAATGGGTTTTATATCTTAAACCAACATGAATATAACATAAATACCAAACGGTTTGAGTCTGATGACTCGAACTCGACTTTTCTTTAGTATAGTCGTTTAATCACAAGAGTGAAGCGGATTCAGTAAATCCATAGCTTCGGACTCATTTGATTTTAATCATTTGAGATATGAATTCTGTTCACGTGACCAAATGACTAATGCCCATTTAGCAAAGCTAAAAGGAAATAGGCCAGAGGCTTATTGCCAAAGGAAATATTCTACACTTCATTACCTTATTGATGGCATCAATAAGTGTGGCTGTGTTCATTTGATGAGACACGAGCAGGAATCACTTGAGGAGTTCCATGATGGAGTGTGGAACCAATTTGACAGAAGTATTAAGATCCTCGATTGGATCGTGGAAGAAAATACTTAGAGTCAACAATTGGGTGATCATCTAACAGAATGAATCGGATCTTATTGGATATGCTCCGATCAAGGATGAGTCACAGGAATCTTCCATAACGATTTAAGAATACGTCCTGAAATGTCTGTCTTTGCGCAGAAAAAGGTTTCTATCAGAATCAGTGAAAAACACCACATTGGATGTGGACTGGGTGATTTCCAATTTGTTTTTCTGATTAATTAGGATTGCAAGGTTTGTGTAAGACAGCAGTCAACAAACAAACTTGAATCCATATCTGATAAGTTCTACCTCGCTGGTTGTCCTGAGGAAACCAAGGCTTAGTACTTTTGTTATCCAGAACTGTGTCTTTTAAGAAAGGTCATACTTTCAAAAGGAACAGTGGGAGTAAAAGTACACATCGAAGAAATTCGATAAACACAGTAAGTTGTTCAACCTGTCAAGGGAGAGCAGCGCTGAGATCTACAAAGTGCTGTAGGATCTACACCTGTGGAGCCTGAAATTCGCAGATCCAAAAGGATCCGTCACTAACTCGTGAGTGATTTCTCGTAACCAATAGTCGTGATCTGTTGATCATTGAAAAGTGACGAACATGCGAAATTCAAAGAAGCGATGGTGAGCCTCAACTCCGAAAATTGGCTGGGTTTGCATGTTAGTTTCACCGATCCATTTCTGGATTGAAACAAACATCTTGGAGTTGGAATCAACATTCTGATAATGTGGTCAAAAGTTTTGACTTGATCAGAAAGAAAAGAAACCATGCGTTTACAAGAAGACTAGTGGGAGCGTAATGGCAATTCTCACACAGTATGTAGATAACATACTTGAATCTCATGAACGACGTTCCAACGCTAAAGTCTTGTCAAGATTTAGGTCGGAAGTCAAATTTAAACAAAAGACATGGGAGAAGCCGCAAGAATTCTTGAAATAAGAATCTATTGATATAGATTAAGTAAGCTAATTGGATCGTGTCAAAATCCTTATGTAGATAAGGTATTGGACAGTTCCAATGTGCTTGATTCCAAGAATGGCTTCATACCAAAGGTCTTATGGCAATAATCTAAGCAAGATGAAGTGTCTTGGACACTGGCTGAGCTAGTAACAATATTAGCAAGAAGAAGTGTTTTGAACACTGTCTGAACTAGTATTAATGAGTGTGATTACTTATGCTGATGCAATAGAATCCATCATGAATGCCATATTTTGCGCTCGTCTAGATGTAGCTTAAGCATAAAGCATGACGAGAAAATACCAATGTACTCCGGTAATAGTCACTGAATAGTTACCAGAAATATCCCAAGTGTTGAGAAACACTAAGGTTAGGTTCATGGTGAACTGATAAAGTGACGAACCAGTTGAAAGTAGTTAGTCGGACAAAGATGATTCCCGGTTCCCACCTGGTTATGTCTCTTTGTCTGAATAGCGGTGCTAACTGTTGGAAAGGCTCCAAGCAGTGGACCGTAGAATAGTGCTTTTATCTGAATGGCGGTGTAATTTGTTGAAATTGTTTCAAGCAATAGCACCGCACTCTCTCCCACAACCTAAGCACGGAATTTATTCTGTTGCTGTAGGTGTAAGATATCTGAAAAGATGATCTTGATTCTAGTGGGAGTTATTTTAGTTATGTTGTAAACTTTACATAGACATGCTTTGGCAATGTTTGTGTAAGTTAAAACTGACATCAGTATTATTTAATTATTGGATGATTAAATAATGGTCCCAAAGTACTTTATGGTCATCTTATAGGTCATCAAGTTGAAGACTTGATCATGAAACCCTATAAGTAAAAGATGACGTAAATTATGATTGTCCCTAGTCAAGGTTGTTAAAATGGGACACTAACAACCGCGCAGACTAGCATGTGAGGTGACTGTTGGACTAAGTTTGATGGAGTCAATGATATGATTATCACAGTCAGTCACATAGATATATGTTGGTGAACATATGATCGGACATGACCTGCTTAATGAGAACTCCACAGGATAGTTATATATGAGTGTCATGGGAGGTTCTCATTACGACTATAGAGTATAGTCCTTAGACCTGAGTTCATCATGCTTTCTAGCATATGGATTGATGCGCTTTGACCTTGTCAAACGTCGTTCCGTAACTGGCGGCTATAACGGCATTGTTTCGACGTATCATGAAGTATGTGTAGAAACAGGGATGGAACAAAATGGGATTTGTCCCTCCTGTAAATCGGGAGATAAATATCTCAGGGCCCATCGAAGATTTGATACTGAGAAAATGCATGGCCGTGCTCAAACGAGGTGATTGTCAGTCGTTTGTTTATCAGTATAGATCAGAAGTTCGATGAACATGATGTTGGCTATAATAAGGATGACACAGTCTCTTGCCTTATGCCATATCGAGATATAGAGACGAAGGGATTATAGGAATAGGTGATTCCAGTACAAGTGGGAGATTGTTGGGATTATGTCCTGAAATCACATTGTACGAACTCTAGAAATAGTTGTATTGTCGAGATCGGACAATTCATGTGATACTAGGTAGTCATAACGTTTTGCTAGAAATCGCTTATGACAAATGAGTTGTAACTCAATTCCAGTATCATGTGAACCTACAGGGTCACACACCTAAGCAAGTTGGATATACTCTGCATGGGATAGATCATTGGCATATGGTCTGATCGATGTGTATTAGATACGCATCGAATTAAGTTTCAAAGAGGTGTATCGATCGACACCATTAGGTGCGTCGGTCGATACAAGACTTGTGTCGATCGACACCAATGGATGTGTCGGTCGACACAGTGGCGAATCCGAAACTGATGTTTCGGTTTATGACATAGTCGATATATAAGTGATCTTATTATTCGACCTAAGATACATGAGCCGCCCAGACAGTTTTTTGAGACAGAAAACAGAAGCTCTTCCTCTAGAAACTAAAGTCCCAGAGAGATCCGAGCACCGGCGCTAGCAACCCGGCGGATTCCAGCTTGTGTGCGTGTGGACTACGATAGAGGCGCAGCATCTGAGGCGCAGTAGATCTCGTATTACCTAATCCATCTTCCGCTGCCAAACACCAGGTAATCACGAGGTGAGATCAGGATTCAATTAACTAGACCCTAGATCCTAGGCTATCGGGAACTCGCGAGAATTCTGAATCTGTTAGAATTGGCTCGGATTCCCAACAGTTTCATAGTTAGGTTTTGGGTTTCTCATAGGGATTTCATGACTTGCTAGATATAATTAATTCAGTTAAGGATTCACATCAATAGATGTTCTTCAAACTAAATTGTGTTTAATGCTAGTTCTAACCTGATCAATTATAATCTAGATCTTAGGTTGCTAAATACGACACAACAGTGTGGTTTAGAATCTGAACTATTTAGGTTGAGCAATTTAATTACTCGCAAAGGAATTTGGTTTAATTAGATTGTGAACATATCGAACTTGTAATTAAAGCTGGTTTAATCTGTTAGTAATTGCAAAAGAATTTGGATTGCTGCACTTAGACTTAGAGAATTCTCGCAACGACAGTTGGTTAATTCTATATCTGTGTTTGAGTTCTAGAACTGAGTTTAATTAGATCCTGATGTTGGGAATGTCCTGAAATCTATTGTACTTACTCTAAGTGAAAGTCGTATTGACGAGATGAGACAATCATATAATACTAGGTAGTCATAATGCTTTGCTAGAAGCCACTTATGATCAATGAGTTTAGAACTCATTGCTAGTGTTATATGATCCTACAGGGTTACACACCTAAGCAAACTGGACGTCAAAGACGAGGTTGATCATTAATATAATGATCTAGTGAATGCATATTTGATATGCATTCGGTATCGAAATTCTGGGGCCGTGTCGATCGACACAGAGAGTGTGTCGGTCGACACAACTCGCGGATTAACCAGATTAATACGGTTTAATCGTTGGTTAATTCCGTTGTGGTTTAAGCCGACATATATAAGATATATGGTCGACCTAAACTCGAACTTAACCTAATACACAACCACCAGAACTAGAAAAGAAACCTCTCTAGAGATTAGATCTCTTATAGGCACTAGCATACCTCCTGTTCAGTTTGTGTGCGTGTGGATACCGGTAGAGGCGCAGCATTTGAGGCGCTCTAGATCTCGATTATCTACAAACTTTCCGCTGCTAATTACCAGGTAAATCTGAGATCTGATAGATTCAATTACATGAACCTTAGATCCTAGGCTTGGAATTCAGACCAGGGTTGCCTAATTGGATTAGAAACTGCTAGAAATTCCTTCAGTGGTATCAGAGCTTTAGGGTTCCATTGAATCTGTAGCATGTTGATTAGATTAGTTGAATCTGAATCTGTGTATGGTTGATACAAACTTGCTAAAATTCGTTTCATGAAAACCTAGTTTTAGGATTTTTTGCTTGAAATCGATTAGGGTTTATCGCCCTGTGTCGATCGACACCAATCCGGTGTCGGTCGACACAGAAGGATAAACCGAACAAATTAGGTTTCGCCTAGTGTCGATCGACACAATAGCTGTGTCGGTCGACACACACCTCGCTGGATTGATGAATCGGTTCAATTGGATTGGACCAGTTATCGAGCTTGGTTAATGATGGTTAAACGCTAAGAATGGTTTATTGCGATTGGGTTGGTATCGACCGATGCTAATGTAGCATCGATCGACACTGACCGGTACTCAAAACCGGATCAATTGGATTGATCGGTTATCGCAGATTGGTTTTGGTTAATCTGCATCGATCGACACTAAAGTAGTGTCGGTCGACACCAGATTCGATGATTTAGGTTATGGAACCTGACACCACAGAACCAAACCAAGACAAATCATTTAATTAGAAGAATTAAAATATAATAAAACTGAACGTTTTAAATAGTTCTGTTCCTCAATCAAATATCAAGTGATACTTGATGTCTTTCCAATCTTGTCAACTGTCAAGACTCGTTTCATTGTGCGATAGACTTGCAGTGCGAGATGTCCACAATTACATGAGTAAGGTAGGAAGTAATCGTGTTGATGGGCTTGCAGTGCATGACATCAACAATTACATGACTGAAGAGATTGGTTTACTTGACTGGGCCATCAAAATCGTTTTGGGCTCAGAGACATCAGGTGGATTGGGCATGGGATGTCGGTCCACAACCAAGAGTTATATTGGATATAACTAGCAAAGTTGTTGCTTACCTAGATAGCTAAATTTGGGTGATAGCCAGTGGCTCACTCAAGTTTAGTGAAATATGGGTCTTGGATCATTATATTCATCTGAGGAAACAATGTTTGAATATAATGCGAGTTTTCTTAAAAGTTAAGACTTCTCATTTCTTGAACATCATAACTAAACCTTTTTCCTTTCTTTGTTCTCAGCTATGACTAACACTCATAATAACTCTTTCTCCCTGCGATCCGTCCTTGAGAAGGACAAGTTAAATGGATCGAATTTTCTCGAATGGTATCGGAACTTGAGAATTGTTCTCAAGCAGGAGAAAAATGACTATGTCATGGAAACTGTTCTCCCTGAAAAACCGAGAGCCAATGCTGCACATGCAGAAAGGAGTGCTTGGGATAAGCACTCCAATGATGTGGTCGATGTGAATTGTCTCATGTTGGCTACCATGAACTCGGATTTTCAGAAGCAATACGAGAACGTGGAGTCGCCAGTGGAGATGATTACTGGCCTGAAAAGCATGTTTCAGGAGCAAGCAAGAACTGAGAGATACCAGACGTTTAAATATCTCATTGAATGCAAGCTACCAAAGGACAGTCCAGTCAGTCCTCATGTCATTAATATGATGGGTTATATTGATAACCTGGGGAAGCTGGATTGTCCCATTAGCCAAGAGTTGGCTACTGACATCATTCTGCAGTCACTGCCGTCAAGTTATGATTAGTTTGTTATGAACTATAACATGAATAACTTGACAAAGACGTTGACTGAACTGCATGGCATGCTCAAGACAGCTGAGCCAAATGTCAAGAAGGGCACTCCAAATGTACTTATGGTACAAGGGGGTAAGAAGTTTAAGAAACATGGCAAAGGCAAGGGAAAGGGAAAGGGCAAGGCAGTCCAGGTTGAGAACCAGGACACGCCTGCGCCAGCCCCGAAGCCCAAGCCGGGCCCATCTGAGACTGAGCTTGGGCATTGGAAGAGAAATTGCAACAAATTCTTGGAAGAGAAGAAGAAGAAGAAGACTTTCGAGACTTCATCTTCAGGTATTTTTGTTATAGAAGTAAATGTTACTACTTCTGGTTCTACTTCTTGGGTATTGGATACCGGCTGTGGTGCTCATATTTGTACAAATATGCAGGGCCTAAGCAACAGTAGGACGTTGGAAAAGGGACAAGTGGACCTGCGCGTGGGAAATGGAGCATGAGTTGCTGCATTAGCCGTAGGAACATATAACTTGTCTTTACCTTCTGGTTTGGTTTTAGAACTTCATAATTGCTACTATGTACCTGCTATAAGGAGAAATATTATTTCTATTCCTGTTTTGGATTTGGAAGGATATCAGTTTTCAATTAAGAATAGATGTTGTTCTTTTGATTACAATGATATATTTTATGGTAGCAGCCCATTAGAGAATGGGCTTTATGTTCTAAACCAAAGCACTCAAATCTATAACATTAACACCAAGAGATTCAAATCAAATGACACGAATCAGACTTTTCTATAGCATTGTCGTTTGGGCCACATAAACGAGAAACGGATTCAAAAGCTCCATAGTGATGGGCTTTTGGGCTCATTTGATTATGAATCATGTGAGAAATGTGAATCTTGTTTACTGGGCAAAATGGCAAAGGCCCCTTTCAACAAACAAAATGAAAGGGCCAGTGACCTATTGGGCCTTATACATACGGATGTATGCGGCCCAATGAGCACAAGTGCCAGAGGAAATTTTCGATACTTCGTTACCTTCACTGATGATTTCAGCAGGTATGGCTATGTCTATTTAATGAGACACAAGTCGAAATCTTTTGAAAAGTTCAAAGAGTTCCAAAATGAAGTACAGAATCAACTTGGCAAAAGTATTAAGGCTCTTCGATCAGATCGTGGAGGAGAATACTTAAGCCAAGAATTCAGTCATCATTTGAGAGATTGTGGAATTGTTTCGCAACTCACTCCTCCTGGAACACCACAATGGAATGGGGTGTCTGAGATGAGGAATCGAACTTTATTAGATATGGTTCGATCAATGATGAGTCTCTCAACTCTTCCATTATCCTTTTGGGGATACGCTTTAGAAATGTCTGCGTTTACACTTAATAGGGTTCCGTCAAAATCAGTTGCAAAGACACCACATGAGATGTGGACTGGAAATGTTCCGAATGTGTCTTTCCTGAATATTTGGGGTTGTGAATCTTATGTTAAGAGATTAATTACAGATAAGCTCGAACCCAAATCTGATAAATGCTACTTCGTTGGTTATCCTAAGGAAACCAAGGCATACTACTTTTACAACCAATCCGAGAACAAAGTGTTTGTTGCTCGGAACTGCGTCTTTCTTGAGAGAGAGTTTCTTTCCAAGAGAAACAGTGGGAGTAAAGTACAACTCGAAGAAGTTCGAGAACCACAGGAAAATTCTCAACCCGTAGAGGAAGAGCAATAGTTGGATCTACAAAGAGTTGTAGAAACCGCGCCTGTGGAGCCTGAAATTCGCCGATCTGAAAGGATCCGTCACGAACCTGAGAGATATGGATTTCTCATTACCAATTGTCATGATTTGTTGATCATTGACAGTGACGAGCCAGCGAATTTTGAAGAAGCGATGATGAGCCCTGACTCCGAAAAGTGGCTAAAAGCCGCTGAATCCGAAATGGGATCCATGTCACAGAACC
The DNA here is from genome assembly GCA_030180135.1 of Orychophragmus violaceus. Classification (NCBI taxonomy): domain Eukaryota; kingdom Viridiplantae; phylum Streptophyta; class Magnoliopsida; order Brassicales; family Brassicaceae; genus Orychophragmus; species Orychophragmus violaceus. The sequence continues at coordinate 14,293,506 of CM058235.1, read as the reverse complement.
AAGTATGGACTTTGGTTGATTTACCCGATGGTGCAAGACCCATTGAGTGTAAATGGATTTTCAAGAAGAAAATTGATGTGGATGGAAATATTCAGATATAAAGCAAGGCTGGTGGCAAAAGGTTTCAAACAAATTCATGGCATTGACTATGAAGAAACTTATTCCCCGGTTGCCATGCTTAAATCCATTCGGATTCTCCTAGCAACAGCCGCTCATTATGACTATGAGATCTGGCAGATGGATGTGAAAACAGCTTTCCTTAATGGAATTCTGGAAGAGGATGTGTACATGACACATCCCGAAGGTTTCATCGATCCAAATGCAGCTAGGAAAGTATGCAAGCTTCATCGATCCATTTATGGATTGAAGCAAGCATCTCGGAGTTGGAATATTCGTTTTGATGAAGCAGTCAAAAAGTTTGACTTCATCAGGAACGAAGAGGAACCATGTGTTTACAAGAAGACTAGTGGGAGCGCAGTTGCATTTCTCGTGTTGTATGTAGATGACATACTTCTTCTCGGAAATGACGTTCCGTTGTTACAGTCTGTTAAGACTTGGCTCGGAAGTTGTTTTTCAATAAAAGACATGGGAGAAGCCGCGTATATTCTTGGAATTAGAATCTATAGAGATAGATTAAACAAGTTGATTGGACTGTGTCAAGACACTTATATCGATAAAGTCTTACACAGGTTCAGAATGCAAGATTCCAAGAAGGGCTTCATACCAATGTCTTATGGCATAAGTCTCAGCAAGAAGCAGTGTCCTGAGACACCTGCTGAGCGAGAACGCATGAGTCGGATTCCCTATGCCTCGGCGTTGGGATCCATCATGTATGCCATACTCTGTACTCGTCCAGATGTTGCTTGTGCTTTAAGCATGACGAGTAAATACCAATCGGATCCAGGTGAAAGTCACTGGACAGCAGTCAAGAATATTCTGAAGTATTTGAGAAATACTAAGGATAAATTCTTGGTGTATGGAGGAAGTGATGAGCTGGTAGTAAGTGGTTACACAGACGCAAGTTTTCAGACAGACAAAGATGATTTCCGATCGCAATCTGGTTACATCTTTTGCCTGAATGGCGGTGCAGTCAGCTGGAAGAGTTCCAAGCAGGACACTGTAGCAGATTCCACAACTGAAGCTGAGTACCTCGCTGCTTCTGAAGCGGCAAAGGAGGCTGTTTGGATCAAGAAGTTCATCACTGAACTTGGTGTAATTCCTAGTATTTCTGAGCCAGTGGCTTTGTATTGTGACAACAATGGAGCCATTGCGCAAGCAAAGGAACCTAGATCACACCAGAAATCCAAACACATAGAAAGGAGATATCACCTTATCCGTGATATTGTGAATAGAGGAGATGTGAAGATCAGCAGAGTCCCGACGGATGAGAATGTTGCTGATCCACTGACCAAGCCCCTCCCAAGGCCTAAGCATGAGTTTCACACTGCTGCTGTAGGCATTTGATTTCTTAAGATGTGATCTTGTTTTCAGTGGGAGTTATATTTGGTTTTAGTTATGACATGATATTCGTAAAACATAATTTGGTTATGTTATTTTAATAAAATTGTTTCAGCATTATTTAATTGTGTTATTAAATAATAGTCCCGAAATAATTCATGGCAATGTTATAGGTCATCAAGTATGTGACTTGATCATGAAACCCTATAAACAAAGATTGTCATGAATTATGTTGGTCCCTGGTCCAGGTTGTTAAAATGGGACATTAACAAACACGTGAGACTAGTATGTGAGGTGACTGATGACTATGTTTCATGGAGTCATTAATAAGAGTATTAAAGTCAATCACATAGATATGTGTTAGAGAACACATGATCGGACATGACCCGTTAATGAGAACTCTACAAGATGTTATATGAGTGTCATGAGAGTTTCTCATTACGACTAAAGAGTGTAGTCCTAAGACCTGAGTTCATCATGTCCTCTCTCATATGGATTGGTTCGTCTTGACTTTGTCAAACGTCAGCCGTAACTGGTGATTATAAAGACACTGATTAGGCGTATCATGAGATATAAAAGAGACATGGATGGAACAAGATGGGATTTGTACCTCCTATATAACATGAGTTAAATATCTCAGGGCCTATCGAAGATTTGATACTGGAAATGCGTGGCCGCGCTCAAACGAGGTGATTGTCAGTCGTTTGTTTTTCATCAGTACAAATCGGGATTCGATAAACGTGATATGGCTTAATAAGGATGACACAGTTCTTGCCTTATGTTAGATTGAGATAAAGCTACAAAGGGATTAAAGGAATAGATGATTCCAGTACAAGTGGGAGATTGTTGGGAATGTCCTGAAATCTATTGTACTTACTCTAAGTGAAAGTCGTATTGACGAGATGAGACAATCATATAATACTAGGTAGTCATAATGCTTTGCTAGAAGCCACTTATGATCAATGAGTTTAGAACTCATTGCTAGTGTTATATGATCCTACAGGGTCACACACCTAAGCAAACTGGACGTCAAAGACGAGGTTGATCATTAATGATCTAGTGAATGCATATTTGATATGCATTCGGTATCAAAATTCTGGGGCCGTGTCGATCGACACAGAGAGTGTGTCGGTCGACACAACTCGCGGATTAACCAGATTAATACGGTTTAATCGTTGGTTAATTCCGTTGTGGTTTAAGCCGACATATATAAGATATATGGTCGACCTAAACTCGAACTTAACCTAATACACAGCCACCAGAACTAGAAAAGAAACCTCTATAGAGATTAGATCTCTTATAGGCACTAGCATACCTCCTGTTCAGTTTGTGTGCGTGTGGATACCGGTAGAGGCGCAGCATTTGAGGCGCTCTAGATCTCGATTATCTACAAACTTTCCGTTGCTAATTACCAGGTAAATCTGAGATCTGATAGATTCAATTACATGAACCTTAGATCCTAGGCTTGGAATTCAGACCAGGGTTGCCTAATTGGATTAGGAACTGCTAGAAATTCCTTCACCTTACTGAATGATTTATCTGCTTGTCTGATTTTCTGAGAACGCCCTAGACTTAGCGCCCTTAGTTTATTGCTTACAAACAACAACCTGGTACCTGTTTACTTTCTCACTTGCTTTTTAATTAAATCAATACAATCTGCTTTTTGTTTTCTCCTAGTTTTAATCTCTTTAAGTTCTTAATCTTATCATTGCCTAGAGTCCTCGTGGATTCGATCTCTATGTACTACAATTGATATACTGTGCACTTGCAGTTAGTATAGGGTAAAACTCGAGACCTATCAAGTTTTTGGCGCCGTTGCCGGGGACTCTTAGAGTCTTCGATAGCTTCGAACTTAGGGTTTTTACTAGTATTTTTTTTTTTTTTTACTGATTTTTTTATTTTATTTTTTTCTCTGTTTTCTCTCTGTCGCAGGTTTCGAAATCGCATAGCATCGACCGTTGCACTTCTTGTGTCGATCGACACTAGGCGATTGGAGTTGAATCGATCGTTACACTGTTAGCATCGATCGTTGCTTGGCGATTACAGACGGTTTATGCAGACGCGTGATACCAGAAGTAATCCGAACACTAATCTCCTAAACCTCCAACTTGAAGAGCTTGCTAGACTAGAGAGGACCAACAGAAGAGTTAGAAGAACAAGGATGGTTGTTGAACGTGTGATCATAAAGCCTGATGCTCAAGGTACCCTCAGGGACCGACACAACAATCCTTACAATGCTGCTGGAGAACAGATAGATGCTGAAGGGAATGTTATCCCTGATCCTCCAGAGCAACCACAGCCGCAGCAGGAGCAGAACCAAAGTCAAGGACAAGGCTAAGGTAGACAGATGGTTGTCCATGAGAGGAATTTAGCTGACTATAACCGTCCGGATGAGTTCCATGCTAACCGGTCAGCTCTTGTACTTCCTGAATTTGAGAGGAATGATTTTGAAATCAAAACCGTCTACTACTCTCTCCTGAGGCAGAAATCCTTCCATGGCTCTCCAAGCGAGCAGCCGATGGACCACATAGATGAGTTTGCGGGCATAGTCACTGGAATAAAGTACGATGGAGTTAACCAAGACTATATGTTCCTCAAGATTTTCCCCTACTCTCTGGCTGGAGATGCTGCAGCCTGGCTGGAATAACTTCCATCTGGGATGTTTGTTACTTGGGCAGCTATGAAGAGTGAGTTTCTGCGTCATTTCTATGATGATGCCCGCTCAGACCAGTCCAGACAGGACATTCTCACCTTCACCCAAGGTCCGACAGAGCCTCTTAAGACAGCCTGGATGAGATTTAAGAAGTACCAACATGACTGCCCGCACCATGGATTCACTGAGGTAACACTTTTAGGCATCTTCTTTAGGGTAATAGATCTTCCATATCAGACTGCGTTGGACAATTCTAGCAATGCCAACTTTAATACTAGGACTCCTGCTCAAGCTAAGCAGTTGATAGATAATCTGGTAAGCAGTAATAGCTGCAAGACCACTGATGAGAGAAGGAAGAAGTCTGGTGGAAAGATGGAGAATTCTAAGATAGCTGATATTAGATCTAAGCTGGACAATGTTTGCAATCTTCTAGCTGGGAAGAAAGCTGTCCACTTTTCTCAAGAGGTTGAGATGATCAATGATGAAGAAGAAGAGCAAGAAGAGGATGTGAATTACATCGGAGGATCTGGTTTCCAAGGAAAGAGGTTTGGTAATCAGTCTGGTAACAGGTTCTTCAATGGAGGACAGAAGAGTGCTTTCAACAGCAACCAAAACTCTTTTGGATTTGGACAGACTAGTGGTTTTCAGAAACCTTTCCAGCAAAGTAATCAGAGAACCTATGGATCTTCTTCTTACCAAGCACCTCCTGTATCTACTGCCCATGAGAGTAAGATGGAGGCTATGTTGGAACAGCTGCTGGAAGGACAGACCAAGATTGTTGTGGATTGCAACAAGAAGTTGGATGCTGTTTATGGGGATCTCAATGGGAAGTTTGAGTCTCTAAACACTCATGTGAAGCAATTGGACACTCAGGTGAGCCAAATTTCAAACTCCATCAAGGGAAAAGGTGTTGTAGACACCCATATTAAGGTCTGGTCAGTGTACATTGATGATGGATCACATCTAGGTGAAAGATTTGAGCTAAGTACAGCTGAAGTGGTAGAAGAGAGTGAAATTTCAGATTTTGAGGAAAATCTCTCGGGTAGAATCTGTGAAAATTTGACTGCATCGATCGATGCACCCTTAGCATCGATCATTGCAAGGCGTGGACAGACAGATTCGCAGGATTCTTATGACATTGATGCAGATTCAGAGCTTAACCGCTTATTCCCTGGAGTGTCTGAGATAACCCAACAGGAGATTTATGCACAATCTATTCGCTTATATCCTAAGGTATCTGAAGTGATTCAACAAGAGATTGATGAGCTTAAAGAGCTAGAGAAGATTGGTGAAGAGTTGGAAGAAATTCCACCGTCTGATGATCCACATTATCACCCTTGTGTGCAGAAATATTTGGGTAAGATGCTGCCTCTGGATGAAGAGCTGAAGGATTGGGTTATAGTTGTTCCTCAGCATATAAATGATGTGCTATTGACCAAGGTTCCTAAGAAGCTACCTGATCCTGGGATTTTTGTACTAAGTTGTTCTATCTTCGAGGATGGTTTCAAGCGCTCTCTGTGTGATTTAGGAGCTGCTGGAAGTCTTATGCCATACTTTGTGGCAGAGAAGCTGGGTATGATGGATTTTAGACCCACTAGGACCTCTCTTGTCCTAGCTGATCAGTCAATAAGGATTCCGGAAGGAGTTCTTGAGGACATCCCGGTGAGAGTTGGAAACTACTTGGTTCCAACAGATTTCTTAGTTCTTAAGTACCACAGTGAGCAGGATGATGCATTGATACTGGGTAGACCATTCTTGGCTACAGCTGGAGCAGTAATAGATGTGAGACACAGTCTGATAGATCTCCATCTGGGAGATGATCCACTGCACTTTGAGATGGACAAGCTGCGCAAGCCACTGATTGATGGGCAGACCTTCACCATTATGGATGGAGATGAAGAGCAGTCAAGTCACACTACGGTTTTGGATCCTGGGGAGCATTTCACTCCTTCTTTTCTTGGACGAGTCCATTCCGATAGAGCTTACTCTCCGCCATGGATGAGGAGACTTGCACAAAGACAATCAAAGTCTCTGTCAGGATCTCACGGCGCCTGATTCTTGTTCGTCCGGTCAAGCTAAGGACCTTAAACAAGCGCGGTGGGAGGCAACTCACTGTTAGGTTTTAGTATTTCTCTTTCTTATTTTTGGTGTTTTCTTACGAACTTACGTTTTGATTTATTTTTGCTAAGTTTTTAGATACCGAACTCGAGTCTGGAGATGTGTGACGATCGATGCACTTGTGCACCGGTCATTGCAAGGAGATTTTGACGAGGAGATGGGATCGCATTGTGACGATCGTTGCGGTCCTGTGCAACGGTCGTTGCAAATTGTTTAATTGCAAAATTAAGGTACGCGTGCTAAACCGGAATCAATTCGGTTCAACAGCATCGATCGTTGCTCCCATGACCAGGTAAGTGCCTTAAACCCTTTTCTCTTCTCTTCTTCCCCATTTCCGCCGTCCGTACAACCGCGATTCCCCTACCCTAAATCTCTCAAATCTTCATCATTTTCTCTGATTCAAGGCTTGATTTTACTTGTTTTAACATCCCCTATCTATTTCTCTGACCCAATTGCAGTGAATCCAAGGTAAGAACTTTCATTTTCAACATTTTTGGATTCGGTTCTAGGGTTTGGAAATTAGGGATTTTTAGGCTTAAAATTGATGAACCTGTACTGATTAGACATGATTAGGGGTGATTGGTGATGGATTGTTGTTGTTGGTGTAGTTTTAGAACAGATTTAGAAAAGATTTTTAGGATTCATTGTCGGCTGTGAAATCGCCCTGCATCGATCGTTGCACTTGTGCAACGGTCGTTGCATTGCGATTTCACAGGGATATTCTGCCGAGACTTACTTGTTTTATTTTCTTGAATGCAGATGCCTCCTCGACAATCCCGTAAGCGTAGAACTACCGCAGCAGCAGCTTCAGCTCATCATGCTCTGCCACCTGAGTGGTTCCATCGAGACTCGGATCCACCTGCAGATTATCAGAGAGATCAGCCAGCAATACAGATACCTTGGCCTAGAGCATATCAGTTATTGATTCCGACGGGTAGAGTGTGGGGTAATAATATTGCTGAGCTCCTTAAGATTGATGAGTTCACAGAGAGGCCATTGCTTAACCAGTGGGACAAGTATGACACATTGTTGTACAATGGTTGGTGTGGCATGACGCTTAAGCCAACCAAGTTTGCAGATTACTCGACTTGCAAGAGTCTGGGGATAGATGAGCAGGTTCTTGCACTGTGTAAGGGCATTGGTCTGGGGACGATGCCAATGCAGCCTTATGAGATGTACCCAGAGTTGGTAAGACAGCTGCTCGCCACCTGCAGAGTGATATACCCTACACCAGACAGCAGGAAGGCTTCAGGAGGTTTCTTTACCTTCACGTGCTTAGGAGCCAGGTATCGGATTCCCCTTCTCGATATCTGTAGGATTTATGGATTCAGCACTAAGCCGCATCGCATTGGTATATCACTTGAGTGGGATGTGGATGAGGCTCAGTATTTATGGGAGTGTATTGGCACTGGTCGATACAACTCGAGGACTACACCGGTGATTCAGGTAAGGCATCCGGTTCTTAGATACGTCTTGCTCATCTTGGGATCTACTCTGTTGTGCAAGTTTGAAGCCAACAAGATGCATAAGAACGAGATGGAGATGCTGTTTATTGGGCTGAGGGACCAGTTTGAGGATACAGTTCTGAGAGATCCCACTACGGGACTCAACTTGGGAGCTGTCTTTGCTGATCATCTATGCGAGCTGCAGAAGAAGCGATTTGATGGTGTGGACACTGAGAGAGTAGGGAGTCTGCTTACTCCCATTTTCAGGCATTGCAGGATTCCCTTAGAGGGTACGGAGCGTAATGACAGTTTAAAGTTCCTTGATTTCAGCCATCTGCAGAGTGCTACGTGGCTGAAGGAGGGACGAGTATGGGTCTATTATGACCCTGCCACGGTGAAGTGTGGTGTGGATCTTCCTGCTCCTAGTCTTACACAGGTTGATACGCTGGATGCTTTGAGGTTCCAACCTCCTACGAGCGAGCAGTGCAGAGTCCCTTCTATGGCTCATCCGCTGGGAGAGCCTTCTACACGAGCTTCTACCTCCTCTGCTCCTGCGCCTGCGCTTGTACCTGCTGCCCCTGTCGATGACATTGGACCTTTTCCCGAGCCTACGAGGCCTTATGGTGATATGTCTGAGGCAGAGTGGAGAGAGCGCTCAGATGGTATTCTACGGGTCATCTGGAACTTCATGCGCACCTGCACTTGCAGGAGACAGCCACAGATACACCATCCAGGACCTACACGACGCAGGCGACGCTCTCCGACTCCAGGATCTTCGAGTGATACTGATCGCATTGATGGGATGGAGGATGAGTGATTGAGTATTGGCATCTCTAGACTACGGTTCTTGTATTCACTTTTTCTTTTCTTTTGCACTTTTTCTTTTGTTTTCTAGGATTTCTTATGTTTGGATGATGTTTTCATGTTTAGACTACTAGTTGCTTTGATTTTGCCTGTTTTCAGTGTTTTTCAGCTTGCAGGTTCGAAAATTTGGATTTTCCTACGGACTAACCTGCTAACTTGCTGACTGATCCGAGAAATCGCAGTGCGTCGATCGACACAACTTGTGTCGATCGTCACAACACGAAAGAAATCGCATTGCAGCGATCGTTGCAGTCCTGAGCAACGATCGACACACGACAAAAAATCGCCTAGCAACGGTCGATGCATTTATGCAACGATCGATGCCTGTGCGACAGAGGTAAAAATAAGACAGAACTCAACACATCCATTAACATTTTTGTTTTCTTTTTGCCAACCCTTAGCTTGACACTACTGGGACAGTGTGTCTTAAGTGTGGGGGAGGTGCTACTGAATTTATCTTTCTGTTTTCTTAGAGTCAGTCCGTTTTTCAAAAAAAATTTGTTTTATTGAGTAAAAACCAGTTTAAGTAGGAAACAATGAATTTTGGAGGAGTTAACAATATCTTGCAGGAACTTAAGTAACCATTGGGATGAAGTTGCAGGATCTATCTATGACTATTAGAAAACCCCATCACGGATCAACCTACTGAGGACACCCACATCACTTCAGGTATCAGAGGATCCTTTTACTGACTTCACCTTAATACTGACTTAATTTTCTCACCTAAGGGCTTGGTATACCTTGTGTCAGATTCCCTTGTTAGTTCTGACACAGCCTGTAAACCTGTCCTATTTGGTTCCCTTCTCCCATTCCATAAAAAAAAAGATAATAAACTGAGGATGAGTTAGTAACTCCGAAGTGGTCTCTTGGAATGGTAGCTACAACTATCATATCCTGTGCATCCATGGAATGTGTCCAAAGTACACCCCTTAACGGGAAGAGCACTGATAAAAAAAATAAAATGATACCCAATGGGGAAAAATCAGAATGCTAAGGAAGGGAAAAGAGAAGAAAGGGACTAGAGAAAGATAGTATGGTGGTCTAGAGTTGGCAAGGTAAGAGTCCATGTGCCTTTGATCGATACTCCTTAGGTGAGACCGCACTTAAATACTTGCAGAAGTCAGTAGGGTGAATTTGAATGCGTGAATGTGATTGTGGAGTTTACTTAGGACTGTTGCTAAGTGTGGGGGGAGTATATGTTGGTCTTGATATCATACAGGTGATTCTTTCAGTGGATTACTAAGGGGAATCTGAGTGTTGTTGCTTCTAGGACAAAAAGAGTTTCTAAAAATTTTCAAACCTCTTCACCATGTTTTAGTTCTCTGTTTTGCTTGAGGTCAAGCAAAGGCTAAGTGTGGGGGAGTTGATATATCATGGTTTTTACTGGTTTTATGCTATGATATAAGTATGTTTTAGTGTCTTTTGGTGTTCCTTTAGAGTCTTTTGCAGGTTTTATTAGGTACACGTATGTTTGGAGCAGAAATGAAGATTATGGAGCTAATTGGAGCACTTTGGATATTTGACCCGAGAGGTTGTGTTCACTGTCCGAAACAGAGTACTGTGTTGATCGTTGCATACCTGCATCGATCGATGCACAGCGAGTTGGGCCAGACTCTTGGCGGTTTAATGAAGATTTCTAATATTGCAAAGATGCCCAGAAGTTCCAGATATTTATACAGAAGCCCCAAGTCGTGTTTTAGCTATTTAATTAGGTTCTTAGCTTCAGTTTTACATAGGCTATCATAACTTAGAGCAGAGATTTTTTAGAGTTTTTGGGGGCTGATCTGATCCTGTACTACTTTCATTTTGGAGAAGTTTTCGAACCCCTTTTATATTCTAATCTCTTTTATGATTTCTATTAATTCATTGATTATGTTTACATCATCTATGTCTGAGTAGTTTCATAGTTAGGTTTAGGGTTTCTCATAGGGATTTCATGACTTGCTAGATATAATTAATTCAGTTAAGGATTCACATCAATAGATGTCCTTCAAACTAAATTGTGTTTAATGCTAGTTGTAACCTGATCAATTAGAATCTAGATCTTAGGTTGCTAAATACGACACGACAGTGTGGTTTAGAATCTGAACTATTTAGGTTGAGCAATTTAATTACTCGCAAAGGAATTTGGTTTAATTAGATTGTGAACATATCGAACTTGGAATTAAAGCTGGTTTAATCTGTTAGTAATTGCAAAGGAATTTGGATTGCTGCACTTAGACTTAGAGAATTCTCGCAACGACAGTTGGTTAATTCTATATCTGTGTTTGAGTTCTAGAACTGAGTTTAATTAGATCCTGACTGAATGATTTATCTGCTTGTCTGATTTTCTAAGAACGCCCTAGACTTAGCGCCCTTAGTTTATTGCTTACAAACAACAACCTGCTACATGTTTACTTTCTCACTTGCTTTTTAATTAAATCAATACAATCTGCTTTTTGTTTTCTCCTAGTTTTAATCTCTTTAAGTTCTTAATCCTATCATTGCCTAGAGTCCTCGTGGATTTGATCCCTAAGTACTACAATTGATATACTGTGCATTTACAGTTAGTATAGGGTAAAACTCGAGACCTATCAGTTTGCCGATTCAATTGCGGTTCAGAAACTGGTTATCTACTTAACCGTGGGCATAATCGCCTTGCATAGATCGATACCCTCGTGGCATCGATCGACACAGGCTGACGACAGGTAAGTGTTCTGACCCATTTTCGGTTTGTTTTCATTCCGATTTCTTTTCTCACCGATCCTAAGCTTGACACCACTGGGGACAATGTGTTTCCAGTGTGGGGGAGGTAGCTACTGACGCACGCTTTTGTTTTCTTAGAGTCAGTCCAAAATTGTTTTATTGAGTCAAATTGAGTAGGAAACAAGGACTTTTTGAGGAGATTACCACACTTGCAGGAACTTAAGTGACCATTGGATGAGCTGCAGATGATTGATGACTATTAGAAAACCCAACACAGACCAGCCTACTGAGGACACCCATATCACTTCAGGTATTCAGAGAATCCATTACTTGACTTCAACTTTAACTTGACTTAATTTTCTTACCTATGGGCTTGGTATACTTCGAGTCGGATTCCTCTGTTGGTTCTGGCACAGCTTGTAAACCTGTCTGATTATGGTTCCCTTCTCTCCTTCCTTGAAAGTAAGAAAAAAAAGAGAATAATAAACTGAGGATGAGCTAGTAGCTCCGAAGTGGTCGCGAGAGTGGTAGAGACCCCTATTACCTCCTGTGCATCCATGGAATGTGTCCAAAGTACACCCCATAACGGAAAGAGCACTGATAAAAAAAATAAAATGATACCCAATGGGGAAAAATCAGTTGCTAAGGAAGGGAAAAGAGAAGAAAGGAACCAGAAGCAACAATTGAGTGGTCATATGCTAACAGAGTAAGAATCCATGTGTTCTTTGATCGATACCCCATAGGTGAGACCGCACTTAATAGCTTATAGAAGTCAGTATGGTGAATTTGGATGCTCTGAATGTGATTGTGGAGTTTACTCATGATAGTTGTTAAGTGTGGGGGAAGTATATGTTGGTCTTGATGTCTGCAGGTTCATTTTCATGTGGCTTACTAAGGCGAATCTGAGTGTGGTGCTCCTACGATGAAACGAGTTTCTGAAGTTTTCAAACTTCTTCTCCTGATCCTAGTCTTATGTTTGCTTGAGGGCAAGCAAAAGCTAAGTGTGGGGGAGTTGATATACCATGGTTTTTAGGACTTTTAACCATGGTATATGTCTTATTATCGAGTCTTTTAGAGTCCTTTGTAGTCCTTTTATCTATGTTTTCAGGTCTAGACACGTTTGGAGCAGATTTGGACATTATGGCACATTCTAGAGCATTTTGGAGCATTTGGCCGAGAGGAAGAGTTCACTGTCTATATCAGACTATTGCATCGATCGAAACACTTGTGGCATCGATCGATGCATATGCGGATCAGGATTTTCTCGCGAGCGTTTAATGAAGAATTTGGAAATTGCACTTTTGCCCAGGAGTTTCTCATAATTACAAAGAAGCCCCAGCCGAGTTTAGATTATTATATTAGGGTTTTTAAGCCATTGTTTAGGCTACGCTTTACTTACGCTTTATTTTACATTGAGAGAGTTCGGGGCTGATCTTGTACTCGAGAGAGAAGAGATTTCGAAACCCAGTTTCTTAATTTATTTTTTGCTATTTGGTTTTCTATTCATGATGTCTTTTGTTTCGATGATCATGTCTGAGTAGTCTACCTGTTAGGTTTAGGGATTCTCATTAGGGATTTTATGGAATTATAGGTTGATCAATCTGTAGGGATTCATATTTGTTAGTTCTTCATCTAGGGTTGTTCTTAATGCTTGATCTGAATTGGCCACTTAGATTATTGATGTTAGGTTGATTTCTGCAACGAAAGTTGATTAATTAACTAGAAAGAACTTAGATGAGCAATTTGACTATTCGCAAAGAAATTTGGCTTAGGAGAATTGTGAACGAAAGAACCTGAGATTAATGCTTGTTTAGAACTCTAGGATTCGCAACGAAAGTTGGCTTGCTAGGTTGTTAGACATAGATAATATTCGCAACGAAAGTTGGTCTGTTATAATTCTGTAATTCTAGTTCTAGAACAGTTCTTAATTAGATCCCGATTGATTGATTAGCTTATGTTCCTGATTTCCTGAGAACTCCCTAGACTTGACGCTTTGCCTTCTTGTTTACAAACCAATTTATTTACTTTTCTGCTCTGATTTACTGCTTTCTACTGCTTACCTAGCTTAACCTGAAATTCTACAATCTATCGTAAGAATCTAGAGTCTCTGTGGATTCGATACCCTATATACTAATGGTTCACGTCTGTGCACTTGCAGTGTAGATCTAGGGATTAAAACTTTGATCGTATCATTCTGCTGGCATAATAGATAGCATGAAGTTTCTTGTCCTTCTTCTGTCCCAGTACAACACCTACATCAAAATCACTTGCCTCACATAAACTCAAAAAGTAACTCCCAATCTGGTGGCTGCACTATATGATCACTCACTAATGCTTGCTTGATTTGTTCAAATGCAGTCTGGCATTCTGCACTGAACTAAAATTTCATATTCGTACACAGCAAAGCAGTTAGTGGTCTATCAATCTTATTGAAATCCTTTATGAACCTCTTGTAGAACCCAGCAAGTCGAAGAAAGCTCCTCACAGACTTCACATAATCTGGCGCCTGAAGGCTGGTCATAACCTCAATCTTGGCGCGATCTACCTCAATCCCAGCCTCTGATACTATGTGCTCAAGAACAATACCATCTCTGACCATGAAATGACAGTTCTCCCAATTAAGAACCAAGTGCTTTTCCTCACATCTAGCTAGCACTTTGCATAGATTATCCAAGCACTCATAATAAGATGACCCATATACAAAAAGTCATTCGTAAATACCTCCATAAAATCCTCAGTCATGTCTGTAAAGATAGACATCATACACCTCTGGAACGTGGCTGGTGCTTTACAAAGTCCAAAAGGCATTCTACGGTATGAAAAAGTACCATAGGGACAAGTAAAAGTGGTCTTCCCCTGATCCTCTGGATGAATGGGAATCTGAAAGAATCTAGAGTACCCTTAGAGGAAGCAATAATAAGGATGATTAGCTAACCTCTTAAGCATCTGCTCAGTAAAATACAAGAGGAAATGATCCTTCCTAGTCGCAGCATTCAACTTCTTGTAATCAATGCACATCATGTGTCCAGTCAAAGTCCTTGTAGGAATCAGCACATTCTTCTCATTCTTAACCACTGTAGCACCTCTTTTCTTAGGAACAACATGTACTGGACTGACCCAATCACTATCAGAGATAGGGTAGATGATTCCAGCTTCCAGTAGCTTCAGAATCTCCTTCTTTACCACTTCCTTCAGATTCAGATTCAACCTCCTCTGATGCTCCACTGATTACTTTGTCTCATCCTCAAGATGTATTCTATGCATGCATAAATCCGAAGAGATACCTAAAATGTCATCAAGAGAATAGCCAAGAGCTTTGCGATACTTGCGCAGCTTGATCAGCAGTAAGGAAGTCTCTGTATTATTCAAGGAAGCATTAATAATCACTGGGTATGTCGAATTAGGTCCAAGAAATGCGTACCTTAGCCCAAATGGAAGTTATTTCAGTTCAATTTTCGGAGCCTTTTCTTTTGCCCAATCGGACGCGATGTGCGTTGATCGATGCCCAGGTGGTGTCGATCGATGCAGCTGCTCGTTCTGCACTTCCAATTGCATAACTGGCTCTGTTGAATCCATCAATATAGCATAACAGATCGCAGGATCGTATTCCAGATGCTCCAATTCCTTTACTGAGCTTAGTAGAGCTCTTTTCAATGGATCTTCAGCTTGTGTCCTATGAAATAACTCTTTTCCAAATCACTGAGATTGTCCAAATAAAAGGTCTGTCCGTCGATGGTTGGTCTCTTCACCAGCTTATCCATATCAAAACTCATCTTCAGATCACTGATAGGTGTCGGGTTTTATCCTATATCTAACTGCAAGTGCACAGTTCAGTAGTCGTTGTATATAGGTATCGAATCCACAGAGACTCCGGTATTCAATAGCTCAAGAACAGGAAATTAAACTAGAAAGAAAGCAATGTGATTGAATGAAAAGCAGTGCGAGAAAGTAAACAGAAAGCAGAGATTATTGGTTGTGAAAGCAAGTTATTAAAAGCGCTAAGTCTAGGGCGTTCTCAGGAAATCAGACAAGCAGACAGTTCATTCAGCAAGGATCTAATTAAACACAGTTCTAGAACTCAAAACACAGATATAGAATTAACCAAATTCCTTTGCGATAATTCTCTAAGTCTAAGTGCAGCAAACCAAACTTTCGTTTGCGAGAACTAACAGATTAAACTAGCATTAATTCCAAGTTTGATATGTTCACAATTATCCTAAACCAAACTTTCGTTTGCGAGAAGTTTAATTGCTCAACCTAATTAGTTCAGATTCCTAAACCCCACTTCCGTGACGTATTTAGCAACCTAAGATCTAGATTCTAATTGATCAGGTTAGAACTAGCTTTAAGCACAATTAGATTGAAGAACAGATATAGTTATGAATCCTTAACTGAATTTAAACATGTCTAGCAAGTCATGAAATCCTATGTGAGAAACCCTAAACCTAACAAGGAATCTACTCAGACATAGATAATGAAAACATAATCATATGATGAATAAATTGCATAGAAGATAAAGAATAAAAGGGGTTCGAAATCTTCTCCAAATACAGATGAAGTAAAGGTTCAGATCAGCCCCAAAAGCTCTAAAAATCCTCTGCTCTTAATTATGAAAGCGTAAGTAAATAAAACACCAAAAACTTAATTATATAGGTCTAATCTCGGCCAGGGGCTTCTTTGTAAATATCAGAAACTTCTGGATCAGAGTGCAATATCTTGACTTTTCATAAACCGCCGAGTTTTGGCCCATCTCGCTGGTGCAACGATCGATGCTAGAGTGCAACGATCGACGCATTTCTCTGTTTCGGACAGTGAACTCTATCTCTCGGCCAAACACTCCAAAAATCTCCAAAAAGTGCCATAATCACCAAGTATGCTCCAAACCTGATTATACATGTAAAAGAATCTAAAAGAACACAAAAAGACACTAAAACACACTTATATCATGGTCTAAAACTAGTAAAAACCATGATATATCAACTCCCCCACACTTAGCCTTTGCTTGCCCTCAAGCAAAACAGAGATCTAAAGCTTGGTGAAGAGGTTTGAAAACTCTTCAGAAACTCATTTCATCTTAGAAGCTACAATACTCAGATTCCCCTTAGTAAACCCTTGAAAGAATAAATCACAAGATATCAAGACCAACATGTACTTCCCCCACACTTAGCAACTGTCCTAGGTAAACTCCACAATCACATTCAAGCATTCAAATTCTCCCTACTGACTTCTGCAAGTATTTAAGTGCGGTCTCACTTAAGGAGTATCGATCAAAGGGCACATGGATTCTTACCTTATCAGCTCTAGACCACCATACTATCTTTCTCTAGTCCCTTTCTTCTCTTTCCCTTCTTTAACAACTGATTTTTCACACATTGGGTATCATTTTATTTTTTTTATCAGTGTTCTTCCCGTTATGGGGTGTACTTTGGACACATTCCATGGATTGCACAGGAGATAATAGGGGTCTCTACCACTCCTGTGACCACTTCGGAGTTACTAACTGATCTTCAGTTTATTATCTTTTTTTTTTACTTTATAGAAGGGGAGAAGGGAACTAAATAGGATAGGTTGACAGGCTGTGTCAGAACTAACAAGGGAATCCGACACAAAGTATACCAAGCCCTTAAGTGAGAAATCTAAGTCAGTATTAAATTGAAGTCAGTAAAAGGATCCTCTGATACCTGAAGTGATGTGGGTGTTCCCAGTAGGTTGATCTGTGATGGGGTTTTCTAATAGTCAGAGATAGATCCTGCAACTTCATCCCAATGGTTACTTAAGTTCCTGCAAGTCTTGTAAATCTTCTCAGAAAATCATAGTTTCTTACTTAAACAATTTTGACTCAATAAAACAAATTTTTTTGAAAAATGGATTGACTCTTAAGAAAACAGAAAGATAAAAGTCAGTAGCACCTCCCCCACACTTAAAACACACTGTCCCCAGTAGTGTCAAGCGAAGGATCGGTAAAAAGAAATAAAAATTGTTAAAGTTCTGTTGAGTTCTGTCAGGTTTACCTCTGTCGCTCAGGCATCGATCGTTGCACTAAGTGCATCGACCGTTACTTGGCGATTTTCGTGTATGGTCGATCGTTGCTCAGAACTGCAACGATCGCTGCAATGCGATTCCGATCGTGTTGTGACGATCGACACAGAAGTGCGTCGATCGACGCACTGCGAATCTGTCCGAGACCTGCAACCAGAAACTCACCAGAAACAAAAACAAACGTAAAATCCTAACAAAAACACCAAAAATTAAGTAGAAAAAACACAGTACCTAATGGTGGGTTGCCTCCCACCCAGCGCTTGTTTAAGGTCAATAGCTTAACCGGACGGACAAGATTTTCAGGCACCAGGAGATCCCAACAGAGACTTTTCTTGTCTCTGTCCAAGTCTCCTCATCCAAGGTGGCGAGTAGGCTGTTGCAGAATGCTCATGTCCAAGAAAAGATGGAGTAAAATGTGCTCCAGGATCTATAATCGCAGTGTCATCAGGCTGCTCATCATCTGCATTCCTTATGGTGAATGTCTGCCCATCTATCAGTGGCCTTCGCAGCTTATCCATCTCATAACGCAGCGGCTCATCTCCCAGATGGAGGTCTATCAGGCTGTTCCTAACATCTATCACCGCTCCTGCTGTAGCCAAAAATGGTCTTCCAAGCAGCAATGCTTCATCCGGATCGCAGTCATATTTCAGCACTAGGAAGTCTGTTGGAACTAAATAGTTTCCAACTCTCACCGGTATGTCTATCAGGAGTCCTTCAGGAACTCGTATGGACTGATCAGCTAGGACAAGATAGGTCCTAGTAGGAGTAAAATCTAGCATACCCAGCTTCTCTGCCACAGAGTATGGCATCAAACTTCCAGCAGCTCCTAAGTCACACAGAGAACGCCTGAAACTATCCTCAAAGATTTAACAATCAAGCACAAAGGCTCCAGGATCTGGCAGCTTCTTCGGAATCTTGGTTAACAGAACATCACTAATATGCTGAGGAACTATAACCACCCAGTCTCTCAGCTCTTCATCTAGAGGCAGCATCTTGTTCAAATACCTCTGCACACATGGATGATAAGGTGGATCATCAGAAGATGGAATTTCTTCCAATTCTTCACCAATTTCCTCTAGCTTCTTAAGCTCTTCAATTTCTTGTTTAATCACTTCAGACACTGAGGAGTGTTGTCTAATAATCTGCGCATAAATCTCCTGTTGAGAGATCTCAGAGACTCCAGGGAATAGGCTATCAAGCTCCAAATCTGCATCAATACCATCATCACTCAGCGAATTTGTCTGATCACGACGTGCATCGATCGACACTAAGTGTGTGTCGATCGTTGCAATGCTGCAATTTCCTCCCGAGAGTTTTTCTCCAAAATCCGGGATTTCTCCTTCCTTCACCAATTCAGCTGTACTTAGCTCAAATTTTTCACCTAGGTGAGATCCATCATTAACGTACACAGACCAGGCCTTAATATGAGTGTCTGCTACCCCTATTCCCTTTATTGAGCTGGAAATCTGGTTTACCTGAGTATGCAACTGCTTCATGTGAGTGTTCAGGGACTCAAACTTCCCATTGAGGTCTTCATAGAGAGCATCTAACTTCTTGTTGCAGTCCACAGAAATCTTGGTCTGACTCTCCATTAGTTGTTCCATCATAGCTTCCATTCTACTCTCATGAGCTGTAGGTGCAGGAGGAGTCTGATAAGATGAAGATCCATAAGTTCTCTGAGTACCTTGTCCAAAGGTCTTCTGAAAACCACTAGTCTATCCAGAATTAGATGAGTTGCTGTTGAAAGCACTTTTCTGTCCTCCATTGAAGAATCTGTTTCCTTGTTGATTACCAAATCTATTACCTTGGAATCCAGAACCTCCTATGTAATTCACATCTTCCTCCTGAGTGTCCTCCTCAGTTTGAATTACCTCTACATCTTGGGCAAAGTGGACAGCTTTCTTACCTGCTAGGAGATTGCAAACTGTGTCCAGTCTTGATCTAATATCAGCTATGTCAGAATTCTCTACACTTCCACCAGATTTCTTCCTCCTCTCATCCATAGTCTTGCAGCTGTTGCTGCCTATTAGATTCTCAATCAACTGCTTAGCTTGTGTAGGAGTCCGGGTGTTGAAGTTAGCATTACTGGAATTGTCCAGTGCAGACTGATATGGAAGATCTATGCCCCTGAAGAAGATACCAATCAACTGAACTTCAGTGAATCCATGGTGTGGGCAGTCACGCTGATACTGCTTAAATCTCATCCAGGCAGTCTATAAAGGCTCCACAGCTCCTTGAGAAAAGGTGAGTATGTCCTGTTTGGACTGGTCTGAGCGCGCATCATCATAGAAGTGACGCAGGAACTCAGTCTTTAAAGCTGCCCAAGTAGTGTACTAAGCAGGTGCCAACTGCTTTAGCCATGCACTAGCGTCTCCAGCAAGACTGTGCGGAAAGAGCTTAAGGAACAGATAGTCCGGGCAGACTCCATCATACTTCATGCCAGTGACTATGTCCTCAAACCCATCAATGTGATCCATAGGCTGCTCCGTTGGGTAACCATGAAACGCATTCTGTCTCATCAGCGAGTAGTAGATGGTTTTGATCTCAAAATCATTCCTCTCAAAAGCAGGAAGCACTAAAGCTGACCGGTTTCTATGAAACTCATCCGGTCTGTTGTAGTCAGCTAAAGTCCTTTCATGGACAACCATTTGTCTACCTTGGGCCTGTCCTTGACCCTGGTTCTGCTCCTGTTGCTGTTGCTCAGGAGGATCAGGGATGACATTCCCTTCAGCATCAACCCTTTGCCAAGCAGCATTGTATGGGTTGTTATCTCGGTCCCTCAGGGTCCCTTCAGCATCACGTACCAGAATCAAACGCTCTCGTACCATCCTTTCTCTTCTTTCTCTTCTGTTGGTTCTCTCTAAACGTCCAAGTTCTTCAAGATCGAGATTAACTAAGTCCAAGTTCGGATTACTTCTAGTTTTCTGCGTCTGCATAAACTGTCTGTAATCGTCCGGCAACGATCGATGCTATCAGTGCAACGATCGTTTCAATCTCTGAATCGCCTAGTGACGATCGATGCTAAGGTGCAACGATCGACGCAGTGCGATATAGGTACCTGCGACAGAGAGGAAACAGAGAAAATCAGTAACTAAAAAATAGAAAAACAAAAACAAAAAGAAAACGAAAAATCCTAGTAAAACCCTAGGTTCTAAGCTATCGAAGACTCAAAGAGTCCCCGGCAACGGCGCCAAAAACTTGATAGGTGTCAGGTTTTATCCTATATCTAACTGAAAGTGCACAGTTCAGTAGTCGTAGTATATAGGTATCGAATCCACAGAGACTCCGGTATTCAATAGCTCAAGAACATGAAATTAAACTAGAAAGAAAGCAATGTGATTGAATGAAAAGCAGTGCGAGAAAGTAAACAGAAAGCAGAGATTATTGGTTGTAAAAGCAAGTTATTAAAAGCGCTAAGTCTAGGGCGTTCTCAGGAAATCAGACAAGCAGACAGTTCATTCAGCAAGGATCTAATTAAGCACAGTTCTAGAACTCAAAACACAGATATAGAATTAACCAAATTCCTTTGCGATAATTCTCTAAGTCTAAGTGCAGCAAACCAAACTTTCGTTTGCGAGAACTAACAGATTAAACTAGCATTAATTCCAAGTTTGATATGTTCACAATTATCCTAAATCAAACTTTCGTTTGCGAGAAGTTTAATTGCTCAACCTAATTAGTTCAGATTCCTAAACCCCACTTCCGTGACGTATTTAGCAACCTAAGATATAGATTCTAATTGATCAGGTTAGAACTAGCTTTAAGCACAATTAGATTGAAGAACAGATATAGTTATGAATCCTTAACTGAATTTAAACAAGTCTAGCAAGTCATGAAATCCTATGTGAGAAACCCTAAACCTAACAAGGAATCTACTCAGACATAGATAATGAAAACATAATCATATGATGAATAAATTGCATAGAAGATAAAGAATAAAAGGGGTTCGAAATCTTCTCCAAATACAGATGAAGTAAAGGTTCAGATCAGCCCCAAAAGCTCTAAAAATCCTCTGCTCTTAATTATGAAAGCCTAAGTAAATAAAACACCAAAAACTTAATTATATAGGTCTAATCTCGGCCAGGGGCTTCTTTGTAAATATCAGAAACTTCTGGATCAGAGTGCAATATCTTGACTCTTCATAAACCGCCGAGTTTTGGCCCATCTCGCTGGTGCAACGATCGATGCTAGAGTGCAACGATCGACACATTTCTCTGTTTCGGACAGTGAACTCTATCTCTCGGCCAAACACTCCAAAAATCTCCAAAAAGTGCCATAATCACCAAGTATGCTCCAAACCTGATTATACCTGTAAAAGACTCTAAAAGAACACAAAAAGACACTAAAACACACTAATATCATGGTCTAAAACTAGTAAAAACCATGATATATCAATCACCCACGTTCAGAATGATAGTCCCCTTCTTGCAGTCAATCATCGCACCAGCAATAGCTAAGAAAGGTCTACCCAAGATAAGTGGATCCTTTGGTTCCTCTCCTTACTGCAGAATCACAAAGTCTGTAGAGATCACACAGTTACCAATTCTGATTGGCACATCCTCCAACACTCCTTCAGCGATCCGGACAGTCCTGTCAGCTATAACCAGTGAGATTCTAGTAGGCATGAAATCTGTCATCCCAAGCTTCTTAGCAATAGAGAAGGGCATAAGGTTCACACTTGAACCAAGATCACACAGTGACCTCTCAAATCTATCTCTGTAGATAGAACAATCCAAACAAAGCTCCATGGATCTTTCAGTTTCTCAGGAATCCTGACTTGAATCACAACACTACATACCTCTGAGATCATCAATACACTTTCTTCATTAGTCATGTTACCAGAAAGCATGTCTTTGCGACATCTCTTCATCAGCTTTCTTCAGCTTCTATGCATTCTCATTCTGTGCACGGTCATTGCGTCGATCGACACTAGAGGTGTGTCGGTCGACGCTCGGCTCAGGTGCAACGACCTCTGTGTCGACGTTAGGCTGAGATCCCCGATTCACGTCCTGCGTTAATCGATTCTGGGGTGCATCGGTCGGCGCACTCTGCAATTTGCAAATATCATCTTCCATCTCCTCAATCTCAAAGATTTCTTCCAAGCTCAGACCTTTTTTGGTGCATGAACGACCTCCTTACCACTCCTCAAGGTAATTGCATTACATTGGTACTTCGGATTAGCATCAGTCCATCCAGGGAGAGTTCCATCCTGTCTCTTTACAGACACATCAATCTTTGCAACTTGAACATCCAATTTCTTCACATGAGTGCTCAAAGCATCAATCTTTCCATTCAGATCCAAGTACAGAGAATCTATATTTCCATTGATGTCCACTATGCTCTTCTGCTGTCCTTCCAGAAGCTTCTCCGAAAAACTCATCATCTTATCAGACTGCTCATTTTGAGGAGGAGCAGGTTGATAGGATGAAGATCCATAGTTCCTAGTGAAGCTACTAGTGTTGTTTCCAAAGCTGTTGTTACTCTGAAAAGGCATCTGGTACTGAGGCTTAGGAGTGAAACCAGAGAAGTTTTGATTACCTGTGAAAGTACTTCTGAGACCCATTCCATTGTAGCCACCTCTGCCTTGTTGATTCTCAAATCTGTTACTCTGAAAACCAGTTCCACCAACGTAGTTCACATCCTCTTCATCACAACACTCTTCAACATAAAATACCTTAACATCATGAGCAAAATGGACATTCTTCTTTCCAAGTAAAAGACTGTGGACATAATCAATCTTATTCTTCATCTATTCTATCTGCGAGCTATCAACCTTTCCACCGGATTTCTTCCTCTCCAGATCAGCATTCTTAGTGATATTCCTACACACTAAGTTCTCAATCAGCTCCTTAGATTGCTCTGGAGATTTAGTGTTGAAGTTTCCATTGCTAGCAGCATCCAAAGCCATCTGATACCACAAATCAAGATCTCTGAAGAAAATGCCCAGCAGCTGAACTTCAAAGAGACCATGATGAGGGAAATCTCTCCGGTAAATCTTAAACCTTACCCACGCCGCTTTCAAAGGCTCTGTAGATCCCTGTTTGAACTATAGAAGATCCTCTCTTAGCTGATCAGATCTAGAATCATCATAAAAGTGTCTGAGAAACTTCCTCTTAACTGCATCGATAGTAGTCAGAATCCCAGGTGGAATCTGCTTCAGCCAATTTGCAGCTTCTCCTCCAAGAGAGTGTTCGAAAAGCTTACAATGCAGGAAGTCATAGCTCACTCCATTATGTTTCATTCCAGTAAACAAAGACTCAAACTTCTCTATATGATCCATAGGGTGCTCATGTGGGTGTCCATGAAAGATGTGATGTCCCACAAGTGAGTAGTAAGAAGTCTTCAGGTCAAAATCATTCCTCTGAATGGGAGGAGGTACAATCGCAGACCAAGGAGCTGGAAAGACAAGTTAAGGAGCTTCTTGACAAAGGATATGTAAGGGAGAGCCTCAGTCCATGTGTAGTACAAGTCCTGCTCGTGCCAAAGAAAGATGGCTCATGGAGGATGTGTGTAGACTGTCAAGCCACCAACAACATCACCATCAAGTATATACATCCAATCCCTAGACTTGATGATATGTTGGATGAGCTGAGTGGAGCTACCATATTTTCCAAAGTAGATCTCAAAAGTGGATGCCACCAAGTGAGAATAAAGAGGGAGATGAGTGGAAGACTTCCTTCAAGACCAAGCAAGGTCTTTATGAATGGATGGTGATGCCCTTTGGTCTCACCAATGCACCAAGTACATTTATGCGTCTAATGAACCATGTTCTTAGAGCACACATCAATAAGTTTGTTGTTGTATATTTTGATGATATTTTAATTTACAACAAGTGATTATCTAATCATGTGTCACACCTTGACCAAGCATTAAAGACACTTCAAAATGAAGGGCTTTATGCAAACCTCAAGAAATGAACATTCTGCACTTATAAGTTGGTCTTTTAGGTTTTGTAGTGAGTTCTCAAGGCCTACAAGTTGATGAAGAGAAGATCAAAGCAATCAAGGAATGGCCAGTACCAAGCAACATCAGTCAAGTTATAAGTTTACATTGGTTAGTAAGTTTCTACAGAAGATTTGTGAGGAATTTCAGTAGCATTGCTGCACCACTCAAAGTTGTGGTCAAGAAGAGTGTCGAATTCACTTGAGGAGAAGATCAACAATCTTACTTTGACACTTTTAAAGACAGACTCACACATGCTCCAATCCTAGTTCTGCCAGATTTCAAAAAGACCTTTGAAGTTAAATGTGATGCAACTGGAATTGGCATTAGAGAAGTACTGATCCAAGGAGGAAAACCAATTGCTTATTTCAGTGAGAAACTAGGAGGAGCCAGCCTCAACTACCCCCACATATGACAAAGAG
Organism: Orychophragmus violaceus; assembly: GCA_030180135.1. NCBI lineage: Eukaryota > Viridiplantae > Streptophyta > Magnoliopsida > Brassicales > Brassicaceae > Orychophragmus > Orychophragmus violaceus. The sequence goes on along the minus strand of CM058235.1, from coordinate 14,268,880 downwards.
CTTTATGCTCTAGTGAGGGCTTTGGATACTTGGCAACACTATATGTTGTCAAAGGAGTTTGTGGTACACACTGACCATGAAACTCTTAAGCACTTGAGAGGGCAGACAAACTTGAAGAAGAGGCATGCTCGTTGAACGGAGTTCATAGAAACTTTTCAATACATTATCAAGTATAAGAAGGGCAAAGAGAACATATTTGCTAATTCTCTATGTAGGCGCCATGCATTGATCACCACCATGGAATCCAAGGTGACGGGGGTTTGAATACATTAAGGAGCAGTACCAGGAGGATCCAGACTTCAAGGAGGTTTTAAAAGAGAGATACTTAAGGGAACTTATGGAAAGTTCTATCAGAATGAGGGCTTCATCTTTAGGGGGAAAAGACTTTTCACACCTCCTTAACAGACTTGATCATGAGAGAAGCACATGAAGGAGGGCTTATGAGAAACTTTAGAGTAGACACGACTTTGGTTGTGATAAATGAGCATTTCTATTGGCCTCATCTCAAGAAGGCAATAGAAGCTCATTGTCCAAGGTGTATCATATGCACGAAGGCCAAGTCAAAGGTGCATCCACATGGATTATACATGCCACTTCCAATTCCCATAGTCCCATGGGTGGATATATCCATGGACTTTGTCCAAGGATTACCAAAGATGCATCACAAAGACTCCATCTTTGTGGTAGTGGACAAATTAAGCAAAATGACACATTTTATACCTTGTGCCAAGGTCCATGATGCAACCCAAACTGCAGAGCTATTCTTCAAAGAAGTAGTAAAACTTCATGGAGTTCCACGCACCATTGTGTCAGACAAAGACATCAAATTCTTGAGTCACATTTGGAAGACACTATGGAGAAAGCTCGGAGAAAATCTCTTGTACTCAACCACTTGCTACCCCAAACTGATGGGCAGACTGAAGTTGTCAACATAACAGTGTCAACATTATTAAGGGCTACCATTGGGAGGAACTTGAAGAATTGGCTAGAGTGCATTCCTTTTATTGAGTTTGCATACAACATGTCACAACATTTAGCCACAAAGATGTCACCCTTTGAAATTGTCTATGGCTTTAACCCCACAACACCGTTAGACTTGACGCCATTACCACTAGCTGAAGTTGTTAGTCTCACTGGAGCAAAGAGAGCAGATTACATCAAGCAGTTCATCAAAAGGCAAAGGAGAATTTAGAGAAGACAACTGAACAATACATGAAACTTGCTAACAAAGGAAAAAATGAAGTTTTGTTTGAACCAAGAGAGTAGGTATGGCTCCATATGAGGCATGAATGGTTCCCAAACCAAAGAAGATTTAAGCTAGCACTTAAAGGAGATGGACCATTCAGAGTCTTGGATAAGATCAACACAATAATGCCTACCGCCTAAACTTACCAGGTGAGTTAAATGTGTCACCGGATCCAGAAAAGAACCAGAGATACCAGAAGTATTTAAGGGAGAAATGACCAGATCAAGAGCTAAAATATTTCAACACAAGTTTAATAAAAGCACCAAAAGAGTGTTGGAGCAAAGGAACATAAGCAACCAGCTAATCAGAATCATGTCACTGACCAAGAAGAACTAGGTTTAGAATCTGATCAGTATGAAGAGAACATGAAACCATGTGTCATATACTGAAAGAGCAAAGGGAGGTTTCCATATTTGTTACAACCCCACTTAATTGAAACGTAGCACTTTAGCCATACTTGTCCAAACACCTCAAAACGCAGCATCTCCACTTATGGACCGTCAACAAAAGCTAAAGTATGGTTTGAATACATTTTATGGCCGTTTCTTTTTTGTTTGTAGCTTTATTATTTTAAGTTTTCTTTAGTTTATAACAATAGGAAGTAGCTGTTGCATTTAATTCATTAGGTCCCAATTTTGAGTATGTTTTCCTTATTTGTGTCATTTGCTTCAAGACCCCTAGAAAAACATAGCTGAATGACTATTTATAAAGTCCCCATGCAGCCTATCATTTACCACATATCAATAAATAAACTGAATTTTCTTCTATTGCTTTGCAAATAAACTTGCCCTTATTTCTAGTGCTTTGTTGAGACCAGAACCGCCATTGCATCAGGAAAACGTGTTGTATCACAAGTTCTACCATAGCTTGTGTGATGCACTTCAATCCTTCCTCCTCACTCATCAATCGGTTCTTTGTTTTGATTAGATCAATCATTGAATCACTATCCTTCCATAACAGAAGCCTTTGAGTCTAAGATCATACAAACCTTGACAGCATGTACTTGTATCAATTTCTAAGAAGATAGGGGTAAGTCATCAGAAAGCTGCCTATACCGAGAAAGTTCTTACGAGACACTGAAATCAAATGAAAAAAAAACTTATAACAGAAGAAGATGAATAAAAACCTTTTTAAATAAGCATATTCTTTCACTCATTCCATAAACCATTACATTTATGTTTTGTTATGCACAACTTGAGGAACAATTTAGAATTTCTGAAATGACAATGTTTAAGAATAAAATGCTAATTCATTTAGAACTGATTTAAAATTTCAAAACTATAAATATTTTAGTGTAATTAAAAAAAAATCTATATAGTTTTGGAGCCACAAAACCTATATATTGGTTCAGAAAAAATCGGAGGACAAAACCAATATTTCATTTATTTACGCTCATGATTGGCTCTGAGTTCATTGATACATATCTCTTGATGACGACATCGGTTTGAACGAGAGGGACGAGATGGATCAAGCCGAGCCATTTCCGACCATAGTGGACCAGCCCCGAATCCTTGCCGTCCAAATGATGCTCATGGAGATATTCAACCGAGCCATGGAGAATTTGACTACCATAAGCAATATACGACATTACAGAGCACTTGGATCAGCTAGACCATGATCAACCCGTCCTAAACCAGTTATCCCGGAATATGTCTGAGACAGGTAAACAAAGCCGCTGAGAAAACCAATCCAGACCAAGACCATACATTCACACCAGGACCATCCCTTTGGCCAGTGCTTAAGATCAACGACATATAAGCGAACTTCACCATCGGATCCGTTGATCCCTAGACCGTGTCGTCTCTGTGGGCCAAATGTTGTACTCTTTTCCCTTGCAAGGTTTTGTCTCACTCGGTTTTCTTTGCAAGGTTTTAGCGAGGTAATCTGAAGCCCGGCCTATTTAACAGAATGCACGTCCCATGTAGCCTTAGTCTTCCACACGGCCATAAGGCCTTTATTTCTTTTGTGTATTTTTGTTTAAGGCTTTAAGGCCAATGTCTTTTATTTCATTAAACCTAGGCTATAAAGACCCTTGTGTTTTCTTAGTTGCAAGTTAAGTTTTAATCCAATAAATACCTTAGTGTTCTAAAATCCATTGATGGCTCCGGTTCTACAAGCTTGATGCAGTTTATCCTTGCTTGCTAGATCCATTGTTACTTGTTCCTGGTTTGAGTTCACATCCACCCATTAACATCAGCAAAGAGCGACCTCAGTTCAGCGGCTCGCACACTGCCCATATCATGCCTACGGCCCAAGGAGAGAGCGTCTTCAGTCCAGCTCTTTGTGACATCCAAACCAGTTATTTGTGAGCGTCCCGTGAGACTTACACCATATGGTATCAGAGCTTCGGCTCTTGAAACCAGTCGGTTACTTCTTATCCTTACATTTTTTACTTTTTTTCTTTCCTTGTTTTTGCTTTTATAAAAAAAAATTGCATTATTTGTTTCTACTTGCTTGTTTGCTTATGTTCTTTCATAGTCATATCTAAAAATACAAAAAGGTGTTAGGTTGTTTGCTAGAAAACCGGCTGCATATCGCTATTGTTAGGGTTTGTGAACCTGTTTCTAATTTTGCTTCATGCTGATTTGTTTTGATTATTACAGCTGCTGTTTCGGTTCTAGATTGCTTTAGGTTGTTAGTTAAATCATATATCTACATAAAAATAAAAAATTGTTAGTTACAGCTTGTTTGAGTCGTCGGCCGAATTGCTTATTTCTCTAGGTTTGCATCGATCAATTCCTCTCTTGTTTGTTTAGTTTGCTTTTGTTGCTTACTTGTATTTGTTTCTTAGAATTACATCTATTTTTCAATTACAATCTCAGCATCCTTATTGCATCATTTAAAAAAAAGAGAGTCCTAAGTACTAGATTGCATACCGACCACATATAGAATCGCTAGGTTGAGTTCCTTTTACACATATTGTGTTCTTTGTTGGTATGATTTTTTTTGCTTGTCAGATCGTTCTTTGTTGTGCATCATACGGTTTAGGTCTCTAGTTTAAATTCTAGCATTAAATCATAAGATTAAACGGAAGCAAACCTAGGTGTAGTACCTTCGTGGACCATCTTTGCATATCGGGCTAGGGGTTTTACGCATTGTTGAGCTGATTGCCTTGTCTGAATTGTTTGCTGCATTTACTCTTGTTCAATTGCTGCATACTTCCCACATGGTTTTGACCAATTTAGCTAGATGCATTAGTGTGAGAGTCGAAACTCATAGTGTCAAAACTTGTAGAGCTAAACTTTTATGGAATAAAAATTTCAAGAGTAAACACTTCGAAATAGAAAACCCGGAGGAAATTTTATTGATGAGGGATCGGAAAAACAGTACAAAGAATAAAAGATTAAGATGTTTACAGCTAAACCTTATGAAAGGCTGCCTACGTTCCCTTAAGAAAGGGATCAAGCCATTCGTAGTTCTAAGTCTAGATGCTAGGTATTTTCGAGATATATAAGTCGTAGGCAGCCATCTCCTTATATAGCTGCGGCAAGTCGGCTTCGAGAGTCTTCCTCCGCAAGATATTCAGAAATCTACATGTTATCGTCTTCTTCCATTTCCGTTAAAATTTATGTTTTCAGCTTGGATTTTCCTCTTCTGCTCGGAGATATCTTCTTCTTCCCTTCTTCGAGTTTATCCTCTTATTTGGCGGTTATCTTTCCGCGGCTTAACCTATTTTTACGAAAGGTCTGAGAACGGACGATCCGAGTCTGTTTGAGCTTAGACTTCTTGATTCGGCCCAAAGTCTCGGAAATACAAGTCTTGTAGGTTGGACCCAAATTCGTATTTCGTCTGACTTTATCCAACGATTTCGGTTTACCGCCTAGGAACGTATAAGTCGATGCTTCCGAAGATGGATTGCGGCTAGTTGAGCATTCGAAGAAGGAGATATCGGCAAATGTTTGATCATACGATCTTAGTGGAATATCCGTTCGGAAAGTTTGAGAAGTAAATTCAGCTCGAAAGTTTCCAAGGAATGCATTCAGCTTGGAACTTCCGAAAGGGGTGATTTTTGCTCGGAAAATGAGAAGGGACATGCTTGGATCCGAGCTGGTTCAGCTCGAAAGTTGCTTGTTCGGATGTTTTGTCTATTTGTAGCTTCTGTCAAGATACGTGTTTGTCCGATCGATCCGTTCGGATGTTTTGGTGAATAGTTTTATCCGTTTCATATGAAATGTTATCCATTCGAAGCTTTTTATATAAAATATTATTCATACGAAGTCATCGATACGAAGCGCTTCGTACGACTTGTTAATCATACGAGATTCTGTTTATATGAAGGGCGACGACTGTCCGCGTCCGATCATCCGATCATGTTTTCGGTTATTGTTTTCGTCGAGGGGGATTTTTATCCCAACAATTAGATTAAGTCAAAATAAGAGAGAAGTAAATCCGGCAAATATTTTGTACATTTCCATTTCTTGCATTCCTCCTTTTTATGTCTTGCCAATTTTCCTTGTTTTCCTTTTTGCATTTAAACTTTTTTAGTTAGTGTCTTGCAGATTCTGATAAATGGAAGACGAAGCGAGCCTGTTAAATTTTCTCAGCTGCTTGGAGCGATCCAAGCCATAGGGGCGCGATTGGACCGGCTCGAGCAACCGGCCGCTCAACCACAACCCGCTCCTCTATCGCAACCTTGAACAGCACCGCCGATAGCTCCATCTAGGAGAGATCATCACGCATCTGGGTCGACCAGGCAGAGGACACGTACGAGGACATGACCATGCTTAACAACGAGCTGCCCAACCAAAACCACCGACTATTAAACCGGCTACGGGATCCGGTCCACAGAAGCCGCATGCGTAAAAAAGAGGTACCAAGACCCGTTCATAACGACATTAAACTAACCGCTCCTACTTTTGCAGGAAACATCAACCGCGAGGCATATCTAGAATGGGAAGGGAGGATGGATAACACCTTCCACTCCTACGGTTACAAGATCAGAAAAGGTGGCATTGACAGTGGCTCAGATCATGGGCCACGCCTTATCTTGGTGGATAGAGACGTTTACGAGAGGAGACGACGTCGTTACGAGCAGATCACTACCTGGGCCGCCATGAAATACAGACTAAGACGAAAGTACGTGCCACCAAATTTTCATAGAGACTTAAAAAAAGGTTTCGTAAGCTTGTCCAGGGAAGAATGTCCGTAGAAGAACACTTCGAGGAATTCGAGCAACTACTGAACCGGCTCGAGTTAGAAAACTCGGAGGAGACTCTTATGGTCCAGTTTATTGACATACTTCACAACTGTAGCTCGTGGAGGGTGGAGATCCATTCGTATTATGACATGTACGAGCTACTACATATGGGTATTCAGGCCGAGCAGCACATTAAGAAAGAAGCGGCCACAAGGAATCAAGATCGGAGAAAATCAACATGGATGCCACCCGCGCATAGAGCCGTATACAAAGTCAAGGCTGTTGAGATCAGGTCGCGGTTCAAGAAGTCGAACACCTAGGCTCCTAAATTCAATCTTCTCGAGAAAGGTAAGTTCCCTAGTACTTCTAGAGCTAGAGATATTAATTGTTTTAAATGTCAAGAAAAATGACATATGGCGCGAGAATGTCCCAACTGACAGGTCATGATCTTCACCGCAACTGGCGAGTACGAGTCTCAGGTCGAGCAGGAAGAGGACGAGGAGATGTCCGAACTGGGAATTCTATCGAATATCTAGACATTGGAGAAATGTTGGTGATCCGGAGAGCACTCATCGCCCTAGTAGATCCCGAGACGATCCAACAGGAGAACATCTTTCATACCCGGTGTACCGTGAACAACAAGGTATGTGCCTTATCATATATGGAGGTTCCCGTGCTAACCTGGTTAGCAGACACCTGGTTGATAAGCTAGGTCTACAAATTAAAAATAATCCGAGGCCACATCGGCTTAGGTGGCTCGACGATGATACGTAGATACGGATAGCCAATCAAGTCACTGTTTCGTTCAACATGGTAAAGTACAGTGACCACGTGGTGAGCGACATCTTGCCCATGAAATTCGGTCACCTAGTTTTAGGTAGGCCTTGGAAGTTCGACAAGGAGACTCTACACAACGGACGTATGAATCACTACTTGTTTAGCCATGATAAACGCAAGTAACATATCACACCACTCTCGCCATAAGAGATCCATGAGATGCAAATAAAACTCGCAGAGGATAGCCTGGTAAGTGCAACCTGCTCATCACCTTAAGTTATGTTTCTAAGGCTATTAGCCAGAACACACAGGTGCTACTAATGGTCTTTAAGGAGGCTTGAAACCTGCTCATCACCTTAAGTTGTGTTTCTAAGACTATTAGCCAGAACACACAGGTGCTACTAATGGTCTTTTAGGAGGATTTTCATTCTGATCCAAGCGACTTTGAGCTGCCCCGAGAAAGGATTTCTTTGTTGACAGGTTTAAGGATGTTTTCCCGAACGCGATTCTATCCAGCCTACCCCCAATCTGAGCATTGAGCATTAGATCGACCTCATACCCGGTTCCACCCTAACAAACCGACTGGCCTACCGAATGAAACCGATAAAGTTTAAGGATTTGGAGAAGCAAATTCATGACCTCATTTCCAAAGGATACATACGCTAGAGTCTCAGCCCGTGTGCCTTTGGGTTCTATTGGTTCCCAAGAAAACGGATCCAGGAGGATGTTCATCGACTGCCGAGCCATCAAAAATATCAATATCAATTACCAACAACTCATACCACGTCTAGACGACATGTTGGAAGAGCTGCACGAATCATCTGTCTTTTCTAAGATCGAGCTAAGGAATGGCTGTCACCAGGTGAGAATGAAAGAAGGGGACGAGTGGAAGATGGCATTCAAAACCAAGCAAGATCTCTACGAGTGGCTCGTATGCCGTTCGTACATACCAACGCCCCCAACACTTTCATGAGACTCGAAAACCAGGTCTTACGGGCCTACATCAATAGTTCGTGGTCATTTACTCTGATGATATTCTAAGATACAATAGAAGTTTTCTGACCATATTTTGCACCTTGAGCAAGTAATAGAGACTCTTTGTCAAGAAGGCCTTTATGTGAATCTCAAGAAGTACAGATTTTGCAATGATCAACTTGTTTTCCTAGGTATTGTTATTAGTTCGCAAGGATTACATGTGGATCATGAGAAGGTTAAAGCTATCTAGGAGTGTCCCACACCGACTAGCATTGCTCATGTCTGGAGCTTCCATGGATCGTCTAGTTTTTTTCAGAGATTCATCTATGACTTCAGTACCATAGCTGCACCGCTCAAAGCCGTGATCAAGAAGGACATTGCGTTCAAATGGGACCAGCTCAGGAGGAGGCATTCTGGAGGCTCAAGGTTCTTTTAAATAACTTCTAGTTTGGTTTTACCTATATTTTACAAAATTTTGAGATTAAATGTGATGCTTCAGGTTTAGGGAATAAAGCAGTGCTTACTCAAGGACGTCGATTGGCTGCTTACTTCAGCAAGAAACTCAACGAAGCCAATCTCAGCTATCCGACCTACGGCAAGGAGCTGTACGCCTTGGTAAGATCAATGGATACATGGCAGAATTACCTTCTGTCCAAGGAGTTCGTGATCCACACCAACCGTGAGAGGATGAAGCATCTTCGGGTACATATGACTCTTAAGATGAGACATGCGAAATGGCTAGAGTTTCTGGAGATGTTCCCGTACATCATCAAGTACAAGAAGGGCAAGGAGAAAATCATGGACGGTGCCCTATCTTGGCGTGATTTTGGTGTGATTTTTTCAGGAGTGCAGTAAGGGAGCTAAAGGATAATTTAACGTGCAAAACAAATTCCTTTTGTGAGACAAACAGCCGTGAATCCCTCAAGGCTCAATGCGATACCTCCTGATCCGTGAATCCCAAGGACGCAACCAAATGGAGGACTTCAGCGTTGATAAAACCATGAGCGTCTAGAATGACCATTTCTTTGGCCTCACTTGAAACATGACGTTGAAAGATTCTGCTCTAAGTGCATCTTGTGCCTTAAAACCAAGTCCAGGTCACATCCCTACAGTCTTTATATGCTATTACCTATTCCTAACAAGCCTTGGATGGATATTTCTATGGATTTCGTATTAGGATTACCTAAGATCAGGCATAAGGACTCAATTTTCATGGTGGTTGACCAATTCTCAAATATGGCCCATGTCATATCGTGCACCAGGCGAATGACGCCACTCAGACGGCCGACATGTTCTTTCGAGAGGTAGTGAGACTACACAGACTACCCCGAACCATTGTCTCAGACCGAAGAAGTTCCTTCTGGAGGACACTTTGGAGGAAAATCGGGACCAAGTTGTTATTTTACATGACTTGTCATCCGCATATGGAAAGTCAGAATGAGGTCATTAACCGGACGCTATCAGCCCTTTTACGGGCCATGGTTGGCAAAAACTTGAGTAATTAGTTAAATTGTATTATGTATATTGAATTTTCTTATAATAACGCTAACCACTCTGCCACTAAGCTTTCACCTTTTGAGATTGTATATAGATTTAAGCCAGAGATGCCTATAGATCTAAAGTCATTACCACCACTGGAGTTCACCAATCAAGATCGAGACCATAAGGCCGAACTTATCAAGAAACGGCACCAAAAGTTCAAGGACAACTTGAAATAGAAGACGGCGCAATACAAATGCCAGACCGATAAGAAGAGGAAAGAGATCACCTTCAACCCAGAATATTGGGCATGTTTACACATGCGGCCCGAGAGGTTCCCGAACCAGAGGAAGTCAAAGCTTTCCCCCCGAGGAGATGGCCCATTCTGAGTTCTAGAGAATATCAACGATAACGCTTCCGAACTCAAACTTCCAAGTGAATTAAACATTTCATATAACTTTAATGTTACTGATCTATCTCCTTTTTGAAGATGATGTTGTTATGAGGGCATAATTTTCTCAAGAGTGTGGGAATGATGAGGACATCGGTTTGACCAAGATAGACGAGAAGTATTAAGCCAAGCCATTCTCGACCATAATGGACGTGCCCCAAACTCGGTCCAACCAAAGGAGGCTCATTGAGAGATTCAACCGAGCCATGGGGCATTTGATCACCATGAGTTATATAGACGACATTATGGAGCACTTGGATCATCTGGACCATGATAAACCCGTCCTAAACCATTTGGCCGGAAGATGTCCGATATAGGTTCAAACAAAGCCGCCTAGACGACCGATCCATAACAAGACCATACATTCACACCAGGACCATCTGTTTGGCCATTGCTTAAGATCAACGACACATCAATGATCTTCACCATCAGAGCCGTTAACCATAGACTGTGTCGTCTATGTGGGCCAAATGCTATACTCTTTTTCCCTTAGAGGTTTTGCTCCAGTGAGTTTTATTTGCAAGGTTTTTAACGAGGTACTCCGAGGCCCGACCCATTAGACATAATGCATGGCCCATCCAGCCTTAGTCTGCCACACGGCCATAAGGACTTTATTTCTTATGTTTACTTTCTTTTAAGGCTTTAAGTCCCATGTCTTATATTTAATTAAACCTAGGCTTTAAAGCCCTTTGTATTTTCTTAGTTGCAAGTTAAGTTTTAATCAAATAAATACTCTAGTGTTCTAAAATCCATTGACAGAACCGGGTCTACAAGCTTCCTGTGGTTTCCCTTTGGTTTCTAGATCTATTGTTACTTGTTGTTGTTTTCCTGGTTTGAGTTCACAATCCACCCATCAGCATCAGGAGAGATTTACCTCGGTCCAAGGCGAAGCGACTTCAGTCCAGCTCTTCGTGCCATCCAAACCGGTTCTTTATAAGCTTTCCCTTATGCTTACAAATTCTCTAATGGCAGAAAGATGTTTCTAACCTTTACTACGGATGATAATGAATCCGTACAATCTCTTTTTTTTCCTTTGCCCTTCTTTTTGTCGAAAATATCAATGCAAGTTTGGACTGATTTGGAATGGATTTGATTGTTGAGTGATGGCATATTTCTTCATTACCTATTAGATGTTAGATATTTGTTGTTGATGATCTCTAGCCTAAGTTTTATATCCCTTCGCAAACTAGAAGTGGGAAGATTTTCCACTCTGAGTTTGAATCTTAAGTCGTAGAAACAGTGTTGAGAAAGAGAATTGGTGAAAGTGTTTGCAATTTGAAGTTTTTCAGGAATGTGCTCCATCCCAAATGATCCTAGAGCCACCATTTCTCTAGCATAGTGATAGTGAATTTCAAAATGTTTGGTCCTTTTGTGGAGAATAAGATTTTCCGTGACATGCACTGCTGAAAGGTTATCACAATATATCTCTACAAGTTTGTCTTACTGAACATTCAACTATTTGAGCAGAGCTTCAATCCATGTTATCGCAGCAGCTATGCTGGATTTTCCTATATTCAGCTTCAGTTTATGACCTGGACACTGAGGGTTGCCGTTTTGCTGACCAAGATATGATATTATGCCCAAATAAGCACATAAAACCCTTGTTGATCTTCTATTTGCTCTAAATTTTATCCAATCACTGTCACAATAGGCTCTCACTGTTGAGTCAATGTTAGATGATAGGTTTATTCCCATTGAAATTGTTTCCTTTGGAAACCTTAAGATCTGTTTTAGCAGGTGGAAATCAGATAGAGTGTGTGGATCTTTTGATACACAAGTTCCTAACATATTGGATATCTGGCCGTGTGAGAGTGATGTATTTCAGCTTACATGAAAGACTCATGAAATATTTTTGGTCAGAGAACTCTTCTTCATAGTGTGGAACTCTGTCCAATTGCAAAGGTAGAGGAGTAGGCATTAGAACACAGTTGACCATTTTGGCTGACTTAAGCAAGTCTATGGGAGACTTTTCTTGGTTCATAAATAGACATGTATAGGTTTTCATGGGGGCACATATTCTTCACCAATGATTTTTTTGTTAAATAGCTTCATCATCTTCTGTCTTGTTCGACTCTAAAATGCCAAACTTGTAATAAGTTTGTTATTGCTGCACGAACAAAACATTGATAGTGTTGGTATTGGATTTCCCTCTAGGAAATCCGGCCCATTAACAGACAAAACAGAGGCCCATAATTACGAGCCCGTTCCAGAATCAAAGACAGACAAAAGAGCCGACTCCTTCGATGGGCCCAAGTGAAACAAACGCCCTGGCAAGGTCCAGACGATGCCGAAGCCGGAGACGACCGAGCTCGAGCTCGGCAGAAGATGACGTGGAGATAGAGCAATTCGGTCTTCGCCAGTTCAACTGATCCGCATAAATCTCGGAGATCGTTACGATGACGAGGCCGAAATATCAGGACGAAGAGATTAGAATCGAGACTATTTAATAAGAGAAGTGGAGACTCATTAAAGATAATTCCAACCTAGGCTAAGAACACTTCGATTAGATAGCTCGATTTTATACTTTGTACTCTCTTCTCGACTGTGTTTGTTCTATCTCGACGATCAATCTCAATAAAGTCTTTGATTCATAGGAAACTATACCATTTCTATATCCAAAAGTCCAAATCCACGAATACAAATTCTTAGTGTGAATCCCGGATCTCACATTTAGCGCCGACTGTGGGGACATTCTATAGCCTTTCCTATCTTAAGAATCAGATCCTAGATCCGATAGATCGAGATGAATCCCGACCAAACTGGCTCTCCCAGCGCCACACCACCGGTTGACCGCCCTCAAACGGTCGACAACGTTCCTCAGAACACTACCGGGGTAAGAAACATGGGTCAGACCGACGGCGTGTTGACGAGCTCTGCCTCAGTCTCCACGACCTCGGCACCAGCCGGCTCCGTCGCTCAAACAATCGCGACGAGCCAGACTCCGACAAATGTTTTGTCAGGAACTAATGATCCGAGCAGAAACTGGGTGTGGATGAGAAATGACTCAATACCCACCCCAGGAGGAGGATCTGGAATAACCAGACCCAATTCGCCACTACCTTCTGCTCCACAGAGACAAGGGCCAAGCGATCTTGCCGAGATCCGTTCGATGTTAAGCATGTTGGTAGATCGAACGAGAAACAACGAGGCAAGCGCAAGGGCCCAAGAGATCGCGAACCGTTCTCTGGCAGCGCAGCTCGAGGAACAAGAGCGGCGCCTGAACGCCCGTCTTGAAGAGCTCGCCAGTCAAAGCCAAGGGGGCAGACCAACGCGAACTCCCATAAGTCCTCCACCGTGTACCAGCTTGGACTTCTCCCAGGTAGTAACTCCTCCGGGAACGTCGGGAAATTTCGGTAATACGTCAAATAGCGGCTTCCGCCCTACAATGACCCCTATCGCGGTACCGACCCCATTTGGTTCGAGTTCAATGGTCACAGACCCAACCGGATCAAGAAACCGACCATTACCCGGGCCGCCACCTTTCCCGAGTAACTCTAACATCCGACCGAGGCAACTAGGAGGTTCTGCCTTCGCCTCGAGCTCGGGACTCCTTAACGGATCAAACTCAGTTCAGTTCCGAACGCCCCAGGTCGATCAGACGAGGTCGATCCCAACGATCGATCTCCTCGACCCCATTTTTCCGGAACAAACGTCAGGTCAGGCAAAAGTCCAGTTCGCACCCGCAGAGGGCAATGAACACGATATGCTTAGACAATACATTGAGCAGGCTAAAGCCCAGTTCAACAGTCTGAGCTCGAAATTTCACATGGCGACGAGCGCGGCTCCTGACATCGATCGAGTGATCGAAGAAACACAACAAACGCCGTTCACAGATCGGATTGCGTTTGCAAGGATTCGAGAAATCAAGAAAACTAAGTTTCTAGAATTCTCTGGAAATCAGACCCGAAAGCCCACATCAGGGCATTCCGACTAGCGATGGCAAGGGTGTACCTTACCGATGATGAGAGGGAGCCAGCCTTCTGCAGGCTCTTCGCAGAAAACCTATTAGGCTCTGCCCTAGAATGGTTTGCCGGACTGGAAGAAAGGTCCATTGACAACTTCACCCAGTTCATGACGGCTTTCCTCAAGCAATACTCCGTTTTCATCGAGGAAAAGACTACCGAGGCAGCCTTATTTGGCGTCTCTCAAAAACCCGACGAAACACTTCGCTCGTACCTCGACCGATTTAAGGAAATAAAATCCAAAATCGCGAACCCACGAGACGAGGTAGCTATAGAAGCGTTAAGACGGGGACTATGGTTCTCAACCAGATTCCGCGAGGAAATAACAGTCCGCGAACCTCAAACGCTCGATGACGCCCTCCATCGCGCGTCGGCCTTTGCTCGCCTCGAGGACGAAACCACGGCCCTCAGGGAAAAACACCGGAAAGAAAGGAACCCGTCGGGCTCGCAAAATCCGAACTCGAAAAAGGATTCCCGTAAATCAGGGAACGTCAACGCGGTCGAGAGCCCAAAGAGATCGAAGAAATTCGAGTTCGACAAGGAAAAATTCTGGGATTTCCACAATAAGAGAGGACACTCGACCGAGGATTGCTATACTCGAGCTAAAGCAGAGGCTCAAAAATAAGAGTCCGGAAGCAAAAAAGACTCCGAAGTCGAGGAGGAAACTCTGTCCGACAAAAAGGAAAACAAACAGACCAAGGAGTCGAACTCCAAAAAGCACTCCCAAAACAAACGGGAACGGTCAAAAGAGCCGGAATCTCCCGAAACACTCCCTCATGGGTCGCGGAAGCGAGTTGAGTTCATCCTCGGCGAGCTTAACCTAAGCGGCACTCCGGGAGGTTTGGCGCTATCCCCGCCTCCGGCTCCTGCCAAAAGTTTACGCTCAAGAATCAATCTCCCTCGTCTCTGCGCGGGGAGGGGGGGGTGTACGGGCTATACCCCCTAAACGAATCGACTTCATCTTCGGTGGCTCCAAGCTTTGCCGCGACTCGGTCAATTCGATCAAAGCTCTTCAAAGAAGAGTCGAGACCGACAGAGGGGGGAAAACCCCAATGTTGGGTCCAGACCACGAAATCATTTTCTACGAGAGCGAGACAAGTAATCTCGACAATCCACACGACGACGCCCTCCTCGTTTGTCTAGTAGTGGGAGATGTCGAACTCTCAAGGATAATGATTGACACAGGAAGTTCGGTAGATGTCCTCTTTTACGACGCGTTCAAAAAGATGGACTTCAACGACTCCGAGATTGTGGAAGAAAAGACACCACTAGTAGGTTTTGCTGGCGAAACGACATACTCGATGGGCTCTGTCTTCGCCCCAGTAATTGCTGGAGGAGTTCGGAGAATGACGGAGTTCGTCATAGTAGATCGGCCAGCTCCTTATAACGCAATCCTAGGTCGACCATGGTTATACGACATGAAAGCGGTACCATCGACCTACCACCAATGCGTAAAGTTCCCGACTCCCAAATGGATCAAAACCATTTACGGAAGTCAAAAGATTTCCCGTCATTGCTACATGAACGGATACAAGCAGGTCGAGAAATCCCCTGCGTAGCAATTACAGAAAGAGGAGGAGCTCGCCACCATGCAGACCAAAAGGTCGAACGACCCCAGTCAAATAGGACCCCCAAAGGACCTCACGACTCAGGTCTGCATAGACGAGGCTCATCCCGAAAGACTCGTTGGCATCGGAATCGACCTATCAGAGCCGGTTAAGAACGAACTGGTCTCTTTTCTCAAACAGAACGTCGACTCCTTCGCCTGGTCTTCAGCAGACATGAAAGGGATAAACATCGATGTAACCAGCCACGAGCTGAATGTCGACCCAACCTACAAACCGGTAAGACAGAAACGTCGAAAACTAGGCCCTGAGCGGGCCAAAGCCGTCAATGACGAGGTCGATCGGTTATTGAAAATCGGATCGATCAGAGAGGTCAAGTACCCCGACTGGCTCGCGAACCCCGTGGTGGTTAAGAAAAAGAACGGAAAGTGGAGGGTCTGTGTAGACTTCACGGATCTCAACAAAGCATGTCCAAAGGACAACTTCCCACTCCCGCACATCGACCGACTGGTCGAGGCCACCGCTGGACATCAGCTGCTATCCTTTATGGACGCGTTCTCAGGGTACAATCAAATATTGATGAACCCTGAAGACCAAGAAAATACTTCGTTCATAACGGATCGAGGCACGTACTGCTACAAAGTCATGCCCTTCGGACTGAAAAATGCAGGAGCAACTTACCAGCGCCTCGTCAACAAGATGTTTTCAGGACTCCTAGGCAAAACCATGGAAGTCTACATCGATGATATGCTGGTAAAATCTTCCAGGTACGAGGATCACATCCCCCAACTAAAAGAATGCTTTACCATTCTTAATAAGTATGGGATGAAACTCAACCCAGCTAAATGTACCTTCGGGGTCCCTTCAGGAGAATTCCTCGGTTACTTGGTGACCGAAAGAGGGATCGAAGCGAACCCCAAACAGATCGCAACGTTCATAGAGATGAAATCTCCCAGAACAACGCGAGAAGTCCAGCGCCTAACCGGCAAAATAGCTGCTCTGAATCTCTTCATCTCAAGGTCGACTGATAAATGTCTACCCTTCTATCACTTGTTAAAAGCAAACAAAAAGTTCCTCTGGGACGAAAAGTGCGAAGAGGCATTCACTCAGCTCAAAGCCTACTTAAGCGAACCACCCATACTGGCGAAACCAGTAGAAGGAGAACCCCTTTACCTCCACCTAGCTGTCTCGACGGCAGCAGTAAGTGGAGTCCTGGTTCCCGAGGAATAAAACGAACAACGGCCGGTATATTACATCAGTAAGACCCTGATCGACGCTGAAACCAGATACCCCTGATCGAGCTCCCTCCGACTATTGAACTCGACCCGACTTCGGCCCAAAGATGGAAGCTCTACGTCGATGGAGCTTCCTCAAGACAAGGGTCCGGAGTCGGAGTGAAATTAGTCTCCCCAACGGGTGAAGTACTAGAACAATCGTTTAGATTGGGCTTCGCCGCATCGAATAACGAGGCTGAATATGAAGCGTTAATAGCCGGGCTCAGACTCGCGATAGCCATAGGAGCCCGGGAAGTAAACGCCTTCAGCGATTCCCAACTAGTCACGAGCCAATATCATGGCGACTACGAGGCCAAAGACGAACGAATGGAAGCATACCTACGGGTAGTCCATACATTGGCCGAACAGATCGAATTCTTCGATCTAACACGAATCCCACGAGGTGAAAACACTGCAGCCGATTCGCTAGCCGCATTAGCATCGACATCAGATCCTAACCTCAAAAGGATCATACCAGTCGAAGGGATAGAAAAACAAAGCATCGACATAGCCCTCAAAGCTCTGTCCATGAAAGAGGACGGGCCCGCTGTGAAGGACGATGTCAAACGCGAAGAGTGTCCCGGAGACACTAATAGCGACATCATCGAGATTGATGATGATCTCGATCCTAGAAACACCGTATACGTCGTGAACGTCCCCGACGGACCAATTCAAACCGCATCCACTAGTCAGGGACCTGAGCCTAACAGTGACGAAGATTGGAGAACTCCGATCATTCGATACATCACAAACGGCGAAGTTCCCGACGGCAAATGGGAGGCGCGGAAACTTAAAACACAAAGTGCGAGGTACTGTGTCACACAAGGAGAGCTCTTTAAAAGGAGCCTCTCCGGACCTTACCTTAAATGCCTTGACAAAAAGCAAGCCCTAGCCGTGATTACACAAACACATGACGGATCTTGCGGAAGCCATTCCGGAGGATGAGCATTGGCCGTGCGAATCAAAAGGCAAGGCTACTATTGGCCTACAATGGCCACCGAATGCGAATCTTTCTCCAACAAGTGCGATAAATGCCAAAAGCATGCCCCAATTATCAACCAAGCGTTGGAGAAACTCTCCTCTATCTCATCACCATACCCATTCATGCGGTGGGGGAATGGACATCGTTGGACCGCTGGTCGCATCTGGCAAAAAGAAAACCACACACCTGTTGGTGATGACGGACTACTTCACCAAGTGGATCGAAGCAGAGTCATACCAGAAAATTAAGGACGTTCACGTTAAGGAGTTCGTCTGGCGAAACATCGTTTGCCGACATGGACTACCCCACGAGATCGTCACCGATAACGGATCTCAGTTCATATCAAACACGTTCAAAGAGTTCTGCAGAACTTGGAACATAAAGCTGACTTACTCAACGCCACGCTACCCCCAAGGGAACGGGCTAGCAGAAGCACCTAACAAAGCGATTATGAACGGTCTCAAGAAAAGGCTCAACGAGTGCAAAACAACCTGGAGTGACGAACTCCCAGCCGTACTCTGGGCCTACCGGACTACCCCCCGCAAATCCACTGGCGAGACTCCCTTCTCGCTAGCTTACGGAATCGAGGCGGTAGTACCAGCTGAAATTCTCGTGTCAAGCATTCGCAAAGAAGAATGCCCACGACACGAGGAACTTAATAACAAGATGATAACTGACGAGCTCGACCTCGTCGACGAAAGAAGGAACCTTGCATTAGCTCGACTCCAGAATTACCAACAAGCCGCAGCTCGCTACTATGATTCCCGAATCAAAACTCGAAGGGTTCAAGTAGGAGAGCTCGTCTTGCGGAAAGTGTTCGACCATAAAAAGGAAGAACACGCTGGAAAATTAGGCGCAAAGTGGGAAGGTCCTTACCAGGTCACCGACGTCGTAAAGGATGGGGTCTACCGACTCAAGTCGGTAGAAACCCAGAAGCCCGAACTACGACCTTGGAACATCATCAACCTCAAAAAGTATTTCCACTAGGAGTACATCAACATAATCGAACTACGAAATGGCTTGATCCCCTTAAAAAGGGTACGTAGGCAGCTCGACTTCGAGCGCAGCCGCCCCCCAAAAAAAACAAAGCTCACGAGCTCAACAGCTTCTGACGAAGTTACACCGACTTATCTTTGTGAAATCAAAATAAGTCCCTTAATCCAATGTTTCTTTCTGTCGTAAAAGTTAGAATCGTGGCGAAATACCTTGTCATAACATTCCCAAAACGAAGGATATGAAATTATCTCTTCTGAAACGAAATATATGAAATTATCTCTTCTAAATCAAAGCGATATGAAATTATCTCTTCAGAAACGAAGGACATGAAATTATCTCTTCTAAATCAAGGCGATATGAAAGTATCCCTTCCGAGCAACCTGAAATGGCCTCTCTAAAAGCTAAAGTGATATGAAATTATCTCTCCTAAAATCAAGCGATATGAAATTATCCTTTCCAAGAGACCTCAGACAGTCTCCCACAAAATCAAAGTGATATGAAATTATCCCTTCAAACAAAGCGGCCTAGAACGGTCCTCCCGCTTTGAACGAACTGAAATGATCGTCCCAAAAACAAGCGACCTAGAACGGTCCTCCCACTTCGAACGAACTGAAATGATCGTCCCAAAGAAAGAGATCCAGAATGATCTCTCCAAAGAAAAATAAAATACAATTCTTCTAAACCTTATGCGGATTAAAAGAATCGGGGGGCTACCCCACTCCTCAAGCAAAATAACGAGATCGAGAATTCAAGCATGCAACCTCTACACACACTCCAAACCGGATCTTTGTAAGTTCACTTCAATTCGATCTCACACTTAATGCTCCTCTTTTCGATTCAGAAATTAAGCCCGAATCTTACATTACGAAGTAGTCGCACCTCAGACTATTCCTAGCAAAGAGCTCGAGCTCAAATGCAACTGACTTAAAAGTTCGCAACGGACCTTTTAAGGCAGCTCACGATAAGTTATCTGCTCGGTTCCTCTAGAGAGGTTCGAATCGCCACAATGGCTCAGATTTTATGTTAAGGCATAAAAACAATGAAATCTATGCTAAGGCATGAAAGATTTAAAAAGCAAGTTCAAAAGAAAAAGAGGACACAATGTCCTCGAGTTTGAACAAAGCCCCCTCGGGCAACAAAAGTCTGAAAAGAAATTAAAAGCCCCCTCGGGCAAAGAAAAGTCTGAATTAAAAGCCCTCTTGGGCGGCAACAAATAAAAAAAAAAGGGGGACTAGAACTGCTTGGAAGGAGAGGAAGCCTCGTCTCGATTCTCCGTCTGACCATCGGTCGCCCCGTCCTCCTCGAGTTGACCCTCGACCTCATCGCTAACTCGCGAGCTAACTCCGGTCGGGAGGTTCGATCCATACTGATCAAGACGAGTAGCCGCCTGGTTTAGGGGGCGCGCAAGGATCACGGAATCGTCCGACATCACCGGCAAATTAAGCTTGCTGATACTGAAGTCCGACACCGCCGCAGCGTTCATCTCCTCCGTGGCCAATCTCTTCTTCTCGGCCAAGTCCATCACCTCCTTGGTCAAGTCCAGTTCGCCAGAGGCGAACTCGGCAATAAGCGCGATATTAGCCAAAGCCTCCTGGAGCCTCATCTCAGCGCTCACGGCGACTTTCCTCTGGCTCTCCTTCGCCGCGATCCCCTCGAAAATCTTGAGGTATTCACCGTTTATCCCCTTCTTCGCCTCATGGGCCGCCACCTTAACGTCAAACTCTCGGTCAGCAAGAGCCTTGTCCAGATCGCCCTGACATTGCGCAGCCCGCACATCCGCAGCCCGACCTGCCTCAATGGCGGTTCGACTCGCCTCCTCTGTGATCGAAACCTGAGCCAGGGCATCCCGCAACTGCGCATCCATGTCGCCTGCCTTCTCCCGTAACTCCTCCTCTCGGGCCAAGGCCCCCTGCAACTGCGCTCTCAGGTCCCTGACCGTCTTCTCGACGGTATCGAGCTCACTCGCCTGCGGTATCTCCCGCAGCTCTCGCTCGGCCCTAGCCGCAAACCTGTTCGCAGCCTCCAAGGCCTACGAGAAAAACAAGAATTAAGCATAAAACGTACCAAAAAAAAAAAAGCGAAGGAAGGAAATCATTACCTTCCCAGAAGCTGCCATCATCTCGGTATAAACTTCACCAAGAGCCATATCCCCAATAGCCGGGAGCTGAACACCTGCAGGCTTAAAATGCCTCAACAAATAGGCCACACCCTTCGGGTCATCCGCGATCGGACATTCCTTCTGGTGCCTGAAGCGCCAGTTGAAAGACCCGGAGGACCCGGAAGAAGCAGGTCTCACCTCGGCACTCTGGTTCGATCTCCTCGAACTCACCTCCGCGTCGGTTCTTTGGCGCTTCGCCGCCGGGGGAGGAGGACCGCCCCGGCTTCGACCGTTCGATCCCCTCGAACCATTTGACCGGGAGTTGCGCAAAGCATGCTCTCCAGACGGGATCTGAGCCAATTCCTGACCGACCGAAGGAGGAGGTAAAGTCTCCACCCCCACGTTCGCCTCTCCGGACCCTGCGACCTCAGGGAGAGAAACCTGAACAGGGTTTGAAGGAGGGATTGAGGGAGGAGGAGGAGGCCCCTCGTCCATGGCAAAAACAAGGGCGTGGCTCAAGTCGCCAGCCTTCATTTTCTTCGCCAGATCAACGGGATCCTTCCCATTCCGACGACTGCTGGATCTTCGCGACATCTTTCCGAGAGAAGGGGTGCTTGCGGTAGAACTATCGTCCGAAACAGGTCGACCTGCAAACGAAACAGATTCGGGTCAGCCCAGCAAACGAAGGGCATATTGCGCGACAACCCCCAGAAAGACTAACCGGAACACTTACTTTCTCCGGTCCGCTCGATAATCCGAAGCGGAGCCTGAACGATTCGAGTCGAAGCGGGCTGGTGAAGGAGGCGTGATTCGTCTCGCAAAAGACGAGGTTGGTATAGAGGAGGTTGTCGAGCAGCAGGACCTAAAGCAGCTCGGATTTGCTGATCCGTGAAGTTGCACCAACGAATATCCCCGCTCCGTAGGCGAGCTATCAAACTCGATGTAGTCGGGTCCAAAGGTAATGACTCAGGAGCCTCTGCAATGAAACCAAAAAGGTCATTAGCAAACAGCTCGATATCAATAAAGGACACCGCAGCAACTAGAGAAACTAGTAAACCCTATAAACTAACCAACGTTAGCCGCCCATCTTGTCGGGATAGCCGAGTAATCAAAATCCTCGACCGAGTGACGATTGATCCTAAAGTAGAAGTATTTACTCTTCCACACATCCCTCGTCGGGATCTCATCAAGGATCTTCCCATGGCGAGGAGAGAGGTAGTAGGTTCCGGGAAAACGGGTGTTATGTTTTACCGAACAAACCCTCATCAGCTCCTCGACTCCAAAATGGATGCCTTCCTCGACGGCTCTGACCCCGAGCCCGACGACATACCGAACAAAATTCGGAGTCATCTGGTGAAAGGCCAGTTGGAGCTGAGCTAAAACCCATGAGATAATGCGAGGGATTGGAAAAAACAATCCGCATTTATCGAAATAGGTATAAGAAGCGCAACAATGGCCTTCGACGACAGTTTCCGGGGACATGTCCGGCGATGGGATAAGTATCTCCACCTCCGACGGAATCTGGCACTTCGCCCGCAACTTCCGTATTTGGTCAACAGTCAAACTAGACGGTGGATGAGGACCAATCGGACCAGCCGCCACAGTAGGATTAGCCCTGGCTGTACTCTTTCGAACCATGATAGTTCGGAATATCGATAATTTCTTTCAAGGAAAGAGGGAAAACGAAATCTCCAGAGAAAGAAAATCTCGAAACGACGAAAAAGAGAATATGAGCGAGAGGCAAGAAGAGGATATAATGAAGGAGAAGAAGTTACCTTGACGATTCGCAGTGTGAGCAGTAATGGGAATCGTGCTAGGTAACTTCCCCTTTTTAAACTACCTCGTGCTCGAGATCCGTGGGATTTTCGGTATCCCACAATCCCAACCGCTCGATTAGAAATTTGTAAATAATCACGAAAAAAGATCGGGGCAGTTGTGATCCTTCGGTCCCGTGCGATCTCAACCGTCTATATAAAATCTATGGATGGGAAGAAAATAATCATTGGATTTGTCACATCCGAGGCACGCACCTCTTCCCGAGAATGTCCACCGCCCATTAACCTCGACTTCACGAATTCAATGGGCTGGGGGGCTATTGTTGGTACTGGATTTCCCTCTAGGAAATCCGGCCCATTAACAGACAAAACAGAGGCCCATAATTACGAGCCCGTTCCAGAATCAAAGACAAACAAAAGAGCCAACTCCTTCGATGGGCCCAAGTGAAACAAACGCCCTGGCAAGGCCCAGACGATGCCGAAGCCGGAGACGACCGAGCTCGAGCTCGGCAGAAGATGACGTGGAGATAGAGCAACTCGGTCTTCGCCAGTTCAACTGATCCGCATAAATCTCGGAGATCGTTACGATGACGAGGCCGAAATATCAGGACGAAGAGATCAGAATCGAGACTATTTAAGAAGAGAAGTGGCGACTCATTAAAGATAATTCCAACCTAGGCTAAGAACACTTCGATTAGATAGCTCTATTTTATACTTTGTACTCTCTTCTCGACTGTGTTTGTTCTATCTCGACGATCAATCTCAATAAAGTCTTTGATTCATAGGAAACTATACCATTTCTATATCCAAAAGTCCAAATCCACGAATACAAATTCTTAGTGTGAATCCCGGATCTCACAGATAGTGGTCACCGAAATGGAACTTATCTTCTTCAAATAGAATATGGCAGCTAAGATACACTCTGCCAGTTGGAGGATGAAGGCACCTATAGCCTTTGTATTGATCGAAGTATCCCAAGAACACACATAGTAATGAATTTGGATTAAAATTTTCTTCTACATAATGTCTGAGATACATATAGCATGAACACCCAAAATATCTTAGAGACGAGTATTCAGAAGCTTGGACATATAGAATATCAAATGGAATCATCATTTTGTCATGAATAAATATTAGTAGAAAATTGCTTAAGAAGTTAGTAGTTAAGAAGGCATCGACCCACAAATTGAGAGGAAGATGACTCTGAAACAACATATATAAGCCTAGCTCTATGATATGATGGTATTTCCTTTCAGCCATACCATTCTGTTCACGCGAGTAGGGACAAGATATATTGTGTTTTATCCCATGAGTAGCCAAATCTGTAGTGAGTTGATTGTTGATGAACTCACCGCCACCACCGCTTAGAAAAATGCATATTTTTGTTTTAATAGATTTTCAGCTTGTTGTTTAAAGATTTGATATTTGAAAAAGACTTATGGCTTTATTTTTAATGGGTAAATCCAAATGAACCTTGAGTAATGATTAATAATACAACATAAAATCTGAATCCATGAATCGACAGAGCCGGAACAAGCCCCCAAAAGTAACATTTAACTTTCTCAAGAGGTATACTTGCTTGAAATACATAAGAAGAAAAAGGGATTTTACATGTCTTTCCTAATCGGCAAGCCTCACACAAGGTCTTTGAAGTCTTATTAGTGGTGATCGCTAGGCAAGGGCATTCAGTTCTTTGGTCCGGTGCAGGCTGGGTCCTTACAGGTAACGGGTCCAACGGATAAAGGAATTAAGGATCAATTTAAAGACCCGACAATTTGTCAGCCGGATTCGGGTTGGTTCACTATGGTTCGAGTCGTTTCGGGTTTAATAATAGCATACGTCTAAAAATCATGTTTTTTATACCATTATGTTTGGTATTTTCACTTATTTTTTATACCTGAAAATACATGAAAATACCTGTAAACCTGTAAAATATCGAAAAAATAAAAATACTCAAGAAAACTCTTAAAAATATCTGAAAACCGAGGTCCTATCAGGCTCTTTCAGGTTCTATCTGATCATACGGGTCATACCAGGTCCTATCAAATCCTATAGGGTCGGTTACTAGTATATAATAACAAGCTCTATCGAGTATCCAAATGGGAATCATCATGTAAGACTCAGACCCGACCCGATACCGCGGGTCCTCGACCAGCATACCCAACAGGTTAATTTCCTAGGACACAGACACGACCTGAACATAATATATCGGGTCCTTGGGTCAAAATAAAAATACCCAGGTGATAGGTCTAGTTTTAACCCTATACTAACTGCAAGTGCACAGTAATATCAATGTAGTACTTAGGGATCGAATCCACGAGAACTCTAGGCAACGATAGAATTAGAACGGTCGAGATTAAACTAGGAGAAAGTATGTGAGAAAACAGTAAATCAGACAGCAGAAAGTAAATAGCGAGTTTTGTAAGCAAGGAGGCAAAGCGTTAAGTCTAGGGAGTTCTCAGGAAATCAGGAACATAAGCTAATCAATCAATCGGGATCTAATTAAGAACTATTCTAGAACTCAAACACAGATATAGAATTAACCAACTGTCGTTGCGAGAATTCTCTAAGTCTAAGTGCAGCAATCCAAATTCCTTTGCAATTACTAACAGATTAAACCAGCCTTAATTCCAAGTTTGATATGTTCACAATCTAATTAAACCAAATTCCTTTGCGAGTAATTAAATTGCTCATCTAGGTTCTTTCTAGCTAATTAACCAACTGTCGTTGTATCAATCAACCTAACATCATAAATCTGGGTAGCTAATTCAGATTAAGCAGTAAGAACAATCCTAGATGAAGAACTAACAGATATGAATCCCTATAGATTTATTAAACTATAATTCCATGAAATCCCTAATGAGAATCCCTAAACTTAACAGGTAATCTACTCAGACATGTTCATCGGAACAGAAAACATCATGAATAGAAAACCAAATATTATAAAATCAAATAAAGAATTGGGGTTCGAAATCTCTCTCTTTCGAGAGCAGGATCAGCCCCTAACTCTCTGAAAATAGAATAAAGTGTAGAATAAAACTTAGCCTAAACAATGGCTTAAAACCCAAATATAATGGTCTAAAGTCGGCTAGGGCTTCCTTGTAATTATGAGAGACTTCTGGGCAAAGTTTCAATTTCCAATTCTCTTCATTAAACGCTCGCGAGAAGTCTGTGTCGACCTTGTGTCGATCGTTGCACCCTCTGTGTCGATCGACACAGGTCTGTGAATCGGGCAGTGAACTCTTCCTCTCGGGTTTAATCTCCAAAATGCTCCAGAATGCACCATAACGTCCAATTCCGCTCCAAATATACCTAGACCTGTAAACATACTAAAAAGACTCCAAAACATAATAAAAGACTCGATAAATAAGACATATACCATGGTTAAAATCCCTAAAATCCATGGTATATCAACCCCCCAGACTTAGCTCTTGCTTGCCCTCAAGCAAGTAAAGAACCAAAACATGGTGAAGAGGTTTGAAAACTTTCAGAAACTCTTTTCATCCTAGAAGCAACAACACTCAGATTCCCCTTAGTAATCCACTGAAAGAATCACCTGCAAGATATCAAGACCAACATGTACTTCCCCCACACTTAGCAACTGTCCTAAGTAAACTCCACAATCACTTTCACGCATTCAAATTCACCCTACTGACTTCTGCAAGTATTTAAGTGCGGTCTCACCTAAGGAGTATCGATCAAAGGGCACATGGACTCTTACTTTGCCAGGTCTAGACCACCATACTATCTTTCTCTGGTCCCTTTCTTCTCTTTTCCCTTCCTTAGCATTCTGATTTTTCCCCATTGGGTATCATTTTATTTTTTTTATCAGTGCTCTTCCCGTTAAGGGGTGTACTTTGGACACATTCCATGGATGCACAGGATATGATAGTTGTAGCTACCACTCCCAGAGACCACTTCGGAGTTACTAACTCATCCTCAGTTTATTATTCCTTTTTTTTACTTTATGGAAGGGGAGAAGGGAACCAAATAGGACAGGTTTACAGGCTGTGTCAGAACTAACAAAAGAATCCGACACAAGGTATACCAAGCCCTTAGGTGAGAAAATTAAGTCAGTATTAAGGTGAAGTCAGTAAAAGGATCCTCTGATACCTGAAGTGATGTGGGTGTTCTCAGTAGGCTGATCCGTGTTTGGGTTTTCTAATAGTCATAGATAATCTGCAACTTCATCCCAATGGTTACTTAAGTTCCTGCAAGTGCTGTTAATCTTCTCAAAAAATCATTGTTTCTTACTTAAACTGTTTTGGCTCGATAAAACAAATTTTGAAAAACGGACTGACTCTTAAGAAAACAGAAAGATAAAGTCAGTAGCTACCTCCCCCACACTTGAAACACACTGTCCCCAGTAGTGTTAAGCTAAGGGTTGGTAAGAAGAAAATAATAGATAAAAGATGAGATTATGTCTGTCGGGTTTTTACCTATGTCGCACATGCATCGATCGCTGCATAAACGCATCGACCGTTGCTAGGCGATATTTCGTCGTGTGTCGATCGTTGCTCAGGACCGCAACGATCGCTGCAATGCGATTTCTTTCGTGTTGTGACGATCGACACAAGGTGTGTCGATCGACGCACTGCGAATCTGTCGAAACCTGCAGACAAAATTCACCAAAAACCAAAAACAAAAACGTAAAATGCTAATGAAAACACCAAAAATAAATTATGCAAACCTAACAGTGGGTTGCCTCCCACTCAGCGCTTGTTTTGAGTCATTAGCTTTACTATGGGATAGAGATTGAACTCATGGCGGTTTCAACAGAGACTTTGAGTGTCTCTGTGAATATATCTTCATCCAAGGAGGTGTATAGGCTTTCAGATCATGAGGTTTTCCAAGGAACGAAGGAGTAGAAGCAGGGCGGGAGCGAAGCTTGGGTGAAAAGCTTCGTTTTCCTGCATTCAAAGTAATGCGGTCAGGAGGTTTAAGCTTAGATGATTTGTGCCTTACCTTTGGTGCATATCTGATGTTTGGAGCTTTCTGCTTATGAGCAGTTGCAGGTATTGAAGATGTTAGAGCAGGTTCAAGAGGAACTGCCATCTTCTTCTCTCCATTATCAGATATTGTAGTTCCACCAATCTGAACTTCTTCTTTCAGATGACCATCAGTGGAGATCATCTTCTTTGCATGAACTCGCGAAGCTTCAACTGGTGGTGTTTCATTCACCTTCTTATCCATCACTTTCATGCAGTTAGCCACTTCTAGCTCTTGTTTAGAGGGTTTAGGAACCTTAGGATATGGCACAATGGGCTTATAGACTCGTTCTGGGACTGTTGCAGGCTTCTGGTCTCGTCTGCGATCTGTGTCGATCGATGCAGTAGGTGTGTCGATTGACACAAGGCGATTATGTTCAGATTCATCAGACGGATCGGGGTTGCATCGATCGATGCACGAGTTGTGTCGATCGATGCTTGTCTCAGACAGACAGAATTCACCCAGAAAATCCGAGATTATGCTATCTTCTTCTCCCAGCAAGTCAATCTCATCTCTTATGGTTACAACATTGATGTACAGCTTCTGTTTAGCTTTCCCAGCTTCATTTTGCCTTTGTATTGCTCCAGCTGTTTGTTGAACTTGAACATCTAGCTTCTTCACATGTGTGCTCAGAGATTCAAACTTCCCATTCAAATTTTCATGCATATCATCCAGCTTCCTGTCGAGGTCTACAGCAGTCTTAGTCTGATCCTCTAGCAACTGTTCCATCATGGATTCCATCTTGCTCTTATAAGCATTAGTAGCAGGAGGTGTCTGATAAGATTCATAGGTTCTCTGATGAGAATTACCTTGCTGCAAAGGCTTCTGATAATCAGCAGTCTGTCCATATACAGAAGAGTTCTCATTACTTGTGAAAGCACTCCTCTGTCCACCATTAAAGAACTTGTTACCTTGCTGATTACCAAACCTGTTTCCTTGGAATCCAGAGCCACTGATGTAGTTCAAATCCTCTCCTTGCTTTTCCAATAACTGCTCCATCATGCTTATCAGCTTATCAGATTGTTTATTTGGAGGAGGAAAAAGCTGATATGATGGAGACTCATAATCTCTTGTGAATGAATAGGAACCATAGCCTCTGCAGAATGAGTTATTCTGCTGATTTTCCAACATCCGTTCCATCATTCCCATCATCTTACGCGCTGTGTCGATCGATGCAAGCTCGAAGATGTGTCGATCGACACACAGGACCGTGTCGATCGATGCAAGACGATTACAGGCGTACCTGAAACGCAAGAACAGAAAAAGAAAAAAAATTAGTAACAAAAAATAAAAACGAAAAACCTAGTATAAACCCTAAGTTCAAATCTATCGAAGACTCAAAAGAGTCCCCGGCAACGGCGCCAAAAACTTGATAGGTCTAGTTTTAACCCTATACTAACTGCAAGTGCACAGTTATATCAATGTAGTACTTAGGGATCGAATCCACGAGGACTCTAGGCAACGATAGAATTAGAACGGTCGAGATTAAACTAGGAGAAAGTATGTGAGAAAGCAGTAAATCAGACAGCATAAAGTAAATAGCAAGTTTTGTAAGCAAGGAGGCAAAGCGTTAAGTCTAGGGAGTTCTCAGGAAATCAGGAACATAAGCTAATCAATCAATCGGGATCTAATTAAGAACTATTCTAGAACTCAAACACAGATATAGAATTAACCAACTGTCGTTGCGAGAATTCTCTAAGTCTAAGTGCAGCAATCCAAATTCTTTTGCAATTACTAACAGATTAAACCAGCCTTAATTCCAAGTTCGATATGTTCACAATCTAATTAAACCAAATTCCTTTGCGAGTAATTAAATTGCTAATCTAGGTTCTTTCTAGCTAATTAACCAACTGTCGTTGTATCAATCAACCTAACATCATAAATCTGGGTAGCTAATTCAGATTAAGCAGTAAGAACAATCCTAGATGAAGAACTAACAGATATGAATCCCTATAGATTTATTAACCTATAATTCCATGAAATCCCTAATGAGAATCCCTAAACTTAACAGGTGATCTACTCAAACATGTTCATCGGAACAGAAAACATCATGAATAGAAAACCAAATATTATAAAATCAAATAAAGAACTGGGGTTCGAAATCCTCTCTCTTTCGAGAGCAGGATCAGCCCCTAACTCTCTCTGAAAATAGAATAAAGTGTAGAATAAAACTTAGCCTAAACAATGGCTTAAAAACCCTAATATAATGGTCTAAAGTCGGCTGGGGCTTCCTTGTAATTATGAGAGACTTCTGGGTAAAGTTGCAATTTCCAATTCTCTTCATTAAACGCTCGCGAGAAGTCTGTGTCGACCTTGTGTCGATCGTTGCACCCTCTGTGTCGATCGACACAGGTCTGTGAATCGGGCAGTGAACTCTTCCTCTCGGGTTTAATCTCCAAAATACTCCAGAATGCACCATAATGTCCAATTCCGCTCCAAACATACCTAGACCTGTAAACATACTAAAAAGACTCCAAAACATAACATAAGACTCGATAAATAAGATATATACCATGGCTAAAATCCCTAAAATCCATGGTATATCACCAGGCCTAGTGATCACCTTTATTGAAGATATATGTTGTAGAACTTGTGAATGAGAATCCACAATCATATGTGCCAGACTATATCAATTTCATCTTGTTGTCTTTATGAGTAGAAGGCAAAGAAATGAGGATTCTCCAATCGGTACAGACCTCTACTTTTAATTCCCAGATTGAGAACAGGTTTGGTGGTTTTGTCTTTAAACACACATAAATGTAGAGTGAAAGGTGATTTCGCAAGGAAAGTCATTTGTAAGCTTTGAGACTGATAATGGAGATTTTGTTATGTCATGGCCTACTAATACATCATTCAAAGGTAGAGTACATGAGGTTGTTGGAAGAGCAAGAGAACTTATATGTGTGATAGGTAGAAGCGCCCCATTACCCACAATGATAGAGTCTTAGCTTTCATATGGTAGAGCTGAGTAAAGTTGTTGAGCTTTATTAGTAACATGGTGTCTTGCTTTACTATTGGCATACAAGTTAGGATCTTGAGAGTGACCAAACTCAATCTTTGTTATAGCCAGAGCATGTTTCATTTCGTCTATGTTGTATGACTCATCAAAACTCTTGTAGCATTTGAATGCAGGATGGCCATACTTGCCGTAGATTTGACATGTTAGTCTCTCATCATACCAATAGTAGGAACCACGACTAGCATGGTGACCAAAATGATGTGGGAAACATCTGCCTTGAGTGGAGTATGAGACTATTCCTCTTTAAACACCGCGTTTTTGTCCTCTACCATGACCAGAATTGCCTCCTCTCTCAGTATAGAAGGCTTGATGATAATAAACTTCGGGTTGAGTTTCATATTTTTCTGCAACTTGTCCTTAAATCCCAAGATTTTATATATCACATTGTCAAAGGATCACATCGTCAAAGGAAGGACCAGGTGGAGTATCCATAGAGTCTTCTATCACTGTGAAAATAACTTCATACTCTCTATCAAAGCCAATTAGAACACCAAGAATATTTTCTTGTTTTGAGATAGGAGCTCCAATGGAGTCCATCTGATCGCAAAGAGTTTTTTTTTATCTCGGAGAGATAGTGAGACAGACTTTTGTTACCCTTAGTTGTGGTTTGGATACACCTTTGTATATCCAGTTTTCTTGTGGTTGAGACTCTGTTGTATTTATTGTTAAGGGCATACCAAATCTATTGAGAAGACTGCAATCCATAGAGCATCTTCCGAGAGAGATCCAATAAGCAATGCCATGATTAGTTGATATGTGTGCATCCATTTCAGAAAATCCGGATTGTTTGTCTCTGTGAAAAAATCTCTATTTCACACAAAGATCATATAACCAAGAAGAAGTTTGTTGTTGAGGAACTGCTCAAACTGTAATTTTCAAGAGAGAGTTGGTTTCACTCAGTTTTATCTTGACAACTTGATTGATTGAAAGAGATGTTGGTGTAAACATATAAGTAGCCTCCATGGCTCTCATACCATGAAACCAAATGAAAGAAACTTATAACAGAAGAAAATGAACAAGAAGCCTTTCAAATAAGCATTATTTCATTTATACCATAAACAATTACATTGATGCTTGTTATAGAACATTAAAAACAATCTATAATTACTAAATGATAACGTTTAAAGATAAGATGCCAGCTCATTGATCCATACTCCAATGACAACAAGTCTGTTTTTAACCTTGATTTTGAATGATAATAAACCCGTAAAGTCTTTCTTTTCTTTTTTTTTACTAGGCTTTTGGTCAACAATACCGTTGAAGGTTTTGTTGTAGGTTTGGACTGATTTGGAGTGGGGCTTATTGTTGACCGATTTCCCATTGCTTTATTACCTTCCAGCTGATGGGCCTTCACTGTTGAGAACTCAGAACTTTAGTCTTAATAGATACTATAGTCCTGATGCGGTTATGAGGACTGTGAGAGATCTTGTCGGAAACTCATAGACTTGGCATTTAGATATAGTTTTATAGGCACTACAAGAAATTCGAGTATTAATAGCAGTTGTAAATAGCGTTTTGAGTGTTTATGCTATCGTTGATATACTCTTGTATTTTAGATAGCGTTTACGAAAATATAAACGCTATGTTTACTCGGTATGACATGAAACGCTATGTATAACTGACGCTGGAAAATGAGCGCCCAAAAGTTCTACTTCCCTCCCTTGTTTTTTAGCTTCTCTCTCTCTACCTTTTGTTCCCACCAATTTTTTTTAGTTTCCCTCTCTCCCTCCAACTTTTTTTTTCTTTAACAAAATAAGATTTCTGTTTTTCCCTTTAATATTAACAAAAAAAATTAATATTTTATATAAATTAATGAGTTTTAAATTATATACAAATGTAAAAAAAATTGAAAAAAAAATATAATTATTTTTTAAATCTTAATCTAAACCTTAACTCTATATCCTAAATACAAACCCTAAGCCCTAAACTTTTAATCTTTAATCCTAAATACTAAATTTTAAATTCTAAAACTTAACTCTATACCCTAAACACAAACCCTAAACCCTAAACTTTTAATCTTAATCATAAACACTATATTTTAAACTCTAAAACCTTAACTCTATACCCTAAACCCTAAAGTTTAAATCTTTAATCATAAACACTACATTTTAAAACTCTAGAATATTAACTCTATACCCTAAACACAAACCCTAAACCCAAATTTTTATTCTTTAATCATAAACACTACATTTTTATACTCCAAAAACTTAACTCTATACCCTAAACCCTAAAGTTTTAATCTTTAATCATAAACACTACATTTTAAAACTCTAAAATCTTAATTCTATACCCTAAACACAAACCCTAAACCCAAATTTTTATTCTCTAATCATAAACACTACATTTTTAAACTCCAAAACCTTCACTCTATACCCTAAACCCTAAAGTTTTAATCTTTAATCATAAACACTACATTTTAAAACTCTAAAATCTTAACTCTATACCCTAAACACAAACCCTAAACCCTAAACATTTAATCTTTAATCATAAACACTATATTTTAAACTCTAAAACCTTAACTCTATACCCTAAACCCTAAAGTTTTAATCTTTAATCATAAACACTACATTTTAAAACTCTAAAATCTTAACTCTATACCCTAAACACAAACCCTAAACCCAAAATTTTATTCTTTAATCATAAACACTATATTTTAAACTCCAAAACCTTAACTTTATACCCTAAACCCTAAAGTTTTAATCTTTAATCATAAACACTACATTTTAAAACTCTAAAACCTTAACTCTATACCCTAAACACAAACTTTAAACCTAAATTTTTATTCTTTAATCATAAACACTACATTTTTAAACTCTAAACATTAACTTTATACCCTAAATCCTAATTTTTAATCTTTAATCATAAACCATAAGTATTATACATAAATTAAACCTAACTAATTTTGTCATTGGCTAATATTCTATCACATGGATAACACCTTAAGCCCTTAGATTCCATCTATTGTTCAATCTCAGCCGTCCATTTCTATTAACCCTAATTATTTATGTCTCTCATCTCCCTTCCTCTCACCAGCCGTAACATCTTCTTCCTTCCTCACTCTCTACGAAAGCTCATATCACACTTCTTCCTTCCACACGCTCTTAAGAGAATCTAAAGCTCATCTCTCCGCTTCTCCACCCACACTTTCCCCAGCAATTTTCGAAATCAGAGGAGCCATGTCGCTCACGATCCCGACGAATCTCGTTCTCAAGCCGAGATCTAACAAATCTCTCACTCAATCCTTACCTAAATCTGCAGGAGCAACAGTCAATGAAGGCTTTCTCGGCGGCCGTCGCTCTGTCTTCCATCCTCCTCTCAGCTCCGATGCCAGTCGTCACTGATATCTCAGGATTGACCCCATGCAAGTGGCCATGCTCGTCACCGACGAGAGAGAGAGAGAGAAGAGGAAGACGGTGGTGCTGCATGGCCTTCTCACCGGAGCTGCCACCGTTGAAGACGGCGATGGTCACGGGGAAGAAACAAGTGACCATGCTCGTCACCGACGAGAGAGAAAGAGAAGAGGAAGACGGTGGTGCTGCGTGGCCTTCTCACCGGAGCTGCCACGGTGAAGACGGCGATGGTCACGGCGATGGTCACGAGGATGGTGGGGGCTTCCTAATTTTTTTTTCTTTGTTAAGTATAATTATTTATTTTTTTTAATTAGAAAGTTAATTATTTTGTTAAAATAATGTTTAAGTATTCTTCCTCCTTATGATCTGTACACTTAATCAAGTGATAATATTTGAGTTAAAATAATGTAATTGTATTGTATTTTCTGAAAAAATGTAGTTGTATATTCAATTTTAATTTAATTAATTATTTATATAATTTTTTTAAAATTTTTTTTTTTGTAATACCATAGCGTTTAATAAACATTATTATAGAATAATCTAAAACGCTATCTTAAAAACATATAACATAGCTTTTAACAAAAACGCTATCTTAAATATATGTAACCATTGCATTTACTGAAATGCTATCTTAAAAATATATACAATAGCATTTACGAAAAACGCTATCTAAAGTGCCAGACCTATTATCGCGGGACATGACATAGCGCTTACCTTTCCGCTATCAAAACCGTATTATAGCGTTTTTCTTATGTTATTAATACCTGTTTTTCCTGTAGTGAGGTGACATGTACATTGTTATTCTTTTTCTGACGATTTTTATGTGGATATTTTCCATAAATATCTCTAGACCCTAAATTATTCCGAGGATGTTCCAACAGAAGTTTCAAAAACCTACAAAAAAATGAATGTTTCAGAAATTACCAAGATTTTTTTGATGAATTGTTGGCTCATCAAAAACTTCTGAAAGTAAATTTCATTGTACGTCATGGAAAATTATTGCTGGAAACAAAGATGTTTTTTACCAGTGATTTGCATAGTGGTCCTGCTCGGTTCCTTTTCTAACCCATTAAAACATTGTTGATTATAGGTTAAGGCTATTATCTTGCTGACCAAAAGTCCTACAATCTGAGATCACGAGTGGTAGCACCCTCTCATGTGATTTTATCGTTTGGTTTCTTTACTCATATCGCTCATTCACGGTTATCGAAGGTCAATCCCGTCCTTTTCAACCAACAGTAACTACTAAAAAATAAAAGACAAGCCTATTATCAAGCAGACAAAGATCCTTACCTAACTTTCCTTTCACAATGAAAGAAAAGAAGTTTCGGAACACCGGATAACCGGACCTCGGCAGTGGTCCTTAACGCGGCGAAGGACAACCTTCACCGTCTACTACATCATCGGCTCTCCAAAACTCACCGGTGATACACTCCAAGAAACCAACAGGAAGCTGAGGAAGAAGATACTTTTCTGCAACTAGAGAGGAGGATTCATTTGGCATTTTCAAATTCTTGGAGAACTATTCTGGTCACCCTACTAGGATTTACGGCCGTGAAGTAATAACAACAGAACAACCAGGATTCATCGTAACTTGAAAACAAGCTAATGGAAAGGCGACTTATGTACGAGGAGAAAGAGAAAGAGATTGAGAAAATGGCGGATTCGAGAAGACAAGGAAGAGTTTTAGCTCCAAATCTGGACACTACCAACAAAATCGAGGAGAATAGACTTACCCTAATAGGAAGATTGAAAAACCGACAGCCAAAAGATTTTGGAACCTCATTTCGTTTTTCATCAGAAGATGGAACCTCTATGGGAAGGTAACATGCTCTGATTTGGGGAATGACTATTTCCAGTTCCGGTTCGAAAGGAAAGACGACCTAAACAAGTACTAGAAAACTGCCCCTATCAGTTTGACCAATGGATGATTATTGTGGAAATGTGGAAACCGGTTATCTCTTCAGTTTTGGATACCATTTTGGGTCAGGATTCATGGCCTTCCCATGAACTTCTGACAAAAGGAGATGGTAGACAGTATCAGGAAGAATGCTAGGGAGACTAGATGATAGAGCAATATCCAACACAATGCTCATGGCCAGAGTCACAATAAATGGTTTGGAGCCAATAATCAAGGAGACTATTTTAAAATTTGCTAGTGGAGACGAAGTTCTAGTTGATTATGAAAAGCTACATAATTATTGCACTAATTGCCTAAGATTGACTCACGAGAATAGGATCTTATCTGATTTAAATAAGATTAACGCCGAGAAAGGCTTAGAGGGAAGGTCTACAGAAAGATGGCTGAAGAAGTATCTCCAAGAGCTACGAAATAGAGAACCTGGAATCCATTCAAGGACAATATGCACCGGAACTTGCCTTTTCCGCTCAAAATCGAAATGTTTCAAGTGATCCTGGAAATTCTTTCTCCTATTGGACCATTTGTATCTATATGCATTAGGATCCCGATTTATGGATCTCTCGTTAAAGTAACAAAGAAACTTAACCGTCTACAAAGGGAAAGGCGTCGGTACGGAGTAATCAACCGAATACATTACCAGAGAGACCTACTGAGAAATGAAGAAGGACGCAGAAACCAATACTTAGCTAATGCCCATAACAAAGGAAGTAGAGAAGGATTCTCAACTGCAAACACCTCCAGCCACAGAGGATATACGAGAGATCTCTATCGTAATGAAGTACGAAAGTACGGGACATGAGATAGGATTTCACTACAGGATAAAGACTGTAGAGATATTAACCACTTGTATGAATCTGAACGGACAAGAGGAAGATATGAGGGATCAGGAGAAAACTGAGGTCGATGTGAATCAAAAGGAAACTAACAAAGATCCATAACATAGTGGAGAATAAAGGACAATTAGAAGGAAATGCTGGAAAATCAAACCTCAAATTACCATAGAAGAGGGGAATTGGGTCATAGAGGGGATTTGGAACGATATCAGAACAAGGAAACATCCCAATTGGAATCTGCAAGAAGTAGTAGGAATGTTGTTGATGAACCTCAATTGGTATTGCAAAACAAACGATGGATGGCTGGAAAGGACTCCGGTGAACTCAATTATGGGTATGATGGAAACAGAAGATCATGAAAGACACGAAGAGCAAGAGGTCACTTCCAAATATAGGAGAAAAATATCAAAGGTGGATTCACAACTAGCTTTCTCCAGGGATGAGATTATGAAAGAGCTGAGAGAAGCAACATGTAGATAAACAAACCACCCAGATTCAAAGGAAAGAGAAGCGAGACTAAACCGGATACTAGAGTCGGACGAACACCACCTCATGGAACAAACAGCTAATAACATGCTTTAAAGCGCTAGGAGAGAGACAAAGTATATATATATAAACCATGATGGAGACGGGAATGGGGTATGGACTAATCACACATACAGAGGATGTGGTTAGGAACTATGTGGAAGTAGGAGGACCCTTAAACGGAAAATATGAGAGACACAAGGCCACACCTAGCTTCAGAAGATGATATCAAAATACTCCCAAGAATCTGGTGGGAGGAAGTGTGAGTAGAAGGTTAATATACCTCAACCAGAATGGCGCAAGAAGGCGCAACACCAAAAACGGGGAAGAGCAGAGAGATCGACAAATAAACGCTCAGAATGAACATGAACAAGTTGAGCGTAGAAACCATCAGGTTAGAGAAAAGATTATGTCCATGAAACGCCTTTGAACGTGGAGGAAAAAGGAGGAAATATTGTGGGGAATATGGAGGATTTTTGGCTCGCCTGAAGTACGGTTCCTTAGCCACACTGAGTGGGGAACATGAATTTGTACTCAAAGAACTACAAGGTATGAATTATCCGTTTTTGTCTAGTCTCGCCACATAGCCCAGGAGGAGGAGGCATAGTACTACTAAGGGATGAGGACATTGAGCTGGCGGTTCTAAAGAAAGATCATAACCACATCAGAGCAAGAATAAAACACATGAATGAGATATTCTTTGCTTCTTTCATGTACAGAGATCCGTAAGTTGAAAAAGGATATTGGAATGGGAAAATATTACGGAGAGGAACAATGACAGTGATTTCCTTTGGTTCTTAACTGACGATTTTAATAATATCATCTCTGGTGAAGAGAAGGATGGAGGCAGAAAATGAATTGAATGATCATATTTGGATTTTCGAGCCTTTTTATGGGGATGTGATGTTTGCCACCTGCGGTACACTGATAATTTCTTATCATGGAGGGGAAAATGAGGCTCACACCTCGTACACTGCCGATTAGATAGAGCACTCTCGAAAGGAGAATGGATGAGAGATATCCAAATAGCTATTGCAATTATCTAAATTTGAGATTTCAGACCATAGACCACTCATAACGTATCTAGCACCTCTGAAGGACAAGAAAAGGCAAGTGTTTAGATCTGAGAGAAGTTGGAGAAGTAACGCAGAAGCGGGAAAGTAATAAAGTTGGCCTAGGCAGAATGACGGATCAATAAAATGGTCGGGAAGATCGGAAACTGTAGGACTAAACTAATATTAAGTTAAAAAAAAATATCAACTACCATAATCTGATTACTCTCAAGAAGGATAAATTGGAGAGAGTCATGGCTAGACCAAATGGATTGGAGAGTGAGGTTCAAAGGATAAATGATGATCTGAAAAGAGCCTATAAGGCAGAGGAAAAGTATTGGAGACAGCAAAGCCGAGAAATTTGGCTCAAGCTAGTAGATAGAAAATCCTCTTATTTTCACGATGTGAAAAGAGGAAGGAGAGCAATAAATCGACTCTATGTGTTAGAAAAAGAAGATGGAATAGCAATGTATGAAGAAGAAGAGATAACACATATTATATCTAAGTATTCAGTGAGTTATTCACCTCGGAAAACAATGACCTGATAGCTACGGTAAGGAAGGGGATTAGAAGATTAGTCAAAGAAAATGTGAAAAAGGATCTCATCATTATACCTACGCCGAAAGAGATTAAGAAGCATTATTGTCCATTCATGCGAACAAAGCATCGGGACTGGATGGCTTCTCCGTAAACTTCTATCACACGAATTGGAATGTGATCAAATTATAATCGAGATTCAAAGCTTATTCACGACAGGGCTGATACCTCAAAACATAAACGAATCACACATACGACTGATCCTGAAAATAAAGATTCCAAGGAACATGAAGGAGTACCTACCTCTAGCATTGTGTAATGTATACTACAAGGCTTTCTCAAAGATTATAACGAGAAGACTTAAGAATATCTAGGGATTGATCAGTTCAGAGAATCAATCTGCCTTTGTCATAAACCACTCAATTAATGAAAACGTACTGATTACCCATGAGATGCTCCACTATCTCAAAAGATCAAAAGCTATAAAGCATTGTACCATGACAGTTCAAAAACAAACATGAGCAAGTCGTATAATCGACTAGAATAGAACTTCATTGAAGTTGTGCTTTCGGAATTTTGATTTTGCCCGCACTTCATTTAATAGATTATTCAATGAATTTCTACAGTTACCTTCTCGATTCTGGTTAATGGGGGTAGCTAGGGCGAACATTGTACCACAAAGGGGTATAATGCAAGGATATACACTCTCCATGTTCCTATTTATATTGTAAATCAAGGTACTATCTGGCTTATGTATCCAAGCCCAAAGATATGAAGAGATAACTGAGATCAAAATATCTAAAAGGGGACCGAGAATCAATCATATTCTCTTTGTGGACGACACAATGTTTTCAACAAAACTGATGAAAGGAGATGCAGACACTTAAAACGTATCCTAAGGGAGTATGAATTTCTTGGGGGAAATCAGATACTAATTTCTCTTCAAAAACCCAGATGAAGTAAAATAAGATTCAAGGAATGCATTGAGATTGACAAAAGGGAGGGTTTGGTAAGTATTTGGGATTACCGGAACTATTTTGGAGGTAGAAGAAGGATTTTTACGTCAATAGTGGATATAATCAAACAAAAAAGCAGTGAGATGGTCGACAAGAAGAATTTATAGCGCATGGAAATTGCTTCTCCTCAATGCAATACTCATGGCAACTCCAACTTACACACTTACGAGCTTCAAGATCCCAATGAACCTATGTAAGAGAATGCAATCCGCTTTGCAAAATTCTGGTGGGACTCTAACCCGTAGTAAAAAGCATGTGTTGGGTAGATGTCTTGGGACAAAATAACAAGAGCTAAAAGGAACGGAGAACTTGGATTTAGAGATGTAGTAGCCTTTAATGATGTGATGCTTTCGAAAACGGCTTAGAGGATAATCTCAAAACCAGAAAGACTTCTGGAATCCTTATTGAACGATATTGCGAAAATAAGTTTTTATGGATGTTTAGGCATCTTCCAACTGCTCTCATGGCTGGCGTGGAGTATTGATAGGAATAGAATTTGTTAAAAAGGCTTAATCCATGTTATTGGAGACATAATGAAGATTAAGCTGTGGGAGGATCCATGAATCTCAATGGAACGACCATAATTAATCTATGGACCGGAAAAAAAGAGTACACGAGGCTGGACGTTGCCTAAACTTATTCACGAAGGTAAAAATAAGTGGAACTTAGACATGATCACAAGGATTGTACTGTATAGATAGAAATAGATCTTAAGGATTCAGTCATGTGGTTTGGGAGCAAAGGACCAATGTAGCTGGGTTTACGGAAAATACAGTCAATATACAACGAAGTCTTGATATTATCAAGTGATAGGAGAACATAAGGAGGCGAATCGAAACGAAGGGCAAGAAACAGACTTTATCTGGATGAGGGATGTCTCGGACATGAAAGCATCCTCAAAACTTAAAATGTTTTTTCTGGAAGGCATTTAAAAAGGCCCTGCCTGTCGGAGAAAACATGCAAAAACGAAGGGTGATTCAAGATGGAAAGTGCCGAAAATGTGGTGAACTAGAAGATATAGAGCATACTTTGTTTTGGTGTGTAGCAGCAAAGGAAGTCTAGAGATTAACCCATTTAAAGATACGATTGAGGCTGAGAAATGGAGGATCTTTGAAGAAGGTCGAGAAAATTGCAGGTACTCCCACCTATTGGTGCTAATGGAGAAACACTATTTTTGGTTTGTTGGAATATATGGATGAACATGAACAAATTGATTTTCGAGAATCGATATA
The DNA here is from genome assembly GCA_030180135.1 of Orychophragmus violaceus. Lineage (NCBI taxonomy): Eukaryota > Viridiplantae > Streptophyta > Magnoliopsida > Brassicales > Brassicaceae > Orychophragmus > Orychophragmus violaceus. Next base: position 14,227,689 of record CM058235.1, on the reverse strand, counting down.
TGGAAGCTGCCGAAGTGTGAACTTAAGAAATCATGGATGCACATGAGTTGACCAAAGCTCATGTAGAGGATAAAGTGGAACTAAACAGAATGAAATAGGAATGTGTCGCATACCTACATTGTGGAGACGAAGGATGTAGGGCAACGACAGTGGTGAGAACTGACGCGGCCTAGATATCGCAGATGGAGAAGGCTTGTCTTGGATGGAACATACGGAAAAAGGATGATACAAATCGAATTACATGATCAATGAAGAAGAACAATGTGAGGTCGAGTTTGATAGCTGAGGCTCTATCTTGCTTGGAGGCTTTAAAACATCTACAAATGCTTAACATAAACAAGATTATGATACATTCGGACTCTCTTAACTTAATCCGTGCTCTATCTAAGAAAGAATATCCAACGAAAACCTATTGTGTGATGATAGACATCAAAGCTTTAGCAAAGGAGTTTGATTTTATTTGCTTTAATTTCATTTCGAGAAGGAACAATGTAGAGGCTGATTTACTGGCTAAAGAAGCTTTGCACTATGACTTTGCCCATTTGTCAGAGCTGAGGTTCATCTAGCTTATCTTTAAGACGATTTAATAGAAGTGGTCTTTTGGTTAAAAAAAAAAATCGCACATTTCTTTAGGTAAAATCAAATTTAAGACCAAAAGCCGTGTCAGTTCAAAAGAAAAAAGACCAAAAGCCGTTTACAAAAGATTGCTTGCATCCTTGTTTTGTGCTTCCTCTACAGTTTTTAGTAAGAGAAAGATTGATATATATCATTTTTGGGAAGCCTAATTTAGAGTGGCTATAGCCTATAGATATGTCCTTTTCTACTATAATAGTACTTGCTTGAACACAGTGATGATTGTTTCTGCCATTTTCTTACTCTTAATCTCAACACAACCCCATATATACAGTGGACATTGTATGTACTAGCTGTTGAGATTTTAACTAAACTTGTTGCACTTTAGGTTATCTTGATCTTGATGTGATTTCGGTTTGTATGCAGGAAATATAAAAGACACGAAGAATTTGGTCACCATGTGTTCACCGGAATGGCTACGTCACAGGGGTGGGATCTGTCTCCCACAAGGATTGCACTATATATCTTTTGAATACAACTGCAGAGATAAGTTACTTCAACTCCTAACTTATCTAAGTATCAAAAGATTGCAACCTAATCAATATAGAACTTTAGCTTTTAGACACACCTTGTATCTCTTAGCTCTTTTCTATATTCTTCTAACCTCTCTAGCTCACGTAATATACTTCTGCTCTTGATGCACTTGTATATTATCAGCTCTCGTCTCTTTTCTCTACGACCTAATAAGCACCTCATACCCTTTATATAGCTTGTGTTATTAGGTCATATAACTAACCGCCTTTGTTAATTGTTTGTAGGTCGAAGAGCAGCTTCTACAGATTTGGGCTTCAATTGATCATCACCAGCCCACTTCCTTTTTCTGGTCAGACTTTGCAGGTGGGCCAAGACTGGAGATCATAGGGAATATGCCCATATTGTTCACAAATCTCCCCTTGGGCCTTTTACCTTACTCATCAGTTTTTTTGTCCAGACAACAACAAACAAAAAATAGGAAAACCCTATCTTTTCGGACTGTTGCCTCTCTCTCTCTCTCCGACTGCGCCTCCGATGGTGATTTCAGGCGACTTGAGCTTCGATGTTTCGATCGGCTCATTCTCCGACTTTGTCGAGCTGAGGAAGACCAGGCAGACTCTTAGCTCTTCGTCTCTGAGCTCCTTCGTCTCTTGTCGTGAAGATTCATCTTCTTCAAAACGAGGCTTCCTCCTTCAGATTAAAACCCAATGAGCTCTGGTAAGCTCTAGGAGTTTCTTTCTCTTCACCATCTGATATCGGTTTTGAATCCCTTTTGACCTTTGGATTGTTTAATCTTCAGGTGTGACATACGCAGACTCCGATGGCCCTTCTACCATCTCGCGACCATGAAGGTAAGTCATAGACTTCTTCTCTCTTACTATATTCAATCGATTCAACCCCTTTCAAGACATTTACAGACCTTGACTTTGCTTTTCAGGTCTGTTCATACATGTCTTGGTCGAGCCTGGATATCTCCTTCCTCGGCGTAAGACTTCTCGAGTGAGTTAAAAACTCTGTTTCTTAACTCTTTGATCTCGGCTTATCTCTGTCCTCCTTGTTTGACAGTCCATTGTTGTGTTTCTAGATCCTTGATGTAGCTGGCGTTTTATGACTTCTACAAAGTTGATCTTTTACACAGCTAAGTCACAATCCACACTTTGTTTCTCTGTCGGCTCAACCTCTTCAATCTGACTTCAGGTTTACACTTCATATGTAGGTTAAAGCAGTGAAGGAAGATGACTCCAGTGCCTTATGCCTCCCCCTCGAAATGGGCTTCGGCTGTACAGGTATGTCTCTTCTTAGCTCTGCTTCTATAACCTTTAATAAGTGTATAACCAGAAATCATGTTGAGCTGATGTTGAGAGTGTATTACTTAGTCACTTTGCAGATCTCTAATCCGGATGCTTAGGTCTTGTGACATCTTACTCTCACTGTTTGATTTTTCTTGAAAGGTAAACAGAACTTGTAAAAATTGTTGTGTCCTTCTTTTGTCAAGGAGCGACCTTGACCTTCTGTTCTGACAGGTTTTACTTGTTCTATTTGCAGCTTTCCAATCATGCTGAGAGTCCTCATTCTTGTTTATCAGCTAAGTCCAGAGCTGTTCTTTTCAAGCTTTTGCTTTGACTTCTTCTTTTAAACTTGAATACTTAATACATCTCTGTTCTTGACAGGTTCTTGCAAGCATTGATTATGACATACTCCAATAAAGACTTAAGGTGAATCCTTTTTTCTTCTGCATTAAATCTGAACCTTCCCTTAAGCTCCTTGATTAATGCTTGTCTCCCCTTGCTCTTTAGGTTCCTGAAGCTTTCTTCTCCAGAACCTCATTTACTCGCAGGTAACACATTTCTTTCTGCGTAATCAGTTAGTCTTTGTCAACAAACTAGAAGGGAGTAGAATAACTGACCTTACTCTTCTTCTGTGTTTGCAAAGTGTTCGTTTGACCTTTAAGACTCTCTTTTGACTGACCCTGATAGCAGGTGAGTTCCATCCTGAACTCCTGATCCTCTCTTGACCATCACAACTTCAACTTCTCTTGGTAAGCTCCTAGATTCCTTCAAATCTCTTGAGCCATGAAGTACTGTTTCTTGGTTTGGTAGTTCATGTTTTCACCTAGTTACTCTCTGACCTGTTTTGCTTTGCACTTAGGTCATTTTAGTATGTGAATAACATGTCTTCTGGAATGACTTGTTGTCTTAGCCAATCCCTTTTCAAGTCTGGCGTTTCTCCTTATTGATTGACAGTGTTTTGTGTCAATCAATACTCCACCTTGAACTGCTATAGATCACAATTCTTCTTATGATGTTTGCTGCCTTGGTTTCATTCTTTATGTAAGGAACTTGAGTAACCTCAAAAATTGATTCATCTTTGTCGACGTTATTAATCCATCTCATGTGCGCACTGAGTTATGAATTAACCTCTTCTTGAATCTTTTGCAGGTACTCCATCTGAAGCAAATGGCTCTTCTTCTTAGCTTCAAAAGCAGCATGTTCTTCTCTCCATTCCTTCTGGAGTCAATGCAGGTACCTTCTCAGATTTTAAGATACCATCTTACTTCATCACAGAGATTCTTTTGAAAACTTTTCTGATTTTCTTGTTTTCCTTCAGCCTTTATCTGAAACTGATCTCTGAGTCTCGCCTTTAGTACTCACAGGTAATTCTCCTAACTCTTTACAACTTTGAGTTCTTCCATTATTGCTTAATAGTAATAACTAGAAACTGACCTGTTTCTCTTTTCTGTCTCTGCTAGCTTGAGACGTCAATAATGGAGTTACCTGGAGCTGCTTTCACTCTTAGGCGATGTTGCAGTACACCTGAAGATCCTTTTCAGGTACTGCCTTAGTTACTGCATCAGTGGATTTTAGGCTTGTCTGAATCTTAGATAGTGGTACTGCTTCTTTAACTCCATCTCCAAAGATCCCCAGCTTTAATATCTCTGAAACTTTGCCCAGAATTTCCATCTCATGTTCTTTGTTCAAAGTCCCCTCTTCTATAGCATACTCCCAATGATTGCTTTCCACAGCCTCCTCTTTAGGCTCTTTTCTGCTAATCTCTTCAGCAGCAGCAATAGCACAGGCCTCAAGATCAAAATCTCCTTCTTCTTCACACTTAAACTCTTTTGAAGTTTCTGATTTTCCTGTTGAAGAAGAGTCTTTATCTTGAGCTGATGAATCTCTTAATTTAAAACCATATGGAGTAGGTCCTTGAATTAGATTCTTGCTGAAGCTCACTTTCTTAGACTTCTTTTCATTTGCTTCTTTTACATCCTTAGACTTGATTTCTGCACTCTTAGCAACTCTGCCTTGTAGATAATAAAGCCCTCCATGATATTTTCCAGATAGCACCTTCTTCTTACCTTTGTAGAATCAAACCATAAGGTTACTTCCTTCATATCTGCAACCTGACCTCTCTAACATCCTGTATGAGATCAGATTCCTGCTTACTTCAGGCATGTATTTAACATCCTTTAGTATCACTTCAGAACCGTTTGGATTCTGAATCCGAATCTTTCTCATTCCTTTGATGTTTCCATAAGTGTTGTTAGCCATAAGAACCCTTCCTCCATTGTACTCCTTGAAGTCAAACAGGACTTCCTTGTCTGATGTACTGTGGAATGAAGAACCCGAGTCCATTACCCAATTCTTCATTGTGTCTTGGCTGCTCACACTCAACACTATAGGCTGTATAGGTGCTGCTGCAATATTTGCTGATTCTTTGTTTTTATTTCTCTCAGGGCATTCTCTTTTCCAATGCCCTTCATCTCCACATATGAAGCACTCACTCTGATTTTTCTTGTTGAATCTTGGTTTTGAGTTAGACATGTTGTCTCTTGACTTTGATCTCCCTTTGCCATTACTCTTCTGAGATCTGTCCTTAGTTCTTCCCCTTGATTCAACATATAATCCTTCAGATTTAGATCCAGATTTGTTCAAGAGTCCCTTCTGCTTCAGCTCAATCTCCTTAGAATATGCAGAAGTGACCACCTCATGAACTGTTAGGGTCTCTTTTCCTGTACCATACTTGAGAGTATGTAATAGAGGCTCATACGGTGGGGGTAAGCTGGTAAGAAGATGTATAGCCTGATCCTCATCACTTACATTGATGTTTAGGCTAGCATGATCTGCAATAAGCTTAAGAAAACTGTCCAAGTTCTCTTCTATACTTCTGCCTTCATCCATCTTGTAACTAGCAAACTGTTGCTTAAGATAAATCCTGTTAGGAAGTGACTTGGTCTGATAATCCCTTTCTAGAGCCTTCCACATTAGCAAAGTTGTAGGCTCATGCATCACCTTCCTAAGAATCATGTCACTTAGACATGTACCAAGCAAATTCTTTACTCTGGTGTCTCTAGCAACTTTGAGAGAATCAATCTTCGGTTTCTCTCCATCTTCTAGCTTAGCAGATTCATCAACCAAAGTAGCACCCTCCTCCAATACTGATGCTAAACCCTGAATCTCTAGCTATCCTAGAAGCTTGTATTTCCACATACAAAAATCACCTTTTCCATCAAATTTATCCATCTCAAACTTTCCCCTAGTTGGCTCCATTGTTGCCGTGAGTTACGGATCACTCGGTAGGTAAGTTCTGCTTGAGATAGATCACAATAACCCCTGCTCCTTCCTGGAAGCTCTGATACCACTTGTTGAGATTTTAACTAAACTTGTTGCACTTTAGGTTATCTTGATCTTGATGTGATTTCGGTTTGTATGCAGGAAATATAAAAGACACGAAGAATTTGGTCACCCTGTGTTCACCGGAATGGCTACGTCACACGGGTGGGATCTGTCTCCCACAAGGATTGCACTATATATCTTTTGAATACAACTGCAGAGATAAGTTACTTCAACTCCTAACTTATCTAAGTATCAAAAGATTGCAACCTAATCAATATAGAACTTTAGCTCTTACACACACCTTGTATCTCTTAGCTCTTTTCTATATTCTTCTAACCTCTCTAGCTTTACGTAATATACTTCTGCTCTTGATGCACTTGTATATTATCAGACGAGTTTTCTCTACGACCTAATAAGCACCTCATACCCTTTATATAGCTTGTGTTATTAGGTCATATAACTAACCGCCTTTGTTAATTGTTTGTAGGTTGAAGAGCAGCTTCTACAGATTTGGGCTTCAATTGATCATCACCAGCCCACTTCCTTTTTCTGGTCAGACTTTGCAGATGGGCCAAGACTGGAGATCATAGAGAATAGGCCCATATTGTTCACACTAGCTAATTGAGCCGCAAGGGTGAAAAGTAGATGTTTATTGGCAAGACGTTATCTCGTTTATGCTTTGGTTTGGAGAAGTTAGGGATCTGATATCCAGTGTTAATTCTCCCGTGTACATAGAAAAATTATTGTAGTAGGATCCGTTGCACAGATGTGGCAGATCTTTGTTCATTACACTACAGAATGTTGATAATAAAAACAATTATCTATTGACAAAAAAATAACCAAGAAAAAACAAGTATTTAAGTGTCACGCCACTGAATTATAGCCACAATAGGCTTACATGAATAAATATATTCTAAACTACGTTTTTGAGGGCTAGAAAACTTTATCAAAAGCCACTATACAAATGTTGGTCAATCACATACTCAACAACAAGGCAGAAACGAGACAAACACTCTTGCTAAGCAATCACGGGGCTTCACATGCCAACACGTGTCCAACGATCAATGTTTCATCACAAAGATCCTTAAATGTATTAATATTTACACAAATGCCCAATTTTCCATTTTTCTTCAACGTCCTGATTCGGAGAATTGTGAACGTCCCGATTCCGAAGGTTTGAGTGAGGGAACAATGATACAAGTTCCTCCCGTACCTAAATAAAGGTCAGAAAGGTAATTACCCAAGTCTTCAGGGACGAATCTGACAATATCCTCCCAAGTCTCCACGTGGTACTTTTCATAAAACGACGAAGCAGCTTCGGTTAGCTTCTTCGCCACGGAATCTTTTAAACCGTCTCTCATTTTCGAATCCGGCACCACCCAACTGCTCTGCTTCTTAAACGCTTCCTCAAACGCTTCGTTAAACCGCTTCAAACGCTCTTTCGCCACGTCTTCTTCAAGCATCATATCTCCATCGGAAAGTGACGTCATCACTTCTCCCCAAGCCAGCTTCTCGTATTTCTCCAGGTGCTGACTCACTCTCCCTTCGTGCTTCGTCACCCACTCGTCTCCCAACACGACTCTCAGATTCGACGTACGAACCTTGGAGATCACGTAATGGAGATTGTTCGCTAAGAAGAGATACGAGAGAGCCACATCGTTGTAGATACGAGATTTCGTGTCGATTTTACAGAGCAAGACGAGGATTAGCCACGTGAATCTAGTTGTCACCGGAGAAGAAGAAGATCCTGTCTCTCCACTCTCGCTATTATTGTCTTCCTTGTTCCCCAAGTAATCTTCCGGTAGAGGTAAATTCGATTCTGTGAGAACTCCGGTGAGAGACTCGTTGTAATCGGCCAAGAAGACGATGAAGTTCATCACATACCTCGTGAGCTGATGAACGCCGCCGCCAGGAATCGGCGTTTTCGACGACTCTTTCGTGATCGAAGCTTCGAACTCGGCGACCATCGAGTTAATAGCTTCGCCGAGACTCTTTAACGAATCAGCGGCTTGTAAACGAACAGGTGAAGTCGAATCATAGCTAAAGATCTTTTCAATCTGAGGATGAAGACTCGAGATCGTTTGATAAACGTCGAGAGTCAAAAAGATTTTCTCGACGGTTTTGCGACATCTAGCAACACTCACGGGAAAGACGAACAGAGTCAAAGCACTATCAAGCGTGATCTCGGCGAAGCAAGACTCAGCGACAGAGTCTGAGGTCGAGAAAACATGGTCGCATAAGATTCGTTCTCCGTCGAATAGGTTACTAATTACGATCTTGGCCGCTTTTAACCAGTCTTGTATGTTCTTCTCCATACTCTCCCAATCCAGTTTCTGTACCTTGCCAAAACTCAGATTCTCGAAACCTAATTTATTCAACGCTTCGACGATGATCGACCTTCTTATCTTCTTGTAGATTTTAACGCATTCGTCTTCGTAACCAGATGATATCATACAATCAACGATCATTTTCAGATCAGTCATGACATCTGCACTTACAGATTCTTGACCAAGATTTCGTCGATTTGACTTTAGAACTCGATAGAACTCCTTCTCCAAGTGTTTCATTGCGATGGCGAGCACATTATGCGCTCTTGTGAGCTTATTTGAGCAAGGATCCACCAACATTACTCCTTGAATCGCGTATTGTAAGCTGTTGATAGCTTCGACGAATCTTCTTCCTTCAACGCGATTATCGGTGGAGAAGATTGAAGAGAGTGAGCATGAAGAGGAACCAGAAAGATCTGGAGAAATCCATTTTCTGGCGAGAGTTTCAGTTGCTTCAATACTATCCATCAATAGAGATTCTGAGAAGCTTTGGTATGGGCGTGGTTTCGACCTTTTTGCAAGGGTCGAAGACGGTTTGAATAGTAGCATCATTTTGTTTTTGTTTTTTTGTTTTAGTTTTGTAAATTTGATTGGGATGTGAAGAGATGATGTTTCAAGTTAAAGATTTTTTTTGTTTGTTTTGGAGGTTCTAAGAAAGTAAGTTTTCAATGACTATTTTTATGTTTGAGGTTTTTGATTCGAGTCCATAAAAGCATGTGGTTACCCTCCATTCTCTCTTTGTTTTTTAGAAAAGATATATGATTTACTATAGTATTACTTTAGACAATTCCTTACTACTAAAATATCCAAAAAGGAGGAAGAAAACAGTGGATCTGGATATGGTAAACTATTTGGAATTTTGAATGTTTTTTCTAAAACTTCATGTATTGAATTTTGCGTGTCTAATTGTAGAATGTATTGAGTTTTACCATTTTGTAGTCGGAAAATAGATCTTGCATTTAAAAAAGGAAAAAAGTCTATAAATAAATTCTTAAATCTTGAATACTAACAAATAATTAGAGAATCTTGATTTAATTAAAAACTGGAAAATTTAGATATGAAGAATCCAATTATAAGACTTTCTCTTTTTCGTTCCAATAATCTACATATAACTATAAGTTGATGTCTTTAGAGATTAGAGAAAAAAATATTTGCTTGTTTATTCAATAAAAGCTAGCTATATATAGCACTAGTAAATTACATGAGACTCACAATAGAAGGAAACTAAAGCTAAGCAATAGCCACGATCAAAAACATAACAAGAATTAATCAAATAGTCTATTAGTTCTACAAACTAAGAGTTTATTGCAACTAATCCTAAAGACTTAGACAATTTACTCATTTTTTCAGTATCTCCCTTAAGCTAAATTTTTTTAAAGCTAATTTCATTAAGACCCATTAGTCACAATTATGCTTGTACAACTCTTTCATTCATAGTTCAACACCTAGAATATATTTTCAACCAAATAGCTTGAAAAGCACAAACAACTGTTGCAACAAATTATGTTGAAGTAGTAGATAATGTCATAACAGGTTGTTTCTTTGAACTCCAAGCTACAGCTCCTAAACTGAATAGAAATACATACCATTAGTACTTTTTGATCTTCATTGTCACTATCATAATCATGTCAGTATAGGCTTCAAATTCCTCTGATTGACTCCCTTTTTATTGAGATCCCCAGATTCATAGTTCCTTTAAGGTAATTGGGAAGCCTTTTTGCAACCTATAAATGAAGCTCAGTGACCTTAGCCATGTATCTTCCCAACAGAATTGTAGCATACATTAGATCAACCCTCGTGGAAGTGAGGTAAACACTACAAGAAAACAGGCTTTTTGCGACTACAAGTTGCGACTAAGTTTACAGTCGCTAAATTTAGCGACTATTTAACGACTTAGTTGCGACTAATATTGCGATTAATAGTGAACAGTCTCTCTTTAGTCGCTAAATTGCAACCACAAGTTTTTAGTCGTTAATTAGTCGCTAAATTAGCGACTATTTAGCGACTAATTTCGGCGAGTTGCTAACCGGTTGCCTTTTGGTCGCAAAAAAAAATCGGTATAAACCCACGTTTTAATTGTTTCGAAATTGGTCTAACTAATTTGTACCTAATTTTTGCGACTGATATTGGTAGTCGCTAAAATAGTCGCAAAATATATAAAATTAAGTACAACACTTAAAACCTTAAACATTACCCTTCAAACTTTATACCTTAAATCCTAAACAAACCCTAAAACTCAAAATTATAAACAAAAATTTAAATAAATAAACTCTAATTACTATATAATATATAAAATCAAGTACAACACTTAAAACCTTAAAATATTACCCTCCAAACCCTATACCCTAAACCCTAAACCCTATACCCTAAACCCTAAACAAACCCTATACCCTAAACCCTAAACAAACCCTAAAACACTAAATTATTAACAAAAATTTAAATAACTAAAACTCTAATTACTATATAATATATAAAACCAAGTAAAATACTTAAAACCTTAAACATTACTCTTCAAATCCTATACCCTAGACCCTAAACAAATCCTAAAACTCTAAATTATAAACAAAAATTTAAATAACTAAAACTCTAATTACTATATAATATATAAAATTAAGTACAATACTTAAAACCTTAAACATTACCAGTCAAACCATATACCCTAAACCCTAAACTCTAAATTATAAACAAAAATTTAATAACTAAAATTCTAATTACTTTATAACATATAAAATTAAATACAACACTTAAAACCTTAAACATGACCCTTCAAACCATATACCCTAAACCATAAACAAACCCTAAAACTGTAAATTATAAACAAAAATTTAAATAACTAAAACTCTAATTACTATATAATATATAAAATCAAGTACAACACTTAAAACCTTAAACATTATCCTTCAAACCCTATACCTTAAACCCTAAACAAACTCTAAAACTCTAAATTATATAAAAAAAAAAAAATAACTAAAACTCTAATTACTATATAATATATAAAATTAAGTACAACACTTAAAACCTTAAACATTATAGTTCAAACCCTATACCCTAAACCCTAAACAAACCCTAAAATCTAAATTATAAACAAAAATTTAATAACTAAAACTCTAATTACTTTATAACATATAAAATTAAGTACAACACTTAAAAACTTAAACATTACCCTTCAAACCCTAAACCCTAAACAAACCCTAAAACTATAAATTATAAACAAAAATTTAATAACTAAAACTCTAATTACTTTATAATATATAAAATTAAATACAACACTTAAAATCTTAAACATTACCCTTCAAACCATACACCCTAAACCCTAAATAAACCTAAACTCTAAATTATAAACAAAATCTAATAAATAAAACCTCAATTACTATATAATAAATAAAATTAAGTACAACACTAATAAACTAAAAAGTCTTATGATTTTTTCTTTGAATTCTACTAATCTAATAAACTAAAAAGTATTAATCAATAATTAAGTATTGTATATATTCATAAATAAAACTTTAAAACTAAATAATAATGTAAACTAAATTTATTATTTATGCTCTTTTTATTATTTTGTAATTTTAAAATTTTCTAACATTTTTAAAATTTTAATCTGTTATAATTTTAAATTTATCACTTTTAAAATTGTTCATTTCCTTATTTCAAATCTTTTTTAAATATTATATGCTCATTTTAACATTTTAAATCACTTTTAAAATTTAACACTAATCAGAAAGTTTTATATTTTATATTTTTTAAGTTTAAAACGAAAAAAAATAGTTTTAACAAATTTATTTTATTTTTATGTCATTTTTCATAACTCTATATTAATTAAACGCTAAAATATTTCTATTGGTTGATACACCATCACGCAGATCGCAGATCTGGACCGTTGATTAAAGATATCAACGGCTCATATTTATTCCAGTTAATACACATATCACAGTTTCATCCATCGGATCCTGATCTGATTTAATCTCAGCCGTTGATACATTTAACCTAATCAATTTACTATCTCTCTCACCCTCCTCTCATCTTGCGCCGTATCTCTCCTTCTTCTTCAAATTTTTTTTTGTTTTGTTTTGTGATGAGGCCATAGAACCAGAGGCAGAAGATCCAATGCCCATCATAAGGAAAGGTCCATTGACAAGGTCAACAACAAAGGCTTTGAGGAACCAAGTCAATGAAGCTGTGAAAAGTCTACTGAATCAAGCTACTGACCAAGAGCAGGAACAAGTCTTCATAAGGATGGACAGCCCAACACTATTCAACTCAGCTCAAAAAGGACTGACAATATGTAGCATCACGACTAGCTCAGGAAGTAGCATCGGCACTAGCTCAGGAAGTAGCATCGACACTAGCTCAAGCTTCCGAGGCCAGAATGCTACGATTGAAGAATGCTTTTGATCAACGGCCAAGGACATACCAACAATAAGCTAAGGTATGAGTTTCATTTATACACATTATATGACCGTTGTTTCTTTGTTTTGCAGGATTAAATCTTTGTTTCCCTTAGTCGTTTCAATCATAAAAGTAGCCGTTGTAGTCTTTATTTCATTAGGTCCAAATCAAGTCAGTACTTTCCTTTTATGTTTTATTTGCTTCAAGTCCCCTAGAAGGGCATAGCTGTTTGGACTGTTTATAAAGTCCCCTCTCATAGCCGTGTATCATTTACCCTAGATCAATAAAGTACACCGACTGTTTTCTTCAAGCAAAGAAACCGCAAACTTGCTTTCTCTCTTGTTTTGTGTGATTCAAACAAAGAGAAAGCTTTTTTATCTTATCAAGATTCAGACTCATAGGATCTTGTGGCGACCTCAATCCATTCCATCCACTGATTGTTTCTGAGAGAGCTCTTAAGCCAGCAGGAATAATCCCATCTCTACTCACCATCCATCCAAGTCGATCAAACCAAGAGAGATCTTAAGCCAGTGGTTCGATCTCCATCAATCCATCAACCAAGCTTCTGCTCCAGGGCTACATCATTTTGTATCTCTCTAATGAACTCTGAAGAAATTGCAGATAAAGATGAACCTCCAGCCTCCTCTTCGATTCTTCTTCAGTCTTCAGATATGAAAGCGACTTGGGTGGGAAGATGAAGGAGAATCGTTGTTCCAGCCTCCCTCTTCTTCGATTCAGATTAGTCTTCCAGCCTCCTCTTCGATCCGGTCTCGATCCAGCCACCACCACCTTCGATTCACCGAGCAGATTCTTCCACCGTCTTCGAGATCATAGATCGTAGCAAGAGACACGGGATGGTGGTTGTGACGCGGCTGAAGCCGAGAGAGAGAGACAAAGACAAAGCGAGCCGACCTCCCTCCTCCACACTCTCGTCGCCGGAAGAAAACGAAGACAACTCCAGAAGTGAAAGAGACGGCTGCCGGCTCTGTGGACGGTGGCTCCTCCGGCTCTTTACTTCGGCGGTGAAGATGATAGTGACATATATGTATATATATGTATTTCTTTTTTTTTGTATTTTCCATGTATTTCTTTTTGTTTTTTATTTTGTATTTATTTTTTGTATTTTGTTTATAAATAAAAAAATTAATATTTAATGATATTTTTTTGTATATTTGTATTTATTTTTTAAATTTTATTTGATTTATAGATTAGTATAATAATTAATATTTAATTATTATTATCTAATTAGTAAATATCAAAATTAATATTATTTTTTATTATTATTATTAGTCGCTAAAATAATCACATATCAGTCGCTACTAAGTCACTCATTGGTCGCTAAATATAGCGACTCATTAGCGACTAATATTTATAAAATATATATAGTCGCTAAATAGTCGTAATTTAGCGATTAATATAGCGACTAATAGAATTAGCGACCATAGATTCGTGACTAATACAATTAGTCGCTACTGGGTCACTAAACATAATATAACGACTGATTTACGACTATATACGCAGTCGCAAAAAGCATGTTTTATTGTAGTGAAATAAGACTTGCTACTATTTGTTTTAGTCCATACAATAGTCAATACAATGCACTATTTATTTTAGTCCATACAATGAATTGTGAAATACAATGCCGTGTGAAATTGATACAACAGATGTTCACTTCCATTACTTCCAAAGCCTATGAGTTGATCAACAAACACTTGTTCGGTCAGATTACCGTGCATAAACATTATTTTACATCAAGTTGGTAATTTCCATCCTTTTTGAGATGTTGAAGCTATTGCCACTCTCATTGTATCTAATTGAGTTACTGTAGCAAAAACATCAAAGTAATTGATGCCCTGTTTCTAAGAATAACCCTTAGCTACTAGGCGAATTTTGTGCTTTGTGATCTTCCCATTTTCGTCTTGCTTTATCTTAGAAACCCATTTAACTCCAATATTCTTGGCACCTTTTGGTACTCTATGAGACTCCATGTGTTGTTCTTCTCTATGGAACTGATTTCACTATCTATTGTTTGCCTCCACTTTTGTTCTTTCATTGCATGTTCAAACTGAGCTGAATAATCATAACCCATATCTGGCACCATATTGACTTCTTCATCATCAGACGAAGTGTTTCCACTTACAAAATCATTCATCCAAACATGATTTCTTCTCACTCTCCCTGAAACTTGGGACTCTTGCTCATTATCTTGAACTTGTGGCCTTCCTCACTATCTTCTTCTGAATTGTTTGCCGCTTGATTGCCTCCCTTATTGCATTTTCATTTTCCACACCACTATCACCTCCCTCTGTTTTGTGTTTTCTCACTCCATTCTACATCAGTACCAATAAGTGTGTCGAATTCCTTTCTCCATTTCCACTGCTCACTTTCTTCAACCACGTACGTCTGGACTCACTATAACTTTCTAATTTCAACATTTAAAAATATATAGGCTTTATTATTTGGGCTGGTTTCAATAATAGACACCAAATTTTGCTCAAATGAAAAGTATACCATAAATTGTGGTCCCTTTATTTTTACCATTTATTTTTGATATTGACCTCGTATATGACAGCTATTTACGGAGCAGACTTCTCCAAGAAGTGTACTAATAATTTTGGAGCATGTCAAATGACTTAAGTAACCTTTCTTGTACTTTGCATTTACGAAAATGTCATCATCATCAATTCTGCAAACTACCATGGACAGCCAATTTTTAAGCTGTAAATTCTTCAATCACCTAAAATTAACTTTCTAAAGCTTATTATTTGTTTCACAAACTTCATATCCCTCTTAATCCTCTTTATTTTCATACCAAAAACTCTCTAATTTAGTTTTAAATTTTTTGATTTCTTCGATCTCGACACTTTTCGGTGTTTCTTGCATTTACGACGGTTGGATTTCTTTGTTGGTGGTTGGACTTGAAGTTATGGGCGGTTGAAGAAGGTAAATACCGTCAATGTTTAGTTTTTTTTTTTCAATTTTCAGATCTGGGTCGCGATAGTAGACTTCATTGAGCAATCCAAAAGTCTACTGGTCAACGTGTGGTCTAGTTTTGCAATTAAATTTTTTTAAACTTTTGTCAGTAGACTTCTTTTCTAGTATCGGGAAGTCTACCGCTTCCCTTTGAAAACAAAAAGTGTAGTAGACTTCTCGTTGTAGTCTCTAGGGTCTAGTTTTGCATTTGACTTAGTCAAAGTATTTTTCGTAAAGTTTGAATCAGTCAAAAGGGGTCTAGTTTTGTATTGACCAATCTTTGACTTCGGAGGTAGACTTCCTCACGAAATCTACTATAGTTTATTTATGGGTTGACCGCTCGTTGGTGGGTTGACCAGTGTAGTAGACTTCGTTACTCCTCCCCGAAGTATAAAATTAATTTTTAATTTTTTTTGGTCAACTCAAAACTAGACCCCAATAGATTTCAAAGGGAATTCTAACCGGGTCGACTTTGCATAGAAGTCTACTTTTTGATTTTTCAATTTCAAAACTAGACCTTTTTGTAATAGACTTCTGAGGTGACTGCCCACAAAGTCTACTTAATCCGACGAAGTCTACTCCAAAAAAGTCAAAGTTTGGTCAAATACAAAGCTAGGCCCTTCACTTTTGTAGACTTCTCTATGAAATCTACAACTTGATTTAATTTAATTCCAAAACTAGACCCTAGCATACTTCGAGAACAAATCCCCATGGTAGATTTTTTCACCAAGTCTACTAAAATAAGTAGACTTATCCGAGAAGTCTACTCCTGACACATCATGCTGACATCATTTCTACGTCACTAATTTATTAAAAAAGGCTTTTTATACAATATATAATAAATTTGGATTTTTTATGTTTGGATTAGGTAATATACTTGCTTGTGAAAGAGTTTGACATCTTTATTCTATATAAATATTTATAGATTTTTATTCTAGTAAAATTGTGAAACTAGCTTTTTATGGTAAATT
Organism: Orychophragmus violaceus; assembly: GCA_030180135.1. Taxonomy (NCBI): domain Eukaryota; kingdom Viridiplantae; phylum Streptophyta; class Magnoliopsida; order Brassicales; family Brassicaceae; genus Orychophragmus; species Orychophragmus violaceus. The sequence continues at coordinate 14,211,309 of CM058235.1, read as the reverse complement.
TCATGGAGAAGTCTGCTATTTTTTTTTTTACAAATGCAATTTAATGCATATTTTGATGATTTATTTTATTTTTAATATTTTAAAAATTCTTAGGTATTATTGGTATTTATGTATAAGTTTCACAAGATTATATGTTATGGTTTAGCTTAAATGAATTTATTAGTTTAGCATTTTTGCAGATTTCAAGAAAATCGACCAGGTAGACTTCGTGGAGAAGTCTACTTCCTTAGGTAGACTTCTCCGCGAAGTCTACTGCCGACACATCATGATGACATCATTTCACGTCACTATCTTATAAAAAAAGTTTTTGTATACAATATATAATGAATTTGGTAGTTATTTTTTATGCCTGGTTTATGTAATATACTTGTTTCTGATGAGTTTGGTATGTTTATTCCATATACATATGCATGAATATTTTTTGTAGTGAAACTCAGAAACTAACTCATTTAGGGAAGATTTCTTGTATACGTCTACTTTTACATTTATTTATTTTTGCAAATGCATTTTAGTGCATATTTTTGATGAGTTTTTTTATTTTTATTTTTGAAATTTTGGTTAGGTATTGTTGGTATTTATGTATAAGTTTCAAAAAAAAAAAATTTATAACTTAGCTTTAATTGAGTTTATGATTTTATCATTTTTTGTAAACATGTCATGCTAACATCATTTTTACGTCATGAATTTGTAAAATAGTTTTGTATACAATTTTTAATGAATTTGGATTTTTTGTAGGTTTGGTTTAGGTAATATACTTGTTTGTGAATGAGTTTGACATGTTTACTCTATATACATATGCATAAATTATTTTCTAATGAAATGTAAAAAACATAGCTCATTAATAGTAGATTTTGTGGTTAAGTCTATTGTCGACACGTCATGCTGACATCATTTTGACGTCATGAATTTATAGAAAAGGATTTTGTATACAATAAGTAGAAAAGTTTGAAGATTTTTTTATATGTTTTGTTTAGCTAATATACTTTTTTTGTGAATGAGTTTGACATATTTATTCCACATACATTTCAATGAATTATTTTCTAATTTAATTGTAAAATTAGTTTATTAATAGTAGACTTCATGACGAAGCCTACTCTAATGTGTTGACCTTGTTTTGTTTTACAGGAAATGACTAAGTTGTCTAAGGAAAATGGATGTTTAAAAACTTATCATGATATGTTGATGTACATAATCGTAAATGAGATCGAATTTTCTTCTTGGGAGGTGGTTTTTGATTCTATATGAGATTAACATGTTTATGTAAAGAATTTAAATTTATAATTTATTAGATTTTTATCATATAAATTAGAGTTGAAAAGAAGCCTCACAAACTTCATTTGTCTCACAATATGTATGAGAAAATCACTAGTTTTCTATATGAGTAAACTACAATTAAATCAATTTTTGGATAGATATAACAAATTTTACTGACAAAATTAAGATATAAAAACCACAAGCTAGATATAACAAATTCAAATTAAGAAATTGAAATGTAATTAAGAAATAGACTTTATATCAAAAACTTTTCTTAATTCTAATTAAAATTCAATACAATAGACTTCCCTAGAAGACTTCTCTTTGGAGACTTTTATAGTAGATTTCTATTTCATTTTTTTCCCGCCTAATAATTTTATCTCTCATCATTTTCAATCTAGGTCTAGTTGAAGACTTCTGAAGAGTAGACTTCTCATGTAAACTTCCTCTTTTATTGTGTTTGATGAATTTCATACGCAAAATCTCTGAAATAAAATCACTAAGTTAACATTTAAATAGATAAATGTTAGTAAACACATAATCCAAAAAAACAAGCTTGAACTCACCAATTTAAATAGAAAATATTGAATATCCTTAAAATTAAATTACTTACTAAGACAACAATAAACAATACAAATTCTTCATTAGTTTTCCGATATTTTTTAGTTTTTAGATATTAAAGGTTGAAACTTTTAGAAACAAAAATGATAATCTCATCACGATGGAGTCTTAAAACTAAAAAAATAGCCAAATAAAGCAATAATTTAAATAAGAAAGTTAACAAAAATCATGTGCAACAAAAATTCATCAAGAGACAGAAAAATATGAAGAAGAGTGAAGGTTTACAACAATAATAAAACGTCAAAAGAGAAATGTCAATTGCAAAACTAACTCAAAGGTTGGACCACATAAGGTAGACTTCTATCGCGAGACAGCTCTGAAAATCAAAAGAAAACTACGGAGGCGTTTTTTTATCTTCTTCAACCGCCCAGAACTTCAAGTACCATTGATTGTAGGCGATCTTGACATATTTATGTACTTCAGATATGCATATCTACAAATGAAAATGACATTAAGAGATGAGAGCAGAGAAAAGTAAATAAACAAGAAAAGGTAAAGAAAAACAGTCAAATCTAACAAAAATTAACCCAGAGAGAAAGAAATGTGAAGAAACATGTAGTAACCCACAACAAAAATGGCGACAATGGAAGGGAGAGGTATGGAGGAAGCTCATAGAAAAACAGGAGAGATGAGAGAGAGAGAGAGAGAGAGAGAGAGAGAGAGAGAGAGAGAGAGAGAGAGAGAGAGAGAGAGAGAGAGAGAGAGAGAGAGAGAGAGAGAGAGCCATTTTAGAGAGAGGTTTTGTTTTTTTATAACAAATTAGGGTTACCAAACTGTCTCTCCTATATATAAAGGGTAAATTTTCCAGGTTAAAAATCGATAGAGTAGACTTCGCTTGAAGACTTCTCCTACATACTTCTATGGTAGATTTATTTTCAAAAAAATATCCCGCCTAATTTTTTCCCGCCCAATAATCACGCCAATTTTCATTTTAGGTATGACTTGAGAAAGTAGACTTTTACCGCAAACTTCTAAAGAAGACTTCCATTGTAGACTTCTTCTTCAAGACATAGAATTTGCTATTTAGGCATGTTTGTTAAATATGACTTATTTGTATCAAATTTTATTTTTCGTATGTGACATTTGACTGTGTTTTAATTATTCAAAAAGTGATTTGATAAAAATATTTTATTTTTCTTATAAATTTTATAATTTAAATTTAAGACGTATGGAAAAATAAAGACTTCCCAATGAAGTCTACGAGGAAGATTTCTAAAGTAGACTTCTTAAGGTTTAAACGTAATTTAAACTTCTATTTTATTGTTTGGTCACTAGGGTGCTAAAGGTAATTTTCTAACCCTAAAGATCTCTTTTTGCATTTCTTTTCAAAAAAGGTCTATTTTAATTTTTAAAACCAAATAATGGTCTAAAAATAACAATTCCCCTTATTATTCTCACTCGCCCCAGAAAACAAACAATTGAAATTCTATAATTCAATTTACCTATGTGGACTTTGAGAACATGAGTGTAAGCTATACTTCCCATAGTTTGAAGTGGTATAGGTGAAGCTTGACTCCAATCCAAGCTTCTTGAGGGGTGACGTCTTTGACTGCTAGAGTGAGGGCATCAGTCAATACATGAAAGGTCCAATTGACTACTTCCGGCCAGAAAGATTAATTTGGTAACTCGACTCGTCGCCACATCCTATGAAGCAATTCTTTTCATAGATAAACACATAAATAATATTTTATAAATAAACACATTAATTCATTTAATATCTTAACATCTAACTTACAAATACAACATAATTTATTTTTTCTCTTTAATGACTCTAATTCGGCAAGTTGACAAATTTAGAATTTCTTAAGAGAAATTCAGATACAAAATGAAACATTTTAGTGTTTCGTTCAACATAGTTCTAAAACAAACAAAAAAATACATGATATCACCGGAAAATGAAAGCGAACACCAACAATGAAAGTAACATAAGAGATGAGAATTTCTTGATCGCCATTAGTTGTGTTTTTTTCTAATATCCTTCAAATAAAAGTGAATAGAAAATAGTGTTAAAATCAATATTCGAGAAAATTATTGAATACAATAACAAAAGCTATTATTTTTTGTATAATTCAATAGAATTTCCTGCAAAATTGATCACACACACATAATATATATATAACTCAGTATACATGTCGTTTTTCTTTTTATATTTTATTACTTTCTAAGAAGCGAATTTGTTGGTCTTGTGTGTGTGTTTATATTTACATATTACAAATCTTCCAAATTATGTATTCAACTTTTTTTTTTTGGTATGTATGTAGTCAACATTATGAAATGGAAATAAATATTCTATATTAATATTATGCAATATTTTCATAATACAAACTTTTACCGTAATTCTGGTCAACATATTTTATTATTTATTATGTTATATGTTTGAGATTGTGCTTAAATGTTAAATTATTATTTTAAAATAAAATTTAATATTTTTCTCAAAAATATTTGTCTATTATAAGACAATAAGCGGAAAAACACATACTGCATCCGTTCATTAATGATTATTTTCATTTAAATAGAACCATAATATACTAATATAAATCAAAATAAAATATAATTTTTGTTTTTAGATAAAATATCATATTTATTAGAATAATAGAAAAGTATTTTTGTACAGAGATGTTTTACAGAACAGAGGATGTTAAAACAACAAAACAAGGCATCATTATCAAAGCTAAGACGAGATCAAACGGCCCTGAAACCATCGTTGTGTGAGATTCTGAAGCTTTGGATTGTTGAAGTATCACACTGGACTGATTCTTTTAGTAATAACGATCATATGGCAGATAAGGACCTCCATGGATCGAGGAGATCGACCATGAATACGCCCATTCTTCTCATTCCATAGTGTAGATAGAAAAAAATATTATATGCATTCGTTGATTTTTCATTATCATTTTGACTACATATCATATGTTACCAAATTAAAGGAATTAATGGTTTATTAGAATGGAGTTTCCAAAACTAGTTAAATAAGAACTCAATTTTTTCAGTCATAAATAAAATATTAGATTTTAGTAGAAAAAATCAAAACTAAATTTTAAAAATTTTGATATTAGTAAAAGGAAAATGTCAATAATATTATCGATTATTTTAGTGACGATAATTTATTCAAAAATGTAGTTAGTTCTTTAAAAATAAACCAATACGGTTTGTTTCATTAATTTCTCAATTCTAGAAAAAATTCATTTCATACCAAAATATAATGACAATTTGAACCAAGTGCTCTTATCTTTTTGATAAAGACCAATCACATTTGAATATGTGTTTTCTTATTCATATAATTGAGAATAAATAAATTGAAAGATCAATTCCTACGGGTTCGACTAGAAATTTGAGAATCTTTTGTATAGTAACAGCAACAAACTTGACTTCCACCAAAAACACCTCCGTATATTTGGCATTCTCCATGTGTGGCACCCTTTGATTTGCATTTTGAATTGCATGCGGTTTCACTGGGACAATTTCCGTCACAATAGCGAGACCCTGTTTGGTTCATAAACATCTCATATATATAAGATTAAAAATATAAAATAACTATTATAGTTATAGTATGTAAATTGCAAAATACTATTAAAACATTTTTGCGTCTTTGTGATTTTGATTCAACTGAGAAAATTACCTTAGACTTTTGAATCAAAATATAAAAAAGCATTTTTCGTTTGGAAAATTAAGACATGATTAAATTTAAATTTGTTGTCTGGAATCATCGGTAAAAAGATAAACCCATACACCCACAGTAATAGATGGAAAAAAACACTTTTAGTTTTCATTTATGTTTCTAGAGGATACAACAACTCTTTTTATAAACAAACACATTAATAATATATATTAATAAAATAATCAATTTAGTATTTTAGCATCTAATTTTCAAATACAAACGCAATTTATTTTCTGTTTAATGACTAATTCGGCAAGTTGAATAATTTAGATTTTTTTAAGAGAATTTTAGATTAAAAATGAAACCTTTTTAGTGTTTCGGGCAACATAGTTCTAAAAAAACAAAAAAAAATTACCTGAAATCATTGGAATAAAAATGAGAGCAAACACCAACAATGAAAATAACATAAGAGATGGGAATTTCTTGATCGCCATTAGCTGTGTTTCTTTTAATATCCTTCAAATAAAAGTGTATAAAAAGTAGTGTTAAAATCACTATTGGAGAAAATTATTGAATAATAATAACAAAGCTATTATTTTTTGTATAATTCAATAGAATTTCATGCAAAATTTATCACACACATATATACATATATATAACTCAGTATACCTGTCTTTTTTTATATATATTTTATTACTTGCTAAGTAGTGATTTTGTTGGTATTGTGTGTGTGTGTTTATATATACATATTACAAATCTTCCAAATTATGTATTCAACACTTTTTTTGGTATGTATGGAGTCAACATTATAAAATGGAAAGAAATATTCTATATTAATATTATGCAATATTTTCATAATACGAACTTTTACCGTAATTTTGGTCAACATGTTTTATTATTTATTATGATGCATGTTTGAGATTGTGCTTAGATGTTAAATTATTATTTTATAATATAAATTAATATTTTCTCAAAAATATTCGTCTATTATAAGACAACAAACGGAAAACACATATTGCTTCCGTTCGTTAATGTTTTATTTTCATTTAAATAGAACCATAATATACTAATGTAAATCAAAATAAAATAGAATTTTTTTGTTTTGATAAAATATCATATTTATTAGAATAATAGAAAAGTAGTTCTGTATATAGATTTTACGAAACATAAGATGGTAAAATAAAACCAAAACAGAGCATCGTTATCAAAACTAAGACGAGATCTAGCTGTCCTGAAACCATCATTGCATGAGATTCTGAAGCTTTGGGTTGTTAAAGTATCACATTGAACAGATTCTTGTACTAATAATGATCAATATGGCAGGTAAGGACCTCCGTGGATCGAGGAGATCAAGCATGAGTACACCCATTCCTCTCATTCCACAAAGTGTAGATAGTGACTTGTAAGGCAAGACGGAGCAGAACAAACGTAATTCGATCTCCCCTGCGTTTCACCAAACTCTCCATCGTAATGTTCCAATATAGTTCAGGTGGTGCATCCAAAAGATCACCCCATATCACTACCCAAACCGTAAACGAATACGAGCATCCAAAAAACAAATGGTCACGTGTCTCATCATGTTCCCCACAAAGTACACAAACTTTAGTAGCTCCCCAAACCCACATCCTCTCACATGTAGATAGACGATCAAGAAAAACTAGCCACCTTCAGTAAACCTTATGAGATTCTTGGCGGATAAGATGCTCATGAACCCAATCAACCTATAATGACTTTGAGGGAGTAAGAAGCCTCCAAATGAGACTAAGCGAGAAACCATCGAGACATCTTGTAACTTCTCGAGACATCCTCACGACTGTCCATCTTTCAACTGAAATGGACTCTTATGAATGGGTAATCGATGATTTAACTATGTCCACATACTCATCTAGCCTTGTGTATTATTATGATACATGGTTTAGTCTGGTTAGCATGGTTTAATTAGTTGGTTTATCCACATTGTATAGGCTTCCTTTTACCTTTCAATTGTTTGGTTAGATCACCTTAATTTAGTAGCTAAATGTCGATTGTATATAAGGAAATGTACAGTGTTCTTAGTTGAATAATAAGAATATAACAAACTTTTTCATCTTGATCTTCTCTCTCAAGCTCCTCATCTCATATTTGATTAGTCGGATCTCCATTGTTGATATGGTATCAGAGCACACCAAAATCTTCCGCGCATTATCGACGAGCTCAGAATAAGTTGTTCAATCGGCAAAATTTTTGTTCTTCGGTTCTTCGCATTTCTTGCTTAAATCTACTACCAAATATTTCATTTTCTGCTTGATTTCTTTTGTTTTCTTTTCAATTGACCTTCGCGAGCTCGGATAATCTGTTTCTTCTTCATTTTCCAGCTCGATTCTTCTCATTGTTCTTCGATTCTTACAGCGAGCTTCGACAACAATGTATACTATAGGAAAATTTAGAATTAATATATATTTTTTTGACAACTAGTATTTAATTTTTTTTATTTAAACTATATATTAAAAATAAATTATCTTATATTCTTTCAAATTGAACAGTAATAGTAATTATAAAATTCATAATATAATATTATTTTATCAATAACAAATATATTTAGTAATATTTTAAAATAAAATATAAAACATATTAAAAATTATCTGATATTTTTTAAAAAAATTATTGCCAAAATTATAAATGTCTACTAAATATAATACAAATAATTATTTAAATCAATGTAATAAATAGTTATATATTAAAAACAATTTATCTTATCTTTTTAAATGTAATATTAATAATAATTATAAAATTATAATATAAATTATTTTATTTATAATAAATATATCTAATAATATCTTAAAATAAAATAGCAATATATTATAAAATTATCTTAGATTATATTTATCTACTAAATATAATAAAAAATATATTATCTATAACAAATATATTTAATAATATTTTAAAATAAAATAGCAATATCTTATTAATATTATTTGAAATTATGTTTATCTACTAAATATAATAAAATAATATTTAAATTAATATAATAAATAAAATTAAATAAAATAAAAATAAGTGTATCCTATATATAATGGGAGAAGGGGGGGCTCTCTCACGCCGCCACATCAGCCCCCCTTTATTGGTCCACATCATCACCTTATTCCACATCAGGCATCAACACACGACTCTCTACCACTTCAGCTTCCTCAAGTATGTGAACGAGCATATGTTCATTTAAATTCCTTTCATTTAGTCCCCCATTAAATAACAATAACTCCACACAAAGACGTACTCCCTCCCACAGACCTGCCCATGCTTACTACTATGTCAAATATATACATATATACATATAGAGAAGAGAAATAAACATTTGGCTCAGCTAAAAATATTCAATAAAAACGGCTGCACTGTTTCAAGAATATATGACTACTTTAAACTACACATGTTTTCTGGTTGGACCAGTTTTGTACAGGCGCACAAAAAGGGGAGAAAGAAATATTGCACAGTATTTACGTAAGACACAAGGTACCCCTACCATAAACTAAGTTGGAAGAAACTGCAACCGCCACATATGGATTGAATGCGGCTTTGCAATTATCAAACGTCCCCGAACCAAACGCATGGGATGACGGCAGAAACTTAAGATAGACGTCAACGCCAACGTACAGAACAATTTATGGCACAGTAATATCGAAGCCGTTCGTCCTCTAACTGAAGAACAAATACAACCTCACCCCAGCCATAGTCGAACATACTTGCAAACTTAGAAGAAGAGCGATAAGGAAATTATATGCAACCCCTGGACAGGAATCTATTATTTTAATTGTTTCCTGCGAAAAGGTCTTGAAATCGGCCGTGAGACAATGACCCTACTTCCTTCCTCCTCTTTAGGGTCGAATGACTAAAGAGTAACTTTAACACCAGACTAGAAACATTTCATGACTTGGTATGTTTTTGAAATATCTAATCGATTCTCTACGTAGGAACAAAACGGTTACACTCCCGGCACGCCCAACGGTGACTAAGTCCGGACGGACACCAACAAACATGAAGGTCCGGAGTTCACTAAGCCGCCAGAGAACCAAAATATTAAATACATCTGGGATAAAACTAAGGGAATGTGGCGGATCTCTGAAATTGAGATAGAAAGGAGAGATGCTTAAAGTTGCATTTAAAAAGCCGCCATTTTAGGACAATGCAATGTTTAAAATATATGTTTCCGACAAATCCAAAACAACTCAATGAACTGGATTTAATATTGACAAAGTTACACAACCTAGGCAACTGTGAAACAAACAAAGAGTCGAGACTTACGTTAAACAAAAATAACCAATGAATCCGGATTGAAGTCCCATGCGATACCAGCGTCTCTTTAAACATGTGAATTCAACCAGCTGAGAGATCCTAACACTTCGTAATTAACCCACAGTCAAAGGAACAAATAAGCATTAAAACAAGACTCTTTTAAAAATCAATATTACCAAAACCAGTGTCAACACACATAATATCAAAAACAAACATGGCTGGCTATAACAAAATCTTAAATAATCGTTTTATTGACATGTAAGTTAGAATTAGTAAAGGGGAAACAAGGGCCAGCAGACGGAGAACAAACCAACAACATATACGTACAAATACGATACAACCAGAACATGAAATACATTCAAATGCACGGTTGCAAACCACCCAAATAAACAATTAAGCGGATAAAACCCGTGCGTATGCGCGGGTACTCACCTAGTTATAATAAAAGTTTAATTTTACTAAGGATAACATAATAATCAACCAATTTGAGAGTTAATAAAAACTCTTAACTATTTTTCAATTAATATAAAGATTCGTTGGCGGAAACGATCCAATCCATTCGGGGCTTCAGCCCAAAACGACTTTTGGTTTGAATGCTCCTCACCTATAAACTTAGAGAAAGTGAAGGTCCATTGGGTTGTTGATACTGATCTCCGAAAGAAGGCTTGTAATGTAGCCCATTAGAATCATGAAAAGCCCTTAAAGTTTGGATGAAAACTAAGTTGAAATACAAAGCGTATAAATTGGGTTTGAGGGTGAAATGCACCTTGTGAATTCTGGACTTCTGGTCACAAGTTATTGGTTTTTAAAAAAAAATTTAAGCCAGTTCATAATTTTTTTCCAAGCCACATAATGAAATTAATTTCAAAACGTCTTTTTTATTTATTCATAAAAGGCTCTCCAATTTTTAATTTTTGAAGATTTTGGAGCTCTTGCAGTGGCTAGTAGACTTCGTACAAGGGGTATTCAAATTGCAGAGGAATGTCCTATTTGCCATGGTGAGGCGGAGACTATCTCACATGTGTTATTCCGATGTCCCATGACTGCGGAGATTCTGTCATAAGCTCGTATTCCAAGTCCAGCAGCTGGCTACTCGTCATCATTGGAAGAGAACTTCAAGTTCATATTCCAAATGATAGAAGATGTCACAATAAATGCTGATATTCGGAACTCCATTCCTTGGAGTCTCTGGAATGTCTGGAAAAACAGAAATGCAGTGATATTAGCTAACACCCGGGAAGCTCCACAAGTCATTGCCATGAAGATCAGTGACGAGGTGCAAGCTTGGAATACGGCGAACCAAGCACAACCAACGGATTCGATAACTCCATCTTCAAGATTGCTAAAATCAAGATGGGAACCGCCAACAGAAGGATTGATCAAGTGTAATGTACATGCTAGATGGCGTAACAAATCCCTACACAGCGGAGGTGCATGGGTAGCGAGAGATCACACTGGTAATGTGTTATATCATGCAAGAGAAGCTTTCACTTGCTCTCCGGATAAACTAACTGCAGAATTGAGATGCATAATATGGGCATTACAGAGCCTAAAAGACCTCAGGATACAAGATGTAATCATTGCTACTAACTCTAACATGGTGATAGAAGCTTGCACAAAACCAAGACTATGGCCAAGATACAGAGCATTTACTTCTTGGATATCAAAGTTGCAGGATGAATTTAATAGCTGCTCCTTCGAAGAGGAAACCAGTGGCTCTAATGTGGTGGCAAAGGAGATAGCTGTAAGCGTAACACGAGATGGACGTCATCGTTCATACTTGGCGATCGGCGGACCTTCCTGGCTGCATAACCAGATTCTTCGAGAGGCTTTGTAAGTTATCTTTAGGTCCTTACTTAGGGCATAGATGATCTACATTATTGGTGTGGTTTTTTGTAATTCCTTGTTTTACAGGGTGTTGAACTCTTATTTGGCTACTCTTTCCAGATGAAAAAAAAAAACGTCTTTTTTATTTATTCATAGAAGGCTCTCCAATTTTTAATTTTTGAAGATTTTCTTTCAAACTACTGTTCCTTCACAAAAATCTTTGAAACCATTACAATTTTGAATTTATTTTCATACTCTAAAAATGGATTAAGTAATTTTTTGCATAATTAAATTGTAGTTTGGTTTCCATTCCTCAAAATATATATAAAAAATTCATAGAACCTTCTGAAACAATTATAATTAGAATATAATGTTTGAGAAAATATAGATAATTTTTTACCATCTCAAATACAGAAGTATTATTTTAAATAATTAAAGGGTATTTACAATAAACAAAAAGATTACAATCTATAAAGAAGGGTATACAATATTTTGCAAATTTTATTTAAAGAAAAGGATTGGCATACAATATTTTGCAAATTTTATTTAAAGAAAAGGACTTGGCATATATAATTGACTAGTATGATTCGTTCGCAATATAAATATTATAAAACATAAATATTCAGAAAATAAAAATAAAAATATCATACTAATTTAACAATAATAACAATATTATAAAAATATATATGATACTATTATAGTTAAACATACATACATTATTATATTTAATAAGATAATTTATTATTTATTATAAATAAAATTAATAGTAATAAATTAATTATAAGTATATATTTTATGTATAAAAATCAATATTTAAATATCTTGTTTAAAATATTTTATCATTTATATATATATTAAAAATTTATATAAATAATATAAATTTACTATATAAATTTTAAAAATAACATTTATTATTATTTAAAAATATTCATAAACATTTTCATAACTATCATCTTATTTTTTTATTGAAAGTTTTGTATATCACTAAATTAAAATTAAAAAAAATTTATAAATATTTTCATATTTATCATTTTATCTTATTTTTTATTTTCTATTTACGGTTACGAATATCTCCAAAATAAAATTTTAAAAATCTTCACAAATATTTCATATTTATCATGTTATTTTTTATCTAGGTTTATATATATCTCTATAGTAAAATTAAAAGCATGATAAAATTATTAATATAAATTACGGTTAATACAATAATTAATTTAATTTCATTAATAACAAATTAGTAATCAATTATTTTAAGAATGAATATAAGGCTTAAATACACAGATATATAGAAGTAACTTAATCACATTTACTATATTTTGTAGGCAGTAGTTATATTTCAATTATGAGATTAGTGGCTAGGTTCAAAGTTGTGTACATGTTAGTGATAGTAATCATTCTAGCAAAAGTTGAATCCCAGCTTTTTCAATATTTGTCCCCACTTTGACACAATAGCTAGTACTTAGTGGGTATATAGATATACGATGTACAATGCCATTCTTTTGATAAAATTGTTACTACATTATATAATATAGGCCTAGTATAAATATATATTTATTGTTACTCATATTGATAAAATTGCTTCCTGCGTTGAGCATGTTTTAATTAGCCACGACTCACTTCTATAGACTTAATTTATATATAACAATTGTTAAGAAAAAATATATAACATTTTTACAATACATTCAACGCCAATTGTGAATAATTAATTTGCATAACTGTTGTGAAGATATATATTTTCGGGCATTCTAATTAATTGATTTAGATGAATGACACTAATTTGGATTAATTAAGTAAATGACGTTGCAAATAAAGTTTACGTTGATACCTATTTTGATATAGACAACAAAACCTTTACGATCGTGGTCGGGAAATAATATGGCTCTACAGACATAAAAGCTATGTATGCGTGTTTACGCACATGATTTACAAAACCATCATGGTATGTTAAAGTTTGGTTCCATTTGATTTCATTTTAATTCAAATGGGTTTTAGATGGTTTTACATATAACATTTCGTGTGATGGCATGCAAATATAGTTTGATCACTGATAAGTAATTACTCCATTAAATGCGATGGAGACATAGCAGAGAGATTAATTAACAAAACAGTATATCAGGATATATCAGACTTGCTATATAAATGAATGTGATATTGTGGTCTAGTGGTATTTAATTGAGCGGACAAGGCGTTAAAACTCGGTTTCTCTTTGGATTACAGCTAGAAACAAACACACATATGTTGGACCAGACCGGTTGACTTTTTAGGTTTCAAGACGAATGTTTCACATAGTGTGTTTGTATTCAACAAGCTAACATACCATATGATTAATCAGGCTCTAGTATGGATCACCCGAGTAATATTAAAAATGTTGTTTTAATAAAATATCATACTTTCTCTTGTTATGGTAAATTTGGGATTAACAACGAGAATTTTTTAGCTAAATTAAATTTAGACGTTTTTCCGTTGAGACCAGAGCGAGTCAAACTAGAAATACAATAATAGGTTACACAGGATCAAAGCTCATATGGTTGATGAATATTCCCAAACATATATGGAAGGGGCTGAAATGAATTATACAAGATAATTCACAAGCCTGTGAGAATCTTTGTTTTAATTCCTTTGTAATCGTCTCATATACTCTGTTTGTAATCTGGCCTTTTAGGTTCAATCTAATCGAATCAGTAGCCGACAAAAAAAAATATAATAGTAGAAAGAGACAATTGGCTGAAAAATCTGTTCGGCACAAGAAACCGCTTGGCTAGACAACGGTTTATGAAAACCAAATTGAAGCAAGAGAAAAGACAGTAATGCCCCTGCGTAATCTACATCTCCCACTTGTCTAGCCGACGTCATCATCGTCACCCTACGCTCACTGTAGCTGCAACTTGCGTTGGGTTAACGAGAACCACATACTCGTTTCCCGCCAAAGGCATAGCATTTAATGCTAAAGATTGTGAAGATATTGTCGGAATTATATACAACAAGTGTATATATCGACGAGATGAAACCTAATACTTACATTCCTCTATAAAACGCATGCCTTCGAACGATTTAGGGCAAAAGACAGTTCTTACCCAGAAAACAATCGTAGTAGCCGTAATCAAGTCTCAGATCGATTTGGAAAAAATTGAAAGAGTTTCCTTTGGTCGGTGCAGTCCATGTCCCACACTCGAGGAATCACGGTAAGTTTCTGAGTTGTTTTCATTTGATATTTATGGTACCCATAAATGGTCTCCATGTACCGACTTTATCTTCTGTCCCTTGCCATTAATGGACACCTAGATGCAAACAAAACAAGAGAACAAAACAAATCAGCTAGAATAAAGCAGACAACCTTAAGATCTCGAAGATAGATCCGAAATCCAATATGAGACAAAAGTTCCATTAATAACGACCGATAAAACTTGGATGATAGCGATGGGGGAAACCCTAGCTAACTTAACTGGCCAAAATCTATATTAACGAAGCATTTCTTAACGACGCATTTTTTAAGTCAGAGAAAGATAGTGCACAATATAGTTATGGTATACTGTAAATTGAGATCCATTCTTGATTCCATATCTGATCAGTGTCTGGACTTGTTTTGAATGTCAGGAAGTTATGATGGGACGATTAGTTCGGCTGGTAAGAGGATAATGGGAGATGTCTTTGATAGGGGAGTGGGAGTTTAAGGTGGACCCGGCTCACCCCAGTTTCGGGATAATGGTTCAAGAAACAGAGAAGTTAAATAGTTTGGTGGATATGGTGAGAACAAGATACCAAATCAACGACTTAATCTTGCTAACCTACCAGTTTCCACTCTGCATGCTGGAACCTGAAGGCAAACGAACTCTGCCAAGTGATATTAACGAAGATGGAGATGTTGAGTTGTTCATGGCGGTCCGCGTTCAGCACATAGGATTACCTCTTTACGTGTCAGTGGGTATACCAGCACTGGAGAGGTATCGCTTTAACCGTCGTTCAGCTAACGATATGAGAGGTCAACCACACATCTTCGGGGAGGCAAGTCTGACACTTGGACTTCGTCAAGGAAGGATCCAGCCAAATCAGCAGCTCAACAGTGGACTTAGTGGGCAACTTTATTGGAATTCTCTGATTGCAACGGGAACAGTACCATTATCACTTGCATCGTTGGATGATATACTGAACAACGAGAAAAGAGTTCCACCTATGGACGTAGAGGAGAGGACGGGGCCAGTACTGAAGGTTGATGATGATGACAGATCATCCACCGGATCATCCGAGGAACCCCTGTTTGGATCCCCTTTCACACCGGAAAAGTGCGGGTCGTCCATACAGAAGTGGGTAGAAGAGGATTCGTTGTTGGGAACAACGATAGCTAATCTTAGTATTACTCCAGCTAACATAGGTAATGGATGGTATTGTACAATATATATGATAAACACACGATATTCATGCTAACATTATGCATTGACAGGACAAACATCCAGTTATCAGCAGCCAGATGTTCAGCTACCGAGGTAATTAAATTGCACTTGGTGTAAAGAAGCTTATATACTAACTCATCCACTACATTTTGCCAACAGGTCAGAGGCACAAACACATGCTGGTGTAGACAAAGGGAAGGCTGTTTTGACGTCAGATTATATACCAGGGGAATCATCAACTCAACTCACATTGGGGAGGAATGAGACCACAAACCATGATGTTGGTTTTGATTATGATTGGTACAAACAGTTACATCAAGGAGATTACAGGGGTAAGATACTAGTTTTGTACACTAACTCAAAAATAACTATCTAACTACACAAATAACTATCCAGGAATAGAAAATGTAGGTTTCATACCAGGAAGCCTTAAGACAATGGAAGAAATTTTCACCAACCAAGAAATGGAGTTGTTTAAGACAGCCGGTGTTTTAATGATGGAGAACATTGGGAAACGTACAACAGTTGGAGAGCACAACTCACCTCCGATGTTTGATGATCCTCAAATACCGGGATCAGTTGAAGGGATAATACGATTAGGGGGTGATGCAAACATAAGTATGCCGGATTCATCTTTCAAAGAAGGTAAAAAACCGTTTATGGTGATTAATAGCTATAGGTAAAAACATCACATTGCTAAGTTGATTGTTGGTTAACTAAAAGTTGAGACATCACATTGTTAAGTTGATTGTTGGATGTTTAATTTGTTTTGTTAGTTCCACCACCTGAAGGCTTGCAAAGGGATTTTTCTAAGCCGCCGAGTGACCCACCTAACCTAGGTGTGGGTAGAGAGGTGCGAAAGAACTTGGACAAAGACTTTGACATGGTTGAAAATCAGTTTGAAGAACGCGGTAATAATGAATGAATTAGTTAACAATCATTGCTATATATATACCTTATACAGTATCAATATTAACTACCATGACTAATGTTTGCAGAGCTGTACAAACTGGGGTTTTTTCCAGCAAGCCTAGATGTTCTAAAGGAAATATTCACAGATGAGCAAATTGAGACGCTAAAGAAAAAAGAAGCAGAAGCGACTAGTAGGCTTCGTGCAGATAAAAGTGGAAATCAAGGAGAAGATAAGCATCCCGAGGAACCAATAAAGATGTCAACTATACATGAAAATGTTGAAATTGGCTTGGGAAAGAATGCTGGTGCTTCTGATGCTGGTGCAGCTGAAGATTCAATCATCTCCATGGATGATAGCGATGGTAATAATTAATATGATTTACCAAAATTAATTTTAGATAAATAACTTATGGCTCGGTAATTATACCTTCTTGTGTTCATTCCAGGTGTAGTCGAAATTCAGACGAGAAGTGAACCAATGTATGAATCTGAACCTCCTCGTCCAAAGATGGCTAACAACGCTATTAACATTTTATATGGCATTGTAAACTGGTGTTGCAGCTGTTGGACACCAAACGCAGTGGAATGTGGTGAACCCAGTGTAGCAATGTCTGAGCCTGCTGATGCCTGCTATGGGGGGGCTTTGAAAATGGAGAGCGATGTTTCTGATAGTGAGGGAGATGACTTTAATGGTGTGTAATTTAAAAATATTTTAGCTAATTTTGGTATTAGTATTGTATAATAGATGTTATAAATATTTCGTACACTTATGTAATGCTAAAAAATGTTTTGGCGTGAAGGTCCAGTTAACAATAATCCCCAAGAGCTATACGTTGGAATGATGTTCAAAAACAGGGATGCATTTAAGCAGCATATGGCCCTCTACGCGCTGGCCAACAAATTCCGATTCCACAACAAGAAATCAAACCCAAGATAGATGGTCCTTGAGTGTGTTGGGAGAACATGTCCATGGAGAGTTTTGATATATCATGGTTTTTACCCACTTTATACCATGATATAGTTGTGTTTTTAGAGTCTTTTGTATTAGTTTAGAGTCTTTTACAGGTTAAATCAGGTTTGGAGCTAATTGAAGATATATTGAGCATTTTGGGCATTTTGGGACGTTTTGGCCGAGAGCTTTATTCACTGTTCGATTATTTGATGTTGCATCGATCGACACGCATTGTGCATCGGTCGATGCAGTCGCGAGATGGGCCGTACGCGTCGGCGTAACAAGTATTGAAGATTTGCAAAGAAGCCCAAGATACTTTCAGTATTTACACAGAAGCCCCAGCCGAGATTATGCCTATATATACTAGTTTTTGGTGTTTAATTTAGATACGCTTTGATACTTAGAGCTAAGAGATTTTTAGAGCTTTTGGGGCTGATCTATTTTCCTTGTATTGATTTATTTTGGAGAAGATTTCGAACCCCTTTGATATTTTAATTTCTTATATGCAATCTATTTATTCTATGATTATGTTTTCATCAATCATGTCTGAGTAGATCCATAGTTGAGTTTAGGGTTTCTCATTAGGGTTTGATGACTTGCTAGACTTGTTTAATTTAGTTGGGATTCATATGATTAGAATGTTCTTCAAACTAAATTGTGCTTAAAGCTAGTTCTAACCTGATCAATTAGAATCTAGATCCTAGGTTACTAAATACGTCACGAGAGTGGGGTTTAGGAATCTGAACTATTTAGGTTGAGCAATTGAATTATTCGCAAAGAGATTTGGTTTAGTTTAATTGTGAACATATCGAACTTGAACTTAATGCTAGTTTAATTTGTTAGTAATTGCAAAGAGATTTGGATTACTGCACTTAGACTTAGAGAGTTTTCGCAAAGAGATTTGGTTAATTCTATTTTCGTGATTCGAGTTCTAGAACTGAGTTTAATTTGATCCTGACTGATTAACTTGTCTGCTTGTCTGATTTCCTGAGAATACCCTAGGCTTGACGCTTTTAGTTTATTGCTTACAAACCGATTTCCTGCTACTGTTTACTTTCTTGCACCGCAATTCATTACAATCACTACTTGCTTATTTCTAGTATTAATTCCTACGGTTTGATTCTCTTGAGACCAAGTGTCCCTGTGGATTCGATAACCCTATATACTACATTGACTATACTGTGCACTTGCAGTTTAGAATAGGGATTAAAACTTCGACCTATCAAGTTTACGCAATCAAAATGAGCGACTCAGACTGGTACCAAGTCAGGCGTTTTAGGGCAGATCACGTGTGTACGGTGAACGAGCGGGTCAACTTTCAGCGGCACGCGACAACCGAAGTCATTGGAGACATGATGAGAACCAGGTTCAGCGGGCAAACTTCTGGCCCACGCCCGATCGCTGTACGCGAGATAATGCGAGATAGTCACGACGTTCCCATCTCTTACTACAAGGCATGGCGATCAAGAGAAGTTGCTATGGATACTGCTAAGGGATCAACGGGCGAAAGTTTCAAAAAGTTGCCTAGGTATCTCCATACGCTTGTTCTCGCGAATCCTGGTTCAGTTGCACATGTTGATACTGAATACGTCTGAGCCTGCTGATGCCTGCTATGGGGGGGCTTTGAAAATGGAGAGCGATGTTTCTGATAGTGAGGGAGATGACTTTAATGGTGTGTAATTTAAAAATATTTTAGCTAATTTTGGTATTAGTATTGTATAATAGATGTTATAAATATTTCGTACACTTATGTAATGCTAAAAAATGTTTTGGCGTGAAGGTCCAGTTAACAATAATCCCCAAGAGCTATACGTTGGAATGATGTTCAAAAACAGGGATGCATTTAAGCAGCATATGGCCCTCTACGCGCTGGCCAACAAATTCCGATTCCACAACAAGAAATCAAACCCAAGATAGATGGTCCTTGAGTGTGTTGGGAGAACATGTCCATGGAGAGTTTTGATATATCATGGTTTTTACCCACTTTATACCATGATATAGTTGTGTTTTTAGAGTCTTTTGTATTAGTTTAGAGTCTTTTACAGGTTAAATCAGGTTTGGAGCTAATTGAAGATATATTGAGCATTTTGGGCATTTTGGGACGTTTTGGCCGAGAGCTTTATTCACTGTTCGATTATTTGATGTTGCATCGATCGACACGCATTGTGCATCGGTCGATGCAGTCGCGAGATGGGCCGTACGCGTCGGCGTAACAAGTATTGAAGATTTGCAAAGAAGCCCAAGATACTTTCAGTATTTACACAGAAGCCCCAGCCGAGATTATGCCTATATATACTAGTTTTTGGTGTTTAATTTAGATACGCTTTGATACTTAGAGCTAAGAGATTTTTAGAGCTTTTGGGGCTGATCTATTTTCCTTGTATTGATTTATTTTGGAGAAGATTTCGAACCCCTTTGATATTTTAATTTCTTATATGCAATCTATTTATTCTATGATTATGTTTTCATCAATCATGTCTGAGTAGATCCATAGTTGAGTTTAGGGTTTCTCATTAGGGTTTGATGACTTGCTAGACTTGTTTAATTTAGTTGGGATTCATATGATTAGAATGTTCTTCAAACTAAATTGTGCTTAAAGCTAGTTCTAACCTGATCAATTAGAATCTAGATCCTAGGTTACTAAATACGTCACGAGAGTGGGGTTTAGGAATCTGAACTATTTAGGTTGAGCAATTGAATTATTCGCAAAGAGATTTGGTTTAGTTTAATTGTGAACATATCGAACTTGAACTTAATGCTAGTTTAATTTGTTAGTAATTGCAAAGAGATTTGGATTACTGCACTTAGACTTAGAGAGTTTTCGCAAAGAGATTTGGTTAATTCTATTTTCGTGATTCGAGTTCTAGAACTGAGTTTAATTTGATCCTGACTGATTAACTTGTCTGCTTGTCTGATTTCCTGAGAATACCCTAGGCTTGACGCTTTTAGTTTATTGCTTACAAACCGATTTCCTGCTACTGTTTACTTTCTTGCACCGCAATTCATTACAATCACTACTTGCTTATTTCTAGTATTAATTCCTACGGTTTGATTCTCTTGAGACCAAGTGTCCCTGTGGATTCGATAACCCTATATACTACATTGACTATACTGTGCACTTGCAGTTTAGAATAGGGATTAAAACTTCGACCTATCAAGTTTACGCAATCAAAATGAGCGACTCAGACTGGTACCAAGTCAGGCGTTTTAGGGCAGATCACGTGTGTACGGTGAACGAGCGGGTCAACTTTCAGCGGCACGCGACAACCGAAGTCATTGGAGACATGATGAGAACCAGGTTCAGCGGGCAAACTTCTGGCCCACGCCCGATCGCTGTACGCGAGATAATGCGAGATAGTCACGACGTTCCCATCTCTTACTACAAGGCATGGCGATCAAGAGAAGTTGCTATGGATACTGCTAAGGGATCAACGGGCGAAAGTTTCAAAAAGTTGCCTAGGTATCTCCATACGCTTGTTCTCGCGAATCCTGGTTCAGTTGCACATGTTGATACTGAATACATCGAGAATGTTGGCTCAAGATTCAAGTACTTGTTCCTCACATTTGGTGCATCAATCGCCGGGTTTCAGTTCATGCGAAAAGTCATAATCATCGACATGACTTTCTTGAAGAGCAAGTATGCTGGTTGTTTACTGACAGCAAGCGGGCAGGACGGAAACTATCAAATCTATTCATTGGCATTTGCAATTGTCGACGGTGAGAACGAGAGGTCCTACGTATGGTTCTTCCAGAAACTACAAGAAATTGTACCTGATAGTGAAAATCTGGTTTTCATATCTGACAGGCACAATGCTATACTTTCTTCACTAAGCAAGGTACACTTAAATTTGGGGGAAAATGCAGATTGTTATTAATTAACATGTTTTGATAGTTATTGAATTTGGATGCTAAGGTTATTAGTAATTGATAAGCTTTAGATGTTAACAAATGTGAAATTTTAACTACGTTAGATACATTGCTCAAGTTCATGATTTGAACAAAATAGATATCAAATAGAGTTGCTAAGTTTTACATTAGGATGCTAAAGTTACGAGTAAGTTATATATTTTAGATACTAGCAATGCGAAAAAATTAATTACGTTATGTGCATTGCTCAAATTCATGTTTTCGACAAATATATACAATAGAGTTGCTAAGTTTTCAATTGGTATTGCTATCTCTGTTGTTGCATATAACTATCGTAATTTATAAGTATAATCACCAGAATGACTAGGATAATTCAAACATTGTACTTTGAAAGAAATATTGCTGAGAGTTGTTTGAATGCTATGTATGTATACCCAAAAGCCAACCACTGCGCATGCATTGTTCATCTGCAACGCAACATGGTTTCTATCTTCAAGAAAAGACACCTATCCTACCTAGTTTCACGGGCTGGGCGGGCATATCACTTGCATGACTTTGTGGAGCACTTCAACGAGATTATAAGCATTGATGCAGACTGTGCACGACACCTACAAAACATAGGTCTGGAAAACTGGACACGGTCACATTCATTTGGGAACCGGTACAACCTCATGACAAGTAACATCGCCGAGTCGCTGAATGCGGCACTGTCCGAAGCCAGAGACTATCCAATAATCCCACTTATTGAGTTCTGATATATCATGGTTTTTACCCATTTTATACCATGATATAGATGTGTTTTTAGTGTCTTTTGTGTTCGTTTAGAGTCTTTTACAGGTTTAATCAGGTTTGGAGCTAATTGGAGATATTTGGAGCATTTTGGGACTTTTGGGACGTTTTGGCCGAGAGCTTAACTCACTGTCCGATTTATTGATCAAGCATCGACCGACACACCTTGTGCATCGGTCGACACACTAGCGAGATGGGCCGTACGCGTCGGTTTAACAAGTTATAAAGATTTGCAAAGAGGCCCAGAATAGTTCCAGTATTTACACAGAAGCCCCAGCCGAGATTAGGCCTATATATAGAGGATTTTGGTGTTTAATTTACTTACGCTTTCATACTTAGAGCTAAGAGATTTTTAGAGCTTTTGGGGCTGATCTATTTCCTGTATTCACTTATTTTGGAGAAGATTTCAAACCCCTTTGATATTTTATTCTCTTATATGCAATCTATTATTTCTATGATTATGTTTTCATCAATCATGTCTGAGTAGATCCATAGTTAAGTTTAGGGTTTCTCATTAGGGTTTGATGACTTGCTAGACTTGTTTAATTCAGTTAAGGATTCATATGATTAGAATGTTCTTCAAACTAAATTGTGCTTAATGCTAGTTCTAACCTGATCAATTAGAATCTAGATCTTAGGTTGCTAAATTCGACACGAGAGTGTGTTTTAGAATCTGAACTATTTAGGTTGAGCAATTAAATTATTCGCAAAGAGATTTGGTTTAGTTTAATTGTGAACATATCGAACTTGAACTTAATGCTAGTTTAATCTGTTAGTAATTGCAAAGAGATTTGGGTTACTGCACTTAGACTTAGAGAGTTTTTGCAAAGAGATTTGGTTAATTCTATTTCCGTGATTTGAGTTCTAGAACTGAGTTTAATTAGATCCTGACTGATTAACTTGTCTGCTTGTCTGATTTCCTGAGAATACCCTAGGCTTGACGCTTTTAGTTTATTGTTTTCACAACCAACTTGCTACTGTTTACTTTCTTGCTTCGCAATTTATTTACTTCACCATCTGCTTATTTCTAGTATTAATCTCTACGTTTCTGATTCTATTGAGACCAAGTGTCCCTGTGGATTCGATAACCCTATATACTACTTTGACGATACTGTGCACTTGCAGTTTAGAATAGGGTAAAACTTAGAACCTATCAAGTTTTTGGCGCCGTTGCCGGGGACTCTTAGAGTCTTCGATAGGACCGAACTTAGGGTTTTTACTAGAAATTTTTCTTTTTGTTTTTGTTTTTTCGTTTTATTTTCATAATTTGCTAACTTTTTCTCTGTTTCTTTCTGTCGCAGGTACGACTTTCGCCTTGCGTCGATCGTTGCATCCCTTGCGTCGATCGTCACTAGGCGATTTGAGATTGAATCGATCGTTGCACTGACAGCATCGATCATTGCTGGACGATTACAGACAGTTTATGCCAACGCAGAAAACTCGAAGTAATCCGAACTCGAGCTTAGTTAATCTCGGACTAGAGGAACTTGGACGTCTAGAAAGAACTATCAGAAGAGAAAAGAGAGAGAGAATGGTACGAGAACGTCTGATCTTGATACCAGATGCTGAAGGTACCCTGAGGGACCAAGATAACAACCCGTACAATGCTGCTGGGCATCGGGTTGATGCTGAAGGGAACGTAATCCCTGACCCACCTGAGCCACAACCGCATGCGCAAGCGCAAGGTCAAGCTCAAGGTAGACAGATGGTTGTCCATGAAAGGACTTTGGCTGATTACAACAGACCAGATGAGTTTCATAGAAACCGAACAGCCTTAGTACTTCCTGGTTTTGAGAGGGAGGATTTTGAGATCAAGACCATCTACTACTCGCTGATGAGACAGAATGCTTTCCATGGACATCCAACAGAGCAGCCTATGGACCACATTGATTCGTTTGAGGACATAATCAATGGCATGAAGTATGATGGAGTTTGTCAGGATTATCTGTTCCTTAAGCTCTTTCCTTACAGTCTCGCTGGAGACCAGTCCAGACAGGACATTCTCACATTTTCCCAAGGAGCTGTGGAGCCTTTAAAAGCTGCTTGAATGAGATTTAGGAAGTATCAGCGTGACTGCCCACACCATGGATTCAGTGAAGTCACATTGCTAGGTATTTTCTTCAGAGGCATAGATCTGCCATATCAGTCTGCGCTGGATAACTCCAGTAATGCAAACTTCAACACCAGGACTCCTGCACAAGCTAAGCAGTTGATTGAGAACTTAGTAAGCAGCAACAGTTGCAAGACTATGGATGAGAGGAGGAAGAAATCTGGTGGAAGTGTTGATAACTCAGAGATGGCTGAATTGAGATCCAGGATGGACAAAATCTGCAATCTTCTAGGTGAAAAGAAAGCTGTCCACTTTGCTCAAGAAGTAGAAGTAATTCAGACTGAGGAGGACACTCAGGAAGAAGATGTGAATTACATCGGAGGATCTGGTTTCCAAGGAAACAGATTTGGATATCAATCTGGGAACAGATTTTCCGGTGGAGGACAGAAGGGTGCCTTCACAGGCAATCAGAACTCTTCAAGCTTTGGACAGACTAGTAACTTTCAGAAACCTTATGGACAAGGAAATCAGAGAACCTACGGATCTTCATCTTATCAGTCACCTCCTGCAGCCACTGCTTTTGAGACTAGGATGGAAACAATGTTGGAACAGGTACTGGAGAGCCAGAACAAGATTTCTGTGGACAGTAACAAGAAGCTGGATGCAGTTTATGAGAATCTCAATGGGAAGTTTGAGACTCTAAGCACTCATGTGAAGCAGCTGGACACTCAGGTGAATCAGATTTCCAGCTCTATGAAGGGAAAAGGAGTTGCAGACACTCACATTAAGGCCTGGTCTGTGTACATTAATGATGGGTCTCACCAAGGTGAAAAATTCGAGCTAAGTACAGCTGAATTGGTAGAGGAGGAAGAATTTTCGGATTTTGGAGAAAAACTCTCGGGTGAAAGTTGTGAACACAGTGTTGCAACGATCGACACACCCTTAGTGTCGGTCGTTGCAGGGCGTGAACAGACAGAACTGTCGGCTGATAATGGCATAGATGCTGACTTGGAGCTTGATCGCCTATTCCCTGGAGTTTCTGAGATCTCTCAACAGGAGATTTATGCGCAGATTGTTAGACAACACACCTCAGTGTCTGAAGTGATTAAACAAGAAATTTAAGAGCTTAAGAAGCTAGAGGAGATTGGTGAAGAATTGGAAGAAATTCCAACTTCTGATGATCCACCTTATCATCCCTGTGTGCAGAGGTACTTAAACAGGATGCTGCCTTTAGATGAAGAGCTGAGAGACTGGGTGATTATAATTCCCCAACACATTAGTGAGGTGCTACTGAACAAGATCCCGAAGAAGCTGCCTGACCCTGGAGTCTTTGTGCTTGATTGCTCTATCTTCGAGGACAGTTTCAGACGCTCTCTTTGTGATTTAGGAGCTGCTGGAAGTATGATGCCTTATTCTGTGGCAGAGAAGCTGGGGATGCTGGATTTTTCTCCTACTAGGACCTCTCTTGTCCTAGATGATCAGTCTATACGAGTTCCGGAAGGACTCTTAAAGGACATTCCAGTGAGAGTTGGAAACTACTTAGTTCCGACAGACTTCCTTGTGCTAAAGTATGACTGCGATCCTGATGAAGCATTGCTGCTTGGAAGACCATTCTTGGCTACAGCAGGAGCTGTAATTGATGTTAGATAGAGTCTAATATACCTCCACCTGGGAGACGAGCCGCTGCGATATGAGATGGAGAAGCTGCGAAAACCACTGATAGATGGGCAGACATTCACAATCATGGATGCAGATGATGAGCAGCCGAACGATACTGTGATTCTAGATCCTGGAGCACATTTTACTCCATCTTTTCTTGGACATGAGCATTCTGCAACAGCCTATTCTCCACCTTGGATGAGGAGACTTGAATAGAGACAGAAAAAGTCTCTGTCAGGTTCTCTTGGTGCCTGAAAGATCTTGTGCGTCCGGTCAAGCTAATGACCTTAAACAAGCGCTGAGTGGGAGGCAACCCACTGTTAGGTTTAGTTGTTTTTCTTTCTTATTTTTGTTGTTTTTCTTAGGATTTCACGTTTTTGTTTTTGTTTTTGCTAAGTTTCAGATGCAGAACTCGAATCTGGAGAGGTGTGACGATCGATGCACTTGTGCACCGGTCGTTGCAAGGAAATTTGACGAAGAGGGGTAATCGCATTGTGACGATCGTTGCTCCTAAGCAACGGTCGTTGCAATTGGTTCAATTGCAAAATTAAGGTATGCGCTAAACCGGAAAATCAATTATGATTTGACCAGCAACGATCGTTGCCACTATGCAACGGTCGTTGCACCCACGACCAGGTAAGTGCCTTAAACCCTTTCTCTTCTCTTTTCTTTCTCATTTCCGATCATCCGTACAACCGTGAGCTCACACCCGAAAATCGCCATTTCTCATCAGTTTTCTTTGTTTCAATTGCTAATACTTCCTATTTCACACTCTAAACCCTTGTCTTTAGCTCATATCTCACGAATCCAAGGTAAAGAACTTCTATTTCTCAAATTTTCGGATTGGATTTTAGGGTTTTAGGGTTTTAGATTTTTGAACTGAAAATTGATGATGCATGCGTAATTAAACTGATTTAGGGTGATGGATTATGATTTTGAACTGATTTGAGGCAATGTGGCATTGATTTGAACTGAAATTTTGCTGATTGTTTGCGGCGAAATCGCCTTGCAACGGTCGTTGCTCTCGAGCAACGGTCGTTGCTTTGCGATTTTGGGAAATGTTCGATAAAGTGAAATCGCTTTGCAACGATCGATGCCATAGATGCAACGGTCGATGCTTCGCGATTTCACAGAGAGTTGCCGAGACTTATATTGTTTAAATTTTATTTCTTTTGCAGATGGCATCTCGTAGACAGCCCCGCAAGAAGCAAGCAACAGCATCAACGGCCGCAAGACAGTACATTCCACCTCCAGAGTGGTTTCACAGACACTCTGACCCACCTGCGCCATATGTAAGAGATGGACTGCCAGTCGCTTTGCCTTGGCCCCGAGAAGACGCAACAGAGATCCCGACAGCCAGACAGTGGCCAAGGGACATTCGCACGTTCTTAAAGACTGCAGACTTCACAGAGCGACCACTGCTTGACTAGTGGGATGAGTTTGATTCACTTCTCTACAGTGGTTGGTGTAGGATGACCATCAAGCCAACCAAGTTCGCTGACTACTCTACCTGCAAGAGTCTGGGGATTGATGAGCAGGTACTTGATGTGTGCAGAGGCATTGGTCTAGGGACAATGCCAATGCGCCCTTATGATCTCTATCCTGAGCTGGTCAGACAGTTGCTAGCCACTTGCAGAGTGGTTTACCCAGATCCCGATAGGAGGAGCGCTACAGGAGGTATCTTTACCTTCATGAGTTGGGGAGTCAGGTATCGGATTCCTCTACTTGATCTTTGCAGGATCTACGGGTTCAGTACTGAGCCGAGACGCATTGCTATGGCACTTGAGTGGGATCCAGTTGAGGCTCGCACATTCTGGGAGAGTATTGGCAGCGGTTGATACAACTCCAGGATCACACCGGTGAAGATGATGAGGCATCCTGTGCTGAGATATGTCTCGCGTATCTTGTGTTGGAGCTTGCTATGCAAGTTTGAGGCCAACAAGATGCGCAAGTATGAGATGGAGATGCTGTTTATGGGGTTGAGAGATCAGTTTAGAGGTTCTGGCGTGAGAGATCCTACTACGGGTCTCAACTTGGGAGCTGTCTTTGCTTTACATTTATGTGATCTGCAGACGAAGCCTTTTGATGGAGCTAGTACAGAGACAGTAGGGAGCTTGCTTACTCCCATTTTTATGCATTGCGGGATTCCTCTACATGGCACGGAGCGTGATAGAGCCCAGGAGTTCCTAGACTTCAGTCATTTGCAGAGCGCTACCTGGCTCAAGGAGGGGTGCATTTGGGTTTATCAGGACCCGGATACTGGGATGTGTGGTATAGAGCTTCCTGCTGCTAGGTGGACACGGATTGATACATTGGAGGCTCTGAGATTTCAGCCTCCAGAGACTGAGCAGCGTGGGATTCCG
Source organism: Orychophragmus violaceus (assembly GCA_030180135.1). Taxonomy (NCBI): domain Eukaryota; kingdom Viridiplantae; phylum Streptophyta; class Magnoliopsida; order Brassicales; family Brassicaceae; genus Orychophragmus; species Orychophragmus violaceus. The sequence goes on along the minus strand of CM058235.1, from coordinate 14,182,763 downwards.
ACTATGGCTCATCCGCTGGGAGAGCCTTCCACACGAGCTTCGACTTCTGCTGCCCCTGCGCCTGCTGCTGCTCCGGTTGACCTTGGCCCTTATCCTGAGATGTCAGTTCCCTATGGAGATATGTCCGAGGCTGAGTGGAGAGAGCGTAGTGATGGGATCTGGAGGACCGTTTGGGAGTGGATGCGTGGCTGCACTTGCAGGAGACAACCACCAGTTCATCAGCCCGTCCCTGCCTCACGACGTAGACAGCGTTCTCCTACGGACGTCAGTGACACTGAGCGCTATGGAGGGATTGATGATAGCGAGTGAGCGTAGCTGTCATCTCTGGATTATCGGTTCTGTACTCTGTTTTTCTTTTTATTCTTGCACTTTCTCTTTTTATTAGTTTGCTACTATGTTTGGATGGTTTATGCTTGATTAGATACATTTGTTGCATGGGTTTTACTCTGTTTCTAGTGTTTTCAGCTTGCAGGATTCGAAACTGACAAAAACCGACGGATTAACCTGCTAACTTGCTGACTGTTCGTGAAATCGCAGTGCGTCGATCGACACACCATTGTGTCGATCGTTACAATGGAAATCGCATAGCATCGGTCGGTGCACCTAGTGCAACGATCGATGCCTGACTGCGACATAGGTAAAAACCCGAGAGAACTAACCATTCCATTAACAAATTTTTATTTTCTTTCTTTTAACCAATCCTTTGCTTGACACTACTGGGGACAGTGTGTCTTAAGTGTGAGGGAGGTTCTACTAATTACTTTCTTTTGTTTTCTTAGAGTCAGTTAAATTTTAAAAATTTGTTTTTTTTGAGTCAAAATTTGTTTAAGTAGGAAACAATGATTTTTTTGAGAAGATTAGTAGCATTTGCAGGAACTTAAGTAACCATTGGGATGAAGCTCCAGATTATCTATGACTATTAAAAAACCCAGACACAGATCAGCCTACTGAGAACACCCACATCGCTTCAGGTATCAGAGGATCTTTTACTGACTTCAATTTAATCCTGACTTTAGATTTCTCACCTAAGGGCTTGGTATACTTTATGTCGGACTCCCTTGTTGGTTCTAACACAGCCTGTAAACATGTCCTATTTGGTTCCCTTCTCCCCTTCCATAAAGTAAAAAAAAAGAAGATAATAAACTGCGGATGAGTTAGTAACTCCGAAGTGGTCATGGGAATGGTAGCAAACACTATTTTCTCTCATGTGATCCATGGAATGTGTCCAAAGTACACCCCAAAACGGGAAGAACACTGATAAAAAAAATAAAATGATACCCAGTGGGGAAAAATCAGTTGTTAAGGAAGGGAAAGAGAAGAAAGGGACTAAAGAAAGACAGTTTGGTGGTCTAGAGCTGGCAAGGTAAGAATCCATGTGCCTTTAGATCGATACCCCTTAGGTGAGACCGCACTTAAATATATGCAGAAGGCAGTAGGGAGAATTTGAATGCGTGAATGTGATTGTGGCGTTTACTTAGGACAGTTGCTAAGTGTGGGGGAAGTATATGTTGGTCTTGATGTCTGTGGATTGATTCTTTCATGTGGATTACTAAGGGGAATCTGAATGCTGCTGCTTCTACGACAAAATGAGTTTCTGAAGAGTTTTCAAACCTCTTCACTACATTTTAGTTCTCTGTTTTGCTTGAGGGCAAGCAAAGGCTAAGTGTGGGGGAGTTGATATATCATGGTTTTTACCCATTTTATACCATGATATAGATGTGTTTTTAGTGTCTTTTGTGTTCGTTTAGAGTCTTTTACAGGTTTAATCAGGTTTGGAGCTAATTGGAGATATTTGGAGCATTTTGGGACTTTTGGGACGTTTTGGCCGAGAGCTTAACTCACTGTCCGATTTATTGATCAAGCATCGACCGACACACCTTGTGCATCGGTCGACACACTAGCGAGATGGGCCGTACGCGTCGGTTTAACAAGTTATGAAGATTTGCAAAGAGGCCCAGAATAGTTCCAGTATTTACACAGAAGCCCCAGCCGAGATTATGCCTATATATAGAGGATTTTGGTGTTTAATTTACTTACGCTTTCATACTTAGAGCTAAGAGATTTTTAGAGCTTTTGGGGCTGATCTATTTCCTGTATTCACTTATTTTGGAGAAGATTTCAAACCCCTTTGATATTTTATTCTCTTATATGCAATCTATTATTTCTATGATTATGTTTTCATCAATCATGTCTGAGTAGATCCGTAGTTAAGTTTAGGGTTTCTCATTAGGGTTTGATGACTTGCTAGACTTGTTTAATTCAGTTAAGGATTCATATGATGAGAATGTTCTTCAAACTAAATTGTGCTTAATGCTAGTTCTAACCTGATCAATTAGAATCTAGATCTTAGGTTGCTAAATTCGACACGAGAGTGTGTTTTAGAATCTGAAATATTTAGGTTGAGCAATTAAATTATTCGCAAAGAGATTTGGTTTAGTTTAATTGTGAACATATCGAACTTGAACTTAATGCTAGTTTAATCTGTTAGTAATTGCAAAGAGATTTGGGTTACTACACTTAGACTTAGAGAGTTTTCGCAAAGAGATTTGGTTAATTCTATTTCCGTGATTTGAGTTCTAGAACTGAGTTTAATTAGATCCTGACTGATTAACTTGTCTGCTTGTATGATTTCCTGAGAATACCCTAGGCTTGACGCTTTTAGTTTATTGCATTCACAACCAACTTGCTACTGTTTACTTTCTTGCTTCGCAATTTATTTACTTCACCATCTGCTTATTTCTAGTATTAATCTCTACGTTTCTGATTCTATTGAGACCAAGTCCATGTGGATTCGATAACCTTATATCCTACTTTGACGATATTGTGCACTTGCAGTTTAGAATAGGGTAAAACTTAGAACCTATCAAGTTCGTAAGAGCAACTATGATGGGTTGGTTCCATGTTCGAAGAGCTGCTTCTGACAAAACTCCTGATGGGATGACTCCCAGGATTAACAAAATAGTAGCTAAGAAGTTTGAGGTGTGCACAGGCTTTGATGTCAGGAATATAAACTTGAGTGAATATGAAGTGCGAACAAAAGAAGGAGTCGCCTTCCACGTTGACTTGCAAATGAAAACGTGTAGCTGCAGTGAGTTTCAGATGTTGTCAATTCCATGCACCCATGCCATCGCCGCGGCCATTAAGGCGAACATTGCGATAGACTCACTGGTTGCAAAAGAGTTTGGTACTGAATATTGGCGTAAGAGCTACGAAGGAAGCATATACCCGGTTCAAGAAAACAGTGGAGAAAACCAACCAGGAGCAGAAATGGCAAGCGTGGAACTACTTCCCCCATTGACAAGGCGTCCACCAGGGAGACCACGAAAGAGAAGGTTTTTATCACGAGGGGAGATAAAGGTACGACCATACAGCTGAAGAAATGTCAGAGTATTTATGGTAACTTTGCTTTTTGTACTTATAAGTATTTGTTGTGTGTTATGCAGGGGGAATTTCAGAGAAGGCTTACCGTGTGTAGCCGTTGCAGAGGGGTTGGACACAACCATGCAACGTGCAAAGTGCCCATCTAGTTAACGAGAAGAAGTATCAAGGGGGCAGTGTGAAGTTCTTGTGTTTTGTTTTTTGGTATAGGTCGGAATTGGGGTCGACCAGTTTTAACCATATATGTATAATATTATCAACGGAAAACTCCAATGTAGCAAAGTCACATTAACAATATATGTGGCTTATGTTTTGAATAAGACTGCCCTCTTTGTTTAATAAAAATGATGTGTGTTATATTTAAACTTAACGGTGTTAGTGGTTGTGTTAGTGTCTATTTAAAATGTTGTAACTTCCATATCCAACGGTTACATCTATTCACACCCACGAGTGGTCTACGTCCTTAAAAAGGAGGACATGATAATATCTTTGTAGAGTAATTCAACAACAATGTTACGGCTCCCAAACAATATTTTAGGCGACATACTACACAATGCTCTGGAAAGGGGTTTAGCAGAGTTCACTCGAGCGAAAACAACATTCACAACTTTGCGTGATGTAGCCGAAAATCCGGATTTCTATAGAAGCATAAATTTCTTCAACCGCAAGATAAAATTGTCTCCAAGGGGACCGGCAGTAGCACTTGTGAATTCCTGTCTAATACATGGAAATCTTTCAGCCCTTGTCCATAAAGGAATGTCTAACTGCTTCTATGAAGATAAATTCTTTGAAGGGGAAATAATGATCCAAAGAGCAGGTTGTTCCAATTGGGTTACAGGATTGTATTTCTACGCAATGCTTGTAAGGGTAATCTATGGTAAGGATGAAATTGAGAAGCGAAGGATTTCTCTAACAAGAGAAATGGCAAGAAAGGTACGGATGGAGCTACAAAAACTGGAATTGCGTCTGTGGCCAGAGAGTCCTAAACCATTGATATTGGAGAAAAGAGATGAGATAGATATCAACAAAGCCATAACATGTAAATGTGCTCTAATAAATATGTGGCTTCAGTGGTGGGACGACGGGTGGAAGCAAAAAGGAATGTGCGATGAGTGCTACTGGTCAATCGAGTCATTTCATTTCTGCAAACTAGTGATAGAATCTTTTGGAACTTGGCCGATTGATGTTAACTAACTCAATAATTGAGTGCTATTTGGTATATTGGATGGTTAATGTTATAATTCTGTCGTTATAATAATGTTGGAAGTCAATGTTGCTTATTTATATATTTGTTAACTCATAGTTGGATATTTATAGATTGGCCAATTATCTCATAAGTTAACTTGGTAAAACTGTATGTTAGCATGAAAAAACAAGAAGGTTGGCAAACCCAAGAGAAGTTTGCCAACACAAAATGATATTCGCAAAGTAGTTCTGCGAAATGACAACAAATAAATCATGATAGAGCAAAAGTACTTAGAGTCTGCAAAAACAGAATAAATAGCAACACAACAGCCAGATTAAGAGTATCAAACAGAAACACAAGAACAAACACGGAAACATAACACAATGATAGCATGAAAGGGTGTGAGACAATTCAAATCGACCCACTGATAGGTGTAGTTTTAACCCTATTCTAACTGCAAGTGCACAGTGATGTAGTTGTAATACTTAGGGTATCGAATCCACAGGGACTCCGGTCAACGATAGATAAGAACAGAAAAGATTAAACTAGGAGAAAGCAAAGGTGATTAAACTAAAAGCATAGCAGAAAAGTAAATCAGTAGCAGGAGTGGTTTGTGAGCAAGGAAGCGAAGCGTTAGGTTTCAGGAGTTCTCAGGAAATCAGGAACACAAGCAATCAATCAGTCTAGATCTAATCAGAAACTGTTCTAGAACTCAAAACACGGATATAGAATTAACCAAATTCCTTTGCGAGAATTCTCTAAGTCTAAGTGCAGCAAACCAAACTTTCGTTTGCGAGAACTAACATATTAAACCAGCATTAATTCCAAGTTTGATATGTTCACAATTAACCTAAACCAAATTTTCGTTTGCGAGAAGTTTAATTGCTCATCTAGGTTCTTTCTAGCTAAATTAACCAACTTCCGCTGCATTAATCAACCTAACATCATAATTCTGATTAGCTACTTCAGATTAAGCATTAAGAATAACCTAAACAAAGAACTAGCAGATATGAATCCCTACAGATTGATTTAAACTATAGTTCCATGAAATTCCTAATGAGAATCCTTCAACCTAACAGGTAAACTACTCAGACATGTTCATCGAGACAGAAAATATCATAAGTAGAAAACCAAATATCATAAAACAAAGTAAAGATCTGGGGTTCAAAATCCTCTCTCTCTCGAGAGCAGGATCAGCCCCTAACTCTCTCTGAAATAAAATAAGACTTAAGAAAAGCGTAGCCTAAACAAGTGGCTAAAAACCCTAATATATAGTCTAAAACACGTTTTGGGCTTCTGTGTAAATATCTGGGCTTTTCTGCAATATCAGCATTCTTCATTAAACCGCCGAGTTTGGCCCATTCGCGCTATGCATCGATCGATTCAGGTGTGCAACGATCGACGCAATCCTCAAATCTGGACAGTGAACTCTGTCTCTCGGCCAGACACTCCAAATAGCTCCAGAAAGTGCCATAATCACCAAATCTGCTCCAAATGTGCTTGTACCTAATAAACACCTGAAAAGACTCTAAAACATAGTAAAAGACTCGATAAAGAACACATATACCATGGTTAAAATCCCTAAAATCCATGGTATATCAACTCCCCCACACTTAGCTCTTGCTTGCCCTCAAGCAAGTAAAGAACCAAAGCATAAGAAAAGAAGTTTGAAAACACAGAAACTCATTTCGTCTTAGGAACTTTCACAATCACATTCACTTAGTAAGCCACTGAAAACTTTCCTACGGAACTCAAGACCACAATGTACTTCCCCCACACTTAGCAACTGTCCTAAGTAAACTCCACAATCACATTCAAGCATTCAAATTCTCCCTACTGACTTCTGCAAGTATTTAAGTGCGGTCTCACCTAAGGAGTATCGATCAAAGGGCACATGGATTCTTACCTTATCAGCTCTAGACCACCATACTATCTTTCTCTAGTCCCTTTCTTCTCTTTCCCTTCCTTAACAAATGATTTTTCCCACATTGGGTATCATTTTATTTTTTTATCAGTGTTCTTCCCATTATGGGGTGTACTTTGGACACATTCCATGGATCGCACAGGAGATAATAGGGGTCTCTACCACTCTTGTGACCACTTCGGAGTTACTAACTCATCCTCAGTTTATTATCTTTTTTTTATGGAAGGGGAGAAGGGAACTAAATAGGATAGGTTGACAGGCTGTGTCAGAACTAACAAGGGAATCCGACACAAAGTATACCAAGCCCTTAGGTGAGAAATCTAAGTCAGTATTAAATTGAAGTCAGTAAAAGGATCCTCTGATACCTGAAGTGATGTGGGTGTTCCCAGTAGGCTGATCTGTGTCTGGGTTTTCTAACAGTCATAGAGGCTCTGCAAGTCTGTCCAATGGTCACTTAGTTCCTGTTCAAGCGAAAAGTTTCTTCGAAAAATCATAGTTTCATACAAATTTTGACTCAATAAAACAAATTTTGAAAAACTAAGAAAACAAAAGCGTGCGTCAGTAGCTTCCTCCCCCACACTTAAAATACACTGTCCCCAGTGTAATCAAGGCATGAGCTCAGTGAAAGAATTGTATGATTATGGGTGTTTTCCATGGTTTAATTCTCAATTACAACCTAACACAAATCCTTAAACAGATCTAGGTTCTTGCAAAACGAATCATAAAACCAACCTGATCTTTACCTTTTGCAGCGGAGTGATTGGTGATGACAAGATCAGTTAGAACAGATGAACAACCTGCTCCTCCTTCGGTATCCACACTCTTACAAGCCGGGTTGGCAGCTAGACCAAAGAGATGGAAGAATCAGAGAGAGAGAGAGATTTTAGAGAGAGAGGGCGCGGCCAGACAAGAAAAATCGCTGGAAGAATGCTTCCTTAGGGTTTTTCTTAATCTCTTATATCTCATTAATGGGCCCAAGTCATTAGACTAATGGCTCATTAATCTTTTGGGCCCAAGACACAAATTAGACAAAAGCCTACATTTTGTCTGGCCCAATTCTCTGATCCAATACAGTAAATGCCATTGCATCTTACCGTATTAATTCCATTTAACTTTCCCGTTAGCTATGGTGTGTGACCCTTCGGGATCATACAATACTGGTAATAAGTCCTAAACTTATAGATCATGAGCGGACTCTAGCAAGCCATCATGATCACCCAGTATTTATGACTTATGTCTGATCTCGACACTTATCATACTTTCTAGAGATAGTACGGTAGATTTCAGGACATTCCCAACAAGAATAATCAAATTGAAGAACAAACCGAAAAGTTGCAGATTACTTACATGTCGTCGCCCTGTGTCGATCGATGCCACAAGGGTGTCGATCGATGCAAGGCGAATATGCTCGCGGTTATTGAGATAACCGGTGTCTGAACCGCAATTGAATCGGAAAACCACAAATCGTGACTGCATCGACCACAAATCGTGACTGCATCGACCGATGCACTAGGTGTGTCGATCGATGCAAAGTGATTATTCCTGTTTCTCTCGCCTCTAAACACACTTAAACAGAAAAATTAAAAATACCAAAACCAAAACGAAAATTGAAAAACAAAAACGAACCTACTAGTGGGTTGCCTCCCACTCAGCGCTTGTTTAAAGTCAGTAGCTTGACTATGGGATAGAGGTTTGATTCATGGCGGTTTCAATAGAGACTTTGAGTGTCTCTGTGAATATCTCTTCATCCAAGGAGGTGTATAGGCTTTCAGATCATGAGGTTTTCCAAGGAAAGAGTAATCAGAATCAGGGCGGGAGCGAAGCTTGGGCGGTCTACTGCATTTTCCTGCTTTCAAAACAATGTGATCAGAAGGTTTAAGCTTAGGTGATTTGTACCTTACCTTTGATGTATATCTGATGTCTGGAGCTTTCTGCTTATGAGCAGTTGCAGGTACTGAAGATGTTAGAGCAGGTTCAAGAGGAACCGCCATCTTCTTCTTTCCACTATCAGATACTGTAGTTCCACCAATCTGAACTTCTTCTTTCAGATGACCATCAGTGGAGATCATCTTCTTTGCATGAACTCGCGAAGTGTCAATTGGTGGTGTTTTATTCACCTTCTTATCCATCACTTTCACGCAGTTAGCCACTTCTATCTCTTGTTTAGAGGGTTTAGGAACCTTAGGATATGGCACAGGGGGCTTGTACACTCGTTCTGGTACTGTTGCAGGTTTCTGGTCATGTCTGCGTTCTGTGTCGATCGTTGTATGATATGTGTCGATCGATGCAAGGCGATTCTGTTCGTCGCAAGATCTCGAAATTGCCGTCAGAACGGCGTGTCGATCGACACTAAGGGGGTGTCGATCGATGCATGTATCAGACAGACAATATTCATCCAGAAAATCCGAGATTATGCTCTCTTCTTCACCTAGCAACTCAATCTCATCCCCTAAGGTCACAGCTTTGATGTGCAGCTTCCGTTCAGCTCTCTTAGCTTCATTATGCCTTTGCATTGTTTCAGCTGTTTGAACTCGGACATCTAGCTTCTTCATATGTGTGCTCAAGTATTCAAACTTCTCATTCAGATCTTCATGCAATGCATCCATCCTTGAGTTGAAGGACACAGTGATCTGTTGTTCTCTCTCAAGAAAATGTTCCATCATAGCTTCTAATCTGCTCTTATGTGTAGGTGCAGGCGGTACTTGGTAAGAAGAAATACCATAGTTCCTCGAGAAGGTATTACCCTGTTGCTGGAAGGGTCCCTGAAAAGCTGATTCCTGACTGTAGAATTCATTCCCTCCAACGCAGTTGATAGCTTCTTGCGCATACTTTCCAAGTAGAAGGCTATGCAGATAGTCAACTTTACTCTTCAACCCAGCTATCTGTGAATTATCAATCCCTGGACTAAAGAAATCATACATCTTCCTACAATATGTGTCGATCGATGCAGTGGAAGCGTCGATCGATGCAAGCGCGATGATGTGACGATCGACACACAGGACCGTGTCGATCGATGCAGTGCGATTACAGGCGTACCTGAACGAAAGAACAGAAAAGAAAAAAAAATTAGTAGCAAAAAATAAAAACGAAAAACCTAGTCTAAACCCTAAGTTCAAATCTATCGAAGACTTAAAAGAGTCCCCGGCAACGGCGCCAAAAACTTGATAGGTGTAGTTTTAACCCTATTCTAACTGCAAGTGCACAGTGATGTAGTTGTAGTACTTAGGGTATCGAATCCACAGGGACTCCGGTCAACGATAGATAAGAACATAAAAGATTAAACTAGGAGAAAGTAAAGGTGATTAAACTAAAAGCAGAGCAGAAAAGTAAATCAGTAGCAGGAGTGGTTTGTGAGCAAGGAAGCGAAGCGTTAGGTTTCAGGAGTTCTCAGGAAATCAGGAACACAAGCAATCAATCAGTCTAGATCTAATCAGAAACTGTTCTAGAACTCAAAACACGGATATAGAATTAACCAAATTCCTTTGCGAGAATTCTCTAAGTCTAAGTGCAGCAAACCAAACTTTCGTTTGCGAGAACTAACATATTAAACCAGCATTAATTCCAAGTTTGATATGTTCACAATTAACCTAAACCAAACTTTCGTTTGCGAGAAGTTTAATTGCTCATCTAGGTTCTTTCTAGCTAAATTAACCAACTTCCGCTGCATTAATCAACCTAACATCATAATTCTGATTAGCTACTTCAGATTAAGCATTAAGAACAACCTAAACAAAGAACTAGCAGATATGAATCCCTACAGATTGATTTAAACTATAGTTCCATGAAATCCCTAATGGCCATTCTCTTACCAGCTATCAAATCTCCGATTGGCCTAGAGATATTACCTCCGTTAAACGGCAGGGACAAATCCCATCTTGTTCCATCACTATGAACTACACAATTCATAATACACCCAACCAAGGTCCGTATAGCTCCCAGTTACGAAACAGCGTTAGACAATGATCAAAGCGCATTACTCCATGTGCAGCCACATGCATGCGAACTCAGGTCTAAGGACTATACTCTATAGTCGTATATGAGAACTTCTTATGGCACAGATATTAATATCTTGCAGAGTTCTCATCAGCGGGCCATGTCCGGTCATATACTCCCCTACATATACCTATGTGTCGACTTTGATGCCGCGCATCTATGACCCCTCGAAACCTGGTCATAAGTCTCAACACAATCTAGTCTCAACAGGTTGTTGTTGTTCCAATTTCAACAACCTTCGACTATGGACATTATGATTTATGTCACTTCGTTAAATATGGGGTTTCAGGATCAAGTCTACTCATGTACTTCGATGACCCATATATAATGACATGAATCATTTTTAGAACGATTATTTTATATCACAGTTAAAATAATCCAGAAATCATAGATTTCATAAACATAAAATATTATGTTTACATGAACCTTTCAAAACAACTAGAAAAGCCCTTTACAAACTCCCACTGAAATTAAGACTACATCTTAATTTCACTCATCCTACAGCTACAGTCCGCGACTCGTGCTTAGGCTTAAGGAGTGGCTTCGTTAATAGATTAGCAACGTTCTCATTCGATGAAACTTGTTTATCTACTTAACACCTCTGTCATTTATCTCATGGAATAGGTTATACCTATCCTCAAGGTGTTTGGACCTCTGATGTGCAGCTAGTCTCATCTACGCTGGGAATCACATCAAGTTCAGTGATGAACTCTTCTTTCCAAACAACCTCTTTCGTCGCTTCTCAAGCTGCGAAATGTTCAGCTTAAGTCATGGAGTCAGCTACAGTGCCTTGCACCGCCAGATAGACACAAGATATAGCCGGACTGTGACCGGGAATTATCTTTGTCTACTGGAAACTTGCCTTTCAGACTCTATCGACTTGTAGCACCTCACTTTCTCCGTAAATCAAGAACTTATCCTAAGTATTCCTCAAATACTTCAGAATATTCTTTACGGCAATCCAGTGATTCTTTGCTGGATTTGACTGGTCTTTACTTGTCTTGCTTAGCATTAAAGCAACATCAAAACAAGTACGTGTCATGGCATACATGATAGATTCAATTGCCGTCGCATATGGAATCCTATCCATGCATTCAAGCTCAGCAGATATCGTAGGACACTGCTTCTTGCTTAACTTATTGCCATGTGACATTGGCATAAAACCCTTCTTGGATTGCTGATTACGTGTAGGACTTTGTCAATTTAAGAATCCTGACTTTGTCCTTCCAGCTCTTTTGGATCTCTATCTTTAGATCCAAAATCCAAGAACATACGTGGTTTTATCCATGTCAATCATAAAACCAACTCCCAAACCAGTCCTTTACCGACTGCAGCATTGGGACGTTATATCCGAGAATCAGTATGTTATCGACATACACTATGAGAAATGCAATATTGCTCCCACTTATCTATTAGTAAACGCACAGTTCCATTTCGTTCTTGTTCAAGTCAAAACATTGACTACTTCAACAGAACGAAGATTCCAACTCCGATATGTTTGCTTCCATCCATGAATGGATCAATGAAGCTAACTTACACATAGTGTAATTTTCGGAGTCCGGGCTCACTTTCGCTTCTTTGAATTTCCCAGGTTCGTCGCTTTCAATGATCATCAGATCATGCGAACTTTCAATGATCATCAGGTTCAACTAATGACGAGAAATCATTCTCGGATTAGTGACTGATTCATTCATATCTGCGAACTTCAGGCTCTACAGGTGTAGATTCTACAGAAATCTGTAAATCCATCCGTTGCTCTCCCTCAACAGGTTGAGCAGCCTCCTGTATTTCTCGAATTTCTTCGAGTTATACTTTTACTCCCACTGTTCTTCTTGGAAAGTTACTTCCCTTCTTAGAAAACAGAATGGACGTAAAAAATAACAAGCCTTGGTTTCCCTAGGACAACCAGCGAAGTAGCTCAACTACAAATACTCAGTAAAGACGAATTTGGATCGATTCCAATCCACATTTACGTGGTGTCTTTCAACTGATATCGGTGGAACTTTTTCAGCGTAAATTTAGATATTTCTAGAGCGTTATTCTTAAAGAATATCATGGAAGATTCGTGTGACTCATCTTTAATCATTTCTAATAAGATCTGATTCATTCTCACAGAAACACCTTCAGGTTTTCAGGAGAAATGAGCTGTGAAACGATTTCACACTCATTCAGATGATCACACAATCAATGACTTAAGTATTCTCACTCGTGATCTAATCCAGAGTCTTAATACTTCTGTCATTCAGATTCTATACTTCATTCTGGAACTCTTTCGACCATGTCAAAGAATTCCGACTTGTGTCTCATCAAATGAACACAGTCACACTCACTGAAGTAATCAGTAGAGACAATGAAGTACAGGAAATTTTCTCTGGCATTACTGCTCATCGGACCACATACATGAGTATGTTCAATCTCCAATAAGCCTTTGGGCCTTTCTCTAGCTCGGCTAAGATGGGCCCTTTGTCTTTTGGTCCAGTAAGCAGAATTCAAGTCTCATAAGATATCCATTCAAATGAGCCCAAAAGTCCATAACTATGGGGTTTCTGAATCTGACTTACTCTATGTGACCAAAACATTTATGCCAAGAAAAAGCAGGTTTAACTCATCAGATTTAAACCAATTGCGGTATTTATGTTACATTTAGGCACTCTTTGGTTTAAGACATAAAACCCATTCCTTGAATAGGGTGCTACAATTAACATTTCATTAAGATCAAAAGAACAAAACTTGTCTTTATCAAAATGAAAACATTCAAATTCTTCACAAGAAAATGAAAAACAACTCTGCTTAAAGCAGGTACATTGTAGCAATTACTTAAAAAAACCAAGCCTCAAAGGCATTTACAAGTGAAAACCCTACGGCTGAGGCAGCTTCCCAAGCTTTTCAGATACGCAGTTCCACTTGCCCTTCCTTCAACGTTCTACTGTTGCTCAGGCTCTGCATATTATAACAAATATCAGTGCCACAACCAGTAATCAATACCTATAAGGTATAACTTGAAGTAATAACATGAATACCTGAGGAAGTAGTCTCATACATCAACTTCAACTCCTCATAATCTTCCATGAATTTAATGCAATCTCTTTTCCAATGCCCAGTCTCTTTACAGTAGCAGCACTTACCAACGTAAGAGGTATCTGACTCGGGCTCAGAAGACACACGCTTGCCATGATTCAAAATCTGGACAACTTTGTCTTCACCCTTGTCAGCTTTAGGTTTAGTAAACCTACCCTTCTCATTCATGAGATTGTACAGGGTACTCTTCACGTTTGGCTCAACTGTCTTGAGCATATCATGCAGTTCAGTCAACGTCTTTGTTAAGCCTTTCTTGATATAGTTCCTTACGAACTTATCATAGCTTGACGGCAGTGACTGCAGAATGATCTCAGTTGCCAATTCCTGGCTAACTGGATAATCCAGTTTCCTCAGGTTATCAACGTAACCCATCATTTTACTGACATGAGGACTTACTGGATGATCATTTGGTAGCTTGCAGCTAGTGAGAGATTTAACCAACTGGTATCTCTCCACTCTTACCTGCTCCTGAAATTTCAATTTCAGGCTGCTGATCATCTCTATTGGCGACTCCATGCTCTCATATTGCTTCCGCAAATCTGAGTCCATGGTAGCCAATATCAGACCACGCACATCTACCGCATCATTATTATGCTTATTCCAATCATTATATACTGCATGAGAGGCATTGGACCCGATCCTCACGGGGAGAGCTCTTTCAAGGACATAGTCCTTTCTCTCCTGCCTGAGAACTAGTCTCAGGTTCCGCGACCAAGTCAAGAAATTTGATCCGTTCAGTTTGTCCATCTCAAGGACATACCGGATCGAGAAAGTGTTTTGATTGTTTGTGCTCGTCATAGCTGAAATTTAGAGATAAATAGAGTTTTAGTTATTTAGTTCATAAAAGAGTAATCTTAATAACTTATAAGAAAACTCGCATTGCATTCAAAATTTCTTTGTTTAACCTCATAAGAATGCAATGATTCCGAGACCCATGTTCAGCTAAATCCAAAGTGGGCCACTGGCCGTCACCCGGAATTAGCTTTACTTGGTAAGCATACACACAGCTAGTTATAACCAATAACTCTCGGTTGTGAATTGGACCCGAGGCCCAAATTCACCAGATGTCTCAAGGCCCGGGACTCCCGATGGCCCAGTCAAGGAAACCAATCTCTTACAGCCAAATAATCACTAAAGTCTGGGACTCCCAATGAAATTAGTGACTATATACTACTTTACTTACGCGAAAACAGATACCTCACACTGTAAGCCATATCTGTAATCAAATAAGCGTTAAGTAGCTGACAAGATTGGAAAGACATCCAAGCTTGATATTGTTTTTGAGGATTTTTAAGTTTTATTTCCAAAAATAGAAGATTACTATTTTGGGAAACTTTCTTATTTTAGAAACTTTCTAAATTTAGTAACTTACTAAAAATAGAAATTTCTAATTTAAATATTTCATTAAATATTTTGGGTTGGGTCACAAATTATAGGCCCAATTCTTGGCCCAAGACCATAGAATTCCAGCTGGCCCAATAATTTGACATAACCGATCCGGTTTATTAATTCTGGTCCAAGACCAAATTAACTATCAAAACCATCGGTTATTTACTAAACCAGACCAGCTCTAAATTATTTGGTCCAACCAAATCAAACTTAGACCAGCCTTCGGTTTAGGTTAAAATTCAATTTTATGAATTTAAATCCGGTTTAACTAGAAATTAAATAATACCAAGTATTAAATTATTTCCAGCAAACCGCGATTTGGGTTAACCGCTTGAACCACCAATAAATTGGATCGGTTCAGTTAAATCCAAAACCGGGAAGAAACACCTAGTGTTTTAGCCAATTTGATTTAACTTGCGGTTTAAGGCTTTAAACACACAATTAACCGCCAATTAAATGGACCGGTTTAATCGGTGTGGTTTTGGGCAACGAACCGCGAAGCTCGGTTTAACCGATTGACTATTCGCGGGACGTAAAATTTTAATGGGCCAAACAATCGGATCCAAGATCCAACTCGGCCCATTAACGCAATATGTGGGCCCATGATTATCCAAGGCCCATGATCCATCACGGTTGCTCACGATCGTTTGTGATTGATCATTGCAACGGATCAACCTCGGCACAATGCATCATGGCCCACGCATCACGCAACATGGCTCACGCACGATCCCATGCCTCAGCCCACTCACAAACGCACGATCATGCATTCATGATCACACGTGATCATGCTAATGCTCGTCGTTAAGTGATCCAAGGCACAGATCATTTTGATTCAATTATTGCACGATCGTTAATGGTTTTGGCAGCACACGATCGGCACACGCTTACATAAAGCGATCGTGAGCTTAGGGTTTCATTAATAACTTCATTCGATTATTAATGATCGATACATATAACCGACAGCACATGCTTTAATATCAAGACCGAGACCATTAAGCAACATGCGATTAGGGTTTCATTAGCCGACAAAACCAAAGAATTTGGCGGCTAGGGCTCAATTAATTATCGATCTTCAACTCGGCCATACGCAAACACATGATAACAAAACGAGCTCAATAATTCAATGAACACGGCCATACAATTATCGGCTCGCACTTGATCACATGGCACTCGCATTATACAACGTGAGCCAATAATTCAATGAACACACAAAATTAATCGGCTCAATAAACAGCCGATTATCAAACAAGTTCAATCGATAATGTTTAAAGATTTCTATAATCAATTCTTCAATCAAAATTAATTCTAAATCATTAAACAATCATATGATCCAATTTCACAAGAAACCTAATGCCTAGGCTCTGATACCACTGTATGATTATGGGTGTTTTCCATGGTTTAATTCTCAATTACAACCTAACACAAATCCTTAAACAGATCTAGGTTCTTGCAAAACGAATCATAAAACCAACCTGATCTTTACCTTTTGCAGCGGAGTGATTGGTGATGACAAGATCAGTTAGAACAGATGAAAAACCTGCTCCTCCTTCGGTATCCACACTCTTACAAGCCGGGATGGCAGCTAGACCAAAGAGATGGAAGAATCAGAGAGAGAGAGAGATTTTAGAGAGAGAGGGCGCGGCCAGACAAGAAAAATCGCTGGAAGAATGCTTCCTTAGGGTTTTTCTTAATCTCTTATATCTCATTAATGGGCCCAAGTCATTAGACTAATGGCTCATTAATCTTTTGGGCCCAAGACACAAATTAGACAAAAGCCTACATTTTGTCTGGCCCAATTCTCTGATCCAATACAGTAAATGCCATTGCATCTTACCGTATTAATTCCATTTAACTTTCCCGTTAGCTATGGTGTGTGACCCTTCGGGATCATACAATACTGGTAATAAGTCCTAAACTTATAGATCATGAGCGGACTCTAGCAAGCCATCATGATCACCCAGTATTTATGACTTATGTCTGATCTCGACACTTATCATACTTTCTAGAGATAGTACGGTAGATTTCAGGACATTCCCAACAAGAATAATCAAATTGAAGAACAAACCGAAAAGTTGCAGATTACTTACATGTCGTCGCCCTGTGTCGATCGATGCCACAAGGGTGTCGATCGATGCAAGGCGAATATGCTCGCGGTTATTGAGATAACTGGTGTCTGAACCGCAATTGAATCGGAAAACCACAAATCGTGACTGCATCGACCACAAATCGTGACTGCATCGACCGATGCACTAGGTGTGTCGATCGATGCAAAGTGATTATTCCTATTTCTCTCGCCTCTAAACACACTTAAACAGAAAAATTAAAAATACCAAAACCAAAACGAAAATTGAAAAACAAAAACGAACCTACTAGTGGGTTGCCTCCCACTCAGCGCTTGTTTAAAGTCAGTAGCTTGACTATGGGATAGAGGTTTGATTCATGGCGGTTTCAATAGAGACTTTGAGTGTCTCTGTGAATATCTCTTCATCCAAGGAGGTGTATAGGCTTTCAGATCATGAGGTTTTCCAAGGAAAGAGTAATCAGAATCAGGGCGGGAGCGAAGCTTGGGCGGTCTACTGCATTTTCCTGCTTTCAAAACAATGTGATCAGAAGGTTTAAGCTTAGGTGATTTGTACCTTACCTTTGATGTATATCTGATGTCTGGAGCTTTCTGCTTATGAGCAGTTGCAGGTACTGAAGATGTTAGAGCAGGTTCAAGAGGAACCGCCATCTTCTTCTTTCCACTATCAGATACTGTAGTTCCACCAATCTGAACTTCTTCTTTCAGATGACCATCAGTGGAGATCATCTTCTTTGCATGAACTCGCGAAGTGTCAATTGGTGGTGTTTTATTCACCTTCTTATCCATCACTTTCACGCAGTTAGCCACTTCTATCTCTTGTTTAGAGGGTTTAGGAACCTTAGGATATGGCACAGGGGGCTTGTACACTCGTTCTGGTACTGTTGCAGGTTTCTGGTCATGTCTGCGTTCTGTGTCGATCGTTGTATGATATGTGTCGATCGATGCAAGGCGATTCTGTTCGTCGCAAGATCTCGAAATTGCCGTCAGAACGGCGTGTCGATCGACACTAAGGGGGTGTCGATCGATGCATGTATCAGACAGACAATATTCATCCAGAAAATCCGAGATTATGCTCTCTTCTTCACCTAGCAACTCAATCTCATCCCCTAAGGTCACAGCTTTGATGTGCAGCTTCCGTTCAGCTCTCTTAGCTTCATTATGCCTTTGCATTGTTTCAGCTGTTTGAACTCGGACATCTAGCTTCTTCATATGTGTGCTCAAGTATTCAAACTTCTCATTCAGATCTTCATGCAATGCATCCATCCTTGAGTTGAAGGACACAGTGATCTGTTGTTCTCTCTCAAGAAAATGTTCCATCATAGCTTCTAATCTGCTCTTATGTGTAGGTGCAGGCGGTACTTGGTAAGAAGAAATACCATAGTTCCTCGAGAAGGTATTACCCTGTTGCTGGAAGGGTCCCTGAAAAGCTGATTCCTGACTGTAGAATTCATTCCCTCCAACGCAGTTGATAGCTTCTTGCGCATACTTTCCAAGTAGAAGGCTATGCAGATAGTCAACTTTACTCTTCAACCCAGCTATCTGTGAATTATCAATCCCTGGACTAAAGAAATCATACATCTTCCTACAATATGTGTCGATCGATGCAGTGGAAGCGTCGATCGATGCAAGCGCGATGATGTGACGATCGACACACAGGACCGTGTCGATCGATGCAGTGCGATTACAGGCGTACCTGAACGCAAGAACAGAAAAGAAAAAAAAATTAGTAGCAAAAAATAAAAACGAAAAACCTAGTCTAAACCCTAAGTTCAAATCTATCGAAGACTTAAAAGAGTCCCCGGCAACGGCGCCAAAAACTTGATAGGTGTAGTTTTAACCCTATTCTAACTGCAAGTGCACAGTGATGTAGTTGTAGTACTTAGGGTATCGAATCCACAGGGACTCCGGTCAACGATAGATAAGAACATAAAAGATTAAACTAGGAGAAAGTAAAGGTGATTAAACTAAAAGCAGAGCAGAAAAGTAAATCAGTAGCAGGAGTGGTTTGTGAGCAAGGAAGCGAAGCGTTAGGTTTCAGGAGTTCTCAGGAAATCAGGAACACAAGCAATCAATCAGTCTAGATCTAATCAGAAACTGTTCTAGAACTCAAAACACGGATATAGAATTAACCAAATTCCTTTGCGAGAATTCTCTAAGTCTAAGTGCAGCAAACCAAACTTTCGTTTGCGAGAACTAACATATTAAACCAGCATTAATTCCAAGTTTGATATGTTCACAATTAACCTAAACCAAACTTTCGTTTGCGAGAAGTTTAATTGCTCATCTAGGTTCTTTCTAGCTAAATTAACCAACTTCCGCTGCATTAATCAACCTAACATCATAATTCTGATTAGCTACTTCAGATTAAGCATTAAGAACAACCTAAACAAAGAACTAGCAGATATGAATCCCTACAGATTGATTTAAACTATAGTTCCATGAAATCCCTAATGAGAATCCTTCAACCTAACAGGTAAACTACTCAGACATGTTCATCGAGACAGAAAATATCATAAGTAGAAAACCAAATATCATAAAACAAAGTAAAGATCTGGGGTTCAAAATCCTCTCTCTCTCGAGAGCAGGATCAGCCCCTAACTCTCTCTGAAATAAAATAAGACTTAAGAAAAGCGTAGCCTAAACAAGTGGCTAAAAACCCTAATATATAGTCTAAAACACGTTTTGGGCTTCTGTGTAAATATCTGGGCTTTTCTGCAATATCAGCATTCTTCATTAAACCGCCGAGTTTGGCCCATTCGCGCTATGCATCGATCGATGCAGGTGTGCAACGATCGACGCAATCCTCAAATCTGGACAGTGAACTCTGTCTCTCGGCCAGACACTCCAAATAGCTCCAGAAAGTGCCATAATCACCAAATCTGCTCCAAATGTGCTTGTACCTAATAAACACCTGAAAAGACTCTAAAACATAGTAAAAGACTCGATAAAGAACACATATACCATGGTTAAAATCCCTAAAATCCATGGTATATCACCCACCAAATTCTTCATAGAAGACAACAGCAAATCTCCTCGCCTCAAGTGGTAAAACCTCAGGCGCAATGCATTTGACGCCTTCAAAGCCCACCATCGAATGAGCCAAAATCATGAGGATGGTTGTGATTGCAGAATCCGCTGGAACCGGATTGTGAGGTACACATTTCGGGCGCTCTAGTGAGAATACTACTTTAGAAGAAAACATAGGATCAGTTGTCACAGCTTTAATGAGAAAAGGCAACATGGAAGCAATGGGAGTAAGATCCTTCTTCATCAAGCTGTCACTGCGGAGAGGAATGTTACAATCCAATACTTGGATTGACCGCGCACGTATGTCCACAGAAACACCAACCCAGTGAGACTTATCCACAAAAAAAGGAAAATAGATCCTCTCAGGGATCGGCAGAACAGTGAAAACAGGTCTGGCAATCTGCAAAACCTGGTCTTGAAAAACAAATCTTCCCCTGTCTTTCGCTGCAACTTTGGAGAACTTTGTGTAGTGCTTCATGAAACTTGCGACAAACTTCGTATCAAAGAAACGGGTCTTGCTGGATTCAGGCTCGGGGACAGCTCGCATAATCAGTACCCGCGAGAAATGAATAAGAGCATCAACAACCTAGAATACAAAATAACAACGAATAAGGTTATAAAACTGTTATATGTCGTGCTAAAACACGGAATGTGATCTAGGGGATACCTTTGGTGACAACACCTTTCCTCTCTCACCAATTTCAAGAACATCTTTGCTAGAGATTTGGGATCCATTGCTAACATTAACCATTCTGCATGAAGGCATATACGTCAGTGCTAACAACTAAGTTAGCAGGTATGGAATAGATTGAGAGATATATAGCAACAAACCGGTTTGATTTTAGTCTCTGCACCAACTGACTATACTTCACCTCATAGTCCTGGTCCGACAGTATACCCTGAAGCAAAGGATGAGCTGCTGCACGAGAGCTGACCAGTGTCGAGCATTGAAAACCATCTAGACGGTTTGGGAGAGTTCGCAAACGTTTGCTTTTCCGCCTCTGGTCTTCACCATCACCAACATTGTCATGATCATCACAGACTATTTCAGCAGGCAGGGCCTAATAAAAACACAAACAGAGTGCATACATATGGAATAAACAATCAAGAAACATGAGAACTAAGAATCAATTGGTATTACAAACCTGATTGTCTCCTGATTCAGACGATTCTTCACCATTGTTAAGCGATTGACCATCAGGTGGATTCTGGACAAGAGTGCATACATATGGAATAAAAAATCAAGCGACATGAGAACAAATGAAGGTATGGTGTTGGCAGCTAACATCAGAAGTATCTGTCAAAATGGATATTAGCAACTACTTACCTCTGCCAAGGATTCGTTAACCTCTCCAAGGACTTGGTTAACAATGTCTTGGTCTGTCTGGTTATTGACCTCAACATGCCTTGCCAAACTCCTATGCTGCGACACCTCTGCACTACGCCTAAGAACAGAACGAACATTGCCTGACCCAGCTGGCACATTAGCATCAGGAGCCACAGATGAAGACAATGCCTTGAGAACAGCAGCAATAACGGTTTCTTTGATACTCTGAATAGCACCATCAATAGAAATCTCCCAAGACCTGTCTACATCACGAGACACTTGCTTGACTTCGGATAAACATTGTGAAACACTCGCCTCAACTTCCATTACTCTAGTCAAACATGATGACACCTTGAGATCAACATCATCAATAGAAGGCTTCAATTTCCCTACTACGTTATCTGCAATCAAGTTGCAGTCAATAGTACCAACACCTTCATTGTGCTGACAGCCTTTATCCTTGTCTTTATTTTCCTTCACCTCTTTACGGTCCTTCCTCATCCGTTCAATATCTGCCGCAGTAGCACCACCTTTGAACATCGTTTTAGAAAAGTGAAAACCCTCGCCAATAAGTCTAACCATATTCTTAACCTTTCCATCCTCTTCATCATCCGACCACGAGAACAATGCCTCATCCAGGTCCATCCCAGGGGCAGAAGGAATAATACAATTTACAGGCACCTGCATCATTACACACGCACAGAAATTAAATAATATGGCTGAGCAAAACATGGATATTACCGGGATATACTCTGAGTTGGTTACTACTGCTTTCATTATTGGACTAAGGCATTACACAAGGAGCAAAGGATATTATACAGTAAATCAATCGCAAAAACTTACCAAGCATTTCTCATCTATGTCTCTAGCATGAGATGGGCTCAAGGATACTTTGACAGTAGGGGCTTTGGAGTAGATCCTGTGTCATCTTCTCTGCAGTCATTTGCATCATCCTCCACATTCTCAGCCATAGAATTAGCTTCTCCCAAAGAATTAACCAACTGATTTCTTGCTTCATCCTCTAGATCACTCCCTGACTCAGATTCAGATGAAGATTGACTGACTTCAACTACCTCTAAAAGAGCCGGCACAGCTTTTACCATCACAAGCTGGAAAGCATGAAAGAAACCTTGAACATCGATTGATTTTTGAGCTAAGCCAACAACATCCCTGGCTTTGATACTTGCAACAACCATTTCAAAAAGACACTTGATATGTCTATGTTTTCATGCATTTAAGGAGTTGTTTAGTTCATGTTTTGGTTTGATTTAGCTTTCCTTCTTAACTTTTCCATGATCTTTTGTGTTGCATTTAGAGTTTAGGCATCTAGGACTAGGAGTTTGTGTTTTGGTTTGTTTTGGTGTGTTCTAGGTTGATTTTTGGTGCAAAAGGAGTTGTTGTGGGAGCTTGGAGCATTTAGAGATGATGAGGTGTGGAGGAGTACAAGGAATTGGTCGGAGAGGAGCTCGTCGCGGTTGGACTCGCGGTCGTGAGGCTGACCGCGAGCATGCCTTAGATCCCATACGTGAAGACTCGCGGCCTATCTCGCGGTTGGTGATAGACCGCGAGAGTTACCCAGGTCCGTTACAAGTACCACCGCGGTTGGAGTCGCGGGCACGAGACAGACCGCGATAGCTGCCCAGTTCCCAGGCGGAGTGACTCGCGGTTTGGCTCGCGGCTGGGGTCCAAACCGCGAGGAAGTCCAAGTTCGTTGACCTGCGATTTTGACCAGTTTCACCCAGTGGATCCGGGTCAATACCCGGTTTGTCCCGGGTTGACCCGGTTCCGAACACTGTTCACTATTTAAGTCCAAAACCTAATTTTTGGAGACCCTTAAGCTTGTTTTTGATTTCTAAACCTTTTGTAAGAACAAGTTTAATCCTTTGCTAATCCAAGTACTTCTTTTGAGATTTCTTGTTTAAATCTTTCATCTTTCTCTAATCCTCAATGATTTACACTATCTCTTTAGATTTTGTAGATCAAATGATGATTAGTGAGTAGTTTCCTCATAGGGTTTATGGGTTAGGTAGGATTAGTGTGATTAGGGATGATTAAGGGGTGTCTAGTGTTTAATCCTTCTTAAATCTCTTCTATCTATGTGTGCTTAATGCCTATTTGACCTTGATCAAGTTAAACTAGGATGTTTAGGATTTCATGCTCACCAAGTGTTCGATGAAATTCCAGTTATGGCTTAGATAGGATTATCACATTCTAGCTCATGGGAATGAATGTCTAGAGTGATTATTAGCTGTCTAGAACTTGATTGAATGCTTGCTTGACCTTAATTCACAAATGAGAGTTTGTTCTTGAATTAGGATTAAGTGAAGAGATTAGCTCTAAGAGATTAGGCTAATTGGCTTATTGTGTTCTTGCTAGGAGGTTAGCTTGTTTGAAGCTTGATTAGCATCCCGAGATCATCCCGAGTCTCCTAGTCCATTGACCTATGCTCATAAACCTTATTCTTCTCATTGATTTCTAGTTATCTCTGTTCTTGGGTTGTTTAGCTCTCTTTGCTTGATTTGTCTACTTTGTTATTGTCATTAGAACTCTTAGAATCTTAGAATTTGAATCTTGAAATTGGTTAACTTGGCTAATTTGGTTTGGTGTATTCACTTTGGTCTAGTCCGGTCCTAAAAATGGATTGATCCCTCATTGCTACACGATAAGCATGGGGAATTGATACCCATAAAGATTGGCTAAAATCTTGTTATCAATTTGGCGCCGTTGCCATTTTGGGAACTTGGATAGATCAATTCGATTTCCTTTCCTATTTAGATCAAGTTTTGGTTACTAATCTTATTTCTTCTTCTCTCTTTGATGTCAGGTGTATGAACTTGCGGAGCAGAGGACCAACAGACTTAGTTGCGCGGGTTTCAGACATCAAAGCACTTGAAAGACAGTTAGCACGAGAGAGAAGAGCACTAGAGCGAGCTGTGCATTTAGAGAGACTTGGGTTGGAGCAGGAAACAGTAGATCAGCCTCAGCTTGAGCCTCCAGAGCATCCAGCTATGGATCTGCATCAGCAAGATCAGCAAGATCATCAGGATCAGGGCCAACAGGGCCATCAAGTGCAGCATCACCAGGATGCGGATGCTAGAGATGGACAGGGAAATAGGATCCCAGCTCATCGTGAGAGACCAGCTCGAGCCATTGGTGATGGTGATACACCGGATACGAATGCTAATCGAAGGGGCATCATTCCACCACCAGTGAACAACAACAATTTTGAAATCAGAGCCATGGTCATGAATATGGTACAGAACAACCAATTCCATGGACTTTCCTCAGAAGATCCATTAAAGCACTTAGACACATTCGACAAAATCTGTGATACTACAAGACTCAACGGTGTGACGGATGAGGGTCTCAAGATGCGCCTCTTTGTCTTCTCCTTGGCAGATAGAGCCAAAGATTGGGAAAGCACAATTCCACCGGGTTCCATCACTACATGGGCAGACCTTAAGAAGGCTTTCTTGAAGAAATTCTTCTCAACTACGAGAACTGCCCGTTTCCGCAATGAGTTATCCGGGTTTGTGCAAAGAAACAACGAGACCTTCGCTGAAGCTTGGGAAAGGTTCAATAAGCTCACCACTCAATGTCCACACCATGGTTTCACCAAGGAGACACTACTCAGTAACCTCTACCGAGGAGTTCTTCCTAGAATGAGGGCAATGCTTGATTCTTGTAGTAATGGACACTTCCTAGGAAAGGGAGTTGATGAGGCCATGGAATTGATTGAAAACTTGGCTACAAGTGATGGAAACTACAATGAGGACTACGAGAGGACTCCTAGAGGATCATCTTCTTCCGATGAGAAGTACGAGAAGGAAATCAAGTCTTTAAATGACAAGATAGACAAGATGATCTCATCCAACCAAAAGAAAATCAGCTTTGTGGAGAACTATGATGATTCCCAACCAGTCCTCTATAGTATTGAAGGTGATATGACCCAAGAAGAGATAAACTTCATTGCTGGCCAAGGAGGTTTCAACAGGGGTTTCAACCCAAACTACCGGAATCACCCCAACTTCTCTTACAGAAACCCCAATGTTGCCAACCCACAGGATCAGATTTATCCTCAAGCTCAACCACAAGCTCAAGCTCAACAACAAGGGCAACAAGGCTTCCCACAACCTCAGCAACAAAAGCCTTTTGTCCCTTATACTAACCAGCAAGGGTTTGCTAACAAACCACAGTTCCAGAGCCAACAACCCTTTATCCCAAAGCAACAATACCCTCCACCCGGATTTAACCAACAACAGACACAAGCCTCTTCTTTTTCAGGTTTGGACAGTGAGTTAAAGGGTATGATGCAGAAACTACTTCAGGGACAAGCCTCAGGAGCTTTGGAAGTTAGAGATTTGAAGACTGAGTTGCAGAATTTGACATCTAGAGTCACCAACATGGAGAACCGAAATGCTTCAACCTCTAGACCTCAAGGAACTCTACCCGGAAAATCTGAGCAAAACCCAAAGGAGTATATTCATGCCATAACATTGAGAAGTGGTAAATAGTTGCACCATCATCAAGTTCCCACGCCTAAGGTGATTCCTCAAATCAATGAGGACATTGAAGTTCAAGAGGGGGAGGAGAATTCTGAAAATTCTGCTCTCAACAGAGAAAGTGAATGTGAGATTGCCAAGAGAAAGGGAAAGGCTGTGGTAGAAGAAGTAGTGGAAGAGGCACCCAAGAAGAAAGCTAGTGAGTTTGTTCCACCTCCCTATGAACCCAAGTTACCCTTTCCAGGCAGATTCAAAAAGCAGCTCTTAGAGAAGTATAAGGCTCTTTTTGAAAAACAGATGAAGAATGTAGAGCTCACAATGCCCTTGATAGATGCATTTCTACTTGTCCCTCAGTACAACAAGTTCTTAAAGGATGCCATTAAGGAAAGAACTAAGGAGGTGCAGGGTATGGTCATGCTTACTCATGAGTGTAGTGCATTCATTCAAAGGAGCATTGTCCCTAAAAAGCTTGAAGACCCGGGCAGTTTCACTCTACCATGTGCTATTGGTCCCTTTAGATTTGAGAGTTGCTTGTGTGACCTTGGTGCAAGCGCTAGTCTAATGCCTTTCTCAGTAGCCAAGAGGCTAGGCTTCTCCACCTACAAGGCTTGTAGGATCTCCTTGGTGTTGGCTGATAGATCAATTAGATATCCAATTGGTCTACTAGAGGATCTTCCGGTGAAAGTAGGAGGATTTGAGGTTCCAACAGATTTTATTGTGTTGGAAATGGATGAAGAACCAAAGGATCCTTTAATTCTTGGGAGACCACTTCTTGCCACAGCTGGTGCTATCATAGATGTCAAGAAAGGGAAGATTGATCTCAACCTTGGAAAGGACATAGTGCTCAAATTTGACATCAACAAGGTGATGAAGAAGCCAACCATAGAAGGGCAGATGTTATATATTGAGAATATGGATATGCTAGCTGATGAACTTCTTGAAGAGTTGAATATGAGTGATCCATTGGAAGTGGCTCTAACAAAGGAATGTGGAGAGTATGGTTATCTTCAAGATGAGAGTTGGGCTTACATGAGAGCTCTTGATTCACACAAGCCTTTGCAAGGAGAGGTTGAGTACATTGAGTTGGGATCAGATTCAGTTGGTATAGAGATAGAAGTCTTCGCAGTGGGTATAGGAGCTGATGGCGCCTATGGAGCTGAGGGTATGAAGGAGCAGCTTGTAGCTGATGATTGGAGTGAGCTCAAGGCACAAAAGGTTGAGTTAAAGCCCCTTCCGCGGGGGCTTCGGTATGCATTTCTTGGTCCTAACTCTACTTATCCTGTCATTGTGAATGAATTGCTGAGTGATGATGAATTGATTGCCTTGACTACTGAATTGAAAAAGTTTAGGAAGGCTATAGGCTATTCTCTTGAAGATATAAAAGGGCTGTCACCTAGTTTATGTACCCATAGGATTCATCTTGAAAACGAATCTATGTCCTCAATTGAACATCAGAGAAGATTGAATCCTAATCTTAAAGAGGTAGTAAAGAAAGAAATCCTTAAGCTTCTTGATGCTGGTATAATTTACCCAATTTCGGACAGCACGTGGGTCTCTCCCGTGCACTGTGTCCCGAAAAAGGGAGGGATTACTGTAGTAAAAAGTGATAACAATGAGCTAATCCCCACTAGGACCATCACAGGACACAGGATGTGCATAGACTATAGGAAACTCAATGCAGCCTCTAGGAAAGATCACTTCCCTTTGCCTTTTATTGATCAGATATTAGAAAGGCTTGCTTGCCACCTTTTTTACTGTTTTCTCGATGGGTACAGTGGGTTCTTTCAGATCCCGATACATCCCAATGATCAGGAGAAAACGACATTCACTTGTCCTTATGGCACCTTCGCATATCGAAGGATGCCATTTGGCTTGTGTAATGCACCAGCCACTTTCCAGCGGTGCATGATGTCCATTTTCTCAGATCTTATCGAGGACATTGTAGAAGTCTTTATGGATGATTTCTCTGTGTATGGCTCCTCTTTTTCCTCTTGTTTGTTGAACTTGTGCAGGGTTTTGAAGCGATGTGAGGAGACAAACTTGGTGCTTAACTGGGAGAAGTGCCATTTCATGGTAACAGAGGGAATTGTCTTGGGTCATAAGATTTCAGAGAAGGGTATTGAGGTAGACAAGGCCAAGATAGAAGTTATGACAAGTCTTCAGCCACCAAACTCAGTTAGAGGGATTCGAAGCTTCTTGGGTCACGCCGGTTTCTACAGACGGTTTATCAAGGATTTCTCCAAGATTGCTAGGCCACTCACTCGTTTACTGTGTAAGGAAGCTGACTTTGTGTTTGACGAGGAGTGTTTGGAAGCATTTCACAAGATTAAAGAAGCTTTGGTTAGTGCTCCGATTGTACAAGCTCATGACTGGGAATTGCCTTTTGAGATCATGTGTGATGCGAGTGACTATGCAGTTGGAGCAGTCCTTGGACAGAGGAAAGACAAGAAACTCCATGTCATATACTATGCTAGTAGGACATTGGATGATGCTCAAGTGAAGTATGCAACAACTGAGAAGGAGCTTCTTGCTGTGGTTTTTGCCTTTGAGAAGTTTAGATCATACTTGGTTGGGTCTAAGGTTGTTGTGTACACGAATCACGCAGCGTTGAGGTATTTGCTTGCCAAGAAGGATGCCAAGCCGAGGCTTCTAAGATGGATCTTGCTGCTACAGGAATTTGATTTGGAGATCAAAGATAAGAAGGGTATTGAAAATGGGGTAGCGGACCACTTATCAAGGCTAAGGATTGAAGATGATGTTCCTTTAGATGATTCACTTCCGGAGGAGCAACTCATGGCTGTTAAAGCAGTCAAAGAAGCTCATAACACAAGTAGAAGGCTGGAGGAGATTGATTCCATTGAGGACAAGGAACCGTGGTATGCAGATATAGTCAACTTCTTGGCAGTTGGGAAGGAACCACCTAGTCTAGACAGCTATCAAAGAAAAAAGTTCTTCCGGGATGTGAACAGGTACTATTGGGACGAGCCATACCTCTACACCTTATGCAAAGATCAACTCTACAGAAGATGTGTAGCAGATGAGGAGGTGGAAGGGATCCTACTACATTGTCATGGATCACCTTATGGAGGTCACTTTGCCACATTCAAGACTGTTCAGAAGGCTCTACAAGCTGGTTTTTGGTGGCCAACTATGTTTAAAGATGCTCAAACCTTCATCTCAAGGTGTGACCCTTGTCAAAGAAAGGGGAACATTAGCAAGAGGAATGAAATGCCTCAAAACCCAATACTAGAAGTGGAAGTGTTTGATGTATGGGGAATAGACTTCATGGGGCCATTTCCATCCTCTTATGGGAACAACTATATCTTGGTGGCTGTGGATTATGTCTCCAAATAGGTTGAAGCAGTGGCAAGCCCCACCAATGACTCTAAGGTTGTTATCAAACTCTTCAAAAGCATAATATTTCCAAGATTTGGAGTTCCAAGAGTGGTGATTAGTGATGGGGGATCTCATTTCATCAACAAGCTGTTTGAAGGGTTGATGAAGAAGTATGGAGTTAAGCATAAGGTTGCCACACCTTATCACCCTCAAACAAGTGGTCAAGTTGAAGTCTCAAACCGACAGATAAAGGCTATCCTAGAGAAGACAGTTAGTGCTTCAAGGAAAGATTGGTCCAAGAAGCTTGATGATGCTTTGTGGGCTTATAGAACAGCATTCAAAACTCCCCTTGGAACCACTCCTTTCAATATGCTGTATGGGAAGTCTTGCCATCTACCGGTTGAGGTTGAATACAAAGCTATGTGGGCTGTCAAGTTGCTGAACTTTGACATCAAGACCGCAACTGAGAAGAGACTAATTCAACTTAATGAATTGGATGAGATAAGACTTGAGGCTTTTGAAAGCTCAAAGATCTACAAAGAAAGAACCAAGATCTTCCATGACAAGCTGATACTGAAGAGAGAGTTCAAAGAAGGTGATCTTGTGCTTCTGTTTAACTCCCGGTTGAAGCTGTTTCCCGGGAAGCTCAAGTCTCGATGGTCAGGACCTTTTAAGGTGAAGGAGGTAAGGCCTTATGGAGCAGTTGTCCTTTGGGTAAAGTCAGAAGAAGAGTTCACCGTCAATGGTCAACGCCTCAAGCATTACTCCGCTTCAGAAGCTATAGAGGAAGGGACCTCGGTTCCACTCTCTAGCCCTCCAACCGCCTAAAAACACGGTTTGAACAGTCGAGCTTACCGACTTTAAACAAAAGCGCACTTGGGAGACATTTCCATGTTTATCTTTGTAAATATTCTTTTTATTGTCATGGTTGAAGTTCTTCTCTAGTTTTTCATGTTTTCAGGTGTTAAATTGGTCAAAGGCAGATTGCTGGCACGATAAGGTGTTGTCCGAACGCGGAATAGCCACTCGCGGTCACGCTTGCGGTTTGGCTCGGACCGCGAGCACCTATCGAAAGCACGCCGGCTTATATGGCGGTCACCCTCGCGGATTAACCGCAACCGCGAGCACCACACGACGACGAACATGAAGGGCTCGCGGTGCATCTCGCGGGCTAGGCTTGAACCGCGATCCATGGCACAAAACCATCCGAGCAGACTCGCGGTCACTCTTGCGGCTTGGCCCGGACCGCGAGCGTCTTCCCAGGTAAGTGTTTCTTCTCGAATTTGATTTCTAAACCGGACTTAAACCGAAATTCGTTTAATGAACCGTTCTTAAACCGAAAAATCCCTTGTTTTCCCAATCTCTTTAGCGATTTTTCTCACTTCTTCTTCTCCAAACTCGTTTTTGACATTAGCAAAGAAAAAAAGCTTCCAAAACTCATAACTCTCTCAATTTGCATCCGATTTTAGTGATTCAAAGCTCTATATTTTCGATTTCTTGAGCTCTTTCTGGTTATTCTCCTATTTCTCTCATCCTCTCATCCTCCAGACAAGGTAATCCTCTCTAAATTCGAGTTTATGGATCCATGCAAAAATTTCTGATTTTTTTGAAAACTCGTTTTGATTGATGATTGCTTGGTTATAAACCTTAGAAACTCTTGTTAGAAGACTGCTAGGTGAAAACCCAACTTGATTTCGCCCTAGAATTGCTTGAATTTGGTTTTTGGAGATTAGAGTTCTTGAGAAAATTTGGATTTTGGGAATTTTGGGGAAAACTCGAATAGATGGTTCCTAAAGGTGCAATTGGTTGTTTATAGCTTGTATGTGTGAGACTACTTGATTCTATCGAGTTTGGTTTCACAAAATTTTTGAAATTGCATGAGAGAGTCTCTTTAAAAAGTGAAAATGAGTTTGATGATGAATTGGAGCTTAATTTGGGTTTGATTGTGTGCTTAAATGCTTGTGAGAAGTTTGTATGAAGCTTGACAACTTGTGTGATTATCCAATTTGAAAATTTTCACTTGTTAAGCAATTTGTCAATGTGATCAATCTTGGAGATAAGGAGAATGTCTTGTGGCTTTATGCATTGATATTGGCTTATATTGCTTGTTGAGATGAATGTGTTGGTGGATTGAACTTTATACTAAGACATCTCCGAGCTTTGTTGTTTTGTAGGGACATCATGGTCACCACACGACAACGCGCCAATGCTCCGCAAGACAAGGGAAAAGGGAAAGTTGATGAAGCACCGGTTCAACAGCCAAGTAAGAAGAAAAGGGGTGAAGGTTCTGGTACAACGAAGAAAGATACCGCACCAAGGGACAAGTCAAAGCTCCCATCTGTTAAGAGACTGTATGACCACCTCAACAAAATGAAGTGGATCCCAACGAAGTTTGGAGATTCTGAAACGCTTGCCAAGCTCGGGATATTAGAGGATGTGCGTGACCTTCTACGCGTGCTCAACTTGGACTGCCTTATCAGCATGGCTCATCCCACTTACCAGGATGTGGCGAGCCAGTTCTTAGCCTCCCTTGAGGTAATGAAGAATGCTCACGAGCTGTACCCTGACTGCGGATATGGGATCCTCTATTACAGGATCAACGGAGAGGATTATGAGACCTCTTTTGAGGACTTAGAGGAGATCTTTGGGTTTAGAGATAAGCAACTTACCGAGGTTCCTTGGGTCCAAGGTTTGTCAGCTGCTGCATGGGCAATCATGGGTGTAGGGGTTTGGCGGCCGGGCCGCAGCAAGAGCTCCCATATAGGCCATCCCGGGCTCCGTTATATCCATCAGCTTTTAGCCAATACACTGTATGCCAGACATGATCTGGGAGGGCCCTTAGATGAGGAAATGGGGTTGATGGCATGGATGATGGCGCAGTACCTCCCGCTACCGAATCTGCAGGAAGGTGCACTAGTGGATTTTCCAAGCCTCGGCTCTGCTGGACTGTTTGCCGACCGGTTGTTATATTACCAGCATTGGGCATGGACCACCACTGACAAGAATCCGGAGATGCGCATCGGTGGCCTCATTACACCCATCCTGATGCACAAGGGAATAGAATTGGGTCCAGAAACGTGTGGGTATGAGTTGATGAACATATCTTACTTGAAGAAGCATCACTTCTTGTATTCTCGGATGACCATGAGGTTCGCTTACACATTCTATGTGCGCCGCTCCGAGACAGCAAGAGTATTCCTCCCGAACACCTCTATCACGTCCCTCTCTGACCCGGAAAACCTCCGGTTTGTATTGGATGCTTCATTACTCCTCACCGAGGCCGACGAGATGATGGATCGCATTCACGCGTCCAAGAGAAGAAGGGGTAACTCCTCTCGAGCTGAGATTGACGAAGAGATACTCGATGACCTTGAGGAGCTTGTAGAGGAAGAGTCTCCTGAGCATATCTACGGTAGTGCGAGGTACCATTTCCAGCCCTATATGCAAGCTCTTCCACCAGGCCCGATCCGAGATGCGCATGGTCACATCAATGTGCTCCAACGCTGGAACAAGTTCCAGGATAGGATTAACATGAGGGTGATACAGAGCTGCAAAGACATGAAGAAGGGGTATGACGAGCTGAAGAGAGGATATGACCACATGAAAGAAGGGTGCAAGCTGATGCAGAGGCAGCTCAAATCCCTCACGGATAAGCTTAGTTGTGCTTCATCATCAGCAGTGGATGCCTCGGCGGAGCAGCCCATGCCTCTGCAAATGCCGGAGTTCGATTTTGATCAGCCTCCAGTAGCGAGGAGACACTCCTACCAAGGAGAAGGAGCATCGGGCTCAGCACCCAGACAGCGTCACAGAGCCTCCATCAGTGGCCCGAGATACAGCGCTCGTTATTCACCAGAGCTCCCTGACAAATCATCCAGCAACGAGTCTCCATCGCTCTCCACTCCACCACCTCGGGAACCATCTCCCGAGTCTGAGACTTTTTTAGGTACCATCCTAGCACCATCCTGTAAATACTTGCATTTTTAGATTTTCTTTTCGTTTCTTTTGAGTCTCTTTCTCAAGTTTGCTTTCACACCGAGACGGTGTGAAGTAAGTTTGGGGGAGAGACTAGTTGCTAATTTTGTGTTCTTTGCTCTTATTTTTCCTTTTTGTTTCTTGAGTCTCATGCATCTTTAAGGCATAGAAAAAACCAAAAAAATTTGAAAAATTTCAAAAATTTTCACAAAAAGAAGCATGTAGGATTGAGTCTAGTTAGTAGTTTAGGATTCATGCATTGGGGAAAATGATGATTTTGCCTTGTAGAGGCTCACCAATTAAGTTGCTTGTTGCTTTAATCAATTTTCGAAACAAAGGAAAACCCATTGCTTGACTTTGAGATTCCGAAATTCCCTATCCTTGTGAAGCTTGCATGAATTAAACTCAATCCATTGATATTGGACTTAATTTGACTATTGAAATATCTTGCTTAGGGGCTTGAAATGCAATCCCATGATCCTCGCCCAAGTTATGCTTTCCCTTTTACCACTCTCTTGATTAACTCGGGCAACCATTGATCTTATGATCATGGCTTCCCCTACCCAATGAACCCAAACCTTTCCTTGAAGCCAAAGTGATTTGTGAGTGAGGCCTGTTCTTGATAGCTTTTGGCATGTGCAAAAACTTGAGAGTATCGGGAACGACAATGGTCTTTTCTCATTTTAGCTAGCTCTATTTGCCATAAGAGTCTAGCATTAGGATGTGAAATAAGTTTGGGGGAGAGATGAGAGTTGTTTTGGGAATGAAAAGGATCAATGAAAAGAGTTGAATAAGGTTCTAAAGAAAAAGGAAGTCACTAGGAAATCAAGTAAGAAGAGAGCATTGTGCAAAAAGAAAAGAAAAAAAGAAGTAAGTCCCCTAGATAGAATCAAAAAGAAAAGAAAGAAAAATCAAGTATTAAGAGGGGTAAGTTTTGAAAGAGTTTGCTCAAGTTTGAAAAAGAGAAAAATCAGTTAAGTGTTTCCTAGTGACAAAGAGAAGAGAGAAAAGAGCTAAAAGGGTGAGTGTTTTGGTAATTGAGTTGGGGGTTTGGTGAGAGTTTATCTTTCATTATGGGAATGTTTAGAAAGAAATCTTCTAGGATTGGGTAGAACAATGAGAAAAGAGCTTTGTATGCATGAATTATTCCCTTTCTTAGATAGATTTTGTGTAATGCCAATTGCTCCTATTCTCGAGAGTTAACCACCCCAAAAGAAACTCTACTTAGCCACCTCAAATAGCCTTTCTTGAGCCTTGCCAATTGGGATTGATTGATTGCCCCTTTGTGAGATAGCACTTAACTTCTAAATGAATGTAGGGATTGAGTTGATGATTGCTTGTGTTCTATAGGATCTCGGGAGTTGGAGTAGGGATTGAGGGAATGGTAATGTGGAAGTACATGGATAGTTAATGATTAGAGCAACTTGTAACTTCTTTGAAAGATCTTGTATCTTGTTGTGAGTCTTGTGGTTTTGAGTCCCCACCTTCAAACCTTTTCCCCAACATGTTTTGATTGTCCTATGCTTGCTTGTGGACAAGCAAGGTTCAAGTTTGGGGGAATTGATATGTCTATGTTTTCATGCATTTAAGGAGTTGTTTAGTTCATGTTTTGGTTTGATTTAGCTTTCCTTCTTAACTTTTCCATGATCTTTTGTGTTGCATTTAGAGTTTAGGCATCTAGGACTAGGAGTTTGTGTTTTGGTTTGTTTTGGTGTGTTCTAGGTTGCTTTTTGGTGCAAAAGGAGTTGTTGTGGGAGCTTGGAGCATTTAGAGATAATGAGGTGTGGAGGAGTACAAGGAATTGGTCGGAGAGGAGCTCGTCGCGGTTGGACTCGCGGTCGTGAGGCTGACCGCGAGCATGCCTTAGATCCCATACGTGAAGACTCGCGGCCTATCTCGCGGTTGGTGATAGACCGCAAGAGTTACCCAGGTCTGTTACAAGTACCACCGCGGTTGGAGTCGCGGGCACGAGACAGACCGCGATAGCTGCCCAGTTCCCAGGCGGAGTGACTCGCGGTTTGGCTCGCGGCTGGGGTCCAAACCGCGAGGAAGTCCAAGTTCGTTGACCTGCGATTTTGACCAGTTTCACCCAGTGGATCCGGGTCAATACCCGGTTTGTCCCGGGTTGACCCGGTTCCGAACACTGTTCACTATTTAAGTCCAAAACCTAATTTTTGGAGACCCTTAAGCTTGTTTTTGATTTCTAAACCTTTTGTAAGAACAAGTTTAATCCTTTGCTAATCCAAGTACTTCTTTTGAGATTTCTTGTTTAAATCTTTCATCTTTCTCTAATCCTCAATGATTTACACTATCTCTTTAGATTTTGTAGATCAAATGATGATTAGTGAGTAGTTTCCTCATAGGGTTTATGGGTTAGGTAGGATTAGTGTGATTAGGGATGATTAAGGGGTGTCTAGTGTTTAATCCTTCTTAAATCTCTTCTATCTATGTGTGCTTAATGCATATTTGACCTTGATCAAGTTAAACTAGGATGTTTAGGATTTCATGCTCACCAAGTGTTCGATGAAATTCCAGTTATGGCTTAGATAGGATTATCACATTCTAGCTCATGGGAATGAATGTATAGAGTGATTATTAGCTGTCTAGAACTTGATTGAATGCTTGCTTGACCTTAATTCACAAATGAGAGTTTGTTCTTGAATTAGGATTAAGTGAAGAGATTAGCTCTAAGAGATTAGGCTAATTGGCTTATTGTGTTCTTGCTAGGAGGTTAGCTTGTTTGAAGCTTGATTAGCATCCCGAGATCATCCCGAGTCTCCTAGTCCATTGACCTATGCTCATAAACCTTATTCTTATCATTGATTTCTAGTTATCTCTGTTCTTGGGTTGTTTAGCTCTCTTTGCTTGATTTGTCTACTTTTTTATTGTCATTAGAACTCTTAGAATCTTAGAATTTGAATCTTGAAATTGGTTAACTTGGCTAATTTGGTTTGGTGTATTCACTTTGGTCTAGTCCGGTCCTAAAAATGGATTGATCCCTCATTGCTACACGATAAGCATGGGGAATTGATACCCATAAAGATTGGCTAAAATCTTGTTATCAACACTCTACCCCAAGGATAAGCAAGAAACTGGTCAAGATCTCGGATGAGCTCCACATGTTCATCTAGAATTTTGGGATAATGGCTACTTGGGCACAAGACAGCTGCAGTTAGGGCCAAAAATGCGTACTTAATCCTGCGAGGGCTATCGCGAACAATTCTCTTCTTCAAAAGTTTGACCACATCATCGACAGTAAGTGATTCGAACTTCCCAAACAATTCTCCCCAATACTTCTTCTCTTTCACCAATACCCGCTTTTTCTTCTTGTTTATCTTCGGAAATTTCCCACATGGCAGTCCTGTTACAATCGCAAACTCCCTGAGCAAAACCCTAATCGGAAATCCAGCAAAGAGGAACCAAATCTCGTGTTTACTCCTAACGTATAGCATCCTCGTGATAATATACTGCCCAAAAGCACCGGAAAAGGGCAGTTCTTCAGCTGTTGCAATGAGTTTTCCGAACGTTGATTCGCGGAGGATCTTTACTTCAGATGGCGTTAGAGCGTTCAGAATCGACGAAATACGATTGGGCTTCAGGTACGAGTTCACTCTTTGTCCATGAGGTTCTTCACCAGATGCGAATATACGGAGAGGAAGATCCACGATCTCATCGGTCTGGTTATTTGCCTAACATATACATGCAAAACAGAACTTAATTAGAAACCAAAATCCACTTAGATCTAAAAATACTTGGGGAACAGAACTCACCATAGTTCGCGAATGGAGATCGGAACAAGACTGAGCTTCACCAGTATAGAAGAACAATGGCTCTTGAGTTGTCTGAGTAATGACGATATAGGAGGAAAGAAGCTAGCTCAGACATAGCTCATTATGTCTATTCAGACCTCGATAAAAATACAATACTAATTAATATTTGGTTACCTTTATGTCTGAGAGGGAAGTCAAAAAAATCTTGATAAGAGACAGTAGAATCGTAGAGCTAGTAGGGGTATTTTGGGTATGAAAAAATGGATGAGCAGTGTTTTCCTATTTGCCAAATTAACAAGTTTTCTGTGAATATACAATGCAATTTCTCTAGTAGAAACTAGAAGAAGGAGTGGGGAATGTGGAATAAATGTATCAAATTCTTTTTTTTGAATATTAGACCATCTCCGCAAAGTTTCTTAAGGAAAAACTAATAAAATATTGTGGGTCCCACGTGAATAGTTAAGAACCGGGTTCTAAGAGCAAGAACATCAAAGGTTTTTAGGTGAGGTTCTTAAAATATAATAATAAAATATGTGTGGAATCCACGTAATAGTTAACAACCCGAATCTTAAAATCCTTGTTTAAGGATCGATCCTTACACTGTAGCTGCCACGTGGCAGCTTGTCATTCGTTCTTTTTTTTTTGATTTTTTTTTTTTTTCACTTTTCGAAAAAAAAAAAAAATTTAAGAACCCCAAATAGGAGTTCATGGATGTATATGCCCTAAAAATCTTTAGTTAAGAATCCGTTTCTTGCCCTGTAATGCTGACGTGGCGCTACCGGATTAGTCCCTTTTTTATTTTTTATTTTTGCTTGTTTAAAAAAAAAAAATGGTTTTAAGAAACCCAAGTGGGTTTGACTACTGTGGGTGCTCTTAGTACGTAAATAAAATACATTATAAATCAACAAAAAGTAAAATGACAATTTAGAAGGTGCAAGATCCAGATCGATCCAAAGTATGCTTTCCACACACTCCTTCTTATGAGATAGGACCCATTCTATAAAAATCATATCTCTTCTTTGAAGAAAAAACAATCTTATAATAAATGATTCATCCCTCCTCTTTATTAGTAGTAATCACACGACTATTCTTCTCTTAAAAATAGACAGAAAGTGCGAGTGTTATAGTGAGAAAGAGAAAGAAAAATAGAGATAGAGAGAGACAATGAGGATTAGTGATATTTTCTGCTCTTCTCCGGCATCAACAGCCGTAAAACCAACTACACTTCACCACGACCGAGAAGTCACCGGAGGCCGCAGATCCGTAGATAGTACTCTCCGCCGGAGACAAAACCCTAATAACGATAGGGACAAAACCGCCCCATGCTTCGCTTCCGAAATGCCTTTTATCCCAATTCCTCGTCCGATCATGAGCTGTAGAAACTCTTTTGAGTCGTCAAGCGGTTTTGGCCGGAAGATCACTTCGTCTCACGCAGGCGACGTTCAAATTCGCCGGAAAAGCTCAGCTGACGTAAGCGACGTCCTGAGGAGATCGAAGAGTTCTCTACAAGGCTCATCGTCGTCGACGAGGTATCTTCTAAAGGATCATAAGTCTTTTAAAGAAGATGATAAGGACCTTTGGTTATCATCATCGGATCGTTCTAAGGATTTGATTCCTTTCCGTGACCGCAACGTCACTTCTTCTTCTTCATCTTCGACTTCCTCATCTTCCTCATTTTCTGTAACCAATGTTTCATCGCCGGCTCCATCCACTGATGATGATCAGGTTTGGTCGTTCTTCTTTTAACCAAAGTATTTTTATGGTTTAAATTACATTTTATGATTTGGTTTGTTCAAGTAACCTGTATATTCAGTATGCTTACTGATGTTGAGTTTTTACTTAATTTTAATATGACGTGCATATTTTCCCACTCTAAACAGTTCCATGCAGTTGTGAATCAATAGTAATTCAAATATCATCCAACAATTTTTTTTTTAATTGAAGTTTACATTTTATCCAAAGGATGACTGATACCTATTGAGTGGTGTATATCTGCACATAACCTAAAGCGAACATGAATTTAACATGTGGCTCGCTTTATTTGTTGTTATTTATATGTTATCACTTTTGTTCTTTAATTTAGTAACAAATGATGAGTTTACATTATTTGGATTTTATTTTGGTAGGTTGTGGTTTTGAGGGTATCAATCCACTGCAAGGGATGTGAAGGAAAGGTTAGAAAGCATATCTCAAAGATGGAAGGTACTATAGAGAGTCTCTTCTTCATTCTACGACATTTAATTAAGCTTACTAAACCCAACAAAAACATTTATATATATAATTCAAACATTTGACGGATATAGACGACCGTATGTGAGATATTGTCTAATTTTTGTCAAAGAAATATTATACAAATGGATACTGGTTAGGAACTTTGAAGTTTAGTGATTTGACATTTCCTGATCATCGGATACTTCTGAGCAACAACTTTTTTCCCCTTTTCTATATTGAATTCAAGAAAATTTGAATGACGAAAATATGGGTTAACTAACTATAATTGTTAAATAAAATTTAACAGGGGTGACCTCATACACCATTGATATAGCGACAAAGAAGGTGACAGTGGTCGGAAAGGTAACACCTTTGGGAGTAGTAGAAAGCATCTCCAAGGTCAAGTTCGCTCAGCTTTGGCCTTCTTCTTCGTCTCCTTCACTTCCTCAGATTCCTAACCATTCCCTCTTCAAATCTTAGTTGCTTTCTTCTTGTAATCTAGTCTAAATGACGTTGTGATTGGTATCAATGTAATATCTTTTTTTTTTCTGAACATGTATCAATGTAATATTAAGGTGATGCAGTTTAACGAACATATGTTTGAAGCATGGTGTATACTTTTTAAAGCTTACAAAGAGCAACTCGCATAAAAGAAAATATACAATATTTTGCATAGTATAAACTTATTAGCTGTGGACCAAAACAAACCCTGTTAAATTATGTATATATCTGTGTAAACCAAAAGTTTTTCGAATTTTAAGCCTTCTTGTGAAAGTTTTGAGTGAGGCTTTAACCTCAGAAAACTATTTATGCTCACACCTTCTATTTCTGTATTGAATAATCAAATTTTGATTTGGCATATCTTTAACCAATTCTTTTTGGTTTTAATGGTTTTTTTTTTAAATGTTAAACCCAAATTTCTAATATATTATCTTATGGATAACATATTTAAACTTTAAATAATTTACGTTTTTATACGCAAAAGTTTGTAAATAGTTTGACTTGATTTGAGGCATATGATTGATCCTAATGCAGATTAATAATTACCAAATACGACCTACGCACCATATAAAGTTTATTATAAACCGGCCATACGAAATTATAGGATGTTTTCGTTTGGATTATTTTGTTCAGCTTGTATTGCTTGTTTGATATTTTAAATTAATTTTTATGGAGTATATAATAACATGTAGATATTTTTAGACACGTGCCCTGCATATTTGTGGGGATCGGAGAAAATGAGAAAAAGGGTGAATAATGTGATGCGAAACATGAGGACCATTGAATGTCTGGCGTGCTATCGATATTATATAGTTTAATAAATAGTGAAAAGTAAAACATTTAAATACAGATTATGATCAAAGTTATCTTTTCTTCAGTGTCGTAGGGGACATGTGCCTCTTTCAATCATATTCACGGTGGGTCGAATTTGGTTCTAATGTTCTCCAAACATAACAACATTATGAAATGACATGTTTAGTTAATGATATCAGCTTGCTTAGTGTTACTTCAAACGTTACTTTTGGTGGTCTATCAAAGCGAAGTTTTGAGATACTTTTAGGGCATGGTTCCGTCACACACACACACATATATATATATATATATATATGATTTTGTTTAGTCAGCGCTACAAAAACCAACGTATGAAATTGTTTGATAAAGAAAGTTTAAATGGTGTAAGAGTGGGAAGAAATACGGCCATACATATAAAGGGTCATTGATAGGAAGACGAAGGAGAGAAATTTCAGGGGTAGACATCAACGAATGAATACACATGAATATTATATAAATTTATCGGCAAAAAGTATTGGTTAAGTCTTTGGCCTTGATTGGTAACCTGCGGAATGGCGGAATCGCGTTTAAAAACGCCATTCCGCAAGAATTTTACCAATCAAAAAAATTTGCGGAATAGGAAAAAAAAAGCGAAAACGCAAAGTCTGCGTTTTCGCTTAAAAAAATACAAAGAAAAATTCATTAAGTGGAAAAGTGAACTATATGTAGATTATTTGTGGAATCTTAATATTCCGCCATTCCGCAAAACTCATCCAATCACACAAAACTTATTCTACAATTTTTTTTCAGCAAATTTTAAATTATTTCCGCAACTTTATTTTATTTCCACCATTCCGCGATTCCACGAGTGTTACCAATTGTGCATAACTTTAGACTAAAACTCTTTAGGCGGCCGGAAATATTTAAAAGCTATAAAGTATATTATTTTATACGATATTTTAGAGAAATTTGGTACGCGAGTCGGCAGGTTTTACAAACATATAAAATAAACTTTCATATTGTGATCCTTTTTTGAACTTTATATCATATTCTGATATTATATTGCTAGATGTAAAAGTGATTAAATCGTATTCGTCTCTAAAATTCTCAGGAAACCAAGTTGGATTAAACTTAATTGGTAAAGCTAATTATATTTCTTTGAACAACTATTTCATTAAATGAACTCCTAAATCTCTCAAGGTGAGTTTCTGATAGGGTCAGTGTGTGCCTGAAACGCGCACAACAATTCGCTCCCAATCTTTTTGCAAAGCCGTTCGTCTGTCGTCAGCGCTTGTTGCCTCTCTGGCGTCTAGTTTCGATCGACACCGCGAGAGGACAACCGTATGATCCGTGCGCTCTGTCAATCCAAGAGGTCAGAATTTCACGGTTGTTTTCCGGCCAGATCTAGTTTCCTAGCTTCAATTTTGCTCGGAACTTCTATCGTCGCAGCGGTCCTTGGCGGTGCTCTGGGGTTGTGACGGCTTCTCTTCCCTTCGCACGTACCTCCTGCTCGGGGACGGTGGGATGTGTGCCTTCGGGTTTGCCGTAGTCTCGATGGAGTCTTTCTGCTTTTTCGTGGCGGCGGTTCAGTGTTTCGAGTTTGGCGTGTAATTGTAGTGGCTGGCTTGGCGGCGTGTGATGTTCACGATGGCTCCGCCGTTGTCATCTTCCAATGTCTCCGCGAGTGCGACTTCTCGATTTCTCATTGCCGGATTCATAAACCGTCGACTATTATTGGTTACGCGGATGCGTCCTCTGTCAGGTCTGGTGACGTGTTGTTGTCTGCGGTCTGTGATGTCAAAATTTCTTTAGCTAGCCGACTTTTGACATTCTGTCTGTTTCTTCCAATTAGCTGGTTTATTTGGTTCTTGGCTTTGTTGTCTGGAATGGTTTGATTCTTGCAATTGGTTGGCGGTTTGGTTTAGGCCTCTCAGTCTAGTTCGCTCTTGCTTTTAGATTTAGGAGTTAGGAAAGCTGCATAGTGGTAATGCGGAAAGATCTTATTAAATAGAATAGCCGCTATTAAGCTCCATGAGTTAGCGTAATCCTATGTTAGTACTGGATCTAAGTGTGTTAGTGAACGGCGATCTGATGATGTAAAGGACAGTCAGTGATCGGACCTCTTTGCCATTATTGAGGAATGACTCTTTTCCAAGGTTGCCGGATGAAACAGTTTCATCGATCTTAGTTTGTGTGTTCTCTTTCTAGTTCGGGTTCGTTTTTCCGAATGTGTTTTAGACTTTGCGGATTTCATTATTTACCAAGCATTTATCATTATTTTGATTTTCAAATTACCAATCAAGAGTCAAAATACTGATTGTGTTTGCTTGCATATTTTTTACTTTTTTTTGTCATGGACCAAGTTTTAAGTATAGCAAATTGATAATTCAAAAATGTATGTAACACCTATATTTCATTATTTATAATAATATTTACAGTTTCGCAAGTAAAACTGTTTCATTAAGTAATGAAAGTAAAGTTATATTTACATCATTGAGTTATAGATATTTGTACTTACTAAAATGCTTAAACTATATATGTGTGTGTGTGTGTGTAACAATAGAGTAAAATCACAAACATAATTAGCACAACAGTTGAACCCCAAAAAAAAGAAGATTAACACAACACAAATATGCTAAAAATGGAACTGGTCCAAAGAATCTAACTGAACCTCGGCGATAAAACAAGATGAGTTTATGTAATAGTACTAATTTTATTTGACTGTAATATAAGTATATTATATGGTTTTTCTTGGTACTATGTAATTGGTTCTTTGTAGCGCTCGATTATTTCAAAGATCGCAAACTTTCTTCGAAGAAAGCTAGCTTATTAACCAGTACTAGCCGAAGAAAATGGCTTTAAACCAGCAGAGAATCTATTCTATTAAAACAGGAAGGTTTGCCATAGTACATAAATGTTGTTCCCGGAATTTGCCCTTGATATTATTAGGATTTGTAA
Source organism: Orychophragmus violaceus (assembly GCA_030180135.1). Taxonomy (NCBI): domain Eukaryota; kingdom Viridiplantae; phylum Streptophyta; class Magnoliopsida; order Brassicales; family Brassicaceae; genus Orychophragmus; species Orychophragmus violaceus. The sequence goes on along the minus strand of CM058235.1, from coordinate 14,139,357 downwards.
CCTTCATTAAGGGTAATTAGGGAATATAACATTATCTCTACAATCCATGTTTCCAAACAAGACAATTATTAAACATGTAACCAAACAACCAAAATCTAATGGGTCCCACTTTCCTAATTAATTAAAATCAAAACAAATTAATTGATAAATATAATGAATAATTTATACATCAACTATTATATATAAATTAAGATTCTCTAATTTATGATTTAATTCAAAATATATTTATAATATATTTTAATATTTTTTATTTTGTTATATATATATATATATACACACACATATTACGATTGATGTTTTTACGATTGTACTTTTTAGCAGGTTTTTCCATCAAACTGAAAAATATATAATTAATTAAACGGGTTGAAAAATTAATTAGCCAATCTCGATTATAAATTTTCTAAACAAAAATTCGCATATAGTAAATAATTTCAGCTGATATATTTTAAAATTAATAAAATATTAAAATGATTCCATACTTATATTATTCAAATATTTGAAGCGACAAATTATGTTTTATGTTTAAATGAAGTTTTAATGGATAGTTCCATCAAATTTGAAAATTATATATACGACTACAACATGTATTTTATAAAATAATATTTTAGATAAATAAAATAACAATTAAACATATACCACATAACTTTTACAATAGTTGTTTTCACATATATATATTTTTTTCCAAACTATGATCTTACGATACAACACAGATTAAAATATATAATACGAAATCGTTATTTTAATCTCTTAATCCTTACGATATATCTCCTCCAAATAACACATAATTCATTTAAAAAAAAACTAAATTGCTAACTCACTGTTTATAATGTTGGTTAAACAATTATAATCAAAATTAGATTACATAATTAAAAATCTAAACTACTATTAACAAAATGAATAAAAAGTAAAATTTGTAAAGAAAATTAAACCCGCACTTTTTAAGTGCGGGTCAAAATCTAGTTAAACTTAAAGCTGTATTCGAATTTAAGAACTTGCCCACAAGTTATTTGTACTTTCGTAAAAGTAAACCAACTCGTTTGAGTACTTTGATAAAGGCATCAAAAAGGAAAAATGATAACTAAAATTACACAAATTTATAACCAATTGTCAAACTTAAACATTATACTGTCAACCTAAAATTACATGAATTAATTATCGATCAATAGCTACCTATCTCCTTCAAAATATCCAAAAACTATATAAACTTAACTACCTTTTATTATTTTAAGCTGATTTTCATTCATTTATTTAAACTAATTCCAAACTCAAAACAATAATTTAATGTATTATTTTAGCTAAAATATTATTTTTTGTCCTCTAACTTTAAATCTTGCTGTAGAATTGTTACAAGAAATCCTAAAATCAAAACAATCAAAATTGATGAGAAAATGAGGAAATATAGTTTTGAAGATATTCTAAGCGAATTTCTATAGTTATTAACTATTAATTCAAAATCCTCTACTTTTATACTTTTCATATTTTATTTGGTGAAGGCCTATAATTTTTTAGATATTTTCTATAAAACTTTTTGTCACAGTTTCCACCATGCAAATATAATCATTATGTCAAATACTCTTCTTTCACGTTTCCCACCAAGGAAATCTCCAATGACGGCAACTAATGATAGAACATCACTATGTCACTTTTATAACATGACATGCTTTGCTTCATTTTAGTCACATATACCAAAGCTAGACATTGTCTTTTTATCATTTCATTGTTCAAATGTTTTGTTATTATCTTTAGATCTATACTGCAACTGCACAGACGTGAACTAATAGTATATAGGGTATCGAATCCACGGAGATTTTAGACTTTTGTGATGGATTGGTCGAATTAAGCTAGGTGAAACAGTAGTGAAAGCAGTAAATCAGAATAGAAAAGTAAATAGATTGATTTGTAAACAAGAAGGCAAAGCGTCAAGTCTAGGGAGTTCTCAGGAAATCAGGAACACAGGCTAATCAATTAATCGGGATCTAATTAAGAACTGTTCTAGAACTAGAATCATAGAATTATAACAGACCAACTTTCGTTGCGAATATTATCTATGTATAACAACCTAGCAAGCCAACTTTTCATTGTGAATCCTAGAGTTCTAAACAAGCATTAATCTCAGGTTCTTTCGTTCACAATTCTCATAAGCCAAATTTCTTTGCGAATAGTCAAATTGCTCATCTAAGTTCTTTCTAGTTAATTAATCAACTTTCATTGCAGAAATCAACCTAACATCATAAATTTGGGTAGCTAATTCTGATTAAGCATTAAAAACAACCCTAGATGAAGAACTAATAGATATGAATTACCTACAGATTGATCAACCTATAATTCCATGAAATCTCCTGTCAGAATCCCTAAACCTAACAAGTAAACTACTCAGACATGATCATTGAAACTGAAGACATGTTGAATAGAAAACCAAATAGCATATAATAGATAAAAACACTGGGGTTCAAAATCTCTTCTCTCTCGAGTACAAGATCAGCCCCTAACTCTCTCAATGTAAAATAAAGCGTAAGTAAAGCGTAGCCTAAACAAGTGGCTAAAAACCCTAATATATAGTCTAAAACACGTCTGGGGCCTCTTTGCAATTATGAGAAACTTCTGGACAAAAGTGCAATTTTCAAATTCTTCATTAAACGCTCGCGAGAAAAGCCTTATCCGCATATGCATCGATCGATGCTACAAGTGTGTCGATCGATGCAATAGTCTGATATAGACAGTGAACTCTTCCTCTCGGCCAAATGCTCCAAAATGCTCTAGAATGCGCCATAATCTCCAAATCCGCTCCAAACGTACCTAGACCTGTAAACATACCTAAAAGACTCCAAAACATAATAAAAACTCGATAAATAAGACATATACCATGGTTAAAAACCCTAAAATCCATGGTATATCAACTCCCCCACACTTAGCCTTTGATTGCCCTCAAGCAAAACAGAGAACTAGAATATGGTGAAGAGGTTTGAAAACTTTCAGAAACTCTTTTCATCTTAGAAGTAACAACACTCAGATTCCCCTTAGTAAGCCACATGAAAAAATTCACCTGCAAAACATCAAGACCAACATATACTTCCCCCACACTTAGCAACTGTCCTGAGTAAACTCCACAATCAATCCAAAGCATTCAAATTCACCCTACTGACTTCTATAAGCATTTAAGTGCAGTCTTACCTAAGGATTATCGATCAAAGTGTTGGAATTATGTCCAGTAATCTCTGTACTGTCTCTAGAAAGTAAGAGTATGTCAATGATCAGACATAAGTCATATAATACTGGGGGTCATGATGGCTTGCTAGAGTCCGCTCATGATCTATATGTCTTGGATTTATTGCCTTTATTATATGATCCCATATGGGTCACACGCCTAAGCTAACAGGAAACTATAAAGGAATGGTTCAACAGAAGTACAGTAAAAGTGCCAGGCATTTACTGTACTTAGAGAGATCAAAGGGCCTGATTAAATCTAAGGGATTTAATCAGATTGGGACTTGGGCCCAAAAGCCCAAAAGAACTAGACATAAGTTTTATAATTAAAACTTGACCTAGCTCTCTCTCTCTGACAACACTCTCTGCGCCTCCCTCCCTCTCTGGTCTAGCAGCCATCTTCCTGAAGTGTGCGTGTGTGAACCTCTGGAGGAGCTGTCCCTTGACGGTTCTACTGATCTCTGACAATACCTCATCAATCCGCTGCATAAACAAGGTATTTACTGAGATCTCTTTATGATTCTGCAAGAGAACCTAGATCCAATATGTTTAGTAGGGTTTAATCTGAATGAATTGAACCAGGATAAACACTAAACAATCCTTCAGTGGTATCAGAGCCATTGGTTCTATTAGGATTCCTTGTTAGAATCATGTTTAGGTTGTTTAGAAGTGTTTGAATCAATCATTGCTTGAAATATGATAAGAAAACACTTAAGAAACAAAAGTTAAAACCCTAAACTAAAATCGCATGAACCGATCCATAAGGAAAGGTATGCGTCGGAGTGTGGATCGACATCGGATCACACGTCCGGATCGGTACACGACGAACGGACCGATCGCTTGGCCGGATCGTGTCGCGTCGTCGTCCCGATCGGCGTTGAGGCGCGAGAGATGGACCGATCCCGTGTCCCGCCTCTCTCGACCAGCCTATCGCCCGTCCCGTCCCGTCCCGCCTCTCGTCCCGATCGTGATCGGTTCACGTGACCAATCGGTCGGTTCAGTTTGGTTTATGGTTCGGTTTAAAATAATTAAAATTTAATCGTCACGGTTTACAGACTTAATAAAAATTATTAAATCTGGTTAAACCGTGATAAGAAATCCAATGTCGTTTAAAATTGGATTTAGTGCCTAAACCAGTGGTTTTCTAATTTGATTTGGTTGGACCAAATAAATTGAGAAAATCCGGTTTAGTAAATGACCGGTTAACAATTGTGGTTATCGTAGTAATTAATCTTGGTTAGACCAATTTTAATGAACCAGACCGGTTATGTCATTTAATTGGGCAATTGGGTTATGTCTTGGACATAGACCAATTCTTGGGCCTTGGGCCAAGAAGTTAAAACAATTGGGCCAGTTATTTGAGTCTCTTCTTCAGATTTAATTTAAAATTTTATTTAATAATTAAAATTCGATTTTAAATTAATTCGTTTCCAAAATATTAAATTAGAAAGTTTCTTGGAATAGAAGTTTCTAGATTTGCATGTTTTGGATATTTAGGAAATTTTTATAGTTAGAAAGTTTCCAATTTTAGGAAGTTTCCAATTATGAAAGTTTCCAAAAACAGAAGGTTTCCCAAAATGGAAAGTTTCCCAAAATAGTAATCTTCTATTTTGGGATGAGATTTTAAGAAAACCTATAAACCTCAAATAATATCAAGCGTTGGATGTTTTGTCCAGTCTATGTCAGCTGTTGAAACCCATTCAATTGTACACATGGCCTTATAGTGTGAGGGTGTCTATCTTTTGCGTGGGTAAGACAGTTTGTGATTCATTAATGTTATTGGGAGTCCCAGACATTAGTGATTACATGACTGTATAGTCTGGTTTTCTTGACTGGGTCATCGGGAGTCCCGGACCTTGAGACATCAGAGTGGATTGGGCCTCGGGCCCAGATTCACAACCAAGAGTTATATCACAGATATAATTAGCCGAGATAGGGCTTACCGATATAAGCTAAGGTTGGGTGACGGCCAGTGGCCCACTTTGGTCTTAGTTATATGTGGATCTTGGAATCATTATATTCTTTTGAGGGTAACTAATGTTATTGAATATAATGCGAGATTAATCAAATTGAACATATTAACTAAAATCCTTTTATCTTAAATTTCAGCAATGACTACAACAAGCACACAAAACACATTCTCAATCCGGTCTGTTCTCGACAAGGAGAAGCTGACTAGAACGAACTTCCTGACGTGGTCGAGGAACTTGAGGCTGGTCCTCAAGCAGGAGAAGAAGGAATATGTCCTTCGTGATCCCCTCCCCGAGAGGCCTCCAAACAATGCCGCCAGGAATCTGCAGAATGCTTGGGAAAAGCATTCGTCAGATGAAAATGATGTCTATTGCCTGATGTTGGCAACCATGACTCCTGAACTGCAAATGCAGTTCGAGAGTGTGCTGTCGCCCATCGAGATAATGGCAAGCCTGAAATCGCTTTTTCAGGAGCAGGCAAGAACTGAGAGGTTCCAGACAGTTAAGAACCTCTTAGACTGCAAGATGGCTGCAAGTGCGGCAGTGAGTCCTCATGTCTTGAAGATGATGGGTTATCTCGATCATCTTCAGAAACTCGACTGCCCTATCAGCCAGGAACTTGCTTGCGACATCATTCTGCAGTCTTTACCTGCAAGCTATGATCAGTTCATCCTGAACTTCAATATGCATGGCTTGAGTAAAACATTGCCTGAGCTTCACGGAATGCTCAAGACTGCAGAGCCCAGCTTGAGGAAAGCCAAGGACCCCAACGTGCTTATGGTGCAAAAGGGCAAGGGCTTTAAGAAATCCTCTGCCAAGGACAAGGGAAAGGCTAAGGCTGTTCAAGTCTCGGACAAGGACACGTCCAAGCCCAAGCCCAAGTCCAAGACTGGGCCTACTGACATCTGCAGGTTCTGCAAAGAACCAGGGCATTGGAGGAGAGAATGTAAGAAATTCCTTGAAGGTCTAAAGGAATTGAAGAAGAAGACTCTGGAGACTTCTTCATCAGGTATTTTTGTTATAGAAGTTAATACAACTACTTCTGATAATACCTCATGGGTTATGGATACTGGTTGTGGGGCTCATATTTGTACTAATATGCAGGCACTCAGCAACAGTAGGAGGCTGAAGCAAGGACAAGTGGAGCTACGAGTTGGGAATGGAGCGAAAGTTCCTGCACTAGCTGTAGGCACATACTTGTTGTCTTTACCTTCGGGATTGGTTTTAGAACTTAATAACTGCTATTTTGTACCTGCGATAAGCAGAAATATTATTTCAGTTTCTTTATTGGATTTGGAAGGTTATGATTTTTCAGTTAAGAATAAATTATGTTCCTTCAATCGCAATAATTTGTTCTATGGTTGTGCCCCTCTTACGAATGGGCTTTACATACTTGATCAATCCGCACCAATTTATAACATTAATACCAAACGGTTCAAACCTAATGAGGAGAACCAAACGTTTCTATGGCATTGTCGTTTAGGGCACATCAGTGAGAAACGCATTAAGAGGCTCCATTCGAATGGACTTCTTGGCTCGTTTGACTTTGAGTCATGTGAGAAATGCGAATCCTGCCTGATGGGCAAAATGACGCGGGCCCCCTTTAATAAACCCAACGAGAGGGCCAGTGACTTATTGGGCCTGATACACACTGATGTGTGTGGCCCAATGTCCACAAATGCAAGAGGAAACTACCACTACTTCATTACCTTCACTGATGATTTCAGTAGGTATGGATATGTTTATTTAATGAAACATAAGTCTGAATCGTTTGAGAGATTCAGAGAATTCCAAAATGAAGTACAGAACCAACTTGGCAAAAGCATTAAAGCTCTTCGGTCCGACCGAGGAGGAGAATACTTGAGCCAAGAGTTCAGTGATCATCTGAGAGAGTGTGGGATAGTTTCCCAACTCACTCCTCCTGGAACACCTCAATGGAATGGTGTGTCTGAGAGGAGGAATCGGACCTTATTGGATATGGTTCGGTCTATGATGAGTCACACAGACCTTCCAATATCCCTTTGGGGATATGCTCTGCTAACAGCAGTGTTCACCCTAAATAGAGCGCCATCAAAAGCAGTAGCCAAGACACCATATGAATTGTGGACTGGAGAAACTCCAGCGCTGTCTTATCTTAGAATTTGGGGTTGTGAAGCCTATGTCAAGAGATTGATCTCTGACAAGCTTACACCAAAGTCTGATAAATGCTACTTCATTGGTTATCCGAAGGAGACCAAGGCTTATTACTTCTACCTACGATCCGAGAACAAGATTTTTGTTGCCCGGGATTGTAATTTTCTTGAGAGGGAGTTTCTCTCTAAGAAAAGCAGTGGGAGTAAGGTACTGCTTGAAGAAATTCAAGATGAACAGGATACTGCTCAACCTAATGAGGAAGAGCAGCAGGAGGACCTACAAGAAATTGTAGAGCCTGAACCTGTGGTACCTGAAGTTCGAAGATCCGGGAGGATCCGTCACGAACCCGAGAGATATCAAGGATTCCTCGTGACTGACTGTCATGATCTTCTGATCATTGATGGTGATGAACCATCGAACTTCAATCAAGCCATGATGGGCCCAAATTCCTCTAAGTGGCGTAAGGCCACTGACTCCGAAATGGACTCCATGTCGGTCAACCAAGTGTTTTCATTGGTTGACTTACCCGCTGGTGTAAAAGCCATCGAGTGTAAATGGATCTTCAAGAAGAAGATCGACGTGGATGGAAATGTCCAGATTTATAAAGCCATGTTGGTGGCAAAAGGTTTCAGGCAAGTTCACGGTGTGGATTATGATGAAACCTATTCCCCAATGGCTATGATGAAATCTATTCGGATTCTACTAGCAACTGCAGCTTTTCATGATTATGAAATTTGGCAGATGGACGTAAAAACTGCCTTCCTGAATGGAATTCTGGAAGAGGATGTGTATATGACACAACCTGACGGTTACATAGATCCAAAGAATGCTGGGAAAGTATGCAAGCTTCATAAATCCATTTATGGATTGAAGCAAGCATCGAGGAGCTGGAATCTTCGTTTTGATGAAGCGATCAAGCAATTTGACTTCATCAGAAAAGAAGAAGAACAATGCGTGTATAAGAAGACTAGTGGGAGCAAGATAGTATTTCTTATTCTGTATGTCGATGACATACTCCTTCTCGGAGACGACGTACCAATGCTGCGGTCGGTAAAGGACTGGCTTGGAAGTTGTTTTTCCATGAAAGACATGGGTGAAGCCGCATACGTTCTTGGAATCAGGATCTACCGGGATAGATCTAAAAAGCTGATAGGCTTTTGTCAAGATTCATACATTGACAAAGTCCTGCATAGATTCAGCATGGCAGATTCCAAGAAGGGCTTCACACCAATGGTACATGGCACAACGCTAAGCAAGAAGCAGATCCCAACGACGGCTGCTGAGCTTGAGCGCATGAAGAATATTCCTTATGCATCTGCAATAGGATTTGTCATGTATGACATGATCTGTACTCGTCCTGATGTTGCTTATGCATTGAGCATGACGAGTAGATACCAGTCTGATCCAGGTGAAAGCCACTGGATTGCCGTCAAGAATATCCTGAAGTATCTAAGACATACTAAAGATAAGTTCTTGGTGTACGGTGGAAGTGATGTGCTTGAAGTCAGTGGATTCACGGACGCAAGTTTCCAGACAGACAAAGATGATTTCCGGTCACAGTCCGGTTATATCTTTTGTCTGAATGGCGGTGCAGTTAGTTGGAGAAGCTCCAAGCAAGACACCGTTGCTGATTCCACTACAGAAGCTGAATATGTCGCCGCCTCAAAAGCAGCGAAGGAAGCTGTTTGGATACGAAAGTTCATTATTGAACTAGGTGTGATACCAAATGCAGCTGAGCCTCTGGCACTGTTTTGTGATAACAATGGTGCTATAGCTCAGGCAAAGGAACCAAGATCACACCAGAAATCCAAGCATATACTAAGAAGATTTCACTTGATACGTGATATCATTAATAGAAAGGAAGTCAAGATCAGCCGAGTTGCGACAGATGACAATGTCGCTGATCCATTGACAAAGCCACTCCCAAGGCCTAAGCTCGAGTACCTGACTGAAGCTGTAGGCATTAGAGACATTGAAATGTAATCTAAATTTGAGTGGGAGTTTGAGGGCTTTATTTAGTTATTGATATGTTCTTGTAAAACATTTTTAGATGTTTTAATAAAATTATTATTTCAAGATTATTTTAACTGTGATGAAATAATCGTTCCAAAATGATATAAACCATTTTATAGGTCATCGAAGTAAGTGACTTGATCTTGAGTCATCGAAGTCATTTAGCTTGATCATGAGACCCTATATTTGATAGATGGCTTATATCATCCTGTCCCTAGTCGAAGGTTGTTGAAATTGGAACACCAACAACCGAGTGAGACTAGATTAGTATGTGACTTATGACCAAGTTTCAGGGTGTCATAGATGCACGGCATCAAAGTCAGTACATAGGTGTATGTTGGGGTACATACGACCGGACATGACCCGCTAATAAGAACTCTTCAGGATATTTATATCTGTGTCATAAGAGATTCTCACTACGACTATAGAGTATAGTCCTTAGACCTGAGTTCGCATGCATGTGATTGCACATGAACTGATGCACTTTGATCATTGTCTAACGCTGTCGTTAAGCGATAGTTATAAGGACCTTGTTTGGGTGTATTATGAGTGAGTAGTTTGCAGTGATGGAACAAGACGGGATTTGTCCCTCCAATATAAATGGAGTGAATATCTCTAGGCCAATCGGAGATTTGAATACTGGAAAATGCATGGCCATGCTCAAACGGACTGTCCCGAGTCGTTTGGATTGTCAGTGTCAAATCAGAGTCCGATGAACATGATTAAGCTTTATAAGGATGACACTCATCTTGCCTTATGACTAATCGAGATATTGTGACAAAAGGATTATGAATACAGAGATTCCAGTACAAGTGGGAGATTGTTGGAATTATGTCCAGTAATCTCTGTACTGTCTCTAGAAAGTAAGAGTATGTCAATGATCAGACATAAGTCATATAATACTGGGGGTCATGATGGCTTGCTAGAGTCCGCTCATGATCTATAAGTCTTGGATTTATTGCCTTTATTATATGATCCCATATGGGTCACACGCCTAAGCTAACAGGAAACTATAAAGGAATGGTTCAGCAGAAGCACAGTAAAAGTGCCAGGCATTTACTGTACTTAGAGAGATCAAAGGGCCTGATTAAATCTAAGGGATTTAATCAGATTGGGACTTGGGCCCAAAAGCCCAAAAGAACTAGACATAAGTTTTATAATTAAAACTTGACCTAGCTCTCTCTCTCTGACAACACTCTCTGCGCCTCCCTCCCTCTCTGGTCTAGCAGCCATCTTCCTGAAGTGTGCGTGTGTGAACCTCTGAAGGAGCTGTCCCTTGACGGTTCTACTGATCTCTGACAATACCTCATCAATCCGCTGCATAAACAAGGTATTTACTGAGATCTCTTTATGATTCTGCAAGAGAACCTAGATCCAATATGTTTAGTAGGGTTTAATCTGAATGAATTGAACCAGGATAAACACTAAACAATCCTTCACAAAGGGCACATGGATTCTTACTCTGTTAGCTCTAGACCACCATACTATCTTTTTCTGGTTCCTTTCTCCTATTTTCCCTTCCTTAGCAACTGATTTTTCCCCATTGGGTATCATTTTATTTTTTTTATCAGTGCTCTTCCCGTTATGGGGTGTACCTTGGACACATTCCATGGATGCACAGGAGGTAATAGGAGTCTCTACCACTCCCGCGACCACTTCAGAGCTACTAGCTTATCCTCAGTTTATTATTCTTTTTTTTTTTTACTTTAAGGAAGGGGAGAAGGGAACCTTACTTGGACAGGTTTACAAGCTGTGTCAGAACTAACAGAAGAATCCGAGTCAAGGTATACCAAACCCTTAGGTGAGAGAATTAAGTCAAAATTAGGGGTGAAGTCAGTAAAGGATCCTCTGAATACCTGAATTGATATGGGTGTCCTTAGTAGGATGATCTGCATTGGGTTTTCTAATAATCATAGATTGATCCTGCAAGCTCATCCCAATGGTCACTTAAGTTCCTGCAAGTGTTGTTAACTTCTCAAAAATTCATTGTTTCCTACTTAAACAGTTTTGACTAATTAAAACAAATTTTTGGACTGACTCTAAGAAAACAAAAGCGTGCGTCAGTAGCTACCTCCCCCACACTTGAAACACACTGTTCCCAGTGGTGTCAAGCCTAGGATCGGTAAAAGAATAAAATGTTAAGGGATGTGTTAGGTTCTGTCGATTTTTACCTGTCTCGCACCTGCATCGATCGTTACGCATGAATGCGATGATCGTTGCAAGGCGATTGCGACTATGAGTCGATCGTTGCTCAGGTCCGCAACGATCGCTGCAATGCGATTTTCGTGTTGTGACGATCGACACACATGACCGTGTCGATCGTTGCATTGCGATTTCGTCAGTTCAGTCAGCAGTCAGCAAGTTAGTCCGTGAGAAAATCTCAAAACTCAAACCTGAAAGCTGGAAAACTTCGCAAACAAGCAAAATCAAAGCAGATAGGCTAGACTCAAGTATAGCATCCCAAACATAAGTACCAACAAGAAAAGAAAAGTGAAAAAGAAAAACAGAACCGATAGTCTGAAAATAGGACTCTGATCTCACTCGCTCTCATCATCATTCCCATCCAAGGGATCAGTACTACTCGAAAGAACAGTAGTTGGAGATCGTTGTCGACGACGACTGGCAGGAACGGGCTGATGAACCTGTGGCTGTCTCCTGCAAGTGCAGCCACGCATGAAATCCCAAATGCTCTGTAGTAGACCATCCTGGCGCTCTATCCACTCGCCCTCAGTCATCTCACTCACTGGTACCGATGGAGCTGGATAAAGACCAATGTCAAACTCAGCAGCAGCAGTCTCGGGTGCAGGAGTAGAAGCAAAACTCTGAGCAGATGGTCCCGGTGCAAAAGAAGAAGAAGAACCCAGGGGTTAACCATCGTAGGAACGCCGCATCTCAAGTTCCGAGGAGGCTCAAAGCGCAAGGCCTCCAAGGAATCAACTCTAGTAAGCTCAGCAGCAGGAAGCTTTACACACCACTCATTTGCATCTGCGTCACGATTAACCCAAAGAATCTTTTCCTTCATCCAAGTAGTGTTCTTAAAATGACCATTATCCATCCACTGCCTCTTGGTGATGCACTCTCTCCCAGCAGTAGGGATCCTGAAATGCTGGAAATGAGAGTAAGTAAACTCCCTACGGACTCACTCTTCTTCCCAGAAAATGGCTTAGTCTTCAGCTCGCACAAATGGTCTGCAAAAACTGCTCCCAAGTTCAGCTGAGGAGCTGGGTCTTACAATGGTGTCTCCTCGAACAAGTGACTCACTCCAGTGTATAACAACTGCAACTCCAACTTCCTTTGCTTGTTCACCTCAGCCTTGCAGAGGAGAGTATAACCCAAAATGCGCCCAACATATCGCAGGACTGGATGGCGCAACTATATCTGCTTCGTAGTACGTGAGTTATACACCTCACAGCCAATGTGGTCCCAGAAAAACTGACAACTCTCAGTGTCCCACTCTCTAACCAGAGAGCAATGAGTGGCTTGATCATCAAAGCCGTAGATCCTGCAGAGATCACGAATGCTAATCCGATACCTGGATCCGTCGCACATGAATGTGAATGTACCTTCTCGAGCTTTCCTGAGAACATGATCCGTGTAATAGACTCTACAAGTGGACAACAGCTGTCGCACCAAGTCAGGATAGAGATCATAACTCCTCATCGGCATAGTCCCTAGCCCTATCTGTCTCATAACTTCTAGCACCTCATTATCAATCCCAAGCATCCGACAGGTCTGGTAGTCTGCAAATCGAGTAGGCTTGAGAGTCATGTTATGCCACGCGTTGTAGAACAACGTGTCATAATCATCCCAAGTCTCTGAAACTGGCCTCTCTAAACACTCGTCACTCTCAGTCACTGTCTTAGCATCCTTCGTCCATGCTCTAGTCACAGGAATCTTGTCCTGCTCTGCCTTTGGCGAAACCACCTGACATCTAACCATGTGCCACAGTCAAGCCAACGACTTAAAACAAGCGCTGAGTGGGAGGCAACCCACTGTTTGGTTTATAGGGTATATAGGGTATCGAATCCACAGAGACTGTAGACTCTTGCGATAGATTGTAGAACGTCGAATCCACAGAGACTCTAGACCCAAATAAAATGAAAATAAGACCTTCTCTGTATTTTTTCTTAATTAATTCTCAACACTCCTTTTGTAAAATAAAAGGAACCTCTATAAAATGTATTAATCTAAATGACACTCATTTGCCAAAATGTGAACAAGGTCTTATCTCATATGCCACACTGAGAGTTATTGGGCCTTGTGGTATGCTTTAGGCCACATGTGATATTTGTCGAACGTTCTGTAAGCTTACAAACACCTTTGCTTTGTCACAGAGTATTCCACTTTTACTTTTAGAGTTTAGCCTATAACTAGAAGAGAGCTTATGAGGCACTTTGGTTGATATTTATTACAATTTAGAGAAATTTATGTTCTGCACACAATTTCAGCCCAAAACCCAAATTTGCTCTTGGCCCAAGTCTATTTGGTTGGATATGGGAAACTAAACAATTAATTTTATTGGATTATGAAAAAAAATGTGGGCATTAGAGCAGGTTTATCAATGGTTCTTAAGGGGTTCTTAAGGGTGGGGTTCTTAACTATTCATGTGGGTCCCACGTGAATAGTTAAGAACCCGACCCTTAAAAATCCTTATTTAAGAACCGGTTCTTACACTGTTCATGACACGTGGCAGCCTGTCATTCGTCTATTTTTTTTCGATTTTTTTTTTTAACACTTTTCCCAAAAAAAAAAAAAAAAATTTTTTTTTTTAAGAACCCCATGAGGGGTTCACCACTAAACATGCTCTTAGATCTTGTAGTTGTTGATGGATCTTAAAAAGTGAAGAAATTGTATCTGACCAATTAATCTCCATCTTCCTTTATGAAATAGTATGATGGATTGTGAGACCACAAAATGTCCATCTTTGTCCCATCCAAAACTCATATTTTTAAAAATACTCGTCGGATGTGGAAATGTTTTAAGCGAGAGAGACTACGACTTTAAATGGTAACCACGGTCATTGTGGACCAAACCATTTTATTTTTGGGGCGGACACAGTCCGCTGCGGACCAATATTTTTTGTTCATAAAACTAGACCGCATTTGGTCCGCAGCGGATTTTTTTTTTTTTTTTAAGACCATTGCGGACTAAAAACTGTGAATGGTAAACAAAAGCGGTTTGGACCATTCGCGCACTAATCCGCTTTGACGGCAGTTACCATTCGAAACCTACAATTCCAAAATGTGTCCCATGATTAAGAGAGTAAAAGTGTTTCTCTCTCACACACACTATTTCTATCTTTTTTCTCATTCCTCTTATCTCTCTCTAAACTTTTAAGTTTTTTTAAAACGTAAATTTTTTGTACTATAAATTATTATTGTTTTATAAATTATGACGTCCATTTTGATATATTTTTATTAATTTTTGATCAAATCTTATCAACGTTAAAACGTTGTAATATGAATGGTACACTAAAAGAGTGTCTACAAACAAATATACACATAAACGTGTCAACATTGATGTAAAGAAAAAAATCATATATAGAATGAATGTAGATTATGTGAGCATGGAATATGCATACATGAACACTATTATACAATCAACATAGACACCATTTTATAAATACATATATATATATATATATATATATATCATTCATATATGTGAAAAACTAGTACATGAGAAACAATACAAATATACAACAAAAGAGTGTACATATATAAATTGACACAGAAATGTGTCGATATGGACAAAGTAAAGTAAATATATATAAAGTGAATGTAGATTATTTGAACATGCACTATATAAAAAGACATATATAATGTTGGAAATAACAATTGTTTCGTGTACATAGAAACCATTATAATGGTGGATAGAATTTAGTGGATATCGTATTAACGACATTAACTTTGAGGGGTATTATGGACGGTAGTAGTGTGGACATAATTTAATGGTTTGTGGATGCTATTGGCTTAATAAGCGTAAGTATAATGAGTGGACACAATACAATGGACATCTTTAAAATCATAATGCATTTGGGTGTAAAAAAATATGAATATATAAGGTACTAAACATAATTATAACGAAAATAGGCGAGGTGCATAATGTTATGCCTAACTGAAGAGAAGGATAAAAGTACACATAGACAAATATATATCCATGACATTGTTTTATATGTTAGATACAAAAATAGACTCACACAGAGACTTATCCACTATATTTTTTGTGGAAGGTGTTAGAGAAAAAAAGAATTAAAATACACTCATCCGCCATATTATCTTCCATGATAAACATGTCCACAATCTCCTGAAGATGTGTACATGACTATGATCAAATTATAGACATCTATAGAATAGTCTTGACATGGTGAAAATGAACTAGATTACAAATCTCCAACATTATGTCCACACATATCATATTCTCAGAAAAATAAGAGAACTAAGAGAGGAGTAAGGTAACATGTGTACAAAACTATGATCAAATTATAGACTTCCTATACAGAATGGCGTGGACATGATTTAGTGTACACAAAACAATATCCATGAGATCTACTGTGAAACAATATATTCACAATAGCATATCCACACGTTATGAAGAGAATATTGAAAGTGAAAGAAACCCTAAAAACACCGATCCACAAACTTGTTGCTCCTGGCGATTTCAATTCTTATACAAGAACTTTAGCTGACTTCCCTGTGAAAATCTTTAATTTTAAATCAACTTTTTTACAACATCCATCGATATTAGTCAACTTATCCTCAAAATTCACATTCAAAAGTAGAGAAATTTTCACTTGAGGACAATATTTCAAAAAACCAATACAATCTTTTAAAAATTATATTAATAATATTAAAAACTTAAATTTAATTGGGGATCGGAACAGTACATCCATTGGCGACTAAATGAACAAAAGTGAAAAAGAAGAAACTAGATTAGACATAAAAGTAGATATGTGCTAGGGAAGAGATTTGTGCTAAAGAAGAGGCAACGCCATTCTCCAGGCTTCATTTCCAGTGGATACGAGGTCGGAAACTCATCATGCGCAGCCGTAAGGTTTGAGAGAAACGGAGTGTCCAAATCCGCGAACCAACAATTTCAATCTGGAATAGAGCGAGATCCAACGGAAGAAGCTGACCTTGCGACCATGAAGAACTGCCATCTTCAAGTGCATACAACCTCTAGCCACCAGATCCGCCCTTGTCAAAGGCAAAAAATCACCTACCGGCTACCGGCTCAAACGGCAACTCTAAAACTTAGAGAATCCGCCGAGAAATCTCCAACGCAACTCTCTCTCTCTCCCTCTCTCTCTCTCTCTCTC